>OX424574.1:151472234-152709604 GCA_949152435.1 Gastracanthus pulcherrimus | reverse complement strand
TGTTGACTGAGTGTAAGCGCGCTTATCTTTGGGCTGGCACCGATCACGCGAGTCACATTACGGGAAACAGTTGCCTCGCGCGGAAGTCATGGAGCGCCGCTTCCTGTGCGCACTCGCACTCGCGCTGCGTGCAATTGTGCTTCCGTGAACTGTAGCCAACTTTTCAAATCATGCCTGCGATAAGGTAATTAACGTGATGATAAGTTGCGGCGAAACTTTTAAACTGCTGGGTTGGGTTAGCTGTGGTTCTTTTTTTGTGGCAAGCTACTCGAAGTGCATGTTCTTGGGTGTTTATATTTAACGATAAAGACTGTAGATGAAAAATGTTATATTCCACCCTTAGGAAAAGACTGTGACAACTCGAAATTCTATATTCTTATAAAATCAAGCAAGATTCTTCATGAAATTAAATCTTTTATCATGAACTTTATTATTGTATAACAGATTCAGACTCTTTTCTAATCAATTTTAGAACGGTATAAAGGACTTATGTTTTCGCAGGAGCTATTTTGAGTGCGAAAATCAAGTTGAATGTTTTCCAAGAGCTTATTCAGAGCTTTAACTTTTTAGATCTCTTTAACACAGGCTTTTAAACAGAATTTTTAGCATCTATAAATAATCTCTTGAATACTCTCATAATCACTTTCATCCATCCTATTCATTTGTAATCTATCCACAAATACTGCAGTAGAAGTGATATCCAAAACCAAATAAAGATAAATTCAGATAATCTTAGCGAAATATTGACTTTTCTATAATTGGTTCTTTGATAAAAATAGAAAATGAAATAACTGGAAAAAATAATAATAGTTTTGATACCTTACTCGTTTAATATCCTATTTCAAATTAACGATTCAAATATTTCAGGCAGTATAATTCTATTATCATGGTTTCGAATTACATAAACATATCTCATTCAATTATTCATGATAGATTAATATAATATATAATTATTAGATTAGATACTTATCAATTATTTATGATTAGATTAGAATGCGTTAAATATTTGCTAAGCATGTTATATTTTGCAATTTGTATTATTAATAATTACTTATTAATAGAACCAAGTATATATTTTAACCGGTATAAATAATACAATTTTTTATAATGATAACATTTTTTATTTTAATTTTACAATTGTTTGTATAATCTAAAATATTCTCTTATAATTATTTAATTTAACAGTTAAAGTGTTTCGTGATATTTTTTCTCATTTTAAGCATTACTACCCTTAAATAATGCCAAACACGTGATCGCGTGATGACGTTAAAAAAGATAATCTGGTATTGTAGTTTCATTCCTTAAGCGTAGCACGCGACCAATGCTATCGCAAATGCGATATGTGGCTCAAGATTATTCTGTTTGAGTTTTCAATTTTGAACTAGTGTCGCACTTTTAAATTCCCTATGAAATTCTTCCAGTGTAACCTATATCTTTGAGAATTTAATATTAAACATTCGATTCACAGGCAGAATGAGGTAGCAAATATTACCATTTTAAAAGAGTCTCCTGATCATAAATTCCTATTCTTGTCTTGTTTACTATTTTATTATATTGAAATCTTTAAAAGCATTCAGATATATAATATGTGATATAAAAAAGTACAAATTTGATTCCAAAAACTAAAAAAAAATAGATAACTCTTATTTTGTTCAAACTTAATTATACAGCCTATTATAGTGTAATTTTTCAGAACGCTAAATTCTTAGATTTAAATAATTAATTTTTAACCAATGAAAAATGATTTGATTTTAATATACCAAATTAAAATAACTTTCATTGATTAAATTTTAAAAATATTAACCTAAAATTTTAGTTTTTAACATATTTCATTATATGAGATTGCATATTTTACGCATCGTAATATATGATTTCTTTTTGATTTATGACTGCTTTCAATAAAAAAATATTTATATTTTTATTATATTTATATTTGATGATTAAAGAAATATCGAAAGTTTGATTTTACAATAAAAACTAATTTAATTCTCAAAAGAAAAAAAAAAGACTATTCATCTTCCTCATTTACTGATTCATTTTACAATTCCAATATCATGCTCAGCATGTAATCACTACCAAACCATTTTTCTTACTAGATGTAGCACATCCCTCACGGCAAGCTGAAAAATCTTCACGTCTCCAATATACACGGCGCGATCGCACGTCTCGAATTCAAGAAAAGAATTCCCATCCCCCAGGGTCTCGAAGCAGCGCGAGGTGCGAGACAGACGCCGCGCGAGCTCGAAATTCGAAAAGCGCCCGGATTCCACGAATTCCGGAGATATTTTCAACTCCGCGCCGTAACAGACTATACACGGCATACATTTAACATGACGCGCGTGGGGGAGGAGGATGGATTTTTACGCGATACGCCGCGGACGGGTCAGGAGACGCGCGCGCGCGCGGTTATGCGGTCACCGATCAATCCACCGTCGGAGAATAATTGCCGGACATTCCCCAATAAATTCTGGCCGCTCGTGTACAGAGTTGCGCAATATCGGTGGCAGTGCCACTGCTGCCGCTCGGCAAAACTTGCTAAGAGTGCTAGTCGAGTTATTTCCGGCAAATGCCATTAACGACTCAATCAGCGGTAGTGTCTATTCCGATCAACAAATAGACAGAGACGTGGAAACTAAAGTTTTAAGTACTTTCAGGAGATGTTGCGGTTTCAGATTCGAAATTGAGTTCATGGAAAGAATTGAACGACTACTTATACAGTTTTCAGAGTAAATACTGTCTGAATTAAAAGAAAATTACTTTTTATCACTTGAGAAACATAAGAAAATTCAGTTATAATTGATCTATAATAATATACAATAATATAATTTTAAGTTGTAAACTTATAATATCTAAAGATACTGGCTAAACAATTTATGCCAGACATTAGTATTTCGCTCAAAAGCTATAATAATTTACTATGCAAATTATTTTTTTCATTTTTCGTTTAGTATACTTGTAGTGAATTGTAATTTAAATAATATGAGCTCTGAAAATCATAAATCGAAGTAAATTTTAAAAAGATAATTTTACTATTTATTAAGTTTGTTCGGAAAATCATAATTTAGTGGGATTTTACTTTGATTTATTATTCCTTATCGTTCTGCTAAACAAAAAAAAAACTTCACATAATTATTTATTATAATTTATAACTGAAAAACTACATTTTTGCATTAATTATATAACCAATGCAACCTTCAGTGAAATAAATCTAATATAGTCAGACATGTTTACACGTAAAATCATAGTATACAATAATTGTGCTTTTGTATTGAAGTAAATAATTCGACTCTAGTTATTACTTTGGTGCTCATTCGTAATCGAACACAGCGGAAACCTACAAATTTGAAATTTCTTCAATCACCCATAATACAAAATATCCGGTCCTCAACTAATCCACATCCGCAAAATCCATACTCCCAGTCGGAGATACCTCCTTCTTTCTATCCCCGAATCCCGAATCAAGATACACTGTAAGACAAGTGTGTGTATATAAACTTGAAGATCGACTATAGCGAGCGGGTCGGGAAATTGATCCGTGTAATCGTGGTCAAGCGTACGAGGGTGAGAATCAATGCAGGCAGCCGGTGCGCGGCCACACGCGTTTTTACCCCGAGTCCTCGCTGACTACCTACTCGATCGTTTATCGTGCGGCACGGTTTTCTCAGCGGTCTCTCTCTCTCTTTCTCTTTCTCTTTCTCTTTCTCTCTCTCTCTCTCTCTCTCTCTTTTACTCTCTTCACGCTACGCTGATTCACCGTTTGCTGTGGGCAATTGATTCGTTTTCCCCAAGGAGGACAGGGAGGGGGAGGGTGTAGGGTAGTCAGGCAGGCAGGCCGACGTGTATATCGCTGCTTAGTAAACATGTATGCGGCGGAGTTTAGGCCGAAATTTGCATGTCAAGGATGCATTTCTTGCGGAAATTTCGGTGCTCTCTTCTGACATTTATTCGCCACGGCGTCCCTCGTCTTTGCGGCTATTTTTTATTTTTAGTCAGTGTGGACTGCTACGAGTGAGCGTTGAATCTCATATTTTTAATTTGCAAGTAGATTCTTGGAATAAATTTTCGACCCAGTACGCATATTTCCCGTGGAGGTGAGGATGAGCCTGGCGATACCTGCCTCTCGAAAGGCGGTGATTTTTGAAGGAGGAAGCAACGAATTTACTGGGTTTTTATTTTGCTTTGTTGTAAGCGGCTTACTCGCTTTTTTATTGAAAGCAATTTTTATTTTTTACCATGGACAGGTTTTAAAATTTTATGTTTCATCCACGGTATTTTTCCGTACTTCATCTGAAAATCCGTAAACATGAATGGCTTTATATTTTCATGTAAAATTCATGCTATACATCGGTATTTATTATATTCTGATCGACCGTTGAATTTTCCATATTTTACAATATGTCATTCCGTGACGTTCATTTTTATTTAAAAGTATGGATACATCTTCGGTGGATTTATTATATATGAAGCAAAAAATTTAAAAATAAAATATGTTATCATTTTAAAACTATTACGTATTTTCCATACTTGTTTTATTTTTATTTACCAGAAAATTTTTTTTTGTAAAAACGAATACTTTAATCAGCCCACTATATAAATGTTATGTACTTTTTTAATATTGTATTAAATAATCAATGAACGCAAATCCAAAAAGGCAACTAACAATCAGATTTATATAAATCATTGTTCGCCCGGTTCACGCACAAATATTTAATTCGTAATCGTTATGAATAATTTACTATCATCCGAATTCTCGGGAAAAGGAAAAAATGAAATGGATTGCAATAATTCTGTTTAATAAATAAATTTAATTAAGGTATACACAAAGGAACATGGTACAATAACAAAAGTCATGAATTTCAAATGTTTATTTTTGCCCTGACTGATATCCTTCACATTCTGTATGAATACTTATTTACCACATATTCAAGAAGAATCTTCTTTTAAGGAAAAAAATTGTTATTTTTTTCGTCGCATTAGACAACATATTTTAAATTTACATTCTTTAAAAATGTTTAATTACCGGATAACGATAATCCAACAAAAAAATCCATATATCAGTAGAAAAAAAAAACTGTAACATCCACATTCGCGATAAATATATTATGCACCGCGAGAAAAAAAAAAGCTGTATCCAAAGATTCGCTTATCGATAATCGCAAAAACGGATGATACATAGAGCACCGATTATCGTGCTCGCTCCCGCTTCTCCTCCGAGTCGCGCGCAAAATATTCGTTTCGCGTCTCCCCGTCGCGATAATTGTTTCTTTTTTCAAGGTCTCGCCTCGATAGCCCGGCGTTCGTTCGTTATTTACGAGATGACTCTTCGATGCAATTATTCTCCCGACCAACGAGAGAGCGGCAGCCGAGAATTGCAGCGGCAGCTGCTGCTGCATGGCCGTCAGACTCGCTTCCGCCACGGGAGTCGCGCGCGAAAAACGCGATACCCCCTCGCGCGACTTTCGATCTGCCTCCGGCGGCGTTTTAATTTGCACCCCGACGAGGCGACGCGTTCGCGGGTGTATATACCCCGGCACTTTGAGCAAACTCTTGGGGAATTCGTAAGAAGTGTTGAGAATTAAGATCGGTTGCATTACTATGTTCACTTGTACATGATAACAACTTCATTGTAAATATTATTTTTTTTCTTCGTTGGTTTCTTCGAATCAAGGATAGGATGGATTTTAATTTGATACAGCTTATTTCACTTGTAGAGAAATTCTATATAAAGCAAGTTTTTTAACGGCTTTTCTCATATTTCTGCAGGGCCTCAGAAATGTATAATTTTTTAAGAGAAACGAACTTATTTCATACATATTTTTTGTAAATTTATTTAAGCGTTGTAAAATAAACTTGTAGATTTACACAAATGTAGTAAAAATATTATAATGTAGTCAAACACTGCATTAAAATGGCATCGAGTAACTTCTAAAATAAACACATAGTCATACGAAAGAAAAGAGATGACCGACAAGGCGCAGTTTTCGAGTATAAAAGATCTAAAAATTGATAGTATAAGTAGTTCTACAAGAAGTTTTTTTTACAGTGAAGATTACGCTAGTCTGACTGTGTCTCTATGGCGGATTTAAACACGCGAACTAAAATTCTACGCCGAGGGTACACTTGACACTTTGTCGTATGGTAATGACTAGAGGGAGAGAGAGGAAGTTATTGTAGTTAGTGACAAAAGGCGAGCTTTTGTCGTTCGAAGTCGCGCTACTTGCTCGTTTTAATTTTATTATGTAAAAATTATGAAACGCGTATTTTTAAAAGCCGGAACATTAAGCCGCGTTGATAACGTTTCTTTTGTTCTTTGTTTGCGGGTGCTTTTTTGGTAGAAAATGTTCTGGAATTTAGCCGGCTTTATTGCTGACTGCGGCTCAATGTTTACTCATTCTGTTAGATCATTTTATTCGAAGATAAATTGTTAATTTTTAAACGAAGTTTAGGCTTTTGATAATAATGTTTTGTTTTTCTATATTTTAAATGAAGGAAAAGGAAAAGGCAAAAATACAATTGATTAATTTGCATGTTATACGGTAACTGAACCACAAATAATAAAAAGAGAATACCTGTAAGTTTTATATTTGCGCTATAATTTTAAAATTATTAGCACAAGTTTGTACAATTTATACATTTTTAGTATATTTCTACTTGTATAAATAAATGTGTATATAAATATAGGACAATGACCTGTTAACGTTACTGAATATATATATATATATATATTATATACATTTGCTATGCTGCAACAATATCGATTTATTTCAACACCAACTAATGAAGCATAAAAAGAATCTTGTAGTCATATGGTATCAGCCTAATTATAAATTGTATTTTAAGTATCTTATAACAGTCTTGAGTTTATTAAAGAGCATTTGTGTCATCAGAGATATTTTAAAGTAAAGTCGACTAAAAGGTTTTCATCAACGAATTTCGCTTTGCAAAGAGTCTTATATAACTTAATTATCTTTCTTAAATAACATCAATTAAAACAACTTATATTGCAACTTCCCACGTAATAATTTCAAACAATTTTCCAGAATAAAGTTTTAACATTGCCGCAGTGAGCCATTCAAGCCACCAGCAAATGAGCCGCGACAATCATGAAAACTCCGTCTTAATAAAACAATAAACCGATAGCGCACACCTCGCGCACACCTTATCTAAATTCGTATATATAAAAAAGATACGCGAGTAGCCGCAGTAAATTCTTCCGACAATCGAGATAATCCACCATAAAAAGTCATCATTACAGCCGACGTTAACGACGCGGCATCGTCATATTGATTCCTCATAACTTACGAGCATAATACGAGCACTAAGGAGGCGGCCCGGCGCGGGCGTACGCAGATAAAGCAAAAACATGCCGAGGGCTATCTCCTCCTCCTCCTTTGCCGCTGAATTCCTTCGGCTCGTTTGGCCGCGCGCGCCTTTATATTGCGTATCTACGCGGGACCGTCTAAATCGAGATAGGGATGTTCGATTAAGTTTTATGAATATCGTCCGCCTCCGCTTCGTTCGCTCATTCCTTTATACTTTATCTCTCTCTCTCTCTCTCTCTCGCTATCTCTCTCTCTTTCTCTCTCGCTTTCTCGCTACCTCTCGCTTGGTCACGCCTCGTGCGGCGAATCACGCTTCTTTCGAGCGTGCAACGCGTATAACAGACGCCGTCGCACTTTTCAGAGAAATTGTCACGAAATCAGATGATTCGGGCTTACGTCCTCGCGCGATAATATCACGTTACATCGGCACTAATGATTGCATGACAAATGAACGCTAGCGGCAGAGTTCTTTTATAAGATTTTTGTGTGTTAAATTTGGAGGGGGATGGAAGTCTGTTGTTTCAGGAAAATGTGGTTGGAATTCTTGGGAAACTATGATTGATATCTTAACTTCAAACTCCCCCTTTTTCGATGTGAAAATTGAGTAACGCATACATGAGTGATTGAAATGTACGAATTTCAAAAATAAGATGTATTGAACGTTGAACATAGCATGAAAGATAGTAGTGAGTACTTTGAATATAGTATTAAATTTTTGTAATACTTCTAAAGATTCTTTGGAATGTTGCCAAGCCGTACATAAAGAGATACTTTTACTTTAATAAATATAATTTTTATTCTTAAAGTTTCCTTCAGTATATGAGAAAGAAAATAAATCTGTTATTGTGAAATGTTCAATTCAAAGCCAAGATTGATTTTGAAAAATATTGAAAACTTATACTTAAATACAGCTTATTGTATTTTTGACCAATAAAGGTTAATATTATAGCTAAATCCTTTATTGCTACTTATCAACTTTATTTTATATTATTTATCATATTTTAACTTTACAAAAAGTACAAGGTATATTTAAATCATAAACATGTAAACTGCTCAGAATCTATGTAGATACTATTACGTTTTGTTTCATCCACTTTAACTGCACTTTTTTTAGATCTACCTAGAGGCAAAAGGGAACATTTTTTAGAATTCCTATTTCCCGCGCTCCATCTGAATATGATAATAAGAAAGGTTACACTACATGAGCCAAATCACTTTTGCCTGCAGGCATCATCCTCTTTTACCACATAGTATAAGAAAATACATGAGGGTTTATCATAATGCTAACCCACGGCATTTCGGAATTTTACAAAAAATAGTAATACAAATTTTCCGTCCCATAATATAAGAAAATTCTTATAGAAAATTCTTATTTACATTTAATACGCCGACACAAAGAGAATAATTTATTTGATACAAAGAAATAAGTGCACTTGGATTGATGTATCAAAATAATTCAACTAATGTACTATTCTTTAACTGTTAAAAAATATTTCGCAGTGCGTTACAGTAAGGTTATATAACAAACACATGACAACTATTGCGCTGTTTCATCGTATGACTTTATGAAACGAATTAAACGCTATTTATTACTCTAATTGAATCTGCAAAACTTCGTTTTACCTCCAATGTACATCCTCCGCACAATTCGACTGCGGAACGCGTTACAAATTTTTTAATACCTAACCAATGTGAGGGTTTGCAAAAAAACAAATAAACAAATATAACCAATCACCTTGTGTCATTTCAAATATTTTGAAATGCATTCCGCAAGTTAAATTGTGCGGAGAGTGTACCTATATTTAGATGTATAAAAATATAACTGTTAAATTTATTGTTTACCTCCAGTATTACGTCTTCACCAAACCAAATGTCAATTTGTTAAGGAATTATAAGGAAATATTCATTTATCTGCATTGAAAACCCTGCATTAAATGTTAACGTAGGAATCTTGGCTCAAATGAATGCTCAGTATACTATTAAATAGCTTTTATGATAAATACTAAAATTTTATTTCTCTGTTTGATTAATGCCATTGACATTTTATTTCTTTGTCTGAATAATACCACTGGCATTTTATTTCTTTGTTTGATGTTTGATTAATGCCATTAGCATTTTATTTCTATGTTTGATTAATGTTATTAGCATTTTAGTTCTATGTTTGATTAATTTCATTAATCAAATACTAAGCATGTCGAAAAAATTATTTGTGTCCTTTCTTTAATAATTCAAAAATTAATTAAATAAAGATCAACGACTTTAGTAAATTAAAAAATTTTAATCAACTCTGTACTTTAATAACAACATGCACTTCTTTTGCTTGCAACGAACTAGCACACAATACAATTTCTCCATTAAAGTCTTCTATTTTATACCCAGCAATTTCACAAGTTTCTTGCAGATTGCAAAAAACACAACAGAAAAAAAAATCTTAAAAACTTAACTCATAAACACTGACAACCGTAAAATTCACAATGTACCCGGCATACATGCAGCAAAAGTTTCCGTGTTAAATCTAACTTTTCTGCGTGCATAAAGCTGATCCACTTAAACTTGCACGTTAATGTAAACAACTTGAGCCATTATACCAGGCCTGCACGATATTTGTTACCGCGCGATATTGCACGACCGAATTTCATCAGCCGCGAAAGCAAAGCATATCATACCTCTTCCAACCTAATAATCCCAAATCCTTCCAATCTCTAATTCCCTCCTCAACGCCACTCAAATCATTCTCGATGCACTCGATAAATCCGCTCCACACTCGAAGAGCACAATAACTTTTACCGCATCGTGTCTCGCGCGCGCGCGCGCGCGAGCAAACACCAAAGCAAAGGGGGCAAAAAAAGAAACTTCACTTATGTACGCGGAAAACAAAACGAACTGCTGCCGCTGCAGTGGAAAGCCGCATCCGTGCTCGGTACAAACGGGAGTATTATAGGCGAGAACGGCTAGCGCGACGGGGCGGCTGAGCTGCGGCACACTGTGCAAGCAGACGTTGCGCCGACTCCACGTGTCGCGGTGTCGAGGCGCGCGCTGCGGAGCCACAAGCCGAAGCTCGCGCATGCGCAACCAAGACACACGGACTGGACTCGCAAAACCTCCAATGCTGTATAATATGACAGTCGGACTGGTCTGTATAATGTGTGCGGGCGCACGTCCGCGTGCAGAACGGCCGCGTGGGTGTGTACGTCGTACACGCAAATATGTACTGGTGTTGTAAGGCAAATATGTAATATGCGAGTACATATTTGCTTATTTGCACTATTGAGGTTGTATTATAAATTATTACCATACGATTCGCGTTGGTTAAGTTAGGTTTGCACTTGCGGGAATCTTAGCATTGTTGAATTAAAAATCGGGTGTGTACGTCGTACACGCAAATATGTACTGGTGTTGTAAGGCAAATATGTAATATGCGAGTACATATTTGCTTATTTGCACTATTGAGGTTGTATTATAAATTATTACCATACGATTCGCGTTGGTTAAGTTAGGTTTGCACTTGCGGGAATCTTAGCATTGTTGAATTAAAAATCAATTGTTAATGTATTTTGAGGCAAAAATAAAAGTCATGTAATACCTGCTTTCACGTGATTTTGAATATATTTTATCATACATTTTGACTTGGGCAAGTAAAAATTTTTTACGTAATATAATACGATGTGTTTGAGCGTATTTTGAGGGACGATACATCTAATTATCTCTTTTTAACGTCACATAATCCGTCAAAGTAGAAAAATAAAAATTTTACTACCAACGTTCATTTGCCATTCGCAGAAAGAATTTTTGCTGAATAAACTTGAAATTTTCAGGAAATTTCGAAAGTATACTTATTCTTGGAAAACACGCAAGCCAAAATAAAAAAGTTAATAATAAGTAAACTGCGGAAGTCTATGCAGAATAAAGATTTCGAAATTAATTAATAATTACTTCAATTAAATCATTTATTAATTAAATTATTAGTAATTAATTATTAATTAATTAACTTCGAAATTTTTATTTTGTATAAACTTTCGCAGTATAATAATAAGTATACTTTTTATTTCTAAAATTTATCAAATTTTGTAAAAAAAGAAAAAATAACATTATAGTAAGGTTCTTATTTTTCTGAATTCAAGTATTATGGGGCAATAAAAATATATAATTAATTCAGCTACCTATCAGAGATATGTTTAATACCCCTTTGTATGCAAAAAAATATTTATTTACCTAGATCCAAAAGAAAGCGCTGTCAACTGATTTGGTACTCTGCTTACTCAAAGAGATATCAATTATACAGTAAGTCGTCAATAACTTCGAATTTTATATATTTCTGTTTTGTATTATATTCAATATTAGTATTATTATTTGTCATTCGATTTTAAAATTTATTCTGTTCTACATACGTCCACGTCATGTCGAAGTAAGTTATTTTGAGTTACTGACACCAAATTCAGAAATGGTACGAAATATAAGAATATATTGTAACGAATTATTACAATAATCTCATTATATACAGTCTCTCCTATTTCTACTCATGCAAAAGAATGATTGCGATTATGTATCAAATAATATGAAATTAAAAATTCCCATTTTTAATAATTATCGAGGTTGCTGCGTAACTAAGTTCACGTTGATCAACAAAACAGAAAAGAGCGCGGAGTTTGATTTTATACATAACCTAAAATTTAAATTTAAATGGTAGTCGAATATTTTCTTTACCATTATTTTATGAACGATATATAATGATGAGTTTGACAGAAATATAGTTAAGAACTTAATGAATTATATTAAATACACTAGTAATAAGTGTAGTAGACGTAACATTAGAAATATCTGGTTTGATTTATCTGAATGTTTTTGAAATGCTGCAATTTAATTGGATTGAATGCTCGATAACCCAATTCGAGGGTTTCAAAAAATTTTAACGAATTCGACCAGATATTTTTAATGTCGAGTCTACATATTTGCTCTTATGACGTTCTTAAGAAAACATTACGATTGTGTTTGAATTGAATCTATTTTCTTCCCTCCGCGAAAGGGGAGAAAGTATTTTCTTCCCTCTCGCTGAGGGAAGAAAATATTTTCTGCCCGCTGCGCATAGATGCTCAGAATTCTCCATTCGCCCTTGGCTTCTCATGCAGAATAGAGGCCGTACATGAACTTGTTATAAAATAAGGTATGTTTATGTTTATAGGGAGAAAGGGTTTTCCAGACTCGGATGATAATTTTGAGCACTCTTGATAGTGTCGGTCACCTTCGACTCATGATCCTCGCATAGGAAAACCTGTCTTGTAATAGTTTTATTTCCTGAAAGTTGATGTAACAAATAACCTAAAAAAGTATACGTATAGTATACGTCTTTCTTATTAGGGACCCATCGATATAATTTGTATCAAAATATATTTTTTATTTAAAATCTATCATAATTCATCATATAAAGTTTCAATTTTTGACCTAGTAAAATATATGTATATATAGTAATATATATATATATATATATATATATATATATATATATATATATATATATATATATATACACTGTGTACAGATATCGGTGAATACCTATACATACTTTAAACGGATAAGGAGGAAAGCACAGCAGTGATGGGTGGGAAGCTATCACACCGGGGGAGAAAAGTTTGATGATGAGGCAAGTCAAGCGAATTGCCATTGATCTCCGCCTGATCTGTCGCTCTCTCTCTCTCTCTTCCACCCACGCTTTCTCCTTCTCCCATCCTATCTCTCACACTCTCAACGCGCTCCATATATCGACTATACGGACGCGGATGACTCGCGCGGTATATAAGTTGCGCACGGAAGCCACTTGACATCTCATTGAGCGTAGATTAGGGAGTAGTTTGTTAAAAATAATTGGACGGGTACATAAGTTTTGTGAGAAATTTTGTGCGGGGAACGGTGCAACGCAAATATATAGCACGTGAGGTCGGGAGGAAAAAAAAGAGAATGGAGGATGTGGATGCACTTGAATGGGATTATTCTTGTTGCTTTTCGAGTGATGTTGTGCACTTGCATAAAGTGCAGTTGATAATTGTAATTGTTACGAAATATTCTCTGGTTAAATAAGTTGAATATTTTCATATTAATAATTCTCAAACAAAGCTCTTTCAGCTATGTTAAACATTGCCGGTATCGTTTGATTATCTCAATGATGCAATCATTGAAATTTATAGGTTTAATAAATCTCGTATTGACTTTAATGATGAATGATACTAAATAATATTCTAAGACAAAATAAAATAGATGATTCTTCATTAACCGCAATTATTTAATCAACTTTAATGAAGATATACAATTTAGATTTATATATTTTTCTTGTAAATGACGAGAACATTAAATAAAAAATAAAACAGTTTAATATAAGATACTTTCTACTAAAAATCAACGAAGTTTATTTATAAAAATATTTGATCACGACATACAATTCAATATAGAATAACTTCAGTTCGAGTATCTCTTGATCATTCGGTCAATATATAAAAACAACATATAGATATTTTGATAGTATATGTTTTGTCATCTGTTCCATAAGTTAACTTCCGATAGAACGAGCACAAACAGTTTGAGAAGCTACAACAGTTAAGTTTACAAAGCTACTTTTTGGGGTTTCCTTGCTACGAAAACCATAAGCAGTTTGCTCTTTCGCCGAATTGATGGAGTTGATCAGTTCATACGTGTTCAAAAAATATTTGAATATGAATTTCTAGTAAAAGTTGAACTTCTAAAAAAGCTATTTTCTTTAAGAAATGTACAGTGGAATAATATTACTGTCGTTGCATTTTACGTTGATATTATATTTTTGCGAATACCGATAGGGAGCCATTTTCTTCACGAATCATTTTAGTTTATTTATGACGACAAAAATGTTGAATTCAGAAATAAGAAATACTAATTATGTAACTTAAAAATCAGATTTAAATTAAAAAAAGTGTCAACAACATATTTTTTGTGAGAATAAAATTGATCAAAAACTGGGTCTCTGACGGTATAATATACAGTGAAAAGCTCATTTGTCAGGCTAGATTTAATTAGTATTACTGCGCATATCTTACTAACTTTGCTTTCACAATCTCAACGCTTTAGCTCTCGAAAAACAACAGACCGGAAAGCAGTTATACATATTATCCCTCCTGCGTAGGTCTCAGGTCACTCTCTCCCGCTGACTACTCATTATAAACACAAAAATAGAGCGCAGTGTTTTCCTCCCGGTAGCCCTATATTTAGACCCTATTCCACCCCTCTCCAAATGCGCAGCACACGCGTGCTCGGGACAAATTCGATACATCTCGCCGACGTCACGAGATCTCGGGCTCTTTCCATCCCTTACGAAATTGAACGGACTCGGAGGCCTATTACCCATCCGCTCCTCCTCTCACTCACTGCAGAAAAATACAAGGCTAAAAAGGACCTTTACGATCTCCGGTGCGCTCTTGCTCTCGGTCTCTCCCCCCGCGCTAATCCGCGTTTTACCACACAAAGCACACACATACGCCCCTCCCCCTCGACTTCTATTCCATCGAGTTAGCCGCTAGTGCTGCTGCCGCCGCCGCCGCCGCCGTATAAGAAAAATTGATCGCCTATACTCCTCCGGCTTTTTTTATTTTTTTCTTCGCTCACCCTCCCTCTCTCGACCACCGCCGGTGCGATCGGCCGAAGAAGAGAGCTTGACTCCTCGACTCCCCTATACACAGAAGAGCGCCCGATTCTCGGCCACCTTCTGCTCCCTCTCCCCTGGGAGCACGTACGGCCGCTTTTAAGAGAACGAGAGTGTGTGAGAGAGAGAGAGACGTCGCCGAGAGCAGACGAGTAATATGGCAGCTGGACGTGCAAGTAGCGCCGAGGGACGCTGCAGGCAGGTCTACACTGGAACACGGAAATAGGAGCAAGGAGATAGGCCGAAGATAGTGAATCGCGACGTAAAGTCCGAGCGCTGTGGGATATCGGACAGTATTCGTACGCCGTGAACTGAACTTTCGTATTTAAGTCACAATTAGAAGGTAATGAGATTTTTCGAAAGAGTTTCATTTTTAGAATATACAGTAAAAGTTTGGTAACGATATTTGGAGAATTTCTTGATTTATAAACATATGATACAAGCGCTTGACATTGCTGTACGTGAAACATATAAACGAGTTTTTTTTGGAAATTCCTTTTTTTTATGCAGGATGGATAAAAGAAAAACTATTTGACTAAACGATTTACAATTTTGTAGAGCTTCATCTACAAACCAATGACTATGGATGTATCAAAAGGACATTGTATTAAGCAGTCGCCATTTTGTTTAATTTTTACATAAAAAAAGTTGTAAAATACAGAATAAGAATATTAAAAAAAAAATGAAAATACCGCGTGTGCGTAAAGTTAATGTGTGTGTAAAGTGCCAATTTCTGAGCTTAAAGTTAATTTTTTCACATTATTCACCAGGTACGAAAAAGTTCAATTTACGCTCAGAAATTGTTACTTTACACACGTACTTTATGGACACTCGGACAACAAAGTTTTTTTATTTTTAACCGAATTAGAAAAAGCGTGTTCTCAGTATGACGCGTATGAATGTATATATGCATGTTAGCGATTTTCTCAAGCCATACTGAACCATTCAACATGAAACTTTTTGTGCTTATCTTAGTATCGTTCAACTTAGGTAACGGAGCAAAAATTTTGAAGTACTGGGCCAGTACAACGTCAGTACAACCAAAAAATAGTATATTGTGTAGCTAGGGCGTAGGTCAAAATGCCCACTTTGCCGTTGGTGCACACCATATTTTTTGTAACGCATGTATTGATTTTTGAGTTTTTCTAGCATATTAAGCGATGCTAAATATATATATATATATATATATATATATATATATATATATATATATATATAATAGCAATTTTCCGAAAAATTTTAGCGGGCGCAAAAGTAACTATTGCGCCCGCTGGTCTAAAACATGGTCCTATAGTGCCGCTTAATAGGTACAGAAAAACGCGAAAATCGTGCTTGTGTTACAAAAAATTATTTTTGTGAATAATTCCTTAATGTTTATACCGATTACACAAAAAATGATTTTGCCAATTTCGATGATTCTTTTCTCATTTAATAAAAAGTATCCCTGTACGTGGTCCAATACAAGTTTGTACCAGTATTGGGCCAGTATAGCAATGCCAGTAGTAGCGGAATACCATATATAACGGAGTATATATGGTATTCTGCTACTTTTTAGTAAGTTCTCTGAATAACTTATCAACAGATACAGCCATTTGAGTTGCACTTTACTGTTTTGAACCAGTACTGAGCCGGTGCTATTAGTACTGTGAACGTACGAATTTTCATGTCATCATTTTTAACATAACACTAAAAAGTGATAAATAATAGTTATTTAAAGAAATAGAACAGACTTCAAAAAATAATCCTCTCAAAAGTAAAACATAATATTATTGTTAATAATATATGGAATTGTGAACATACTCACTATCGACAATAACAATTGGTTAATTGAATTCAAACTAGAACTTTTTGAAGTCGGAGCCAAAAAATCAAGCAATTAGCTAAAATGTTACGATTGAACGGAATTGTCGATTCTGGCGCCGACTCTAAAAAGTTTTAGTTAGAATTCAATTAACCGATTGTTATTGTTGATAGTGAGGTATTTTTCACAATTCAATATATTATTTAAAAAAATATTATCTTTTACTTTTTAGAGGGATATTTTTTACGTCGGTTCTATTATAAAAAGAATTATTATTTAAACATTTTAGTATCAAAAAAGGACTTTAGCTTAGAAAAACGATACCTTAAATAATGAAAACATACTATTCTTACCAAAATGTTGATGGTAAAAGTAGATATCGTAAGAAGAAAAACATTCCATAAAAAATTGGAATCTTTTTTATTTTTTATCCGATTTGAGTTACAAAAGTCTAATTTTGTTTCTCGAATAATAAAAAAAATCATAACCTGTAAATTTATATCCAATTATTTATACTTACGCGAGAACGCATTTTTAAATAATTGCATGTAACTTTCCAGGTTTTAATTATTATTTAATTTTTCTATCGGCAAGTCTTTATACTTTGAATTGACGGCCTTTCATATATTATATTGTTTCTCATATTATACCTAATATGAGAATAAATTATTATATAAATATTTTTATTTTTAGGTACATATTCACACATAAACAACCTTAAACAGCTTAAGTTTGTGGCGCTTCAAATTTATATTGACTCTGAGATAGAAATACCTTAAACCTTTCCTAAAGAAAGTTAAAATATCTCATACATCTGTAAAATCAATAGATTAGAATTTAATTATTACTGTTTTTCAAGGTTTAACAGTGGATTGACCCCTTAAATCGATTTAATAAATATTTATTTATTCATCTATCAGAGGTTTTATTTACGGCTTATTTAAGCACGAAGATTTATTAGTACGACTGATTTATTAGTTCCTAGTCGGGATCCGAGTTGACGCTCGAGGATACCAGCACTTGTTTGGGGGCGATGCGCCGATTAATATGAGGAAGTGTTGGATGTGTAGGGTGCAGCTTCAGGCTACACGTATTGAGATATTTTTTGATCAGAGGTTACTCCTTCGTTCACAAGTAGAAAATTTATGAACGCGGAAATTTATTTGCTGATTAAGCTTGTAGAGGTTATTCGCTTGATATGAATTTTTACTGCTCATCGAGTAGCTGAGAGTCTTTGATGTATTGTAGGCTGGTGCTTTGGGCTGTATCAGCGAAATAGAAATTGCTTGAATAAACTTTTTACTTTCACTTGAGATTTGCTGGTTTAATATAGTTGAATTACGACGGGACTAAAAAGCTATAAAGTATGAGTTATAGCGTCTGACTATACTCGAATATATATACTGCGACAACAAATCACGAATTCAACTCGTCTCGTAATTATTGAAAAACGAAATAATTCAAACGTGCTCTGCATATGAGGCCATAAGTAGTTTAGTAACTTATATCTCGTAAATTTTAACTCATAATATAAACTAAACCAATCCATTATACTCTACCGTTATAATCAAAATGAATTATACGTTGTACTTATATTACTTACTTGAAAAGAATCAATTAGAAAAGTGATTATTTCTGCATAACATACCTGTAACAGAAATAAAAAGTGTATTAAATACAAAATAAAAATTGACTGCTGATAAAAATTTAAAAAATCCATTATTTGTTATAAGAAAGGAATTTGTAGTTCGTATATTCGTTTTAAATTAATTAAATAATCTCTTAAAAAATTATTCGACTAAAACCCGCAGCGAAAGCATCTGCATTATTTTTAACCAAAGTTCAGGCGTTCTTTTTAGCAATAATAAGCCAAGAGAAAATGTCGCAGTGTTAAAAGAAAGAGTGAAAGCGCGACCAGCGCCCGTCTGATAATACGGATAAAAAAGCCCCGTAAGCAGCGGAGCGTGATTTTTCTGGCTCGGGGAGCAGCTGCCCGCAGTGTGTTCCTTATGTGTGTATATATATAAAACGTATAAAATATCCAGGGTCACCCAAGACCGGCTGGTGCTGCTGGTGCTGCTGCTTTGATCGAACGAACGGAAGTACATCGACGCAGCAGCAGCGATAGGCGGGCTGCACCAGTTGCGAAGAAGGAGTATAACCACGCGCGATTTTCTCTCGTGCTTCGCGAATTGTCGGCAAAAATGACAATGGACCGATGGCTTTGTTCTCGCAGCGGCGACGACGACAGGCCGATATGATGAGCGCAGGTGAACCGGAGCAAAAGGTCGTTTCAAGACTACAATGCCGAATTTGATGCGCGTACGTGCGATGGTCGTAGGCTTGTATACGCGCGCGTTCGATCCTTTATTTGCGGTCCTTCCGAGGCTGCGGCTCGAAGTTTTATGGCTGTTTAGAGTGCGCGCTGTTTGTTTATCAGCAATGGGGAAATTCGAGTGAGGAGATAAAGCTGTTTGCTTGAAGATAGGAAATGTGGATAGACTGCTTGAGAAATGTTGGATCATAAATATCCGCATAAGGATGACGTCGACAATCCTTATCATGAGCGGAGAATTTCGGCCAATGGCACTATGCCACACTTCTTTTTATGGCTTATACAGTGTGGCTGAAGTATGAGAACTTCTTACCGAGATTTTCATCTATAAAAAATAATGTAAAAAGTTATATTCTTTTTATCTTCGTACAAACATTTTGAATGTTCGAAGAAATATAGTATAAAAGTATGTATAACAAATTATGACAATAGTATATTACTTTGGAAGGTTTATAATTAAAATCATTATTACCTTTTTATCATGAATTCCCTAAGTGATTCTTATATTAATCTGTGATATATTATCTATTAATCTTTGATATATTATACAGTATTAAGCTATAATTATCGTTTCGAAGCTATAACACTTTTTATTCAATAAAAAATTACACTAATAATCCCTACTATTGCTGCATCTAACAATTGAAAATGGATAGATTCATGTAAAAGATAATTGTAAAATATTCCCCTTAAACTTAACATAGACGATTATTAGCAAATATCGTTCCCACAGAGATGAAAATCTTCGTTAAAAATATTTTATTAACCCATTTCTTCCCAAGCGGTCATTTTATAGTCAATTGGTTTTTTGCCTAAAAAATTGTCGAAAAAAAAAATAATAATAACCAATAGCACTTTTTTGAAGTAAAATTGTCCGCTCTTTCCGATTCTGAAGTCAGAATTTTGAAATTTCTGTTGGAAAATTTCAAAATGGCGGTTTTAGGCAAAAAACCAATCGACTATAAAATGGCCGCTTGGGAAGAAATGGGTTAATATAAGAAACAAGTATAGTCGCAAAAATAAAGTCGTGCTAGTTTTTTGCGCTGAATTGAAGCCACGCAATTGCTTCGATTGTTACAAGTACCTAAACAATTTTCGCTTTCGCACGAGTATTCGCTGCATGGAATTCTAGTCGAGCATATAGCGCTCCTTCGAATATCTCGTATTTGCCAAGGAGGAGGAGGCAAGTCTCGGGATGAGAAGAATGTAATTCAATTTTATCACGTCATGCAGCTGCGTTATTCGCAGTCTGACAATGTTAAATAGTTTTCTGGGACGACCTAAGACGTCGAGTTTAAATTCATAGCCAACTGTACCCCCCCCCCCCTGCCTCGATCCTCCTACCCCATTCGATTCTCTCATTTTCTGTTAGACTGTTTCCAATTTTACACTGCGGTTAAGCCAATTTCTTTTATAGTGCGTTTGATTGCTTTACGGGCTATAAAAGGAACACTGTACTTTCTTACTATTTCTTCGTTTTAAATTTCTACTATAAGTTTTGAAATAGTTACATACAGTTGAACGACTGTAAAAAGAATATATATAATACTGTAAATATATCATCAAATATAAAGAGTATTTCATTTTAAAGTATAATAATATTTTTTTAAAAGTATAAATTTATGAATTGCATAAAATTGTTATTTCATACATAAAAAGTTAATCTTATAGCATAACCAAATTATTTGTTTTTATTCCCAGTAATTAAAGTTGAAGACAGTGTTTTGAAAGATATTCCAAGCACTTACATATTTCACTTTGCCCAGAATTATTGTCCAAAAATCGCTTGTATCGATTTTGTATAGGTATTTTTAATACTCCAAAATCTATTTAAAATATTTTTCTTAATTGCATTCTACTTATTTTCAAAAAACATCATAAATGAAAAGGAAATGTTTTCAACAACTGTCAAAATAACTTTTTATACTGAAAAAATGTTCATTGCTTAGGTACAAACACATTTTTTGTGTGAATATTAAATATTTATTTTCATTTTCTATAAAATTGGCTTGTTACCATACAAATTTGTTTTTAATAAACTTGTTATTACATTTTTCAATTTAGTAAAGTGTTAGTTATCTAATGATAAATTGAAGAAAATACTTTTACTAATAAAATTTGCTACATATCATACAATAGCAATTTATTCCTCGCTATCCTCACCGTCTGAAAATAAGAGAATTAATAAGAGCTCATTAACCGAATACTATTGCGCTCTGCACGTATAAAGCGCTCCGTATGCGATATTAACGCGATATTGGCGAGGAGCGCAAGGACGCTCTCAGCTCAGCGAAGCACACAACTGCACTTGTACATTTATACACGTACATGTACACACACACACACACACACACACACACACACACACACGGAGAGATGGCATATATACGCATTCGTCAGGCAACTGCGCATTTTGCGCGCTGCAGCCGCCGGAGTCTAATATTCTAGTCCCATTTCGTTCCAATCAGTCGGATGAATTGCCCGCAGACATGCAGAGCAGAGCATGGCAGAGCGGCCGCCACTGCGACGCTCATATGTGAGCGAGTCGAGTAGCAGGTGACTGCGGCGGAGAAAATATCCCGGTCTAATGACAATTCGATATCAGACGAAACACGTTATAGACCCTACGCTGGCTTTGAGTTTCTTCATTAGCGGCGTGGGTCGATGAATAAATGAGGACACAATGCGGGTCCGTGCCCCTGGATTTTTCGTTTCGGTAGGTCGCTTTTCGATTTTTCGATTATTCTAGGTATAGGCGAGCTACGTGATTATAGTCTTCTTAGGGGTAAATTTAGATTTCCGTAACGACAGCGGAATTAGGTTTGTAGCGTGGGTGTGTTCTTGATTTGAATAAGAGCCGTTGTTTCATGTAGGAGGCATTTCACTTCCAAGAAATTAATTATTTGCGTCAGATAGTAATTAATAATTTAATTGGAAGAGATAGTTATAGGGATTGCTCCATTGAATTTATGTTTAATTTTAAATTACACATATAATATGTTCTCCCTAATAAAATTAATTTTATATTTACACTCAATATTGACAATTTATTTTTTAGCAAGAAAAGTTGTTTTTATATCGAAACTTTAAAAGGAAACAATAAAGAAAATTTACTACATTGAAAGGAAAAAATGAACTATATCGAAAACAAGTGAATGCGAAACGAAGCTCAGTCCATTGACATTATTTACCCGCGCATCAATAATCACAAAGTGTATAAAAGTCTACTCACGTAGTATTATACAAGCTTTAGCCAAAATATTATTTTATAAACTTAAAAATCTATCATAGTTGAATTAACAAATTAAATTACTAATGTATTTTAATATGAAACTAAAAATAAATTATGCCAATATATGAAATACAATACTCTTTTTAAATACACATAGTTAAATCATGGATGCGGACTTGTTTGAATACAAATTTTCTCCAATTTCGTAATTCTTGACCTAAGTATACGTATTTATTTATGCATATACGGGCATTACTGCCCTTACACAGGTAGAAGGGCTACCAACCCGATCTCCGCCACCGAAAACTCCAGAAAGACATTTTCATTATATCTTCGAAAAATTCAGACTGACGTGGATTCAAACCCATGCCCTTGACTAGTCATAAAGCTTAAGAGGTACGCGTTTACTATACCATAATATTTTTGACAATTTTGACTCTGTAAACCTTGTAGCCCATCAAGAAATGTACAATTTCTCCTACAGACATTTAATGAGTCCTAACACCTTCACAAATTTCACAATAATCAAAATACATCCTTTATTTAAACCAACAAGAGAATTTGAAAGCTTTGTCTTCTATTTAATATACAAACTTCTATTAAAACCTCGCATTTATCAGACGCGACCATTGGACTTTTCAACCGTGCAAAGCGCAGCTCCCGGAAGTATAAGAAAGAGAAGCCCGCGCGAAGCTCGTGAAAGTCAATGACCCGTGACAAGCAGCAGCAGCGGCAGCGGCGGCGGCGGCGGCTGCGACGACGGAGGCGCCCCGAGAACGCCGAAGAAATTAGTACAAGTGCGAGAGAGAGACCGAGAGAGTTCAGCTCGAAGGTTTGAAGAGGCGTTTCTTTTCCCGCGCAGCAGCGACCAAAGCGAAACCGACTTGCTTTACCTCAAGTGCGACTAATTCGATTCTGGCGGGTGGAGGGACTCAAGCGAGGGGCGCTGGAGCGCGAAGAAGGAGTAGCGAGAAAGTATAAAAACCAATGCCGTTTGCCCGCTGCCGGTATACCGCTATTTCTCCCTCTTCTCCCCCTTTAATCCGCGCGCGCGGATTCACAATTTCGGTGAGTCACGCTGCTTGAGCTCGCGCCGTAACTGTTTGGAATGCCGAGGCTGGCGTTACGCGTGTTTGTACTACTAAGGATCGTTTACACTGCCGGCTTTCGCGGATTTGAATGCGCTCGACGTTTTACCCGGGAATCAAGGTACGCATAGGGATGACGTTTTTCCGCGGGACGAAATTCAATTTACGCGATGTACTTTGGCGTAATTTGCACGCTTGCGGAGAATAAAAGAATTTACTTCGAAATAAAATGTTCAGTTATAACTAATTAAAAAGTAGTATTTATGATAAGCGTAGAGAGTGTTTACAAATATGTAAACATTCAGATATAATTTTTTTAATACGGTTTAAAATAAATTGCTATTATTATTTTTAAAATAGTTTTGTAATACTGTTCCGATCAAAAGTTATGTGAAAAACATTGGTTATTTATTTATCTATCGCTTTTGTTAATACAATAAACTTCGCAGACTTCAAAACATGATGAGTAATTTACCGAACTAATAAAAGAAACAGCATTATAATTAATACATAAGGCGTTAATAAATCTGTATAAATTCTAATATAAATTTTGATATTCAATCAAAAATAATTACTTTTATCATTTGAAAAATAATAGTTTAAAATAACAATGTTTTAATAATACTGTTCTGATCAAAGTTTATGAAAGACATCAGTTATTTATTTATGACTCTTTTTTGTTATTGCACTAAACTACACTTCAAAACATGTTGATTTCCCTCTATACGAAAAATCACGATTTTTTGCGAAACGTAACGGCTGAATGTTGCAATCTGTTTTCAAAGACTGAACAATATTACTTTTGTATCACTTCATGTAAATCCAGAGCGATGCACGCGTTTAAAAAAAACTGACGACTTCTGGGATACCAACTTTTTTTCAACATTCCGGTGCTCGCACACCAAATAACTACCAACAGATCCGGTCGCGCACGACATAACGCGCGTGCGTGCTTATGCGCCCAACTGCATTCAGTATAGTGTCCGAACAAAGGCCGAAAATTCCCCGGCTTTTTGAGATTAATACACCCGTCGTTCCTCGTACGTGCGCGTTTCGAATTTCACCGGAATTCGAGTAACTAACGCTGGCCTGTGTGTAGCTCGAGAACAAACACCGACATGGCTTCCGCTGTTTCGAAAATTTTTAGCGTTTCGATGTAAACGGATTTGCCGCTATAAACGTGAAATTTGCAAATCATTTTTATAAATATGGTTTGCTGACGTATTGGAATTTTTTATAGATGTAACTATTCATTGATTTTTATATTTCAATAAAATAACTTTTTGAAAAATTCGATGTGTTGGTAAGCTATAAATTCATAGGATTGTAGGTTTTCAAAAAATGAATAATACTAAAATTGTACAGAATAGATAAACATCATCATTTAAAATCCTCACAAAATTATTGTATGAAACAAATTATATAAGTTTAAAAATTTTTCATGATTTTTTTAAATTAAATTTAATATTATTTAAAATCTTAAATTTTCATAATGGTATTATTTGAATGAAAGAGACATTTATGTTCATAAAATTAAACAATTTAATTTTGTTTGTGTCTCTAATACTATTAATTTATTTGTCTTACACCATCATACTTTAATAAAACAAACCAAAATAAAATTAATAAAGAATGTATTTTATATAGCTTAAATTTTAATTAAAAGGATATGGATTACGATATTGGGATTTAAAGTGTCATGGCCAAAGCAAACATACACTATGGAGGATTTGTAAAACTAATTATAAATATTAAAAAAGTGGTTACAAAGGTTGTATATGTAATAGCGAAGGAATAAAAAGGTGACAAATTTATTAACTCTATTTGAACTGAAGTAGTATTTTTAAATCTAACATATTTTCAAATCATTTATTAAACTATTTAAAATTTGTCATTAAATTATTTTCTTTGTAGATTACGAAACTGTAATGCATGTAGAATATTTTGACATAATTAGTTTTTAAATTCATTGGTTTTGATATGCTTATTAACGAAGAAGAAAGGGTCGTTACTGCTTTGCTCCTGCCTTGACATTTCTAATCCAAATAAAATAATATTTTTTTCTAATGAAAGCTTAAATATTCAATTTTATGCTTAATTATATTATGTACATAACATGGAAATTGAATAATCATCAAACGATAAAAAGTATCCAACTTGATCCATTGCTACCCATTGTCTTTATTGGTGACTCCCAAAATTGACACTATCACAGTTACTGTGGAATGTGTTTTCAAATTTTCTGTCTCTTGTCCTAAAAAAATTTGTTTAAATTTTTTTTATATGTATTTATGACAGTGACCTAAGAAACTGAAATTTTTTGAGGTTGATACAAGAAAAAGATTATTTTTCAATCATTTTTGGTAAAAAGTGAATTAAAATAATGATTTTACACGTTAAAATATTTGTTCTTTTTATCAAACTCAAAAAACTTTAGGTTTTTAAGGTCACTGTCATGAATATAAATACAAAGAATGTAAAATAATGTTATTTGAGTCAAGAGACTGAAAATTTGATAAAATATCCTACAGTAACTGTGAGCATCAATTTTTGAAGTCACCGATGAAGATAATGGGTAGCAACAATGGGTTAGGTTGAATAATTTTTTTCTTTTGATGATTTGTCAACTTCCTCGTTATGTACATAATAAATTAAGCATAAAATTGAACATTTAAGCTGTTTTTAGAAATAATATAGATTCATCAACATTTTTTCAAATTATCATATTTAGACACCATTTTACCTCCTTAAATATGAATTAAATACATTATATTATATTATATTATTTATATTATCATTCAGTGTATAAAAACTGAAGTTAAAACAGAAAAATAACGTGATTTAGAATGTTGATGAACTATCGAAGACGTATATAAACAGTGGAGAGCACTTTAGGCTAAACGATTTGCAATGCTAAACTTGGATAGCAAAATCGAATGGGGTCAGTGCTCTCATAGGTGAAACGCATCGATTATTCTGCAATCGATTTAGCAAAGCCGTCCAGCATATTTCCAGTGAAAGTGAATATATTTAAAATATGAAAATGGGTTGAAAGAAAAGAAAGAAAATACGATTTTCAGTCTAAAGATTGATAAAAGTTTGATGTTCTTAATAAATAATCTTAATAGTCAAATACAGATCGTAGTAAGAGATGTCGTGTGAGACATGAATTCGCACCCTCAGAGCTAGAGATTCACAAATTGAATCTATAAAATTGATTCGCGATTCAATTTTCCCAATTCAAATGAATCGAAAACATGAATCGCAATTCATTTTTCCCGACTCATGCGTGAATCAAGATTCAAATTTTCCTGATTCAACTCAAATGAATCGGTTCAAAAAGTTCGATTCAGATGAATCATAAATGAACCATGGCCACTAAATTCACACAAACGCACAGCTTCGATGATAACTAAAAATTCTGTTTTTTGTAAAATCAAGCAAGAAATATAAATTTGTTCTAAAATTAATTTTTTAACTCCACACTAGAAACAAATTTCACGCAGATGGAAAGGTCTATGCCTCTAATAGAACGACCTCTAATGCGATAGCAAAAGCAATAAATACGACATAAAAAGCACGCACAAAACGTTTCGAAGAAAAGTTAAACATACAGTTGAAAGGCTACCACGACGCACTAAAACTTTCATGGAAGAAATTCTAAAATTCCTCGCGGCGCGGAACGCCCATCAAAACGTTTCCATAAAGCTGCCTGTAAAGAAAAACACCATCATCCAATCCTGCCAAGCTCACGCACGCGACCCTTTAGAAATAATCCATAAAATTCCAATTTCAGAAAAGCAGGCTGGCAGACGAGCACGCGCTGCCAAGTACGAGCCCCTCCGTATAACTACGGCACCAGCCAACTCCTCGACTCCTACTAGGGCGTCTCGCGTCGCGCAGCCTGTGCAAAGTGTATACCAGAGACGGCGCGACGAAGCGCGCAAAATAGGTAAAAGCCAAGGGAAAATCGTCGCCGAATACGGGGAAGAAGAGCGAAACGACGACGGCGGCACTCTTCGGAACTCCGAAACTCGAGCGAGAAAATGCAAATGCAAACATCGGGCTCCGCGCTCGCGATAAGAGCCCGCGGCCGCGGCGCGGCGCTTCAGCGTCGTAACCGTAAAACGAACGGCTGCGGAGGCAGCGCGCGAGACGAATGTCCGGCTTGTAGCTATATACTTGTGCATGCGGCGCGGCGCGTGCCAACAGCAGCGAGCGAGCGACGAGCTTTACGAGATGGACGACGTCGCGTCGCCAAGTTTCGCGCGAGCTAAGCGCTTGTGCAGCGAGCGCCCGAGGATGCGGATGCACGCGTCTTCGAGTTTGTATTGTTGTATGCGCAGCGGTGCGTAATCGCGTCGCCGGGCTTTTTGTGCCAAGCTCTGCGGCAAAATTGGAAACTGGAGCGTGCCGCGGTTTTATTTTGGTTGGACGCTGTTTCGCTGTAAAGAGTTTTTCTTAAAGTTGCTGCGGTTTACTTCGTATCAGGACTTCGTATCTTGAACGAGAATAAACTATGATTGAGACGAAGGTTCGCTTGAATGTATTGAAGATTAATGCTGAGAATAAGAGCAAAAAGTATAGCCGAGATGCGAGCTGTCCAATGCTCCAATTTACTTTGGTTAGCTTTTTATACATAAGACTAGAGCTAAGTGAATTGATGTGTATATTATATATATAAGCGTAATTATAAAACTATTAGACAAATAGAATATAAGTGATTAATTTGTAAATAATTTCACTTTCAATAACGAGGACTTCAAATTAGGTTTTTCCATAGTATTAAAAATCCATACAGTCAATTATAATACGTATACAAGAAGTCAAACATAATTCAGTGATTACAAATTTTCTAAATATGCTGAAGATTTATGTTATGTTTATACAGATACATTCAAACTAAACCTTCTTAGCTGCTATGCGATTATAAAGTAAATATTGATCAGTAGAATAAGTCTTGCACAGTCAGCCATAGAGTGTACATTTGCTTCCAGTACTATATTTATTTGACAAATGCAAACGCGTTGTTTGTTCTTTGTTTGTTTCGTCCCGGAGCTACTGGATTGAAGTTGCCAGTTAGAGCCAGAAATACGGACCCGTTTATCCAGAACAACGAGCTTGCCACACTTAGTCATCGTGTCAATCATATACGATATTCTGTGGACATTTTTCTTTAAGATTGAAGTAAAATCTCTCGGAAAGATTGCGTTTTTGAAAATACGTTAGATGTATTCAACTTATGCGTACAGTTATTAAAGCGGATTTGCAGTATAGCTATCAAGAAAGAGCAGAGTCAATTTTCACAATATTAAATACCTAATTTATTGCTTGGACTGTATCAAGCGAGACTACGTTCCTATCTCACTGGATATATTTCTAAAAAGTCTGTCCAGATTCTTCGGCAGAATTTTGATAAGAAACTGAGTATTCATAAATAGCGCATGCTTGTTTTTATTTGATTTTTGGAACTCGAAACTTCATTACCCATCAAAATAGAAGACAACTAATTTTCTCTATTTTACACTAATGCTATTTCTGCTTATATCTTATTACATTTAAGTCTATACATATTAGCGTAATATTGTCCTTCTACTTTTAGGGTGGCGGGTACCTTAAGTCACGCACAGAAACCACTACTATACCTGTCTGTCACTATAAATGCTATGCTGAGGCCACATAATACGAAAAAGAATAAGCAACACTCTCCCTTGTTGACTGTCGGTAGCTTTTTTAGTTACGTGGTTGGCAGCCATAATAAAAATCGCATTATCCAAAGTTGATACGAGTATATTAAATATTTCTTAGAATGCAAACAAATTTATAAAAATCACTTTAGAGCTTTTTTGGACACATTTTAATACCATTATTAATGGTGTAAAAATAATATTAAATGCGTTAATTATTATTAATTTATATTTATAATTTTTAAATACTGTTCACATCACAGTAATAAACCTGGGAAACACTTCTGATGTTTCAAGAAATTTTACAAAAGTTTTGAGTAAAGTTGTTTTCCAGGGAAACGTGGACTTCAGTTATTTTGCGGTTTTTATTTACTTAATCGTTTGTTATCTAATCATTAGTTCTTATATTTTGCAATATTTTTTAATTTTTTA
Organism: Gastracanthus pulcherrimus; assembly: GCA_949152435.1. Taxonomy (NCBI): domain Eukaryota; kingdom Metazoa; phylum Arthropoda; class Insecta; order Hymenoptera; family Pteromalidae; genus Gastracanthus; species Gastracanthus pulcherrimus. The sequence goes on along the minus strand of OX424574.1, from coordinate 152,680,047 downwards.
TAAATTTCTTCAATTTTTCAAATTTTCTCCAATTTCTACAAATTTTACAATTTTTCAAATTACTTCAAATTTTACAATTTTTTAAATTTCTTCAATTTCTTTAAATTTTACAGTTTTTTCAAAAAATTTTTCAACTGTTTCAAAATTGTCATTTTTTTGAAATTTTTTCAAATTTACATTTTTTTCAAATTTACTATTTTTTCAAAATATTTAAATTTTTACACACCATAAACCAATGTGTAAAATATTTTACACTTGCGAAACCAGAGTGTAATAAATAGTATATTACGCAACTAGGGACGAAAATGGGTATTTCCAAGCGAGGATGATATTGAGCACTCGTGAACGTCTCGGACACCTTCGGCGTACCGTATTTTTTATAACAAGTGCATAAAGAAGGCCATTCTTAGTCGTCTACAAAGTGGATTGGGAATAGAGTTTTTCGTTTCGTCTACTTTATTAAGGAAATGGAGGAAATGGAAATATTTTACGCACCAATAGCAGTGCGTAAAGTAACATTATTTTTACTAGGGTGTAAGATCACGTTTACACACTAAAACCGAGTTCGAAAAGTACTTTACGCACCACATCACAAAAACAATTATTACCCACCCCATTTCTACTGGATATTACGTGGGTGGAGCGGCGGCAACTGCATTTTTGACGAGTTATAATATAATATACTTAATATGAATGCATCACGCTGAATGGCGTGTAGGGGAGAACGGGGCTGTTTACATATTTTTGACTTGAAACAATATAGACCCCCCACCTCGAACAAAATTAGCATTTCTGAAGTATGACTTTCTTTATGTCTAACAATAGATTAGAATGTTTAAATATAATATACCCGAAATTCTTCATATCATACGAGTGATGCCATCTGAAGTGTCAGAAATGACCGATTAGCCTCTACAGAAGTAATTCGGACATTAATGTAAAACAAATGTGTTAAAAATATGAGGGCAAAATATCATTTTATATTTTAGCATAAATTGTTTTTCGGGATATAAAGAGCATTTTATTTTTTATATGATTATATTTCAATTTAATTTTAGTTCTATTTAGTGTATAATAAATAAGTAAAAAAAAATTGGAGATGAATTTGGCATGGTTACAGGAGAACTTTTTTTAATTTTATTTAAGTTTACTTTAAATATAAAATAATAACTTTCGTTAACTATTTTGTATTTGTGTGATCTTTTAATAAATTTATAGGCTTTCATCATTGTTATTTTAAGAATGAAAAAATAATTTTTTTAGTTGTTTTCAATTTTATATTATTATTTTTACCCCTATTTTATATATCGTTTATTATTATTTTTTCTCTATTATACTATTTTAATATAAAAAAAATCAGTTAAAACACCACAATAGATCAATGATTGCAATATATAATATTACTAAGCATAATTTTTCCTTTTCGTAAGCAAACCGGGACTCCTTATAATGATAAAATTCGACGGAAAAACAAAATTGAAAAAAGTATATTCAAGTCGTTTTCCAATTCGCTACAATATTCATTGTATACATTGCATACTTTCATGAATTTGAATACTGTGTATTTAATTATCCTTCTACCATAAATAAAACATATAACATTTTGAACCTAAAATCTATTTTTTCTTTTCGACAATATCGTATAATAAGTACAAGCGATAGTCCCTGGCTGCTCTAAAAGGGCACCCGCATTCCCGCTGAGTGCAGGCGTTTTACGTCACGTCACATCAAAGAAGGGACGTAGGCATATAAGAAAACACAAGATGTAGGCAGCAGCGTCAGAATCGCGAACGAAAGAAAAAAAAGTCAAGGGAGCACGACGCTGTCGCAGTCGATTCGACGTATGGGAGAAAAATGTGAGTGAGAAAGCACTAGATAAAGGGCATGCGGAGTGGAGCGGATAGAAGAGGCGCAGCGCGAGAGTGAGCGGCAAAGTCGTTCCAAGAATCTGATTATTGCAGCCTTGAGTGAGATGTGCCAAGACTCGGCAGTCTCCCTCTCGCTCTCTCTCTCTCTCTCTCTCGATCTCTCTCGCTCTCTCTCTCTCGTTCTCTCTCTCTCGCTTTCTCTCTCTCTCTCGCTCTCTCTGTCTTACTCGGCTGCAGCTCGAATACTTCGAAACTTCCCTCCATCGCGCTGATGGGGCGCAGCAGTCGTGGCGGCGGAGTCGCTTATACAGACTCTCCATCTCTGAAGCTCGGAAGTGCCAACCCATTATTAAATTTTTTCGTCCCCTGCCCCCGGACTGCGACCCAGAGTGACTTTGCTCGAGAGTGAGTGAGAGAGAGATAGGGGGATGCGCCACCGGTACTGCAATTATTATAACGATCTGTGTGAGAGAGGGAGAGAGACGCGCATCGCAGGAAATTTTTACGACTCGGCCGCATGGATTCTACATCATCCTTTAGGGATGAAAGCGGGCGTGGAATTTGAATTTGAATCGCGCGATTGAGATCTCTTCATTACTGCTCGATTTTATATTCGCAAGAAGTTCGAGAGGAGCGTGGTGGGGAGATATGGAGAAGTAGATGCTAATAGCAAAGTCAGCGCTCCAGATTTGCGGGTGCGCCGATTTCTTATATTCTTTTTGATGTAGTAAAAATTTTATGAGAAGTTTTCCGGATTTTTAGGGCTCATTTTACATAAGCGTAAAATAACTAACTTACTTATGAAGAAACTTGTCGAAAGTCTGAATAAGAAATTGAAATAGTGTCTTACCAGATGCGGCATCAATCTACTTGCATGCATACGTATACGATCGATACAGCGCATTAGTCTTTTATTAATTTTTTTTGGTTTAGAAGATTAAACTATATTTAAAGATAATTTTTAAAAGTAACTCAAAAACTTACCGTCTTACGATTATTTTTCTTTAAAATGTTAATCACTTATTAATTAAATAGTTCAAATTTTATTTGATTCAACAAAAATAGTAATGCAAGTAAATAATGTTTGTCAGCAATGCCTGGGAGATTAATGAATAACGTATACGTATCTGAAATTTTTCTTCGACTTTAATAACATGACAAAATTTCGAATTGTGAATAAAAGAAACAAAAATTTACTTTAATTGTTTTTCCAACAATGTTGCAATTACAAGAAAATATTAAAACGAAAAATCGTATTAATATTAACTTCGACAATTTATTTTTCACTACCTCATTGATAATAAAACACCCTTACACATTGAACAAGAATTATCTTACGTATTTAAAAGCAGCTGAATGCAACAGGTACAACGCTCGTGCATACACCCGCAATAGAGAAACAGAGAGAGAGAGAGAAGAGACGCAGAGCAGTGCATCAACTCGGAGCATAAAAAATATTCCGCTGCCCCATGATCTCGCTCTTACGGAGACATCGAAAAGCCTCGACGCTCCGCGAGTGTCGCGTCGTCGTCCTAGCGGGTAATTTACCGACCGCATGCGGCGCTCGGAACGCCGCCACGAGCGATTTCGTCGTGTCTCTCGGCCCTCTCTCTCTCTCTCTATCTTCCTCTCGAGATGACACAGTCGCGCCAGCTGCACAGAGACTTACCGAAACTTTAAAGAACTATCGATTCTTCGGCGGGCAATCTGGCGCGATGATACGGGGAATCGGCCCGTGGAGCGAGCGAACGGCCGGCTCCGCTGCACCTCTCGAGTTTGCTTTGCGAATTATCGATGGTTGGGCAGTAAAGGATGAAGTTGGGCGTGAAATATCGATGTAGTGAAACTTACACTTTGCACTGCGGAGGATAAGGATTTAGTAGCCGTACGTGACTGGTTTACATTATAGTCTACGGGACTGGCCAAGTTCGGCAGTCGTGATTTGTAATGGAAAAAGTGGAGATTATTGATTTCTTTTTTCAGATTTTGGAACTTTTGTAATTTAATGAACTTTGAAGATCCAGTGCAGAGAAGTTGCAATTATTGCATTTTAATAATTGGGAGTCAGCTTGAAGTTCAGACTAACTTGAAAGCGATGCTCATTGCAAATTAAATGTGTAACGATTGGAAATTAAGTTTCTTAGATTTTGGTTGCGTATGGCACTGAATAACACTTTATAATGTAATGTTTATTAACTTATAACGTTGATAATATTATTATCGAAAAAAATCTTGCTATTACTTAGATTTTTTAAATTTTCAAACTTAATGTTTATTCAAATAAGCATACATTCACATTACTTAATTCATAATATATATACAACAATTACAACGTTTTACAACCCTTTTCAATTGTTAATATAATAAAAACATTTTTAATTTAATAATCCAAAAACGGTTTTTTGACTGTAATAAAAAATTGAAATATTTGATCCAGATTCTTGATAACTTGCTTGTTAAGTATCGCCTATTCATTCGCGTTGCTAATTAATCCATTACGTCACGCAGAAGATAATAAACCCCTCAGAAACATGAAGCTGTAACTAATTATATGGTGGATTGATTGATTTATCAATTATTCAAACAATAGTTGTTACGAAATAATATATAATATTATTACAATCAATGCTAAAATTACTAATCGTATAAAAATATTTATTCAACTCTTATCTGCACGTACCACATCAATTCTTTAGAAAAACCGTTCTATCATTTAACTTGCAGAGGATTGAAACATATGGGCGGCACGGAAATACGGAGTCACGGAGCCTTAAACAAAATCTACCGTTGCATGAATAATTCTAGACAAACACGAAGTGAAAGATTAATGTCGCAGGATGGACGCAACAATCGCTAAAGAAAATCCCCAAAAGATCCACGGAGTAGCGGAAATTACGAAGATACGAGACGCGTGTCGCGGCAAAACTCGGAAAATCCACTTTGCAGGAAGGCTCGCAAAGCTTTGACGAAGAAATACAAATCTTAACGTAAACCAGGTTTACCGAGATTCCCAGTGAACATATGTTCGTCCAGTAGGACAACGGCTTTTACCCTTGGGATGATATATTAGCGGACATCAAGTTGATGGAGTACGTAAGAAGAACAAAAATATGCTTAGCTAGCATCAGACTATCTGATACTTATAAATACATATCAAGCTAAATTTCACTTACGTAAAATACGGGGAATGATGTAAAACAATAAATTACTCTTATTCTTATAAACTATGTACAAACTAATCATAAATAAATTATAAACTGTTTCATTCGTAGTTAAATCAAATAGTAGATAATTAATCATTGCATGAATATTAATTAGGTTGTATTTACTAACTATAACTACGTACATTGATAAAGTGAGGATGCTTCTTAATAACTTGGTCTTTCAGAATACCCAACGTTAAACTTTCTAATCACGACTTAATAGCCCTAGTTCAAACAAGTTTCCTTATCTTGTTATGTTAAATATTTGATGCAATAATTTAACAGATAATTTTTGCAAAGAAATTCTTTAATACTAATTATTCAATCATAGGAAGTAAGTTATTAATTTGAGATTCCCAGTAAGCTCGTATCTGCACTTGACCCAAAATGCGAACAAAATCGGTTAATTAAAATAAATATTGTTATCTCTGACACGGCAAATTCAAGAGTTATTAATCCTTGTACCACGTGCAGCAACATGGCGAGTAAGGAGCTCGAAATAAATCTACACTCCAAAATACTATTAATAACGCCATTCCGTGTTCTACCCTGTATATACACATTCCTTCACTCGTAAATCAGTACGACGGCAAGGTGGTTCCAAAAAAAAGGGTTAAACGAATTCATTCGAAACGAACAAAAAAAATATTAATGATCGGAGCACTCGAGCGTAATCGGCGACACGGCGCTCGAGATAGGGCAAAAAAATTATTGCGGCTGCGCGCGCGTGTTTTATTAAAGCGACGCGCACTATCCCTTCGAACGCTCGCGTACCGACCATTAGTCATTTCTTTAATTTTGCATTTCAACGCAATTAATGCCGGCCAGGGAAGGGGTCGAACCGGGGCCCCGCAACTGTCAGACGAAGATTAAGGACCAACTCTCTCTCTCTCTCTCTCTCTCTCACTCCTACAGCTACATGTACGCGCGAGCGTTCTGCAGGTTATGGGGCTGCAGCGATAACGCCCTCCCCCACGCTCACTGTGAAATTAATTATTTTTCACTTCCGGATGGCCGACTGCTCCGCATCAGGCGCTGCCACTGGAGCAAAGACTACATGTGTGCGCATGTGTGTGTAGATATATATATATATATACTGTATATATACTGCACACGCAAGAATACAAAAGTGCAGGTATATAGTCAAGACGTGAATAGTTATCGATCCCACACCTTCGCCGAGGCGTATAAATACATCACGTAACGGTAATAATAGAAGGTTGAGGTCGCTCGCGCGCACTCGGCCAACGCGGAGTCCCTGCGCATAGCAGCCCTTTTTTCCCCGCTCCCTATCTCTCGTTAATATGGCGGCGGCGGCCCATTGTGTTTATTTTATTGGGACGCTGCGCCGGATTTCAAAGGCGGAAAATCGCCTCGCTCGCAGTGCGGGAAAGAAGCACAACGCGCGGAAAGGAGAGCGAGAATCTCTGTTGGCAAGGATGCGCGCAGCGCTTGATAATGTGCACGAAGCGCGCGCCGTGGCGGAAGTGACAAAGGACACGAGACTGTACGTTTCAACGCTGCCGGCGGCTATTATTGGATAATATAATGCGATCGCGCGAGCTAGTGGGCGGCAAATGCCTCTGCAGTTTTGTGGATGTGATTTATGCTTTATGGTCGAAACAATGCGAGAGGCGTCGGCTGTGTTGTGTTCATGGAGCTGTGCCCAGTCGTCCGAGAAAAATGTCAGTAGTTTAAGCGGCTATTTGGTCAGACTTTATCTTGGAGTAGACTGTGTTTGCTTCATATTTCCACGAGTTTCGCCTGCGTGCTTGGGTGATTTCATACAGTTGAATGTGTGTCTTAGTAACTTGCGTCTCAAATCTTTATGCTCGAAAATATGTATTGATGTAGTTACTGTGGTATGAACTTAAAATAAAGGAGGATGCCCACAGACTTATAATACTTTACCCGTTGAAGGGGAACGTATAAAACCAATGCCATCATTTAGAACTCACTAAAACATGAATTCTAAGAAAAAATTTAAGTCCTCCATGTGCTGGGAAGATTGAGAAAAACGTGGTGAAAATTCGGAGAAATAAGTAGATAGTCTCGATTATGGTTAGACTTTATACATGTCTAACCGTACTCGAGAAATGGGACAAATCCATAGGTATTATTTTCTTCAGTTTTCCCTGCACTTGAAATTATTTTCTTAATTCATAATACAATGAGCTTTAAACGATGGCATTAGTTTCATAAGTTCCCTTAAGAGGGCCGCCATGTACATCCTCCTTTTAGTTTTACCATAAACGAGGTACTACATTTTTAACAGCTTATTAATAGGGTATAAAAAAATATTTGTCATTAAAAAAATATCTTTAAGTATATAAATAATTGATAATTATGGTCTGGTAAACATTTTAATTTTATGCAATTCATCGCATAAATTGTTATCATTATGTTTATCTATTCAACTTAATATATATACTTTTATTTCGCCAATTATAAATTTAAAGTGGTATGCTAGTTTAGAAACTAAATTTTTATGCTTTACTGCGAATATTTTCAAGGAAATTAAGGTTTATTGGGACGAGAATTTTTCCTATATATTCATGTATATTTAATAGACGTTCCATTTTTTTGTTGAACCTGTCTTTATAAAGAAATGCTAAGAAAGTTAATTCATGGTATCCACAATTCTGGCTGTTCTGTCTATCTGAATCAAAAACTAAAACTAAAAGACTCTTTATCTATATCAGATTGTCTATAACAGATACCGGAATGAAAGGAAAATATTTTAAATTAGAAAAATCAATTTTGATTCACAAATTTGTTTATTTTCAAAAAAATGTAAGCATTGAAAAGAAAATATTTTTCTTGTACCTGCTATAGCCTAATCCATGCAGGTAAAGAATATTTTGTTTTTCTTCGGATAAGCAAAACAACCAGAATTATATGGATTTTATAAGCTCATTCATGCACAATTTTGGAATACCCCACTGCTGTAAGCTTCCATTATTTTCAATTGAAAAACCGATGCTAACTGCCTTAGCATAATGCTTTCTTAAATAGAGGTCTTGATTAATGGACTTATATAATCTTATAATATAAATTCGCATTAAATAAATTAATGTTAATATGAATTTATGATTTCAGGGTTCAGAATATCCTTAAGAGAATTAGTTCGAATAAAACTTTACGTATATTTTATATATTTTGGTAAGCAGTACAAAAAAATTAATTTCGATTTGCTAAAATATCTATTTTAGAAAAAATGGATACATGTTTCAAGTTCGCGTTTTAATAATTTATATCTAACTTTTGTGTATCTTAAATACAAACTACCTTAAAAAATTATTTTTGATTTAAAATAGCTACTTTACAAAAATTCTTTAAATACTAGTTTATTCTTAAAAATAGCTTAATACAGTTTTAAAAGACATAATCATTTTTAATTTGATAAAATAGCTACTTTATGAAAAGTCTTTTAATGCACGATTATTTCTTTAAAATATCTTACAAATAGTTTTAAAAGGTATAAATCAGCAGGAAATCACGCGCACTTAAAAAATTTCTATCTTTTACATATCTTTAACACAAACTGTCGAAAAAATCATTTTTAGTTTGATAAACTAGCTACTTTTTAAAAAATCTTTAAGTTCACGTTTACTTCTCAAAAATAGCTTAAGAATAGGTTTAAAAGACATAAATCGAAAGAAAATCGCGTGCAATTTAAGAATTTATTTCCATCTCCTATATATCTTCAATAAAAACTGCCAAAAAAAAGTTTATTTTTTAACATTTTTTAAGAAAGTGATTAATTTTCAAAAAACGTCTTTTATATTATTATTCATTTAGGTCCAAATTTCTATCAGATCTAACTTCAAACGTACCTAATATGTCTGCAATTTTCATCTCGTAACGTACTTCCTTTCAAGAGTTATAATGGACACAAATTTTGGTTTCACACATACACACATACACACATACATAAATTCACATTTATTTCTTATAAATAGCTTAAGAATATTTTTAAAATACATAAATCGAAAGGAAATTACGCGCGCTTTAAGAATTATTGTCTATCTTTTATATATTTTCAGTAAAAACTACCAAAAAAATGTTTTTCTCTTTTAACTAAGTTTAAACGCACCTAATATGTCTGCAAAATTTCAGCTCGTAACATGCTTTTTTGCAAGAGTTATAGTGGACACAAATTTTGCTTTTTTAGTTTCACACATACATATATACATGCATACATACAGAAATACATTTTTTTAAATATATTTATCTGACTTAGGAACCTCAAAAACATAGAGATTTATCAAAATCTCTTATCCGAAAATTTTCATCGTTACATAGCTTTCTCTTTGACAAAGCAAAAATGTCATTACTCTCGAAATGTTGATGAAGAAAAAGGCTGATGGCAATAATATTTATTGTATCTTTAATCCACAAAAGAAGCAAAAAGAAATGTTACGGTCCAGTGTTGAAACGGATTATTATGAAAATTGCTTGCTGACTCGAGAGGTAATACTAGACCGTGCATATTTATTATTAATATATATTTCACAAATTACAAATTCCGTTGGTTTACCCCCTTTTTGCTATTTTATTTATTCATCTCGGCATCACTTAGTGATTAAGTTAAGTAGCAGCCGACAGTTTTTTATGACACGTTCTTGCAGTCCACGTAATGCGATCACAAAAAAGATACCAGGAAAAATTTCGTATAGGGCTGTTTTTTAATTTTGGATATATATTCTAGAATTTTGAAAATTTCATAATGAAATATGAGATGATACATCAGAATATAACGTAGAAAAGATTATGTGATTCCCTATTAGCATGCAGCAAAATTATTGATGCAGCGAAAGTATTTTAAATAATTTAAAATAAAAAAGAATAAAATTAAAATTTTCTTTTTTTATTTTACCCATCGCGTTAATCCATAATCCTTAAAACCACTAAACTGTACCAAAGAAATGCATATAATACTTGAATATTCCCTTATAAAAAGTGTAAATCAGGAAATTTCAAAATAACATGCTTAAAAGTGAAAATAACAATGTCAGCAGCTTATTTTTACAAGATTTATTTTTCATAAGTTTGAAATATTCTTTAATGCACTAAAGTCCTTTAAAATTCAGCAGAAGCATAACTTTTTTGAATCCGCTATCTTGAATTACGTAATTTAAACTTCAATTAATCTGCTATATTAAATTAAAATAAATCAAAGTGCTGACGTCGTTATTTACTTAAAAGTAGAATTTAAATGAAAATACTGATTTATATTTATTATTAATATAAACAATAAATTTACATGAGAGCTATCTGTTATGTTTGAAAATAAATATTATATATCATAAGTAAATTGTATTTGCATAGGACATATATATAATTATTTCCTGGTAATAAACGGCTTTTAAAGATTTTCTATTTTCTAACATTTATTTATCTGATGATTTTTTGTAAGAAGGCACATAGTTTATAAATAATGAGGTGTATTTAATCACAATAACAATGAAACTGTATTTAGTGCACATTGATATAGCGTTATTGAGTTAAAGAAATATCTTCATCTTTTTAACCCAAATTATTCACATAATATACTGAAATAAAGGTAGTTTAAATTTTTCTTTCAAAGTTTTAATAATGTTTATAGAAGATATTTCTACATTTATATTCACGAGTTTATTTAATGATTTCATGAACTTACTTTCAAATGAGCTAAGCTACTAGAATTATAAAAATAGTTCTCACCACCATCTATTATTTGTCAACAAATCCGTTAGCAGATTCGCAGTAATATTTATTACAAGGTTTATTCCAATGTTTATTGTTTTAGTTTTTAAAGACAACGTACACATACATAGCTAAAACTCTAGTTACTTTTAAATTTTAGCAAAAAATATAATATTAATAATTTTGTACGTAATGTAATATTAATTAAATTTAATTTAATTTTACTAAACGAATTAATCATGATTTATTGATAACGTAATACACATCAACGAACTAATTGTGAGTTAACAGAAAAATTTTTATATTCTTTTTATTAATATTTTATTAATAAAAACATTAAAAAGTCATTTTATGTTATTTTAAGCTTCTAGTTATCATCAGAAATGCCAAAAATAGTATTGCAATAAATTTTTTATTTCAGTGAAGACTCAGAAATATAAAATCAATAAAGAGAAATCTAGTATACTATTACTGCTATCATATAATTATTATTACGGTACGTATATCGAAAGTATTTATTTATTTATTACTGCATTATATAAAAACTACTGCATCGATCTTAATAAACCTTGAACGATTTTTTTCAGTTATTTGTTAATTATTTATTAGCCAGTCATTTAGAAAATACTGCACTGATTAACCCTTTAATATACCAAAAGTTTTAGAAATTTACGAGTGGAGTCCAAAGCAGTATCAATTTGATTGGCTGAACGACTGCTCACGTGACTATATGAATTTTTCTGATGTATTGGTGAGGCAACTGATTGTCACAGGCAAGGATTAATACGACCTGAAGCGGAAATATCACCTTTCAATAACATCTGAAGAATCAACAAGAAAAAAATTAGAAACAAATTCATAACAGAATAAATTCAACAAGCAAATAAACGACCTAAGTTTCGAATGAAAGATAGCAATCTTCAATAATTTTCAATTGGGTTAGCACCGTGAACGGCCAAGATAATCAATTTTTATTTATTTAAATAATGACTTATATTATTAAGAACAATATTCTAATAGTTTTTAGAAACTACATTTATATTTTATGAAATTATAGACTTATATTCTGTGTAACTAAAGTCCAATAATGATAAAAACTAGTTGCATGCAAAGAAAATATGCAAAACCATTTTTAATTTTAAAGAACTGCATTTTCATTATTTTAAATTGAAAGAAAAGGTGTAGTAATTGTCTTTAAAAAATAGCTTACTAGTCATTTCAATAAATACCCTTCAAAAACTAATTAATTATGACATTCTCTACAAACTTGGACGCGAGTTCGACCTATTGCTATCTCGCGCGCTGCAGTCCAATAAAGCAACGAAGCATCGAGCGCTGCGCGGAAACAACGTGAAAAGAAACTACTTTATCGCTCTGCGGCCTGGCGTAGTCCGAAGTCTTCCTTTGCCCCGTGTGTCCCACTCGACGCCACGTACTTCATCGGCACTAATGAAAAGCCTTCCCGTATCATGAGTCGCGCCGCTCGCCGCGGGTAAGACGTCCAAAGGGAAGGATCCACGGCACTATCTCGGATTCTTCTTTTTGCCGCGGTGTAAGTCGTATAGCGCGCATACAGTGCCGACAGGGTCGAGCTAAAGAGAAAGCGCCGTGCCGAAACAAAAAGGTTGCAAGGAAAAAGGAAACTCGGGAGTCGCACAGACACGAACAACGTACGCGCTAAATTCTACGCTGGTTAATTTTCACCTTGAAAACAGATGAATAATCAAATCTTTGCATTTAGAATTATGTGTGTAGTAATTAGATTATGAATATTTATTTTTACTGTGAAATTAAAGTTTAAAAATTAAAATCTGTTTTAAGGTTGGCTTATAGCCAAACTTAAGAGAATTTCGTACAAACAATGTAATTAAAATTTAGACTAACTAGTTTTCCGAAAAGTGCTGTTTTGGAAATTGCAGCCATTTCAAAACAATATGTGACATTTTCAAAACAAACTATAGTAAATCTTCAAAACAAGCTGTAGTAAATTTTAAACAAACTATAGTAAATTTTAAAAATATTTTTTTCAGAACAAAAAATAATCAGAGGTTTGAGAAACTAAAATTTATTGATCATACAAATTTCAACTTTTTCAATGATATAAACAATAAAAACAAATTAAAATGCTTTACTATTTTAGTTAATGCAACCGTACTATTCAGAACTTTTAAATGAAACAAAAGAATAAAATTCTACGGTTATCGTAACAAACAACAAACTTTATTTTAGTCGGAACAACATAACGTGCCATTCACGTCGCCCATTTTTTTCATCAACAGGCACACTCATAAATTCGTCGTACAATAATGTGTATATATACAGTCCGTGTGACAAAGGGCCCTACGCTTGCGAATGGATAAAGGTTAAGTATGACTAAAGTTCCTGGTGGAAAAAATACAAGATAATCTTTAGGCGCAGTATATCCTTCTTTGCTACTTGCTTGCTCTTTGCTTTCGCTCCTTCATCTCAGGGGTGCCTCTCATTTCTCAGTCTTCGATCTTTCTTTGCTAACACACGCTCTCCGACTACTTCCGTTACTAGAGGGGATGACAAAGAGTGTATGTAAAAAAATGTCTCTCAGAGGAAACTTCAGAATCCTAGACCTTAATACATCTATCTACGAGCCGAATTTTCACTCTGTATACACAGTCTTCTTCTCCAAAAAGTGAATATTCTCTTAACCCGAATTTTTTCCATATTAAAATAAAATAATATAAAGTGTAAATAATAAAAATAATATAAAATATGCAATAAAAATTGCTTTTATTTGAGAAATTTAAATATATATATTATGTTTCTTCAATAAATAAGCAAAATATCCGTTTCAGATTTTAAATAAAATCATCCATTGCAGAGAGGTTTCGATAGCTTATTTTAATTTTTGTAAGTTCTAGAATATGTTGAAAAGTCTGAAGCTGATTAAGCAAGTTAAGCGAATGAATATGCTTCGAAAAATAACTAGAAATTAATTTCTCTAACAGATAAAGTCAAAAATGTGTTTAAGGAACTAAAAGATAAATTAGTTGGAAATTATTTGAACAGTATTTATAGGGATGACTGGGGTATGCCGGACTACTAAAATGCAATGGCCTATAGAAATGATAAAAAGCATAACGTTAAATAAACTAACATGCCATTTCGTTTACTACCTATTTAAGGAATGTAAATCTATATTTATGTAAATATTTTATGTTTCATTCCAATACTTCGAAAATCGCAAATTCATAAGTATTGGGGTATAACTAAACGGGTGATCCTATTTTGCTCTAATCGGAAAGAGTATAATTTATCGGTCTTTGTATTTAATTATGAACTCGAAAATACCTAAAGATAGCAGTACAATGTTTTTATATATACTTAATCAATCTTAGTATTAGATCTAAAGTACTTTACAACGACTCATAATCAAAGAAAAAGTTCATTCGCTATTGCCCTTTCTACACCTAGACTTTAAGTTCGTCTCGCATTAGCGTTTGATATCTAATACCTTCTCTTCTGTTTAAAACCTAAAAAACAAAGAAAAATATTCTCTACTTATTGGGTATTTTCAAATTAGTCGAATTGTTATTGTATTAATAATATTCAGCATTGACAGTTAAAGCGAGACGAACTTAAAGTCTAAGTGTAGAAAGGGCATGCGCATAACATCTTTTATCATTTTCACAGTTGTAAAAACTTGTTGTACTGTCAAAATTGTTCTGCTTCGAGGAGAATTGCCCATACAAAGTACATTAACTTACATTACCGCGAATAGATTGCCACGCGGAACAAAACATTTTATCCTTCTATATAGGAATTATGGCCAGTATCCCGTTATACTCCGTGGACCGTTATACCCTATAGCCTACCCTACACACGCTGAAATATTATATAATTAAAAATTTACTTTAGCAGTTTTCTTGAACCGATATTCCTTTAATTTCTTAAAATAAGTGATTAAAAATAGCAACTTTCACAATTAAACACGCACATTTGAACTTGATTAAGTAAAGGCAGATAGAAAATTAACTTAATTGCCAATTAATTACTTTTTAAATTATTCCAAAGAATATAATTAATTTGTTTTCTTCATTTAAGAATTACCGGAAATTGGTTTTATACATCATAGAGTATAACGTATTACAACGATATCACGTTTTGAAATATAGATATACATTCACAAGTAATTTGAAACACTAATGACATATCAGAAAAAGATCAAGTACTAATATTTTAACTTTATGTCTTGAATAATGATATACGCATTAAGTAACTAGGTTAGAAATGCCTTACATAAAAATAATGTAATTACAGCACACTATTAAAAACTTTAAATTACCGTTTTACTTTGGTTCATTATTGCCTTATCTTTTTCTTGTTAGCACCTCCTGCTATGTTAATTAAAGTGAGCTCCTAAAACAACCGGGGGCATCTACAACGTCGTCTCTTCTACATCCACGATCCATTGACTCCGCAGCTATCTCACACACGATTTCGCAAACCATTCTTAGGATAGAATTAAAAAAAAATCCAATTAACTACAAATAAGGATCGCGCCCCCTCCATCGATTTCCCCCCGCTCTCCCTGCATCCCTTTCTCATTCTCTCCCTCCGTGCGTATTAGGCGAATTCTTCTCGTTAATTACACCCTTTCTCGCACAGCCATAAGAGCGCCTAATCTAGCGCGGAACAATGGCCGGCGGCGACGATGGTATAGAAGCGGCAGCAGCCAAGGAGGCGCTGGAACTTTAAATTGAAGGAGAAAAAGCCCCGTTGTATCAGAAAAGTTGCGGCTACCGGGGCAGAGGAAAAACTTCCAGCGCGCGCGCGCGCGAGACACGCTTCGGAGTAGCGACCGGAAGTGGCGTTGAAGAAGGAGAAGGCAAAGGAGAGAAGAGAGGAGCAACTTCTCTCTCCCTCTCTCTCTCTCACCCTCTCTCTTTTTTTCTGCTCTCGAAGAACCCGAGGTACTAGGAGTGCGCGGACTTCGTTTAGAAGAGAGGCCTGCTTCTGCTGCTGCTATATATATATACGCTGCTGCGGCTACTGGGGGTAAAACTTTTTTTTTTCACTCGGTCCAGATTAGCGCTCGGTATCGATCGACCTCGCTGTATCGCTCGACACAGCCGTGTGCGCGCCTGATTCCCGATAGACTTCGGCGGCGGCGCAGCTCTATGTCGAGGTCTGGTTTAAACCTTTCATCTCTGGGGGTCTTTAAGCTGGCCTCCCGGGGGACATGTCCGCCCGGCATTTTAACTGCGCCTCTGATTTTTCGTCATTCCAAGTGAGTCTTTTTGCCCGAATGCGTGGATCTTGGAAATGGATGATAATAAAATCGTGATTATCGTAAAAATGCGATTGAGGGGCTCCTCGAAATTCGGACATATCTAATCTGTAGAGATCACGTTTTGAGAGATAAGAAAATCAATAATAAATAAACTTTACTTTTCCTTTTCTCTGGTAGAAATCGATTTTATTTATTTGCTATTTATTCACGATTGTACTTTCGTGCAATCGCAAAACAAGCTGGTTTTCTTGGTCGGTTATTGAACATTGATAAAACGCTGTTTTTGATGGTTTTCAAACATTTCTTGGA
Organism: Gastracanthus pulcherrimus; assembly: GCA_949152435.1. Taxonomy (NCBI): domain Eukaryota; kingdom Metazoa; phylum Arthropoda; class Insecta; order Hymenoptera; family Pteromalidae; genus Gastracanthus; species Gastracanthus pulcherrimus. The sequence continues at coordinate 152,663,713 of OX424574.1, read as the reverse complement.
GTGCATAATTTCATAGACATTAACTGAATATCATACTTGTTTATGTAAAAAAAACTTGAAGAATCGTAAGCCTGTATAATAACCTAAAATATCGCTAGTTCTGGCATATTAAAATTATCAATATTATTGACAGTTGCTATGGAAACCTTTTATAATTTTGAATGCCCGATACTTATAAACTGACAAATCTTCAATATTTTCTATACTTTTTAAATATAAACAATATTTTCCATGTTAAGTATACCTAGTTCCTAGTTTTATAACTATTTCTATTATTTCTATTTTTACCAGGGTAAGAGTACTCCTGGTCAAATTGTGCGGAAAATAAGTGATTTTTATGATTCTCTTATAGAGAAATTTATAAAATTCAAGGTAACAAATGTTTTTGTACTTTGTTGTACTACAAATGCCATTAACATTGCTATAAAAATAAAAGTCCTATACTATTGCCACCGGAACTCCAGATAGGAACAACTAAAATTAAAATAAAACAAATAACTCTTTAATTTCATATATTCAAAATAAATTTGACAATAATTGCCATATATGAGACATTTCACGTCAAGTGTCCTGAGTCGAAAATAAACGGCAAAATCAGCGACTTTTGCGTTCAATATAAATAATATAAGACTTGTTTTTAAAAAATTTATCAATAATGGTTTTTATAGTTTTTTTCACAAGCTTTTTGATGGTGATAACTATTTTTCAAACTTTTCATAATTTGACCTTGAAAAATCAAAAAGAGAACTGAATTTGCATTTTTCTCAAGAAACGTCATTTTTTTAATACTTTTAAATTAAAGGTCAGTTTTTTTACATAAAAATCATCTTTGTCTCAAAAGGGTTTTTTGGTATTTTCGAGTAACTGAGCTTCAGATAACGCGTGACCTCCGCCACGCCGGCAATACCGCAAGCGTAACCACAAAGTCGCGAGTTGATTTATTTTTCGTCTGTAGGTGGCGAAATCTACTTTGGTTTCTATGCACAAATGAATAGTCCAATGAAATGTATAAGTAAGAGTGAACAAATTTGATATTTTTAGTTTGTTTATTAAATTAAATATTGAACCATCAGTATTTAAGGTAAACGTATTCTAATTGATTCAATATTTCGGTATAGTTCAGTAATTCGAATAGTGTATGTATATTAAATGCATACATTATAAATTAAATACATTGTATTTTATTACAGATTTGATTCAAATTCATTTTATTTAATTTCCTCTATCCATTTATATTCTTTTAATTTAGTTTAAGAAATTATTTTACATAATGCCACCGAAAAAAAATCATGTATCGTGGAAATTTAAATGTTTTAATCCTTTTCAACAGGATAATCATAATGAAAGAAATAATTTATTTCATTTAACTGGTAAATTAAAAAATAAGTATTCTTCACTCCCAGCAGATACTAAAATTTGTATATAATGTAAAGCTATTTTTTATAAATCTCTTCGAGATTCTGATATAACCCCTCCAGTAGATAATAATTATTTTGTTCAATGTGATAATGAATATCATAAAGCCGGTGTTGCTACCCTTAATTAAATCAAAGAAAAGGTCAAACAATCTAATGATAAAATAGAAAAATATTATTGCTTACTCCCGCTCCAAAATATTGGTCGCGCGCAGAATTAATGTTAGAAGAACTGCGAAAGAATTGGTCTCAAAACATGGTATTTTAGCAACTCCAATTCCAAAAATAGGACAGTTACTATCTACTGAAACAAGTACTTTAGTACGTAAATTTTATGAACGAGATGATATAAGTCAATTAATGGCTAGAATAAAGGATTTTGTATCAGTGAAACAAGATGATGAAACTCGAGTTCACATACAAAAACGAGTATTACTTTGTAATCTTAACGAATTCTATTCTCAATTCAAAATTGAGCATGAAGACGTAAAGATAGGTTTCACAAAATTTACACAATTTAGATCCCCTCACTGTGTTTTAGCAGGATCCAGCGGAACTCATACAGTTTGCGTATGTACACATCATGAAAATGTAAAATTAATGTTTAATGCTATTGATTTAAAGAATGTCAATAACTTTAAAAAAACCTTTGGAAAACTATCATGATTGAATAAATGTAATTGTATGTTCAGATCCTAACGGTACTTGTTTTCTAGGGGAGTGTCAAAATTGCTTTGGTGTAGCCGAAATTAAAAATTATTTAACAAAAGTTTTCGATGATAAAGATATTGAAGAAATTAGGTTTGATACATGGACACAAACTGATAGATGCACATTAAAGACTCAAGTAATGAAAGTTGACGAATTCGTCGACGAATTTTGTGAACGATTATCTAAATTAAATTTACATCATTTTATTGCTAACCAGCAAACGCTATTTTTAAAAGATCTTAAAGAAAATTTAAACGAAGTGGAGTTTATTGTTTGCTTTGATTTTGCTGAAAACTACGCGTTTGTCGTTCAAAATTCAACGCAATCTTTTCATTGGAATAATAATCAAGCTACTGTATTTACAGTAGTTGTTTAGTATATAGAAGCTGGTAAACTTAAACATAAAAGTATGGTTATTATATCTGATAATTTAAATCATGACGCTATTGCTGTTTATGAATATAAAAAAATAATCATTGATTATTTAAACTCAAACTTTATGATTACAATAATTTATGACGTCACAGATGGAGCGGGTCAGCATTTTAAGAACAAAAGTTGTGTCGACAATCTTCTTGCTCATGAACAAGATTTCGGAATCACTGCTGAGTGGCATTTTCATGCTATAGCTCACGGTAAAGGTGCATGTGACGGTATAGGGGCTAATTTGAAAAGAGGTGCAAAACGCGCTAGCTTACAATGTTCTGCAGGAAATCACATTCTTGATGCTACAGCCTTATATTCATGGGCAAAAAATTACTGTAAAGAAAGAGAGGTATTTTTTAGTACCAAACAAAGTTATGATTTAACTGCAAATCCTTTAAAAGAAAGATTCGATAACGCCATGACGATTCCAGACACATTGCAGTATCACTCATTTATACCTTTCGCAAGTGTTAAACTAAAAATGAAAAAATTTTCACCGTCTACAAAATACGACATTTTTGTTAAAGGAGTGAAAGAGACAAAGCGAATTAAAGCCAAGAAAGCTAATTTGAGTGAAAGAAAATTAAGAAAACAATAAAACAGACGAAGCAAACCAAAACTAAGAAAAACAATACGATTAAAAAAAAAGTTACGAAAGTAGTAAAATTTTAATGTAAACAAAAATAAAACTTAAGAAAAATATAAGAAACATGTATGTATCATACATAGTACATTTTAACTATACTTTTTTATTAGGTAGAAGCTGCGCTGCCCCAGCGCTGGCATGGTGGAGGGTCACGCATTTTTCGAAGCTCTGTTACTCGAAAATCCCAAAATACCCTTTTTTGAGACACAGATGATTTTTATGTAAAAAAACTAATCTTTCATATAAAAATATAAATAATAAAAAAATGACGTTTCTTGAGAAAAATGCAAATTTAGTTTTCGTTTTTAATTTTTCAACGTCAAATTATGAACATTATGAAAAATGGTTATCATCATCAAAAAGCTCGCGAAAGAAACTATAAAAACCATTATTGATAAATTTTTTAAAAACAAGTCTTATATTATTTATGTCAAACGCAAAACTCGCTGATTTTGCCATTTATTTTCGGCTCAGGACACTTGACGTGAAATACCACATACGCTTGAATTAGAGTATCCCGAAAATTAGCATTTTTCGTACAAAAGTGTCCATTTAAAGAAATTAGGTGTTCAAAACTTTATGATTGAATTTTAAGTCAGACTTAGTATAATTATAAATATAAATAGACTTCCGATTCAATTTTTAGAATTGGTATATAATAGCAATAATTATTTGAGCCGCTCACTTGCCTATTAAATCTATACCGGTATGAATTTCATTCTAAAATATTACGTGATAATTGTTGAAATTGCTACGGGTGGACATATGCCAAAAAATGTATTTGTCTAAAAATTATTGATAGATAAATGTTTTCAAAACTGATAATATCAAGTACCCGTATCTGGATCTTGTCTGAAAAGTCACTTGTACATCTTGGCAACTAAGCGCCTCAAATTTCTATATCTATTTATTCTTAAGAAGATTTTTAATGTAAATGTGCAAAAACACAAAAGTAATTTTAATTTATTAATAGTGTTAAATTGAGAAGTGCCCTTATTGGAGATTAAATTGTCATAAATACAATATATATATATATATATATACAGACTGAAGCACCAAGGTCGCTCTGCTGCGTCGGTCAATCACACTGAAGTACAACGACCCCAACTAAAAGTGCGCGAAGATTGAACATGAACAGTATATTGGGATTGGCTGTATTTAATAAATTACAGAGCATCGAAATACTTGGGACGTTAGAACCATAGTGAAATAAGTCCATTTTAGAAATTTTGCAAACTTTTACAAACATTTCAATAGTAGTGACATAAAAAGAGAAAATTTATGAACTTATGTCACTTGAATATACTGTTTATCAATTGCACAATTAAAAAATCAGATAAATAATATGTAGGTGAAGTTTGGAACGTTCGTAGAATTATTTTCAATTTTTACGTGAATCGTTTTGTTAAGGTCTAAAACAAAGTATCCGACATGCCAAAAATAGGGCTGATCCTTAATAAGATTAAAAACAACGTAAATGTAAGGAAATATTTTTGTAGTCCTATCTATACGTTTTATCTCTCTAATTTTTGTGCGAGTGAATGAGCAGCCTTAGAAGCTATGTATACACTGTTGTTTATCAATTTTTTTTCATAAGGAACCAAATTGAGACTAAAGAGAAAATAAAGTAAATCGATATTTGTTTCTTATTCGAAAGGTGGGCGTTTTATCTCGGTAATTCTTTCATATTCAAGTAAAGATTATTTTAATAAACATGTGTAAATTATTTTGATCGATCGAAAAATTTTCGTTCAGATATTCGAAGTTCTAATATTACCGAAGCTACATTATGCATTCGACTCATCTATTTTAAAATAATATTTCCAAAGCTATATCCCACTCATTTCTATGCAGTATTTTACATTATAGATCTAAATATATTCTTGATTTTTTTCTAAGCAAACAATCACGGGGAACATTAATTCAGTTGGCTTAATACAGCTAAAGCAGAGGTTAGAATGTATAGATTTTAGAATTTAAACAATTGCTCAAAATGCGCAATTTGTGGAAATTGTGAATCTTTACTTGAATGTGAAAAAATTACCGAGATAAAACGCCCACCTTTCGAATAAGAAACAAATATCGATTTACTTTATTTTCTCTTTAGTCTCAATTGATTGGTTCGTTATGAAAAAAATTGATATACAACAGTGTATACATAGCTTCTAAGGATGCTCATTCACTCGCACAAAAATTAGCGAGATAAAACGTATAGATAGGGTTACAAAAATCATTCCTTACATTTACGCTGTTTTTAACCTTATTACGAATCAGCCCTATTTTTGGCACGTCGCATACTTTGTTTCAGACCTTAACAAAACGATTCACGCAAAAATTGAAAATAGTTCCACGAATGTTTCAAACTTCATCTACATTCAAAGCCTTCACTTAATCCAGGAATAGGGATTTGTCTAAACGTCTAACTTTGCCGAAAATCCTTTTCGAACCTTTGTACTACATAACTATTCGCACTATATAAGAGAAGAGCAGCAATTTTGTATCATTCATTGGCATTGCTCTAATACATACCTATATAAATCACTTCAAAGCATAAAAAATTATTTAGTAACTACAAAGTCTCTTAATAAATCTGCCAGGTAATGAATAAAATTCAATAAGTTTCTTAACTCCGAATAATTTTCAATGAACATTACGATTTTAATATTATTTCTATTTTAAAAGTTTGTCTATTTAACTCCTTTGACTTGGACTCGTGCTCAAATCATCATCCGAGTCGTATTTTTTTTAATAAGTGTGTGAATTGGGTCTTTTTCATGCATGCAGAGGGAATGGGGAAATGGGCTATTTCTAGCGAAGGTAGGGTGATGTTGCACGAGTCGGAGTCGAGGGCGCCGAAGGTGCACACCAGATTTTATTTAATAAGTGCATAAATAGGCCTTTATTTATGTGTGTAAGGCGGATGGGACGTGGCGCAGTTTGAGTCGTGCACCCCTCACATACAAAATACAATTAAAAATAGATAATAAATTTAAATTTTCAAATTAAATTAAATTTTTGTTAAAGTTTTGAATAATTTGAAAGTTTTGTTAAATTCGAAAGTTTTTTTAAATTTGAAAGTTTTGAAAAGTTTGAAAATTTAAAAAATTTTGAAAGTTTTGAAATTTTTAAATTTTTGAAAATTTGTTACAAGGAAGTAAATGAAGCTATTTCTACACAGGTTTGGCAACCACGCTCGAAATGACCAATTTTCCATCCGCTTTAACGTGCATGGACAAGGACCTATTTCTCGCACATGTTAAGAAAAATAATTTTCTTTCAATAATTGCAACCTTTTCTTTCAACTTCAGTGCAGGAAGCGAGAAAGAGTCCCGAGATCCCGGACTTTGGGATTATACTAAGGAAGAACGAGAGTCAGAATTGCGAGAACAGAATGGTCTTTGTCAGCGATGATTCGTCGTGCGCAAGTTCGAAATACTGCGAGGGAATTTATTGCGACGACGATACCTGTTTGAATATCAGCAGTGCAATAGAATATTCGGAGCTCAGACTGGAGAAACAGGAAGACTGGTTGTACTAACTTTATTACGATTGCGATGAATTGGACGACGAAATCTTTAGGATCTTGGGACACGAGGAGGAAAGAAACTTTAAGACGACGACTCTGCATTTCGATGTCTATTGATGAAATAATAGTTTTGTGTTTGGTGGATAATAGTTTGAAAAACAGTTGATCGTCTTTGATTGTGTGTTGGTGACGAGTTGTTTCTCTGTTAAAAAATAAAATTATTTTGCTAAAATTAATAGTTTTATTAAAGAATTTACATTTTATTTCCCAAACAGCTCCAAAATCCACTCAGATCTAAGTTGAAACATGCCTAATATAATATAATCCCCATAAACTGTATAAATACATGAACTTCTTTAAACTCACAAAATCATAAATCCCATTAAACCCATAGAAATCGTAAACCCCATTTAATCCATAAAATCCATAAACCCCATTAAACCAATATTATTCGTAAACCTCATAAAACCCATTAAAATCATAAGCCCCAGAACACTCCATAATACCCATAAAAATTCGAAACCCCATATAACCATTAAATCATAAACCGTATAAAACCAAAAGAAAACATAAAAATTATTAACCTCAAAAAACTCCATTAGACTCATAAAATTCCAAACGCTATAAAATCATTAAATTATAAACCGCACGAAGCCCGTAAATATTATATAAATCATAAATCCCATAAAACCCACAAAATCCTTAAACCTCATAAACTCATAAAAATCATAAACCACATAAAATCCATGAAAATCATAAATCATAAACCCCAGAAACTTCATATAACCCATAATATCCATAAGCCCCATTAAACCCATAAAAATTATAAACCGCATTAAACCCATTATATCCATAAACCACCCATATCACAGCTAACTGAAGCCGGAAACCAAAAGTTTTAAGAAACTCACACAATGGCATATATAATTATCCTTTCATTTTTTAAAAGGTTTTTAGATGCACTTCTATTTTTACTATTATGTAAATTAACATTTTTATCTACTCTTGTGCAAAAACTAATAAAATAGTTTCAAAATATTATAATTTTATCATTTTAAAGAAAATGTAATAGACTCCACGAGATATAAACCCATATACAACTGAAACGAACTTTTGTCATTCCGTTTTCTCCAATTCAGATAGGTACGAATTAACGAGATAATAAGCAACGAACTAATTTAATACTTATAAATCTGTTATTCTAACCTCGAAATAATATTTTTTATTTATTATTATTTACATATAAAGTTTTCTTAATTCTTAAATCGATCAAAAAATGTACACATGTTTAATAAAATAACCTTTATGCCCATCTCAATGAAAAATGCCACATTCAAAGTAACAGTTTTTTCCCACAAAAAGGATTAGGGGGAAAAGTCACTGGAAACTAGTCCAAATTCCTTTATTTCATCAAGTTCTACCAATAACCCTGATTTTTGATTGTCTTTTAACAATATAAGTTATGTTTTACCCAATAAACTTAAGTCTATAGAACATAGACATTTTATACAAAATTTATCAGAATATTCAATATTTAATACGAAAAACTTATACTTAGAGAGTAGGGCAGCGCCGTCCACACCGCGCACCGACCACGTTTTCAAACATTCTGCGTCAGTACATTAGTCCCGCTTTCCAAGTCAAAAAGTGGTCACAGTTGAGATGGGCATAAAGTACTATATGTAACTCGAGAAAAAAGTCGATTTTCCCTCGGATGATACTACTCTCGCTTCGGTTCGGTCGCTCGAACAGTAAACTCACCCGCGGGAAAAATATTCGACTTTTTGCCCTTGTTACATAATGTACTATTACTTGAATGTGAAAGAATTACCCAGATAAAACGCCAACTTTTCGAATAAGAAAATAATAGTACATTATGCAACAAGGGGCGAAAGTTGTAGATTTTTCCCACGGGTGGGTTTACTGACCGAGCGAAAAGGTTTGTCCCGAGGGAAAAATCTTCTCTCGAGGGCAGTAATCACCCGAGGGAAAATCTACTTTCATCCCATGTTGCATATAGTATTTTATTCCACGCTCGACTGTGGTTACTTATTGTATTGCGCGCTCAAATAGAAAATATGTAAATAAAGATTTTGTTTATTTTGTAATTACAATTTCTTTATTTTTTGTAAAGAAACACTAAATGTATATAAACTTATTATAAAATTAATAGTATGTAAAAAAAAAATTGTAAAAGATAAAAATTTCAATTTTACTTTTGCCCCGCAAATTTTACTTTGGCCTCGCAAATGTTACTTTCACCCTGCAAATTTTACTTTCGCCTCGCAAATTTTACTTTCGCTCCGCAAATTTTACTTTTGCCACGCAAATTTTACTTTCGCCCCGCTAATTTTACTTTTGCCCCGCAAATTTTACTTTTGCCCCGCAAATTTTACTTTTGCCCCGCAAATTTTACTTTGGCCCCGCAAATGAGTTTACGGGACATATATGCTACTTTCGCCCCGATTTTCAGGGGCAAAAAGTGGCCATATCGGTCGAGTGTGGAATAAAATCGATTTTTTCATTTTCTTTTCGAGCCTCAATTTGGTTCCTCATAAAAGAAATTGATGAAAGAAATTATGTATGTAGTTTCTAAGACTGCTCATTCACTCTCACGGAAAGTAGTGAGATAAAATATCTAGATAGGGCTACAAAAATCATTCCTTAATTTTAGGAGGTTTTTAACCTTATCAAGAATCAGCCGTATTTTATGCATGTCAGATACTTTGTTTTAGATCTTAACAAATCGATTCACACAAAAATTGAAAATAGTTCCACGAACGTTCCAAACTTCACCTACATTAAATAATGACGTGATTTACAGTTTCAAAATTCGTATGGATATTTACTAAATTTCGAAAATAGATTTATTCCGTTATGGTTCTGAATAGAGAAATACGTGTATTTGGTTTAGAAAAATGCATTTTACCTCCATTTTCATTGTTTTTTCATTAAGAAATTTAATTATTAGGAAAATGTCAGGTAGTTAAAAGTAATCTTTAGCATAATAAATTCATCATACTCTTCTGTTAAATTCGGTGCTTTAATCAAAGTTTGAGTTCGTTAAAATTTTATTGGAAACATAGTATAATTAATGACTTAATTAGAATAGTTTAATTAACTTTGAAAACGTTTAAACTTCGACAGTAGGTGTAGAAAATGCTAAAAGAATATAAATTTAATAGTAGCTATTATGCAATGCTAAATACAGCAGTACAGTACAACAGTATTTGACAGATGACTAAATCAATGATATATGGAACAAGCATCAGGACATAACATATTAATCCAATATGAGTATAGTATATTAAAATCATATTGTTATCTATCGATATATCTCTATTGACATGTCACCATAAAGGGATTTCCTGGTATTCATGTTTTAGAGCACTGTAATGAAATGGCAGCTTTGTGATAACGACTGTTTCTTATTTTAATGACCTACATTTCCTTCCATAACCATAGCTATGAAAATTGTATTCTCAGTTAGTTGACATTGAATATAGATTTTCTAAAAAATAAGTTAAATGAACAAAGCTGTAGTAAATTATAAAAATAATGCATATACCTGAATAACCGTATGTATTAATTACTACTTACATAAATCGAATTAGAACATTGCAATCCTTTTTACTCCATAAAATCACCCAAAAAAATAATGTTCTTTGTCTCGCATATTATCATTGTTCAACATCTTAACAAAGACCAGGAAAATTTTCCGGACAAAATTTCTTACGGTAAAGGTTATAGAGACATTTAATCAATTCAAGCTTCAAGTGCGTTGCGGAGGGACAAAAGAACTTTAAATGCGTTTATCTCAAAATGCGCTTTATGCGCACCAGCGTCACCATAACTAATGTAATTACTAACCGATTGTAATAATTCCTACTGGATTCTATTCGTAATTATATTCGTTAACGCGTCACCTACTTTTATGCATTTTTGAATACTCAATTCTGTTTTACGGTCGCTTTTGACAAAATTTTTAGTGCAAAAGATCATGGTTTTATTCATTTTTGATTAAACGTATACCAGTCGTAGGGAAATTGATTTTTACCCACAAAAGCATGCACTGCGATAGCTATCCGTTTGATAGTAAAGAATTTCTTTGGTTTTTTCATTTCGGATTATCCTGCCTAAAGTTATAATGGCGCTAGTCTAGCATACTGTTTTTCTATAAGGTATCGTGTAATGTATATAAGACACGAATGCATACAAATTGAATAACAGTGTGGTCAACTATAGAAAATAGCTATAAACTACTATTTTCGAAAAATTCTTCCGTTTTAACCAATTTAAACATACCAAAGACAATTTTTTTAGTACTTTTATAAATTTTATAAAAAAAAATATTTTAACCAATTAAAGTTCAAACAGCTACCTATATAAAGCTAAATATAACAAAATGGGAGACCGCAATTTAGGGCCGCAAGTCATTGACAAACTTATCAACATTTGACATAAATTGTGGTCTCCCATTTTGTACCCTGAATTTTATCATAATTTTGAATAGAGCGTAAGTTTCGATCTAAATATCCTAAAAGATGCTGCGACCACTTAAATTGAAGGTCTTAATGTCAGCTTTCCATTTAGCTTATTGGTAAGTGCATATGGTGTATAATACCTCTTATAAATTGCGTCAGTCTAAAATAGTATGTCATTTACTTTAAGTATAAAATGCATGCTAGAAAAAAATCACAGCCATGATATAAGTCCAATACACAGAACGTGGCCTAACCAAGTGCTTTGTTTTGTAGGATGTTTGAACTATTTTTCTCATGTTCGAAATATGTTTTAACTAGTTTGAACTTAAAATGGTAATACAGAAAAAAATTAAAGGGGTGTCAACTTAACGATTCGCGAAAAATAACCTAGCTTCAAAACGTGTACCTTTAGTCCTAATCAACGAATTTAAACGTACCAAAAAAATAATTAAAGGTCTGCTCAAAACAAATATAAATTTTACGTATTTACATTTAGCTTTATAGAGATAGCTATTCAACTATAATCTATTTAGCTATTTAACTCTAATTCATTCAAAAATATTTTAGAAACATGTTTTGGGTCATTCATATTAAAAATACATTATTTTTAGAAAATCTCCGTATGCATGTGTACGTGTATGAGCGTGTGTACACACACACATGTGTGCATGGTGCACCTTGTCGAATAACGGCCATAATTGCATTTTTTTAGCACAACTCAACACGTAATTCAGACATGTGTTAAAAAAAATATCGTGAGCACCATCGGCGAGAGGCCATTGTAGCCCTCGTGAATTTGCAGGCCTCATCTCCGGCTCGCGCTGGCCATCTTCAACTCATACGGCAAACCTCACACGTAGGCAAAAAAAGCCTTCTTCTCGTTCTTGGTAGACAATATACCATTTGAACAACTTATTTCAAAGAAATAAAAATCGCAATAACGTGTTTAAATGGATTTTCACAAATACCTAGGTATTACTTTTAGAAGCAAAACATTAAAACAAAATATCTGCATTTGAAAATATTTCTTATAATATGCAAATAGCATGATTTAATATAAAACAAACTGAAATAAAAATGAACTTCCTCGAAAATGTTAAATATTTTAACGTAAAAATTTCTTTAATCACTAGATATCTGGCAAATCCCTTTGTTAGTATGCAAATATCTCGCATCTGTGCTATTTCTTAGTATACCTACATAAAGGTATAATGCTGTTTAAACGTAGTTGCGTTACTTTTGCACGAATATAATTAATAAAGCTACGAACGACAACGAAACTACTTTTTTATTAGTTTGAAAGTAAACAGAAATCTTAGTAGTTTAGAAAATTCTGAAATAACTTGAAAAGTTATTAAAAACTTTACAGGATTCGAAATTCTCGTCCTGAAACTCTTGAGAACAAATTATCTTACATGCATTCCCAAAAGGATACGATGCACTTGATATTTACTAATATTCAAAATGTTGAATATGTCATATAAAAATTAATATTATTTGAAACTTATAGTTGATTTAATTTCTTATTATTATTTTTAAGTAAACTTTCATAGTCAAAATATAGAAATATTTGTCTTATTGATACACATTATATGTGGTGCGGTATTACATTACGTTAAGAAATGTAAGGTAATTAGAGGTAAATATTTAAATATTACTGCAATTACTCAAATAAACTTGTATTTAAGTATTGCATAACTGACAACGTTGATGCCCAAACCACAAAATGCCACTCACATATGTATGTTTTAACGACGAAGATAGAAATAACTTTTTGAACATAAGTATCCGCATATATTCGATTGCCCTGATTAAAACTTTCCTCGTTAAGGTATGTCGCATTTATGAACACCACAGCATGTAACATCATTTAATAAAAGAGGATTTAACTACTTTGATACTCCTTTATGGTTCATTTAAAGAAATTTTCTCTGTCTGTTCAAAGAAGATGAAGTTTGTCAATTTGATTCATCATCTTAATTGCCTTTCCTTATCTGAAGAGGTCGTGAAGTATCTGTTAAGCCACTCGCATTTAAAAGTTTGAACTCGTCATTAGATAAATGCAAAAACTCGTGCCGAAAAGCTTTACATGGGCTTTGATAGCTAATTTTAATAAATATTTAATTAAAGGCACTTGTACAAAGTTTAAAAAACTACAGATTGTTCGTATATATCAAATGATTTCATTAGAGAAGAGAATTCAACAAAATTCAGCTAAAAGTATATAAGTATTAGTTGTTGCAATCATTATTGCATCTGCCATCACAAAACCGCTGCCAATTCATTGGTACTTAGCTTCCTCAGACTAAATTAATTATTTTAATATGAAATTCTTTGTTCTTATAAATTAATTTTTCATTGATATATCTTTTAGAAATATAACCGTTTAAATTAAAAAGTACGTTTTCGCGTATAACAAAAGAAGGCAAAGAGCCTATCCAAAATGTGCGGTTATAAAGGATAGATAATGTTATGCTCTTTTTAGTGCATTTACACTAAATTAATACTAATATTTCTAACATGTCAAAAAACTCGAAAATCTAAAACTCAAAAATCGAAAAATCGAAAAATCTTTATAAAAGAAAAAAAGTCGATAAATCTTTAAATTTCTTTAGAATTTTGAATCTTCATTAAAAAAGGGAAAATTTAGCCCTGTTTAGTACAAAATGACCGTACCATTCTCAAGGTATAATCAATCAAACAAAATTTTCAAAAATTACCTCGAAATATAAAGGTTGTTGTGATCTGGGCAAATAAACCCGTTCAAAACGTTCAAGAGATAGTAAAAAGCTACCATTTTGGAAAGTTTTAGATCAAATGCTGCCGATTTACTCAAGTATTCAGAGCTTACTAAAAATCGAATTTTTTTCCAAAAAGATTTTTTTCTGTTCAAAAGAAAAATATGAAGCCTCAAAAGTTTTACAGAATATTCTTTTCCATATTATTATCCATCACAATTTTTTTCAAAAATTTTCTTTCTTATTTTTCTCAGATATAACTGTTTGAGAGAAAATGACAATTTCGTGAATAATAAAACAACGTAAATAACTTATTCAAAATTTTTGGTTAAAATATATAGGTAATTTTATGCTCTTTCAGGTGCTTTATCACTCAATCGATGATATTATTGCTAAGGTATCAAAAAACCTGAAAAACTAAATCCCTAAAATCGAAAAACCGCTAACTACAGGAACGCATTCAGAAACAAGAAAAAGTATTTTTCACCCGCCTTCCTTAAAAAGAAAACAAAAAATGAACCTCGAAACATTAATTTTCACTGTGTATATTCAGAGTAATGTTGATCCACATCCTTACACACACAAGCATGCACGCAAGCACACACGCGCACACACACACCTACACACACACACACACCCACACACACACACACACACACACACACACACACACACACACACACACACACACACACACACACAGACCTTTTCTAAAAATAGTGTATTTTGATTCCCAGTAAAACATGTTTCTAGCAAAACTCTTTTTTTACCATCACAAAGCTTCCTCTATAAGGAAGCAAAGGAGGATGCCCATAGATGGCCTATGCCAGCCCCAGATAAAACATTAATAGGGGGCCTATAAAACTGATATGAGCATAAGGCATTCACAAACTCTGAAGCATTTAACCAAAATTCCCTGTTGTATTCAGTGAAAAAAGTGAAAATTAATTAATTCCCTTGATTTTTACTACTTAATGTCTGATAAAATCTTGATTTTTTCACTTATTCTATTGGATTTGACCCTCGTTTTTTAAAGTTTCCCTTCACATCTCCGGATTACATTTTTTTTAATATTCATAGTTTGATAACCTCTAAACAATAGTGTCAATTTTTTTTGTTCCCCCGCGTCCCCTGGCTTGCTACGCATTCATGGGTATCTTCCTAACTCTACTATCTAAATCTGCTAGTTGATTCTTTGAGAACGCCGACCAATGTCAAGACATTTATTTGATTGCAATAAAAAACATTTTGAATCTCAAGAATAACAATTGCATTCGAATAATTCCAAGTCTTCATCTGAAACATAAAAATAGGGAACTTGCATGGGTCTTAATACCATTGCTTAAATACTTGGAATCAATGAACTAACATGAAAAAGTAAAACGTATTTGAATATTTTATTTTTATATACCGTATTTACTTATTTAAAACGCATTGAAAATGATAATATTTTAGATCGCTTTTTAAATGCATGTCACGTGACATCGCCAATACGAACGTCGAACATCACAAATCCAGCGCTGCTGTGGTGACTATAGGTACTACACGAGTTGCAACTAAGCTTCGCAACCCTAGTGTTTAGTATATACAGTCGCTACATGGGTGCTAGCTTTGTGGTGTTCGACGTTCAAATTGACGATGTCACGCGATATCGATTCAAATAGCGATCTAAAATATTACTGTCAATAAATAAATAAATAAGGCATGTTATAGAAAAACTGTCTTGGGAAATTTATTATTTTTAAGTATATTATTGAATAAAATTAAAATTAAAATTTATGCAAGCTCCCTATTCTTGAAGCTCTGTGGCTTAGTAAAGCTTCCCAAACGAAACTCAACAATATGCTAATAGGGCCCTACTAAAATGGATAACGTGATTTATCATACCTCAGATTAATTATTCAAAATCTTTACAGAATATGATATTGTATATGATACGAAATATACTTCAAGCGCCAGAAGAATAATCTTATACCTTATTTTGATTTTCAATGTTGTAATTATCTTATTTAGGGTTCAGGAAATTTGAAAGGGATGAACACATTTTTTTATTAATAAATTATTAATCTAAAACAATATATTTATTATAAGTTGGTCAAAACACTCTCAGCGGAAATCAAGAACATAATATATTATCCAGCGCACACCTCACCACATTCACACAACACACTCACAACCAGGCCGTCGCATGCCTACCGTCTAATGCAGTTATTAACGAATACACAATTCGCTCGTCGAATATTGAAATGCAATCTTGCGAGTTTACAATTAAACGCGTGGCGTAAACGAAAAATCTCACTCGAGGATGTTGCGAACCGCGCACCAAGTGTCGCGCGTTACCTCGCAATAAATACGGGAGATGCTTGCAGTCGGACAGCTCTTCCAGAAAATGCGTGACGTGGCTTTGGCTTTTCGATGTCCCTCGTCTGAACTGCTCACCCTCGTCTATTTCAATGTTTGCCCACAGCGTGGTCGGATGAGTCGATTTGCCAGTTGACCGTAGAGACGAAATTATGCCGCCGGTCACCGAGACCCTTTTCGGGAAGAAGCGTCGCCAAGCTTACGCCGGAATAAGTCCAGGAGCCTCGCTCTGCTCGCCAGGCCTCCTGACTGCGCTCTGACGCGAGAAACGTGAGGACACGAGCCCGGAACAAAAAATTCGACGATCTGGAATTTTCTGGATTCGCAGATGGGGAAGGGGACACTGGTCGATTATATAACTCTCGTCGAGGCGATCACGCACACGCACTTACACATATATTTACATACATATATACACAGCCATACATGTGTCCGTTACAATGTTAAATCCTTTTTTTTATTACTGAAAACCAACTTTCATTTGATATATAGAAACAAGATATTTCCATTCAATTTCAAATACATAATCAATCCACTCAATAACTTTAATAAATATGGTATTGAAAATAGTGATTTATTTTAACGTGTAGGATCAAGATTTTGAGTCTTTACAACCGTAAAATGTAAGATATTACTAAGTGTATATAGCACAAATATTTTCAGAATGATTGCTTCTAAACATAATAAGTTTCCTAGACCAGTAAAAAAATCGTTTTTTGGGTATAACCCGAGCCTGCGCTACCTTAAGCTGTTTTTCGAAAAAATATACGCTCATTACTATTTTTTCAAATTTTCACATTTAGACGCCCTTTTACCCCCTTAGGACTTATTGCTTAGTAACGCTTCCCATCGGAACTGGACAAAACAACACCCTATAAAAATAGACAGCCAGTGTCAGTAATAGAAGCAACTATATACGGAATTCCATATTTGCGGAGCGCACGCGGGCGCGAGCGTGCAATACGTGACCGCGAGCGAGATTATTACAGTTACAGGCCGATCGACTAAGGTGCACCCGGTGCGCGCGCTGTATATTTGCCCCGAACAAGTACTGCGCGCGTGCTGTTGCAGCGGTATACACAACTGCGCTGCAGGGGGAGAGGGAGAGAGAGAGAGAGAGAATAACGCGTGTCAGCGCACCGGCCAAGGCAATATCTCCGCGCGCGTATTCGACTCTGCTCTGCGCGCGTAGTATGCATGTATATATCGACTTCGAAGCCAGGCTGCACGAGACTCCAACAAGAAGATAACGCTCTCTCGCTCAAAGAGAGAGATTGAGAGAACGAGAGAGGGAGGAGAGGGCGGCTCAATGCTCGTACAAAGCCGCGTCGAGCAGCTGTCTGCGTATAAACTAATCTAATGGCCCGGGCGATCATTTGCTTGGACGCGCAATCCGAGAGTCGGAGGGATGCGCGTGTTTCCGATTGGCCACGTCGTCGATTCGGGGATACGGCTTGCGCTTTGCTTAAAGGGAATATTCCTCGTAAAGGAGCTTGTAAGTGTTTAAATTATTTTCAGGCTGGATTGGTGAAACATATGTGTCGTTTATTTTTTCTTTACCATTACAGCTGTTTTTTAATTCTGCCGATCCCCGAGTACTTGCAAAAATTGAAAGGTCTAATTGTAAATTTATTGTCGAAAAAATGATATGCTTTGAAAATTAAAATTGATCGAGTGGATGCAGCACTACCAAGTAGGAGGAGATCAGTAACCCATATAATAATAAACAGTTGTAGAACTTGTAGAATTAAAAATCTTTAATGTATTTCTGATAATTTTCAATTGGAAATTACTTTCAAACAAATTTATATGCGAATTTATGATCCGAAGTATAGGTACCATTGTTACTTTAATAACCCGTATTATAAGTCAAATCTTGAAAATATGGGCCTAAAAATATGAGAAACGAATGTATAAAGAGTATATGAAAATGTATGAACAGAAATATATACCTACTCTGTAATTCTAATATAAATATATTACAAAACTTTAAACACCTGGCTTTTGTTACAAAATTTTACAGTAAATTTTAATAGGGAAAGAAACGACATAAACACATATTTATTCACAAATTTGTTTGTAATTTACTTGTATAAATATAATACCAAGTTGAAGTTTGAAAAATACCCATTACGTATACTAAATTTCGAATTCGAATTTTGAATTCCAATACCAGACTATTATACATTGAAGGAATGTTATTTGAGTAAGTCTAATATTATTTCATGGAACAAAGTGATTCTTAAATTTTTTTATACAATAAATTACGTATAAACAACGTATAAACTTAAAATATTTATTTAAAAAAGTTTTTTATTAGCTTAAAGGATGCAAAATCGATAAATTTGATTGCAGAAAATAAGTACAACAAACGTTTGCGAAAATCACGTAATTTATTCTTCAACATGAACACACATTTTGAAATATATGACGTCTGCATTGACAGATACTAATATAGTGCACTGAGAAGACTATATCAGAACATACGCGATATATATAGTAACTCACACATCATACCGTAAAAATTTATGTGGTGATATCGTAATTATTGAGCGTCAGATGCAATATGATATCGTAAAATAAGCAAGCTGAAATGTTAATTTATATATTAAAATTTCATTTTTAAATAGTTCAATTTTTTATAGTAAGCAATTTATTATTTGCCAACCCCATCATGTCGATATTTTTATGACATTGAATCAACATGAATTCGCTTTACTATATGTGAATCGGAAAGTTACGATATCGACTATATCAATTTTAAGATATGGTTTTCTCAGTGTATCAACACAATCATCGTTTAAAGCCACAAATCAAAATTTCGTACAGTATCGCAAATAATTTTGAAGTATACTCGATATTACATACGAGAAACGCAGCTGGGTATACATATCAATATGAATATTAAATATTTTCCAACAACACTGTTTGAGATTTATAAATATTCAAATATGTTTTCACATTTTAACTGAATAATTATTCTGTAACAATTACGATGTGTCATAATATTTTATAGCTCAGAATAAATTAAAAATAAATAGAGTAAAAGCAATTTTGTGGCATTAGACTTCAGATTTTCATATTCATCGGAAAAAGTATTTGCCTATTCTTCATACCAAAAATATTTTATACATTCGGTGTTATCCATAGACATACAAAACGATTTTGTAAAATACAAAGATGCATTTTCAACAGTCCAAAAGATTGGGCACACGACAAGGGTTGACAGAAAAGTAAATCGAAATGGTTTCAATCCTACTGATTCATATTTATGCTGTTACATATTTATATGCATCCAAATTGACTTGCTTTGTGCATAAATAGTTAAATTGCCTCACTGAGGTTTCACGTACTTGGGAAAAGCGGTATATACATTAATAATAAAAAAGTTCACTAACAATTGATAGGTTAGTTATAAAGTGCAGACTTGAATAATACAATAATTAAGTCAAAGCTTTCGCTGATAACCAAAATTAACGATTTGTATTAAAATATTCGCCTCATAACTATTCATTTCATGCGTACTTATTATTTGAAGAAGTAATACGAAACTCCTGATTTTCATATTTTGATTTCAATTTTCTATTTGCAATACTAATGTAACACAAGTTGAATCTTCTCATGATATTTCATTTCATGACAAAAATGATTGTATTCATTATTTGTTAAAACTAAAATAATAAAAAATATTACTTTAATCGAGTACAGAATTCAACTACGGCCCACCTGTGCAATAAATAACCAAACCAAAAACCAATTTCCATCCACATGTACCAGTGCATCCACTTTTTAAACCCTCGAAGGTAACTCGACGACCTCGAAAATAAAAAACGAAAATAAAAATCCAAACCCACTCATCCTAGGTATATTTTCATTGAGAGAAATTGCAAAAAGTACTCATCTACGGTTTGACAATGAAGCCGACGCCAGCTTCAAAGAACTCGATTTATCAGACAAAAAAGCAGCTCTAATTAAACGCCGCGGCGCAGTAGCATCGAACGCACTCGGAACTCTCTTTTTCGAACGAGCCGTGCCGAGAGGCCGCACGAGAGAAGAGATCCCTCCCGACTCACCGGCCTTTTCGCGAGTACAATGACAGCGGCGCGCTCCCCAGACCAGAATCGGGGCGCTCCGCCCCGATATATCGACGCGCTGGCCGGCGAGAGGCGCGTAATTGGATAGCGATCCCGCCAATTGAATGGCCTGACGTAGCCACACGAGTGGTGCTCTCGGTGATTTCTCCGAATGCACCCGCGGCGCCGGCATCATTATCATTGGCATCGTCATCGGAGCCACGGTTGACTGCGCCTCGACAATAGCGCGCGAAACCATTGACTTTTACTCGGATGAAAATAAGGCTGAACTGCCTTTGTTATATCTGTGTCGAAGCATACGCGATTTTGAGGGCTTCGCTCGCATACATTTTATTCAATAACTAAGTAGTGCGACTTACGTGATTGAGAAGATTTGGAGAAATCCTGACTTTCATAGCTTACCTGTAACGTAAAAAATGAGTGTTAGATTGTTTTTAAATAGAAATAAAAATAATGTATTGACAAATGTCTTGACACTGGGCTCTTTCAAAGTATATGTATAGAAATTTTATTGTGATCATTTAAGATTGAATTATACATTTCATTTTTATACTATATAACGTATTAATCCTAACATAAAATATAAAATTATTATGAGAAATGGAAAAATAATAAATTTCAAGCATGTGATAAATATAATCTTTTATATGTTCTTTATAATTGAATTATCTTGTAAAAACTATTTCTTTATAGCAAAAATTTCAACAAACTAGAATTCAAAGTTTCTAAATTTCGTAAAATAGATATAAAACAAAAAATATCATTGAAACTTTGAGACGAAAAACAGTTATCCATAACTAATATCTGTGTAATAGTTAGCAGGTCTGGACATAACTCTTAAATCATTTAGAAACTTTGATATGATATATACCACACACACATTACACACATTTCTTGTTAATTTTGAGACTAAGGTATATTTTCTCTTTAAGATAGCAATAATAAAGATGATAAAGTATTTTAATTTTAGAACTACGCATTTAATTAATAGGTACATATTTTTAAGAAAATAAATAAAAAATACTAAACTATCTAAATCATTAATTGGACGAGCTGTAGATTGTCATATGACTGAAAAATAGTCCGTGAGAGTTCGTGACTTTAATGTTAGCAAGGGTTACATATACTATCCTTTCCCTTTAACGAATCCGAACAGGCTTTTAAGGTACTTGACATCGTCGACAAGCACTTGACATTTAGGAGTAGCTGATTTTTAACACGAACCCGGCGAAAGTGGGTTGTGTGTTTCTATCCCTCATTTTCTTTGGCGTAACGTAACAAATGAATGTTAAACCTTGCAACATTTCTAATTATATATCGTCTTTTTTTAGAAAACAAAGGTGATACTTTTTTCTGTTTTTTTTTGTTTTTAATACTACTAGTTAGTATAATATAATAAACTATATCATAATTAATTACATAAAATTAATTTATAATCAAATTAATTTTGAATAATCCGATAATTTATTCAATTATTTGCGGAGTTTTTCAATGTTGGACAAACAATTTTATTACGTTACATTCTTAGTAAAGACAGATTTTTAAGTTAATGTAAATAATTATAATTTTTATTTATAAAATATAATTATGTAAGTTTTATTTGCTTTTCTGTGGATAATAATAAAAAACACGCATTTTAAAATAATTGGATTTTTATTAAACGTATAAGAATTGGAGCATTATAAGAATGTGATTATGATTTTTATAATATACAAATTTCTTGCTATTATTATCGCCATGAAAAAGTGTAGTCATTGTTAACCTATTTTAAAACCTAGTGGAATTCACATAAATTATTGAACTCAAAAGATGATGAAAATTCAAGAATAGTCTGTTAACGAGCAAGACTCAGCTTGCAAGCGAGAACACTGGATTCATAAAAGGCTTCTTTCATTAAATTAATGATACTGAATTTCTATCAAAGAGAATAAAATATACTAAAAATCCTCTCTTTTTACCTGGAATAGAAAAGAGGGGAGCTCTTGAATATGCATAGGTAGAGTACTTCATAAATAAATGCCGAATCGAAGCAGCCCTACAAAATACCTCTGAGAAATCATATTCAGAAATAACGAGGATATATATCTCTTTATATATCCATAAAAGGCTGTATACGTATCTGGAACTCAAATAGTCAAAAGCTCTTGAAAACACTCGGTTGTCTATGTGTATGACGTTATGCATTACAAAAGCTTGAAAATGGTCATCATTTTGTGCTAGAGTATTATTCCAATTCTCATCAATATCAATCAATATATTTCAACCAATTTCCACAATGCCCCTTTTATATACACACTATAATAGAGTCTTGCTTTAATTTTTAAGTGGAATAAATCTAATACAATCAGAATCAAATAGATTTCAAAAGTCAAATATATAGATAATATTTTTCTCAATTTTTACGTATCGCACAATATATATTTATATAAGTTAGATCAATATTATTTAACCCTCTAAGGCCCAGGTATTAAAATCGTCGTCAAAAAATTGTGAAATAATTCAGGGATGATTGATTGTTGGGCCTTGGGATTTTAATATGAACAATAAAATTATTTTTTATTTTTTTTGTTTTCACGGCTATTTTGCGGTCAAAAATAACTTAGGCCCATCTAACGAGATCGGAAATGATCCACTTCGACTTGATTCATACATTTAAATTACATAATTTCGAGTTTATTACATAGAAATCATCAAGAAACGAAGAAAATGTATGGTTCCTGAAGGATCCGCCAGGTCTTAAAGAACAAAAGATAGAGCTAGACTATTAAAGTATACAAAGTAATTTTAAACTTGAAAATTGAGTGTTAAGGTGTACATTTTACGATGATAAAGGTAGTTAACAAAAACACAGTTTCTTCAAATTTCCTATATATTTAACCCATAGATACTGTGGTTAAATTTAGTCACGTAACTAGCGTTGTGACATCTGTCATACTCCACATCTATATTTCGCTAATATTTATGTGTCGTAATATTTACTGTACAAAAAAGTCCTATATTGAAGGCTTTTCTTAATTTTTTTTCTGCTTATTAAGGATTAAAAAGCTTCTAAGATAGATCTTGATAGATGTCTTATGGCCGCATAGAAATACTTTTATGCAATATATTAGGTAGAAATCCACCGTATAACTTGCTATGCTAAGAGAACTGCTATTTAACTAAACAAATAAAATAAAAACGTAAATGTCATTATTTTATAAGTATAACAAATCTTAATTATTAAAATGTTACAAAACAATATCGTTTTAATTCATCTTCATTAATTATTTCGTATTCATCGTTGAAGTATGGAACGTTCTTGGAACTATGTACGAAATTTGTATTATAGGTGTTTTAGAAGTGCGAATCCGCTAATTTCGGTGCCAATGAACTCTAAATGATTAAAGCATCTACTGTGCGGAGTTTTAGCCAAATTTATCATGTGGCTAATATAAAAATAACCTAAAATAGTTACCTAATTTCAATTACTACTGAAGTTAAGCCCTAATCCCGAAAACTATAAATTACATCGGCAATATTTTATTTGATATATTAGCCAAGTTTCATCAGTATTTATCATGTGGAAGGTATTTAAAGACTCATAAAACCCTATATTTTGGTGATTTTTAATTTTTATTATCAAAACTCTGAACCTGAAAATACTTTATATAATCGATTGCACGTAATTTAATAGATATACTTGATTTTTTGCATCTAATTTTATACCGCGGAAAGTGATTTTTGTTATCAGAAACGGTACAAATACCAACGAAATCTTCAATATTCTCTTAAGTAATATCTTGATCCCACTAAATCCTTTAGAAATAAATTCTATGTATTTTTCTATATAAATCTACAAATTTTTAATATAATCCATTATGTGGAAACTCCTCTTAAATTAATTTTACTCATAATCGCAACTGGACTAGTATGCGATTTTTTATTAGTAATGAAGAAATTTTTTAGCTAGGTAATAACTAGAAAATAAAATACTTAATAATCATAAAAGAAAGTCTTATATAAGTATATCAGAACATACTAAATGAATTTCTCTACATTAACCTTAAAAATTTATAAGTTTACGTTATGTAAAAATGACCGAAATTATTATTTATATGGTATTAAAGTATATTAGGTCATAATTTGATACGTAAATGTAGTAACTAATAATCTCAAGGGTAGATTCAAGAGAAGTTAAAAACTAGCTTTTTTATACATGCAGGTTATAAAGAATATTCCTAACCCTTTTCCAGTCGCCCTTTTGAGTACAATCAACTTAAAAGGACTTTCCACATAATAAATTATATTAAAATTTGTAGATTTATGTAGAAAAATACACAGAATTTATTTCTAAAGGATTTAGTGGGATCAAGATATTACTTAAGAGGATATTGATGATTTCGTTGGTATTTGCACCGTTTTTGGTAACAAAAATCACTTTTCGCGGGATAAAATTAGATGAAAAAAATCATCTACATCTAGGCATAGCGCGTTTCTTACACATAAGAATTATACACTTAATTATTCTACACAATTTAGCATTGGTCAAATTATATAGAGATATACTTGACCAATGCTATATTGTGCACAATAATTACGTGTATAATTCTTATGTGTAAGAAACGCACTATGCCTACATCTATTACATTATGTGGAATCGATTGTATAACGTATTAGGGGGTTCAGAGTTTTCGTTTTTGTAATAACAATTATAAATCACCAAAATTTGGGGTTTTGAATCTTTAAATACATTCCAAATGATAAATACTGATGAAATTTGGCTAATATATCAATTAAAATATTGCCAATCTAATGCACAATACGTTTTCGGGGTCAGGGCTAAACTTTAGAAGTAATCGAAATTATTTAACTATTTTAGGTTATGTTTATATTATCCACATGATAAATTTTGCTGAAACTCCACACAATAGATTCTTTAATCATTTAAAGTTTAGTGGTATCGGAATTAGCGGGTTCACACTTCCAAAGCACATATAATAAAAATTTCGTACTTAGTTTCAAGAACGTTCCAAACTTCAAGGACATATTTACTTAGCTTTTTTATTAAAATTTAATAAAGAGTGTTTCAGTTGTAATATTACTTCTACAAAGAGCAATGATTTGTAGCTGAACCAAGATTCGAAAAGAACGATTAGTATAGAAGTGCTTAAGGGAATTCAAAAGGTTACGCGGGAGAACATCCTCCAATGCTAATACAATTTGGAAGCCGTGTAAAACCGAAATAGCTGGGCTGATTCGGAGCACGAGTCACACCCAAGATGATAATTTCATTGGGAGCTCACTTTAGTTTAGCCTCGCAATCGTCCATTTTTTTTCGCCTTTACATAATGAATTCTGAAAATCACAAACTTCAACTCTAGATTAAAGTTCTGATGATTATAGGGATTACATTTTAATTTGAGAATCCATAATTACTTATGCTAGTGAATTTACGATCACACATAATTCATACGCGTCTTTAGAATTTTCTTTTTTGAACAGCATAGTTGAAATTAATTTCGTTTGTTAAAATCTTCAAAGTTCGAGGCTTATCCTTATCCCGATATTCATTGTAAGTTTTAAAAGAATTTTTTTTGTAAGAAAAGAAATATAAAAACAAAATAGCAGAGACATAAATCATGCAGTTGCAGACGCGACCGTAACTAATAATCATCCGAAATCCTACTATAGAGAATGAAAAATAAATAAGTGAAAGGACGCAATGAGTAAAAGATAAAGATTTTGTTTGTATATTTATGTGCATATTTATTAAGACACCTATAGAATTTTAACGATTCTGAATCTCAAGCAAGTTCGAGGGGTTTTGTATTGGAGAAAGCACGAAAATACTTGTCTTTCGCGAGTTGCAGGAAATCATGTCGGCCAATCAACAACGACCCCGCAAAAATAGTAAGAACGGACGCTTTTCCTACAAAAAAAATAAAGAAAAGAATTGGAGTAAGAAACGTGAAAAAAGTGGCTACAGTGACATCGAGGGATTCGTCGCAGTAGAGAAAAGGGGAGCGAGTAAAAATCCGAATCGAGCTTGAGGGTTGGAGAAAAAAAAAGCGACGGAGAAGAAGCCACAGTGGAATCACTCAAAGTGAAGGGGGTGTATCGGCCCTGTATCGTCCCTCTTCCCACGTCCCTAATCCAATTGTGGACGTGAGACGCGGCCCGTGTCGGTCGGCTAGCCAAGAGGCATGTCTAAGAAAGATAACCTCTTTCGAGAAGAATGCAGATCCGCGACAGTGATATCCCCTGAGTATGTCACTCGCTGGAATCTTGTCGCGCACGTGCAGGAAAATAAGCACTGTACAAACTTAACTCTTTGAGTTCTCTCGTAAAGTATACGAAGTAAATTCGTTGATTTTTTTTTATTTTTGTTTTTGTTTTTGTTTACTTTTTATTACCTGGAGTAACATTGGAGTATAAAAAGGTTATAAACAATTTTGGGAATCATTTGTTTTTTCTAAAAACACCCATATTTAATATAAAAACATATACACAGCATTGGGCTCATTTGGATTTCCGATTACAAAATCCCTAGATCCTAGTGATAAAATTTGACATTATGGCCAGCTAAGTTCAGATTGTTGACACAAAATACAACAAGGTGTTCTCAAACCCATTCGAATGTTCTCAAACCCATTCGGATGTTCTCAAACCCAAATTTGAGAGAATTTCGCACCAACGATCTGAACTTAGCTGATCACAGTGTAAAATTTTGTTACTAGGATCTATGGATTCTGTCAACCGAAATCCAAATGAGCCCAACGCTGCATGTACATTAAGATATTACTTCGAAAAATATGGTTCAACTGGTTCTATGTATAAGAATAAAAAGTTTCATCAGTCTATATTATTCCGAAAAAGAGACGAAGGACTGCGCAAATAAATTGAAAAAAATATAATACTGAAAATACATTGAATGAATGAGCTTATATAATCTTCTTAACAACGAATAATTCCATTTTTTATATTAATTTCAACATTTTGATTTTTAAAAAACTAACGTAATAGGCATTCTAAATTACATATTCTTTATATTGGCTTCATTTTTCATACAATGCTTCACCTATTTGTTACAAAATAATTATTTCTAAAATATCGTAAGTTCTAAAACAGACGTGTTTTAAAAGCAGCGCGTAAAGTCCGAGCGCCAGGCAAATACAATTTTCAATAACACAGTAAATCCACCAATCTAGTTCCATCATTCAACCTGTCTCTCAAACGGTATCTGGCGATTTTTTCCCGAATACGGGCGTTAAAATTTGCACCCTATACACGTGAGCGCATCCAACTGCACCCACACTTACGCAGGTATGCGCATAACCGCGTTAACGCGCAGAGACGCACATTCATGCATACACACCACACGTACGTAGCATCCCCATTAATCTTGCAGTATATTCACGTCAAAGGTGTTTCGCAGCGCAATATGCGCGATCGCATTCTCTCTTTCATGCTTGTAAGCGCTCCATCGATATTTATGATGGCTCGTTTCATTTTCACGAGCTTGCAGCAACAGCAACAGCCATGCGGCGTTGGCATACAGCACCAGTAGGTAGTACAATTGTCTTCGTCTTTCCCCGGCTTTACACGCTCGAGGGCAACCGAAACACGATCGATGCCACTCTCTCTCTCTCTCTATCTCTCTTCACTCTCCTCTATCCTTGTCTCTTATTCGCTTCGCTGACGTCGACGAAGCGTCTTATACTGATGTTCTACGACCAAACGGAGCGAGATGGACTAATTACCCCGGCGGGACTTGATTGACTGTTGAAATAAGCGCGCGACAAATATGTTCGGGAAAAAGTTTTTCTCTCCCTTCCTCCCTGCTGCGGCTGATGTCTTACTGTTTTTATATTTGGGGGCGGCTGCGACTGCTTCTCTGGACTGAAACTTTTTTCCGCTGCCACTGACTTTTCCTCTCCTCTTTTTTTTCGGGTTCCGGAGATTAACGGCTGTTTTATCAATTATTTAGGAAATTACGCTGTTATTGTATTTATTTATTAACGCGAACGGAGCTTGAATTATATAAGAGAAATTGCGTATTATCTTGGGTCGGATGACTCGACTGTTCGCGTAGGGGGTTAAAAATCGAATATATTCGGAAGATTTAGGTGACGAGGAATGATCGGGGACCCGCGTTAATGGTGCTTTTTTACGAACGGAGCTTAACGTGTTTATCTCTAAATCACCTTATTTTTTTAAATCGTGATGTTTCGATTTGATGTCATGCTTGACTGATGCTGAGAATTGCTGCTTCATTCTTGAAATCAATTACGATACTAAGATATGCTGACTTTGAGAAAGAATTATATCGACGCTAATTGAACGTACAAAATGTAGAAAATATTTTTGTTAACCTTTTTTTTAATTAACGTCGCCATATTTGTGCACTGAGACAAAGGATTCTTCGCAGCGAAGAATATTTCTCAATTGTTAAATTTTGTGGATTTGAATACGGTCAAATGAATATTTCTTAACAGTTAAACGCATCGTCTTAATAGTTAATAACTGAGTACTTGAGTCGCTTGTCAACTGCTAACCGCCTGACTTTAAGGTTAACTGAATTTTTCATATTTCTAAAATGTTTATATGACTGTTACATGTTAGTATAAGTTTTCGCCTGTAGGATCTTTTGATATTTTAATGCTTGAAATGCATCATTACATGCTAGAAAACCGTCAAATAACCTTTCGTACTCAGCATGTTTATCTTACTCGTGCAGACTTTTCTCAAGTTCGAGTTCTTAATTATTAAGAATTCAACATTTGCGGCAAGTACGTGAGAATTCGATTCCGCAAGTACATGATTCATTTAAATATAGGCTGCCAAGGAAATTAAGAAAGTCGATAAAGATGTAACGAAGCCTGATAGAATAGAACAACAGAAGGATTATTATCCATTTTCAAGAAATTATTATAGATCACAGTTCAAACCAAGAAGCGATTTAAACTTCTGTACTGTTAAAGAACGTAAAGATTGCGCTAAATCTATAGATGATTTAAGTAAAAATGGAGCAATTTCAGAGTGTAAACCATATAAAGATTAATATCTTTCAACTTACTTCTTACTTGAAAAATCTAATAATGAATACAGATTTATTAGCATATAAGCGATACCGAAATGCCAAAATTTCGATGTACATTTCACCCGATGGCGAAATTTCAAACCAGCGATAGAGTAGTTTTTCAGTCAATTTCGCTATATATAGGTATACATACGTGTTACTTTCTTACAGCTTCGAGTTATATCCGCAAGGATCGTGCCACTATCGCTTAGATGCCAATACTCAATTTAAAAAAGCTGAATAATTTAATACAGCTCCTCATTTTAAAACTGAGAATATGAAGGAGGATATGAGGAATTGCTCTTAAACTAATATCACGTAATTGTTAAAGATTCTTATTTTATGTACCACTTCATACAAAATTCAGGAAATATTTTCTTTTAAGGGAATTCTGTATGAATTTTGGGTTTTTCTTTTTGGTCTCTCTACAGGCCCATTTGTAATTACTGAACTCTTGAAGCATGATGTTTTTAAATTACGATCAAATAATTTTATATCAACAGCATATCTTGGTGACTTGTTAATGATTGCAAAAAAAAAGAATGTCTTTTGAATGTTGCTGCCATTCGCAAATTATTAAAATGTCTTGGATTTATTATAAATGAAAGAAAAAGCAAAATTATACATTCACATATATGTAAATTTTTAGGCTTCATATTACATAACACAGATTACAGTATTTCTTTACCTGACGAGAAAACAGAAAATATTTATTAAGTAGTTTATAAATTATACCAAGGAAAATTTACGAGCATCAAGAATATAGCTCAAGTTATTGGCAAACTCTGGCGCGGTGTCCAGCAGTAAACTATGGCTTTCTTTATACAAAAATTAGCAACGTTAAAAATCTTTAGCGCTCTGAGAAAGTAATTAAAATTTTGATAAATTAATAAAAATATCAGAAAATATAAAGTTTGATTTAAAATGGTGGTTAATCCTTGAATCTCTATCTAAGAGAAACTTAAAACAATATGAACAACCAATCAATCTGTGGTGAACTTACTGTCAGAGAAAAACTTTTTCAGTATACGAATCTTCTGACTTCGAGATAATAGAATTTTTCACAGAGCAGTAAAAATTGTCAGAACCTATAGTACGCTTAATGTATACAGATCAGTCCTCTTTTTACTAATGTCTAATCGTCTCGGGGAAAGTCCTGGAATAAGTAGGTTTTTTAAAGAGGTAGCTAATATGTAACCAAGAAAATCAAAGTACTCTAATACCTGCGATCCGAGTATAGTACTATAATTTCTTGCTGCATGTTTTCCTTATCAAAACTTATCTTTAGAGAATTTAACAAAGAAATTGGTAACATTATTAACTCTCGTTACAGCACAGGAAGTGCAAACTATTTCAAAAATAAAATTGGATAATATTTCTCAGCTGGAAAATATGATTAATATAACGACAACTAACAGACTAAAAACATCAAAATTTATGAAAGAACCAATTTTAGAAATTCATCGTAATTCGACTCAAGATTCCATATGCCCAGTACAAGCCGTTTTACAAGACTACTTGGAACAACTCAAACTATAAATTGTTAGATCAAAAATACCTTAGGGCAAAGCGGTATTGATACACATAACACGTATCTACATTAGCGGCAGTCCGAAATGGTACTAGTATTGAGACAATTCGAAAAGCAGCAGAATGGATAAAAAAATCTACGACTTTTGCTCAATTTTATAAGAAGCCCCTTATTGACGAACAACAATTTGCAGTTTTAATTGTTATTATTCTTTACAATAAATATTGTTCCTGAATATTTAAAAAGAAAATGGTTGTTATAGGTACATTCAGTTCTATTTGTATGATCTTATGTATTGACATTTTTTTTAATAAATAATCATAAATCATAAATTTTGAAAGTATTTAAACGTATACCAATTTTATCTATGAAGGACGCGACAGCGAAATACAATTGAACGATCAACTGAACTTACCTGAAGTGAAACTCGATCATAATTGTATGAGCTACTCGTCCGAATAGACCAAACCCACCCTTATATATTCTAAACGAGGATGATGATTGAGTATGAATGAAAATCGAGAGAGCCGAAGGCGCCCGAGACGTACACGAGTGCTCAAATCATCATCCGAGTCTGAAAAAGTCTTTCGCCCCCTGTTACACACCGTATTTTTTGTAATTGGTGCATGAATTGTCACTTTTATATGCATGTAGGATGGATGGGGAATAGGGAATTTTGAGTCGTCTACCATACCAATGAAAATAAACAGAATAAATTGCATAAAATTTAAAAATTTTCAAAAATTAAAAAAATTTTTAAAAAATTTGATTTTTAATTTTTATTTGCTACTTGAAGACGCTTGAAATTCTAAATTTTCCATTGGAAAAGGGCCTTTTTTATGCACGTGTTATAATAAGTATCATGTGCACCACGGGCAGAAGTCGATTCACCTGTGTCAACTCGTGTCACCTGGGCTAGGCCTGCAATGCACACTCACGGTAGTCACCCACTTTCCAATTGATACACAACCTACTATTTTGTCATACATACATGGAAACGCGTTTTTTCATACCTATGTAACAGGACTAAAGTGGCCGTTTTCCTATCGACGGGCGAAAAAAAGAATAGCGGGAAAAATTTACTTTGCGCTCGCTATAGGGGGCGTATATTATATTAATATAGGGGGCGTAATAGTATATTATGTAACAAGGAAAGAAACTCGAAGATTATTCTCGAGGGTGGACAGTAGTCACCCGAGGGAATACTCAACTTTATTCCCGTGTTACATATAGAACTTTATTCTTGACTTAACTATGGCCAGTGTATTGATTTAAAAATACGGACTTCCGGTAAGAACTAGAGTTTATTGAAAATGTATATTAATATAGAGAAAAATAATTTAAAAAAAATGCTTTTGCGGGTAAAAATAAATTTACGGGAATCACATGCTACTTTTATCCCGCTTTTAAGGTGAATAAAGTGGCCTAAGAGAGTTTAGGCTCCTAAACATTGAGCACATTCCGATTATACAACATGTTTAGGGAGACCTAAACACTAGTAGACTGAATATTGAAGATAAACCCTAAGAGAGTTTAGGCCCCCCTAAAAACTCTAGTAGGCTAATTTTGCAGTCTGACAAGAGTGTGATTGCACCGTATCGAAAACCGACCAAATTTAGTTCCGCTTCATATACATAAGAGAACACGTTATCCATACACATTTGACAAAATATATGGTGTGCACCATGAAGGAGAGGCATTTTCGCCCGTATGTATTTGCAATACTCGTCTTCAGGTCGCAATCCGCGCTGAACCTTTGTCCCTGATTCGATTGTTTTTGCTTTCTTTGCTCTTGGTTATCATCTTTAAATGCCAATAGTTGCTTTCAACTCTTTAGTTTACTCTACGTTCTTATACCCTGGAAACGCACTGCATAGCGAATATTCCAAGCGAAATGATTTACGATTTTGCGCACAAGTTCTTCTTCCGTATAATATTTCTCTAACTCCTGCGCAAAACCCCAAATATGAGTTGCATAATCTAGTCGATTTAATTTTCAGAGAGATTATAGGTGTTATATTCCACTTTGCACACCCATTTGTCCCCGCGTAAAAATAGGAAGTACGAGAAACATGTAGCCAAGATGTTGGATTCATGTATTGGATTCATATTGCCATTATATTGGGTTTATATTGGGATCATGCAGCATACGTGTTGCAGTGAAATGAATCCAACATATTCCACTCGTGTCGCTAAAGCACACTCTCGAACATTGTTTCTACATGTTGGCAACTCGTCGCCAATATCTTTCAATTATTATCAGCAACATGTGGGAAACGTATTTCCCACATATTGCCTATACGGAAATTACTTTATTACTTTTTATTATTTTTTATTTTTTCATTTACGTTAGAAATAACTAATTATTTAGGATTCATAAAATAAAATTCAAATCCAAAAAATATTCTTTGTTTTATTGATAGTATAATAATTAAAATAATCGTATATTATTCAAAACTACCAATCTACTCACTCGAATTCTAACGTATTTACAGGTTCTACTAAATAGTATACATTACAGTTTTCAAACTTTATATAATGGCACACGTATTTCAAATCGTTTGTATTAATTATTTCAATTTCGCCTACGTCATTTTTACATTCATAAAGTTCAAAACTCTTCTCTCTCGGTGACTTACAGTAAATAGGTTACAATGTTCAAAAGTCCTAATGATAGCATAATGTGTACCAACACACTAACAAAGTTTTCTGTATTCAAAATTGGTAACTCTTATGAAATTTTGAATCGCACTTAAACTTTGAACAAAGTTACCTGCATCGTACATAACAAAACAAAAATTAGATTTTTTATCACGTTGATGAGCTTCTGATATATATAAAATTCGATTCTTTTATATTTTTTTAAATGTTAATATATTTTTCCAGGCAAATCATGGTTATTTAATAAATTTTGTGTATCGGTTTCATTCATTTTAGATATAGAGCCAACAATACTTGTTAAGTCATTGATTCGTGTAAGTTTTAATTTTTTTTTGTGGCGATAAAATCATTTTACAATATTGAGGTGCATCACTGTTTTCCTTTAGAAATTCACATTCTAAAGTATGTATAGTAATGTACATAGTTAAATTGGAAGCTATTTACATGCGGGCTGAATTACTTCCATGAACTAATGTTTTTAATTTACCGTTAAAACCTTCCAGAGGAAAGCACGATGTAGTCCAAAGAGGTTCGAAACGACGTACCATTTCAGGTAAATGACGGAGACTATGTAAGTTACATGACATGTACTTCAAGCCGTATAAATGTTCAAATCTAGATACGAACTCACGTAATAAAGCGTCAGCAAGATCTATCATTTTATTAGAATTGTTTTGTTAACACGGTATATAAACTGCAAACACAAGTAATTTATAGTGGCTAATATATTCCTCTCGCAAAATATCATGTAAAACTAAGAGTGAATAATAAAAAATACAATTTTTATATTCCGATTCTTTCCAGTAGTGAAAATGTGTTTTGATCATCCTAGCTAGTCTCACCACATATGAAGGTGGCCTTATGTCGCATAATCTATAATCGACTACTTCTACTAAATTAGAAATTTAAAAGTTTTCATTCGAATATTTAGAGTCGAACCATAATTCACCTAATCTTTTCACAACGCCTTGAAAAACGCAGTGCATCGCATCAACACCGGTCGAAGTAATAAATTTAGGACAAATCTTAGATATCATCGAAGGGCTCTTTACACCACAGACAGGTTTTCGAATTTCTAGTGCGTGTGATGCATGTTCGAGGGTTTCTAATTCTATTCTTAAAGGAAAAGTCTTTTTATATGGATAAATTCTTGTTTTCATTACTATGCGCCCATTTTATTTGCAAACTTGACGTCAAAATTTACCGTTATATTGATTCATATTCAAAAATAAAGCTTTCGTCGGGAGAATAAACGTACCACATATAATTAACCCTCCAATAGATATACTATCTAAACCTTTCACATAAAATTTAACACCTTCATAAAGCTTTTTAAATACTTTTTAAGTGGCTCTCAAAATAGATTAGTTATAGGTTTACTATCGCCAAACCATAAACCGACGAGCAAAACATTTTCTATTTTAAATCGTACCATATAAGGTAGATTCAGAATAACAAGAAAAAAGCCCGATATATCATACTTTGATGATTTAAAAATTTTGATTCCATCTGTGTACCACATAAAAGATATATTATTTATGTTACTTCGAATATTTGTTCGCGTTAATTCTTTATATTGCTCCATCATAAATATCACTAAGATTATAATCATTTACGATTCTAGGTAAATTTGGTCTGTGGGTTAATTTATTATGAAAATTTCGCGACAAAACAAATATTCCAATTGCGATATCAGTGAGATTTCAATAAAATATTTTTCACTTTTATGTGCGTTGTTATGACAGTTAAATTTTTCCCTGACTTCTTCATTTTCTACACCTTCGTCATTATTTATATCGTGATCAGTGTTAGGTGTTAAAGTGGCGCAGCCGAGCAATAAAAATGTTTATTGATCGGTATTTGCAGATTGGAAAAATGTTGTTCAAATTTATAAATACTCGATGGACATTTGTTTGATCGAATTAAAATTCTAGATATAAATTTTAACAATTCAGAAACGCAAACGTCTGCAAGCTTGTGACGTATTTTAAACGCACTTATGCATAAAATTAAGGGGGTAGGCCTGGGTTAAAAAGTAAAAAAATCTTCTTTTTTTTTGCATATTTTGATAGCAAAATTTCTTTATTTATTTCTTGTACAATAATCTCCTGCAATCCATTTTACGATATTAAGTTTTGTTACGGAATTATAGCTAAAATTTCAAAGTAGCTTTTTTTTAATTTAGTGAATTTTATGTAAAATTGCTATTTAAATAAATTTAAATAATTAAAAATTCAAAGAGTCCTTTATATATATTCTATAAAACTCGAAGCTGTCAGAGAGTAACACGAACAGTATACATATACATAGCGAAATTGACTGAAAAACTATACTCTTTCGCTGTTTTGAAATTTCGACACCAGGTGAAATTTACTTGGGATTTTTGGTGCTTCGGTATCGTTTCGATGCCAATGCACTAAGGTAGTACGGAATGTTCCTCTGGAACTATCTTTCGGCCAATCACTGACCAGAAAACCAATATGCTCTATCCGCAACTTCTGTATGAACGTTGTGTACGCTCATTAATGTTGTTTACTTTGAGATTATCCTCTCAAAATATCTGTGCTATTTTTGTATAAAAATATTGTACATTATTTTTAAATTAAAACCTATATTCACCAGACTTTTTCAAGGCTTTATAATTACTGTGTAATGCTGTATAAGTGTATAACTATGTAAGTGAATAATTAGTAATTGTGTATAAATATTTATATATTTTTTGTGTCAAATCAGTATGCAGTGTAAGTGTCATGTCTTCGAGTGCCAGACCAAGGGACGTTCAAGGTACACTGAGAGAATACATCAGTCAGACTTGCTGAACTGTTCGGTAGTTTTGACCGTAGTGAATTCGGTAGTATGTATACGGCAAGAATAGCGGAACAAGTTCGGCAGCTGAGTCTCCGTGCGTCGCGCTACACGCCTAACCTCACTTTTTCACAAATAATGAATATTTTAATGAATTTCTTATTTTTTTGTTACTGTAACCTTTTTATATATGATTAGTTAGTCTAAATTACATTTTCGATGTTCTACTTTAACCTTACTTCTGTTTTACCTTATCACATCACTTTTAATAAACATCCGCCAAAACAGCCGAACTATTCCGCAGTTTTTACCGAACTCCTAAGTAAAAATGACAGACTATGGTCTCCGCAAACTTAGCAATGCAACTTCGGCAAGCGTAACTGCACTATTCTCTCAGTGTAGAGTGTCAGGTGGCTCTGATAAACTTACATAGGGAAGACCAACAAAAAGAAAGAAGATTTTTTACGAAAGAAAAGGAGATGGTCCTCCTCCAAAGAAGCCAAAAAATTCAACTTCCAATAGAAAAGTTCAGGACATTATAACTGAAGACAGTGAAATCAGGAATAGAATTGTCGATATTGACATCCTATTTCCTGAACTTCAAAAAATTGCATGTTGCAAGATATGTCATGGAAAACTGAATTTCTCTGAATTTGATGTACGTGGACTTAGATTTAAAATTGTCATTTCTTGTTCAAATTGTACAAATCCAAGAATTGCATTAATTAATTCAAGTAGATTAATTGGCAAACAAAGTAATGCATATGAAGTTAATAGAAGATCTGTTTTGGCTATGCGTGCTCTTGGTCATGGACATGTTGGACTTTCAACATTTTGTGCAATTATGAATTTGCCACAGACAATGTCACACAGCAATTTTGATAATATCAACGATCAATTGAGTGAAGCTTGTGAAGTGATTGCTGAAGGCTCTATGAGTAATGGCGCGATAGAAGAAATGAGTATCTTGCCTTCGGATAGTGCTGTTCTTCCTATGTCCGGGGATGGTTCTTGGAGAAAAAAGTTTTTCCTCACTCCAACGTGTTGCTAGTGTAATAGGCAATTCTACCAGGAAAGTGCTTGATGTTTCTATAAAAAATAGTTTTTCGAAGAGTTGCTCTTTATGGGAAGGAAAAGAAGACACACCAGCGTATGAAGAATGGATTGAAACGCATCAAAGTCAGTGTACATCAAATCATCAAGACAACACTGGAAAATGAAGGTAGACGGTATTGTGGAAATTTTTCAGCGTTCTATTTTTTTGTTTCAGCGCTATCATGAGATCATATCGTTGACGTATCACACATGTTTTTCTAAGCAATAGTGTAAAATATATTAATGAAATATATAACAAGAAAATACAAAGCATTCCTACTTTTTTTCTGTAGGTGAGTATTATTTGTATGTGTTTATTGTATTTACAAACTTTAAATTCTATTATCTCAAAATAATGTTTTTTATTATTTTTAGGTCTGCCTCGTAGACTTTCTCAACATCCAGCCATCGATATAAGCTAAAAATTTTAGAGGATGTTTCTGATATATTTCTTCACAATATGAGCGCAGCAGATTATAAAAAAGTCTATATAGCAAGTATTAAAAATATATAATCTCAAAATTAATTAAAATATTTAATTATTTAAGGGATTATATTTTTTATTACTACATAGACTTTTTTAATAATCTGCTGCGCTCATATTGTGAGGAATAATATCAGAAACATTCTCTAAAATTTTCAGACTATATCGATGGCTGGATGCTGAGAAAGTCTACGAGGAGTGGTTGAAAATAGAAAAACAGAGTATCGAAAGGAATCACCTGCTACGAGCCACAGATTCAAGATATTTAAGTTTCTAAGCGGTGAAAATCTTTGTCTTTTACCTACTTTTGGTAAAAATAACTTCCCATATTCTAAATCACATCCAAAAAGTTTTGTATAAATAAAACTGCAATTTAAATTTTTTAAACTTTAACCCAGGCCTACCCCTTTAAATCCGACACGCTCATAGAAGTTCCGCATAGGAGATTTTCTTGGAAGTTTGAAGGCGTTACTGATTCGATTTCTTCGATGTCACTAAAGTTGCTGCATGCATCACTCCACTCGTCATTAGTCACAATCTTCATTGTTGTATTCAATGAAAGGAGGATGCCCACATATTTATAATAATTAAGCCACTAAAGGGGGACGTATAAAACTAATACTATTATTTAGAGCTCGTCGAAACATGAATTTTAAAAAATAATTCACCCCCTTAAGTGGCAGGAAAGTAGAGGAACACGGTGAAAATTCATAAAAATAAGTAGAAATTCCCGAGTATGATTCGACTTTTTACATTGCATTAAATGGGACAAATCCATTGATTTCTCGACATCTAGGTACCCTAGCCTTCTGAAAATTTATATGGGTGTTTTTGAGACATGTTCAAACCTGTATGCAAAATTATATATATATATATATATATATATATATATATATATATATATATATATATATATATATATATATATATATATATATATATATATATATATAAAATTTTGCATACAGGTTTGAACATGTCTCAAAAACATCCATATAAATTTTCAGAAGGCTAGGGTACCTAGATATCGAGAAATCAATGGATTTCTCCTTATTAAAAAAATATATATATATATATATATATATATATATATATATATTATATAAAATTAGTTATTATGTAATTTTACAACTCAATCTATTAATCTATCAATCTATTAATCAATCGTGTATGTTATA
Organism: Gastracanthus pulcherrimus; assembly: GCA_949152435.1. Taxonomy (NCBI): domain Eukaryota; kingdom Metazoa; phylum Arthropoda; class Insecta; order Hymenoptera; family Pteromalidae; genus Gastracanthus; species Gastracanthus pulcherrimus. The sequence continues at coordinate 152,624,500 of OX424574.1, read as the reverse complement.
GTATATTGTAAAAAATACAAGTTAAATAAAAGTTAAAAAGATAAAAACATAAATACAAGTTACAATTAAAATTATGTATTTAATATACTACCGTAATCAAACTTCTTCATATTTGATGTATTATCTCGTTTATCGCCAACAGGATGAGCTCTCATATCGGTGTCATCGGTATGTGTAGAAGTATCCGTAAATTCAATATGCATGTCGAAGGGGCTTCTGTGAGGTCATTATTCTTCATCTAAATAAATCAAGGATGCAATTTCATTATAAAAAGAAAAATATTAGTACTCAATAATATTATCTATCAAATATAGATAGATTGATATTTATAATTAAAGAATTAAATTTTACTTACTAGCTGTAAAGAACATGCCCCTTTTTCAGTTATTTCGTCATCAAGACAGCACACGTTTTCCAAAAAAATATTTTTTAAACAAGGCGATATCGATTGTTTATTTGTTGTTGCTAAGTTCGTAATAAAGGTTAGTTGACACTGCGAAAATGGGTTACTTTTCACTACTAGCTTGCAATCGTTATCTTGTTTCCCTTATATCACAAGAAAAACCCCATATTTTTCCGAAAATATAAAATACCTCGAAAAATACTTCCTCTTCGCTCTTTCAGAAAAGCGAATTACTTTGTTTTCGAACATCGTCAGAAGAAAATAGAATTGAAAATGGCAGCTCTTTCTTAAAAAGGACGAAAACAGGAAGTGTCTCGAATACAAAGCAAAATGTTTGCGTTACTGTTTTGGGTAAAAAGTAAGACTACAAGCGTTATAGACGAAGATGCCTTGTGTCCTTTGAAAAATGAAGGAGAGAAGACGTATGCTTGATATAGCAACAACAAATTGTATAAAGCAAACATCATAAAGAAAAGCGATAAGTCAATATCAATGCATTATAGTTATGTCAGCGGTATATGAATTAAATGTAACACGTAATATTGCTAACACAGAGCTATTCTTTGTAAAATCTTATCTATTATAAAATGCGTCACGTGTTACTTATATATACAATAAGAAAACTATATCGCAAAACATTACAATTTAATATCAAAATTGCTAATAATTTTTTTTAAATTATACGTTATTTAATAAAACGTTTATATACAATGTTTTAATTTTACGGTCTTCAATATCAAAAATTTTATGATATCAATATCGGAAATTTTACGATATGAATATCGTAAAGTCAAAGATTTGCTTTTCAACGTTTAATGATGCAGAAATACACAATTTTCACACAAAAAATTAGCTGTTGTTTACAATACCAATAGCGTAATATTTTACGATATGAGTTTTCTCAATGTACTCTTATGGATATATTAATACATTTTTAGCTTCATTTTGTGGTTATATATTCAATGTAAGAATTTATTAATTTCAGATGACGATGAATATTTAGATTATTTAAAAGTAACAAATGATGGAGAACTTTTGATGTAAGATAAAACACGACCAGCGAACTAGCATTAAGTAAAAAATCCATTTTAAACAAATTGAAAAGAGAACTCTAAACAAAAATCGGCGGCTAAGTGACGTATCTGATTTGGATAAGGAGACGAATGACAAAGAACCACACGAAAAGATAACTCGATTAGAGCAGGAGGTGCAGCAGCTAAGAAAGTCTACAGCACTAGCAAAGGAAAATCGACGTATGAGAATAAACGCCGAAACATCTAAAACTGTAATTAATTGAAATTTTTAAATGTTATAATTGACTTTTTTTTAATATTATTCTTTATAAATTTTTATTTTCAGAGCTCTACAAATAAACGTATGCATGATTCTGTATCTGGAAATATCTCTGGAGCTTCCACTGCCCCCGGTTCGAGCAATTCAAATGCAACTCGTTCCGCCCGTCCTGTTCGAGTGGAGACCGTTGAAAATGACTCGAACGATGACCCGCTCGAAGTATATAAACGACCAGGACAAGGGCGAGTACTTCTGTGCGAGGACTTTAATGTCTGGATCGATAAAGGTCAATTGACAGTTTTGCAAAGGTATCAGCATGACCCCAACGAATTGATGCGCCAAATTATGAAGACTCTTGTTGGAGAAAAAAATGTAAAGAATATGTGTGCGAGAGGAAGGTTAAAGAAAACATCTGCCATAGTTAAGGATATCGTCTATGTGGTTGAATGTAATTACAATATTATTAATTTACATGATTATTTGTTGTTTCTACATTTACTTTTTTATTGTCATATAAAGAATGTGAAAATTTAAAAACTTAACAGACGTAGAAGTAGCGTATGATGTTTACTTATGTATCATACAAAATATTAATAATATTTTATTGACTTTCAGATTATGTGAACAGAAAATGTAAAAATACCCTAAACCCTTCCGAATTTACTGCTGTAATTAACAGTATCTGTTCAACGATAAGAAATCTAAAACTGCAAGTGTTAAATAGTTAATTAATTTAAAGTTCAAGACGTTATATACATAAAGACTCAAAATTGATTATAAAATAATAATATTGTAATCTTCTCAAAATGTTGCATTAATGTGATTGAATAAATGTTATATTTTACTATAGCATAATTATTTATTTAATTATTCTTAAATAATTCATTATTTTTACAGTAAAATTGATATATATATATATATATATATATATATATATATATATATATATATATATATATAAAAGAATTAGAGTGAATAAACTGATATTTTTTACTAATATACAATTATTTTAATTTTTATACTATCAATAAAACAAAGAATTATTTTTAAATTAAAATTTTTTTTTTAATCCTAAATAATTAATTATTTCTAAGGTAAAAGAAAAAAGAAAAAATAAAAATAAGTAAAAAAGTAATTACCGTATAGGCAATATGTGGGAAATACGTTTTCCACATATTGCAGATAATACTTGTGAGATATTGGGGACGTGTTGCCAACATGTGGGAAAAATGTTGGAGAGTGCGCTTTAGCGATACGAGTGAAATATGTTGGATTGATTTCAATGCAACACGTATGCCACATGATCCCAATATAAACCCAATATAATGGCAACATGGATCCAACATATGAATCCAACATGTTGGCCACATGTTGCCCATATTTCCTATTTTTACAGCCTGGATATTATCGTTCCAAAATCTCTCTTTAAGTTTATTTTGAAACTCTTTGAATGGTTTTATTGAGCTTTGCACGATACCATATCAAGAAGAAGCCGAGCCCATCAACGTCTGTTTACTACGTCTGAATACTATTTGCGGAAAGGAAATATGTTTATTTTTCTATTTCCTACTTTTTCAGAGGGTTACGTGAAGAATAAAAAAGATTTTGAAAAATAAAACCTGACTACGGAAAAATGCACTTAATACATAAAATACTGAACTTAAAAATACTCAAACAAGTTTTTTTATTTCTTCGTCGCTTCACAGCGTATAAGTATAGGTTAATTTTTTAATCTCTTCTGTATTATAACAAATTGAAGTATTCTGCGCAACGGTAACTCCTTAGAATTTTTAAGCTTTATTTAATAACTAGGATGGTCCTGCCCCGCATCGCGCTTCTCGTGCCAACCCCCGTATTTTACACTATACATATTTCAACGTAACAAGTGACCCCAGACAATATCGGAATTAATAAAATACTGAAAAATCATATGTTAAACTCAACGTTAAAAATAACTTGTGAAATATATCTAGAATATTTTCAGTGTTCTCGTACCAGATTGAGGACCGGAATTTGATGTATTAGTACTTTCTTTGAAAATTAACTAAACTTGATGGGTTGAGCCGATATCTCAGCTTTCCGACAGTTTAAAGGTTTACAGCCGTTGATATTTAGACATAAGTATACATAGTGAATATAATATAGCGAAATATTTATTTTCGAGACTTTCTTTAGTGATTAAATCTATATTACTTTCTCTTACACAATATAAAAGCCGTATATATTTATCAAAATTAATGATTTATGGTATTGGAAATAGATACACGTGCAGTGTATAAACAGCGTTATTATCAGTTATTGATACATTTTAGGGTGTGAAAAAATAGAGCAAATTTTATGATACCCGAAATTGAAACATATACAGGGCACTCATAAGTCGAACATATACAGCGCTTTGTAAAGTAAATTGTATTAATACAGGAAGTCCAGAAAGTAAGGGTAAAGTCAATAACTCAGTAACCCAATAACCCAACAACCAAATAACCCAATAATTCAGTCAACCCAACTTTAATTCTTGGGTTATTGGGTTATAGAGAAATAAGGCAAATAAGGTAAAATTTGAGGAAGGACTGAGGAGGGGCTGATGAGGAGCTGATAAGAGACTGAGGGGGGGCTGAGTGGGGGTCTCTTGCATTCTTGAAATGATGGCAGCGGCGTTGGCGGCGAAATATGTTTATAATCTAGAGATTACGAATTAAAGTATTTTTTTTCTTCTTATATCAAAGCGCACAGTAGTGCGCCGAGGGCAAAGTATGCCAGCGGCAGACACACCGTACGTATATGACAAAATCGAAAAACTAATGCACTTTTTGGAGTCCAGAAATCACAAAAAAAATTTCAATACTCGGGTTTTCAAACGGGTAATAATTAATCTCAGAACTATTCGCTTACTAAACTTTATTAGCTTAATGGGAGAATTAGAAAAATATTATTTTTTAAATCACCAGACAGACGTTCAAAACGTTGGAAAAATTTTGTATAATATAAGATAAATTTATATTTACATTACAAAAACGTTTACAATCGTTTGAAACGATATTAATTTATAAAAAAAATATTATGGGATAACTTTCCACATAACCCAATGTATTTTAGCATTCGGGAGGTTCTCAAGCTTGCCGCAAATTCGTGGTGTCGCTAGTGACGTGAACATATAGTAGCCAATACACGCAGTTTGTGCCACGGGCTTACCGCGATCGGCAGTGTGCGCATAATCGGTATGCAGCAATGTGCAAAATTTTCCGAAATTATAATAATGCTCTCAGAAGGTTAAAAGAAATTGGTACACGGTAATATTTTTAGAGTATTATAAATCTTACCAGTTTGCAGGTATTTGCCATATTATATACTTTTATAAATTCTATTATATTGACAGTAGCATACATTTATTAGCCGTATAAATTTGACATATTTGTTACAAGTTTACTTGTTCAATTTGTATTGAAAAACATTTTGATAAAAAATATAAAGAAGTCATATTAACGCTCGTTACAAAAAGTAGCACATTTCAGATTTATTAAATACTATATTAAAGTTATTTTCAGAGGTCCTTTCTAAAATGTAGAACTTTTTAGATTATCTGATGAAGACTAACACACTTACAAAAATACTAGATTTTGTAAGCGGCTCCTGGAAAAACTAATATTTTCCGAATAAAAGAGTTTATTTCTAAAAAGGATATAGAAACTATTGAAATACGTTTACATTTATTTTAACTTAAAAGTAATTACCTTTAAATACTGTTCACTATATACATAAATCATCGAAAAAATTGTCTAACCTAAAATACAATAGTACTTTTTGCAGCAAGGCGTAAAATTTCATTTTACGTTCCGAGTGTAAAGTACAAGGGTATCAATTCTGCGCCCAAATCCCAAACATTATTTGTTGCCTGAATGAGCGTGAAGTGAGCTTTTTCGTACATGGTGTGTACAGTGAAAAATAGTATATTAAGCTACAAGAGGGAAATAGACTATTTCACGCGAGCATGAAAATGACCTCCCCCATGTTGTACACTGTATCTTTTTTAACAAAGGCAAACTGAGAAAACAATATTGTAATATATATGAAAAGACTTTATCGATCTTCCCGAGGCAGGTTTAAAGAAAAAATTCGTCTGACGTCAATCGACAATACATAGTAAACAAATGCACAGAGCCCTCGCGGGTTTATATATAAGCAGTTATTTATTTATATTTTAATAAATTTTAGTTTCTGATAATGGTGGCAACGACCACCGAACCGTTAAAGAAAAAAACGTTTTAATTTTTTCTTTAAATCTGCCTCGGGAAGATCGATAAAGTCTTGTCATATATATTACCATATATACCTAGGGACAAAGCCAAGAAGAAAATTATATTTTTCTTCTCATCAATATTGTAATATATTACGATTATTGATATCGTAAAAAATGATAATTTTTATTAGCAATGTTTGACGATACCAAATAGTAATATTTTACGATATGGGTTTTCTCAATGCATGGTTCGACCTTTTTTATGAATACGGGTTGGTTGGAAATTGTGCATTTTGATTCGTGCAGCACACAAAACAGGGTAGAAATGACTGTTTTTTAGAAATGGCGATTTCTACCCATTTAGTCATTTCTATCCTCTTTAATGCATAATTGTTCATCCAGTTTACAGCCACGAAAAGGGCTCGTATCATGCCTGCGATGAATAAGTGTACGTTACGATCAGAAATTGACACTTTATACGCACTACAACTTCACACATACCCCGACAAAAAATATTGTATGCAACTGGAACGTAACATTTACGCCCTCATTGCATAAACTACTATGTAATTTAAAATAATTGTAACTGTTCAAAAAAGATAAGTAATATCTGTACCCTAAAAAACTTTTAAAAAGGTCGTATAAAATCTACTTCTAACATTTGAAGATTTTGTAAGCGGCAGTTACCTGTTTTTAGTTTGATAAATGTCGGAGATATATATACCTTCCATTATTAGGTAAATGGCCCATATAGTCCTACATTTTTGCCTATTTTCAATATGAATTTTTGTTAATTTTCTCGTTTACTTGCTCTAAAATTTATAAATTAATGGCGTTCTGTAAAATAATAAGAACTTGTGTCTTAAGATATATATAGCTTAAGAGAGAGAGAGAGAGAGAATGAGAGAGAGAGAGAGAACAATTCAAAAAGTAACTATAATGTTCTTGACACCAGAAAAGATGGACTTTAGCTAAATTAAAAATATACGATTCATGTTCTATTTAAAACTATCGCTTAACAAAATGAAAACAGAATAACCGATAAATCAATATCAAACTTTTGCTTTTATTTTCTTTTTACGAATAAATATTATCTAAAAGTGACGTATGTGAAATTTATAAATGTCATATAAAAGATTGAAATAGTATTTCTTCAAAAATAGTAGCTAAGTTACTATTCCGACGCTTATAAAACCTCAGAACTTTCCTTTTGAATTTTACTTCACTCGTCATTCAAAACGACCAAATATAAATTGCCTGAACTAAAGTCCGCATATTTGCGAAGACCAATTCAAAACTTCGGGTACTTTGACCTTGTTGCTTACCAACAGTAAACAAATACCGCAAAGAAAATACGAGTTTGTCGGTGCTGCAGGGCATCGCGCGACCTGTAAGGCAAGAGTCCAAAGGTGCGGTGTAACTCGCTTTCTCTGTAGTCTACAATTACTTTTGAAGTGACTTTATGCTTGTATGCACCACGTATTCTACGAAAATTGTCAACCAAAAATGATGCGATGTTAAATAAACAGGTATTAATATATATAATATAATCATAATAAATAATCATATCAAAGGGCGCGACAGTGCCCTATGACACGTATATTTTGATATTACTTTATAACATGTATTTTCATTAGATATTCAAATTGCGTATTATTAAAGAATATTAATAGAAAATAAATTAATATGATTTGCATAAATTCTGCATATATATCTTCGATTGTTACATATTCATAGTTAGCTACTATACAACATAACGTTACACAAAAACGATTCATATTACATTCATCGGCCTTTATTTCTTACATTTGAATATCAAAGGTCAGATTCCTCGGTGATACATGTCGAATATTAAGTAGAAAATGTCCTGAAACTATAAGACATATGACGCGTGGGCGGAGTCACGTAGAGCCTCGTACCTCTTTAGCCGTAATAATTTTTCCTCTTTCACCCAATGAAATCGATATTAAAATCATGCATCACTCGCTACCTGAGATTTCAATCTAGCGCGAAAGCCAGCGCCGGCGCTCGTGGCTAAAATTTACATCCAATTCACGAAGAGTCCGGTCTGCCGTATATAGTAGGTATAGTCCCTCCCAAGGGTCGGCAAGAGAGAAAAAAAGAAGAGAGAGAATGAGAGAGAAAGAGAGAGAGAGAGCTGAGTCACGTACGAGTGAAAACACGCGCGCGGGGGCGGAAACGTCGAAAATTTCTGCCTCTGACCCCTCATATCGATTAACAGACATCTAGTATATATATAGCAGACTAAAATAGGGGATCGATTTGTGCAGGGTCCAGCGCAGATGTAATTTCGCGCGATTAAAGAGTGGAAACGTGTGCACACACGTTGCCGCGCCGCCTAGGTAGTGAATTCGCAAATCCGTCACGTGTGAATTAATCGACGTCAGCTCTCTTGTTTAGCTCGCAGCAGCAGCAATAGCGGTGAATAAAAGCTGAAATCCGCGCCTCGCTCGGCCGAGGCAGTTTCGGAAAAAGCGGGCCAGCAGGGAAAAGCACAGGGCTTTGCGAAAAGGAGATGGAGATAATAGCGCGCGAGAAGAGGGGAACGGAGGGGATAAATTGTGCCGAGATAGATAGAGATGCGAACGTGAGACGCGAGAACGCGCGAGAATACGGAGCAAGAGAAATTGAAATGAAGCGGCGGCGGGGCACTTTGAAAGTCACGAAAATGGACAAACGGAGAGAGACGGATGTGTGCTACAGTCGGCATGGAAGAATATTGGACTTAATAACGTCAGTTTGGTATTAATCCAAAGGCAGTGTTTTAAATTAATTAAACTTCTTGTTGACTTTGTATCGAATAATATTTCAAATCGTGAGAACGATGTTTTACTTAAAAGGAAACGAACATAACAGTTTGAAAAATAAGTAATTAATAAATATAATTGCGTACAGCATAAACGTTCATTTAGTTGAATATGAAATATACTTTTAACTTGTGAAATGATTAAAAGAGTCCTCATGTATGTTATGAAAGGTAACATTTGTGTTTATAATGGAATATTCATTTAGATATTAAGAGACGGAATAACAGAAGACTGTAGTAACATCTGATAAATTCCAGGCCACCAGAGTCTCTCTAGTATAATGTATAAAACGAAGTGATTATTGTAATATTTTTATGAATACTCTCATAACGAATGAGTTTGCAATCCCTGAAGGTTATATTGGTATATATATCTCATCAAAAAAAACATTTTTTACTATAATTTAATGTTACATAATGATATGAAAGTCAATATTAATATATAATTGAAATAAGGGGTTTTTGCAAAACTATAAAAAAAAATTTATCGAAATTTCGTTATTGTAAAATTATATATAAATTCGTACAAGTGTTTTATAAACAATCTGACGTAGCTTTGCAGGTTCTGATTATTTTTAAATTTTTATATCGGTAAGGGAAATTGTTCAAGGAAAAAATGTGATCTTCAAAATTCAAATCGGATAACAAATATAAAGTCACCACTGTTTTGTCGAATCTTTCTTTTATTGGCAATAACTACTTTTCCCATAACGGAATTTTAATTAAAAGAAATTTTTTTTTTCATCTAGTCGAGGATAACTTGTTTTATAATCTATTGACTTTCATATCATTATGAGTGATTAAATTATAGTAAAAAATGTTCCTATTTTAAGGTCAATATGACGATAGAACCTCCATAAGTAGGGACAACACTATAACAGCCGTTAAAAACTAAGTATTTTGTATTATCTACGATAAAGAAACTGTGTAATATAAAGGTTTAAAACTTTTAAAACACTATATATTTGTATTTTATTCGTTATCTTATAACTTTGTTATTTAGAGCTTGGGTGTCATTGATAAAAATGTAGTGGTTGTCATCTTTCCAAGTAATAGGTTTATCTGAAAAAAGAAAAAAAATAGAAACTGCATACGAATGACTATGGCTTTCCGTGAGGGGTTGGGAAAATGTTGAAAATCAACAAAACAGTAGAAAGATTACGAACAAAAATATGCAATACAAAAACTGAATATTTAATGAAAATTGTTTTTCTGTCATTTTGTTAATTTTCGAAACTACTTAACCGGTGCTGCAGCCATCTGCATAATATAGCTACTGATACTTGGTTTTTTGTTTTCAGATAAACCGTTTGGCCAGAAGTCTGACGACCATCTCGCCCTCTATCTCATTTTCAGTACTGACTTTTGAAACCCTAGACAGAATTGTATATAGGCTCAGAGTGAAATTAAAAATATTTTTTCTACTTCAGGTACTGCCGATAATGTATCCTGAAACTTTCTAAGAAATATATTGTATAATTTCTTTATAATAAGATGATACTACAAAACCCCGCTCTTAATTAGAAGCTTGCTCACATAATTATAACATCATCATTTTGTCTTCTGACCTATGCTTTTCCATCTTCATTACCACGAAAAATATTACACCAATTATAAAAATTTAATTTTTAAACAAAATTTAAAACATTGGTAACTACGTCCTAGCAAATGAAAAAATAAAAAATACAGCAAAAGGGGCAGATTATTTTCATTTTGATTCACTGCCAGGTTTTTTATCCCAATATATAATTAAGTACCCAATATTGATTTTACGTGTAACGCGCTTGTTAATCAAGTTTTGGTTCCTGATTAAAACATAGGTCTTAAAAGCAGTGCAAATTTTAGTAGTTTGAAGATGCTAAATTTCATGAATATCGCATGAATAAAGCTACTATGTAAATTATTGGTTAAATACTCTCAATAATAGTATTGATATTTCAGTAAAGATTGAATATATAACATAATACAATATCAATTAGTAAGATATTATTATACCCGACAATTAACTGTTATATAATTTGATGTCATATCTATCTAAAACAATTAACCAACAACTTGTAATAATAGTTATGATACAATAAATTACAATGACTAGATTCCTACACTATAAAAGTTGAAAAATAGTTTTAAAATTTTCACATATACAACTGCCTACCAAAAAGTATTTCAATTAGTTTATATTTTACTTTTACTATATGTGTACTAGAACGGTTAAGAAAATATTTACTATCAAAATATATTAAACTATTTATCGGACAAATTTCGATTGATACACAATGTCCTAAAAGCTATTACAATTTTATATAAAAGTTGTGTTTATTTTAATATGTTTGTTAATATTAATAATCTTGAAAATAAATTATTACATCTATCCGAAACAGATAGATATTATTCAGATAAAGGATAAAGGTAAGCGAGCAAGTTCAGCGTGAAAATAAAGCGAACTCGCCACGGAACGACGCAGACAAAAAAGCGCAAAAGAGACTCCAATAAAAGAAGAAAACTAAAGACAGAATATACACGCGTAGCGGACCGTTAGACAGTGACAAAGAGACGTGCGGATAAAAAGCGGGTGAAAAAGAGATAGAGGACGAGCTTGAACCGAAGGTGCAGACTATGTTTCAACGCATCCATCCGCCCGGACTATACTATACGGCCAAATCGATGCCCGAGCTTTGTAATTCGAAGCCACTGACGCTATTGGACCGAAATTGCTGTAAGGCGAGACGCGCACCCGCGAAAGCCCCGTAGTCCGAGACTGCAGCCGCCGGATGAGCTTCTCGCCCGGGCGCGCGATCGCTGGAAATTTTCCTTTGTGGTATCAGCGCTCGTTTTCACCCCCTCGAAACAACAACAGCGACGACGACGCCAGCAGTGGCGAACAACTTTCTTTCGCAATTAATGCGCCCTGGAAGTTTTCACCCGCGGGAAACTTCATCCGATAAAATCCGATTCGCTTCTCTGGGTTTTAATATGCTGGCTTGATTTTTCTCATTTGCGAGAGGAATCGCCGCACAATGGATCTGTTTGGTGAATCTTTCAAGATCTTGGAAACATTATTCTCTAGGTTGGACTGAACATTTTTATGAAACCTTTTGAGCGATGAGTTTCTGGTGAGCCAAGCTTTTTCGGTATTCGAGTATTGTGAAAAAGTTTTACTCTTGTTCTACTTAAACCGTCGATTTTGTTAACTGTGTAAATGTAAATTAGGATCAGATATTATAAAACCGCTGCCAAATCATTGACACTTAGCTTCCTCAAACTAATCTAATTGTTCCAATATGAAATTCTTTGTTCTAATAAATTAATTTTAAATTGCTATATCTCTTTCTAACTGATAGCTCAAAAAAGGTGTGCTTTGTAATCATTGATGGTTTGACAAAAGATAATTTTTTACTACAATTACAGAACGATATGTAATAATCCTTATCACTACAATTTTTTCTCTGTACGTAATTTATTTAAATTATTTAAATATTTAAGTTAAATGTAATCAGATGTTAGTACGTAGATTCACATTCAGTATCCTAATCATCTAAAAATTTGTGAACGATTTGCCATCACAGATTTCCGAGATATAACCGTTTAAACTAAATATGACTTTCTTCGTGTATAACAATCATCCAAAATTTAAAGTTGTAAAAGATAGGTAATTCTATGCTTTTTTAAATGTATATACACTAATTTGATCATAATATTTCTAACATTCCAAAAACTCGAAAAACTAAAACTCAAGAATCAAAAAATCGAAAAATTATTAAAAATAAAAACGAATCGATGAATCTTTAAATTTCTTTTTAATTTCGAATCTTCATTAAAAAACGAAAAAAATGAGCCCTGTTTAGACAAATATAACCGAGCCATTCTCAAAATATAAGCAATGAAGAAAAAAAATTCTTTAAATACATACCCTCAAATGTCTTGGAACATAAAGGTCGTTATGATCTTGGCAAAGAACTTAACCAAATGATTGTAAAAAGCAAACTTTTTGGAGAGTTTCAAATCAAGGGCTGCCGTTTCACTCCAGTTATCGTAGGTGACAAAAATCGATTTTTCTCACAAAAAGATTTCTTTCTCTTCAAAAGAAAAAGACAAAGCCAAACAAATTGTACTGAGTATTCTGCTTCATATTCTTAATCATCTCAATTTTATTCAAAAATTTTCCTTCTTATATTTCACAGATATAAACGTTTTTAAACAAATGACGATTTCGCGTATAACAAAGAAAGGGAAACAGATTATTCAAACTTTCGTATCGGAAAAAGTAGGTAATAGTATGCTCTTTCAAATGCATTATCACTTAATCGATGATATTATTTCTAAGGTATCAAGAAACCCGAAAATCTAAAACTCAAAAATCGAAAAACCGCTAAAAAAACAAATATATATCGAAAGAAATAAAAAAAAATTTCTGATACTGTTTAAAAGAAAACAAAAAAATGAGCCATGAAAAATTAATTTTCACCGTTTATATTCAGAATACTGCAACTCCACATCTATGCGTACACGCACACATACCACACCCACCCACACACACACGCACGAACGCATGCACGCACGCACGCACAAACGCACGCATTCACGCACACACACATACCCACATACACGCACACACACATACATACACACACATACACACACACAAACACACACACACACACTCTCTCACACACCCACACACACGCACGAACGCATGCACGCACACACGCACGCACGCATGCACGCACACCGACATACACGCATACACACACATACACACACAAACATACACACACACACACACACATACACACACACAAACATACACACACACAAGCACACATACACACACATCCATACGGACAATTTCTAAAAATAGTGTATTTCTATTACTAATGTCTCAAATCATGTTTCTAACATGTTTTTAACAAAACTAATTTGTACCATCACAAAGCTTCCTCTATGAGGAAGCAATAAACTTTAATAACTTCAGAAATTAATTACTATCTCGTCTTATAATTTTGTACCCTTAGCCATTACTACGTATAAATTACAACACCACAATATTAATCAAAATTTTAATTAGGCTAAAATATCGTAGGAATATTATTTTCATATGTTCAAATAACTTCATATGATTAACAACATTAGATTCAATAGCAATTAATAACAAAAAGTGTAAATTTAACCGATCATAAGTTTAAAATAATATTAAAGTTATAAGGTCTTAGTGTAGTCGCACGCCGTGCATTTATTTTAAAATATGTACCTACGCTTTCAAAAGTACGTAATTTGAGTCTTGTTACTATGACAAAAATAGATTTCAGAAAGTTCAGAAAGTTCGGTAAGCTTCTTCATTAAACTTTCATAATTGATGTATATTACAATATTATATAATTAATCGAGTATATGGCTACTTTGAAAAATACGATTATGAACGAGAAATCTATAACAGAGAAAGGTTTAATATTTCTGAACAATTATCCCATTATTATACAATTAACCTAAATCGAAGTTCAGAAGAAAATCTATTTATTTTTATAGTAAATAAACATGTTTACTGTAAATAATTAATCGATTAATATATACGTGTACTAGAGAGTTCCCCAATGTACATGAAGCTATAAGCACTACGTAACAACACGATTAGCATTAGCAAAAGTTTTAAGCATTACAGTTTTGAACACTCGAAGAGCTTTCAACCTACCTATACTGTTTTCAATAATATTATTGCAAGTGCTGCAGCTAGGAATAGCCAAGGTTCGGAATATTTGTTTTCTTATCGATTCATGAAAATGTATACTTAAAGTAGATAACGCCAAAGTTTGGCAACACAGAATATATTTAAAATGCAAAACTTCTTAATTGAGATAATAACAATTATAGGATTGTTGCATTACGACGTCTTTATATTGTCTTCAATGTTGTTTTATTGTTTAATTTCTAAGAACATAAAACATTTTTCCAGTATGTAGATGTAATCAACATAAATAATATTAAATGCTTTAAAACAAGTTATTTTTACAGTTTAAGCAACGTAAGTTTAGCGATGACCTAGCAATAAGTCTAGGTCTCACATTTTATCGATTTCAAGTTATTAATTTTTAGTAATTAGAAGAGAAAAAAACATAGACTTCATGGACAGAAAGTAGGTCAAGAGGCATTCATTTTCCTAAGAAACAAATCCGAAAATACTCCTGTGGGCACCATCAACGAATCCCCTGTTTCATTTCTGCAAGTGCAAAATTCATTGAGCAAATTTCCGAAAGCACTCCGAACATATGCGTACGTATATCTGCAACGCCCGAAACAGCGGTATATCGCTGATTTACGTAGCATCGCGGAAAATTCGCTTCCGTGCACTCGTGCACTTTCCATTACAGTAAAACTAAACTCCCCTGTAGATTTCCTTCTCGCGAGCGCATTTCAACCGCTTAGATCGCCCTCCCTTCGACCGGTCTCCATATAACGTATACACACACTATTACAACCGGACGCCAAAAGCAGTCGAGCGTGCTCGGTGCTTCACGCGAGCGAAGCTACTACCGGGCTTTCCTAAGGCTCCTTCCGTACGAAAGCCCTATATTGAACGCCCCTGCCTCCGCCCCAGCCACTACTCGATTGCTAATGCAAATTTGTCATACACATTTATCGGCCTCGCTTGTCTCAGGCCGAGTGCATTAGCGCAATTACTCCGGGGGACTGCAGCTGCGGGGCGCTGATGTTGCACCAACTCACGAACGCACGCGCGCACATGGACACGCGCGCACGCGCACACATGCGCGACAGGTGGCGTGAAATTAGCACTCGCTCGGCGACCGCGAACGAACACAGACAAAGCGGTTTGGACCAAGATATATCGGTAAATCGTGGTGTAGAGACGTGGGCGTGGGACGAGAGTGGAACGAATTTTTTTTCTAGGGTACTTCGGGATGGCTACGGTTATTTACCTTTTTTTTATACGTTCATGTATGGATTCTTTTGCGAGAGACTTTTTATATTCGTCGTGCAGGGCGCGCGAATTTTAGAGCGCAAAATTTATGTGCGAAGCGTAAAGTTTTTCGAGGGCATTTTTCATATTTTATCGTTGGACGTGTTGCCCATCTTTGAGAGTGAACTTCGTATGCCTGGAACGGCCTTCTACGTGATGTAATTGAAGTCGAAAACGGTCATACTTGAAAATGTAGAGAAGTATCTTTTGTAGTTTTATTCTTACGTCACTATATTCTTTGCGTATATTTTTAACATATGCATGTGATTTTTTGTCATTGTAAATAACGAAATAATTGTTTTCTAACTATTAATAAATTATTTAATTAATATAGTTTCAAGATATTAAATGTACCAATTGTTTTAACACGCGCAAAATATTTGTAATCAATTTTTAATCAATTTTCTTCTTGAAATTTACAAATATTGGAGTAACATACGGTTCCATATAAAATCTATTTTAATTTTGTAAATGTACAACAAATACACACAAACGCCAATAGTAGTTCTAGATATTCTGAATAAATGTAAGTAACATTAATAAACATTTCAACGAATCGAATAGCAGATCATTTCAATGGAACATAAATTGTATAAAGAAACTTAAATTTTAAATTTGCTTGCGAAACGGAAAAACTTTCTAAATGTACTAAATTGTTTATGATTTCAATTCAGTTTCAGATGATCAAGATCCCTACAACTCTCTCGTATAAATAAAAGTCTGTATAAATAAAATTGCTTTGTATTTTAAAAATGCTCCTGAGCCATTATTAAAGAAGACTAGAAGTTATATCAATAACAAAAGCCCTACGCAGCCGCTTATAAGCCGCGAATAAGTAAAAGTGAATTACCACACGTCGCGCGCAGCCTGCATCCGCGGCTACGAGAGAGAAAAAGAGAAACAAGGTGGCAAAGGTTTCAGATATTTTTTAATCTACTCGTAGAAGAAAGAGTCAGAATACGGTGCATTAACACACTCGGGCGACCGCTTGCGTGTTATATGAAAGACGAATAATCCAATAATACGAGAATGAAGCCGACCAGACCATCTAATAGGCTTACGTTTATAAAGCAGAGTGCTTCCAGCGCGACAGTTCGAACGTGTTTACAGAGTTTCATTATTCTTTATATCCCAAATTCGAGTGACTTTAAATCCTGGAGTTATACAATTAATCCTGCCATTTTTCACGTTACTGGAATCCTTAAAATATTATTGGATTTTATTCGTAAATCTTGTGAAAGAGATTAATTGCCTATTCTTGTAATTTTGATAGAAATATACAAAATCACATAAAATGCTAATTTTATGCAAAAAATATACAATAATGCGTGATAATAATACAGAGTTCTCAATATAGATTTGTTTTACAGTAATAAATATATCTGCAATTCAATTTACATTCAAATATATTCATTAAAGGATTAACGAGCGTTTTAATTTGGTACCAAGCTTTTGAAATAAATTGAAAGTGTAATTTGAAAGATGCATGAAATAACGGTATTGACAACAATTACAAAAAAATAGACCGAACGTGTTTCGCTTAATTAAACGTTCGATATTACCATACATACTTCCCAATATTTGCATCTTTTTACATACACAGCTTTATTAAACTTTGTAGCCATCAAAATTAATTATGCGTCCCGTTCATCAATAATAATTTATTGTATCGAGTGAAATGAATGCAATAACAGAATGCGAAAAGACATTCTTATTTCGTATTGTTCTTTAAAAACAATGTATAATAATACATATAAACATCTAATTTTCTATTGTTTCTTTCTTTCTGAATTTCTTAGTATTTTAATGGTTCTGATTTCTACTTCAACTCCTTGAAAGCGAACACCATTTATAACTGACACCTCGTTTGTTAAGTCACTAGCTGACATACCTGAACAGGGAATTCATAAATTTTCGCGTAATAAATTCGTTCCACATTAAAGTAACAGAGTGCTCTAGACATCCTTTCCCAGTACAAAGGATTACATTTTGAATTCTGAAAATATATGTTACTCAAAGTTTCAGAAAACTCATTTAGCATACAAATTAAGATAATAATAACGAATTAATCATTGCCTGAAAATGACAATACAAATTATAAAATAATATGAACCTTTCAAAAATCGCCTTATAATCCGCTGTCAATAATTTAAAACTTCATATTTAATGTTAAAAAGTGTAAAGTCGTGAAATCAAAGGGATGATTTGTATGCATATAACTAGATTCGCAAGAAAGTATTGCCTGTCGCATTGACGTCCGTCAAAACTAAATCCAATCAACGATGAGCGCTTATCGTGAAATCGATAATGGCCAATCCCGAGTATATTTCGCGCGACTAAACTCAAATTCAACGTTTTGCCGGCGCAGAGGCTCGAACGCGAATTCAATTGAAAATGATTCAAAGCGCAAAGACATCTTTTAAGTATCAATCCGCTAAAGCACAATGGCTGATCGATCACTCTTCTGATTGCAGTACTGTAGAAAATGACGGCGAGCCTTGAATCAATTTTTTCTTATGCCAATGTAGGTTTAAAATGGCGTAATATATTTATGAATAGTTTATGGGTTATAAATATACAGTTTTAAAATATATTTTTCTCGTTATTTTTACTTCCTGGTACACTCGGCGTTAAATTCTTCTGTCAAGATCAATTTGAATTTTTGTATAATACTGTAAGTTCATTGGATGGAACACTCACTTACGCTAACGTCATTTAAGGATTTCAAAAAAATTCAAAACTGTTCTTGACAGAAGAATTTAACGTCGAGTGTACAATACTAACCAGAAGTTCTATTTCTACTCAGAATTTTATTACCTACACAAAAGTGAAATATATTTTAAAATTATATTTTATTCATCAAATGCTTTTAATAATTATGTTTTATTATAATGTATTTAAATCCATTAATGCGTTTTAAACAAATTCACAAAGAGTCAAGAAAATCTGTGATTGCCAACGACAAAAGCCAAAAGCGAAAATATTGTGTATCTATATATAATATTATGTATTTGTGCATCTCTCCTGCACCGATTCTGCAAGTGCGAATAATAAAGTTTGTGTTTCTGTTCATTTTATGAATAAAGGTTTTGTTATTTAATAAACACCGAACGCGATTGTACAATTTAACGTTCTTTCCTTCAGGTATAACAAAATATAGATGTATATATCAGATAGTGTTAATAATATCTATACAATATTATAATAAATTTTTGGACAATGCAGAAATTCACGTCTGTTCCGATACCTCGTTTCACTGTAGACAAGAATCGTGAATCGCTCGCGACATATTTGTTAATGACTATCAAATCTTTTTTCAAACGTTCATCTTTTAGAACAAATATCTTCAGTATTTACTGGAAAACAAGCAAACAATATGACATCGAAAAAAAATTGCAACACATAATAAAGACGCAAAACAAAGCAAACGACCATGTGTACTAGCATCACCAGCTTTATCTGCACTTTAAAAAATCGTGCCCTGCCTCTCTCTCTCTCTCTCCCCCTCTCTCTCTCTCTCTCTCTCCCTCTCTGTCACTCTCTCTCTCTCTTTCTCTCGCTCTCTTGCTCTCTTCTCTCTCTTCCCAGCCATTGACGCGAATAACAAAACTAACAAAAAAAGCTCCTCCCACTCGTAATCTGTATGACATTCTACTTCTGCTATCTGGTAAACGAACTGTACCTGAAAAACCAGAGCTATTGTACAGTTCCATAAACGGAAACAATCGACACGGTGGAGCGCGCCGAGCGTGTAATAATTTTCGACATCTAAAAATAAAAAGGAAAAAAAGCCGATCCGCGCGGATTTTTATATCTTCACGCTCGAGCGAGCAAGCTGCACCACTTGCTTCGCCGCAGCGGTGGTCGTGTTTTTCGAACTTTATTGAGTTAGTGGATGAAAAAGCCATGATAAACCGCGTCAGAAATTTTAGGATGGTCGCCCAACCGCCACAAGATGAATCTAAATGTAACGAAAGTCGTCACAAAATGACAAAGTTAACAATTTTTTATTCTCTCCTAATTAAACTGTTTACATTTCTCGATTTTCCAAATTATAAAAGCAGATTTTAGAAAAACGCGTTCAAAGACTCCGCTTACGTCGTGCATTCATATCCTTGACGAGCAAGAAATGTAATGTAAAATTAGGGGTTCTTAAAATTTTGAATTTTTAAGTGTAGCTTTGTAGACATGTTCTATATATGGGCTACTAATTATTTATGTAAGACAGAGAAAATCTATTTTTATCCGCTACACAGTGTGCTTTGTCTTACCTCCCCCTTAATTCCATTTCTACACCTAGTGATAAAGCCAGACTACTAATATAAAGCAAGATGTAGTGAAGCTAGTCAAGATTCGCTAAAGTTCGGCATGAAGTCGGCCACTATTAAAAAAAGGCATTTTAATATTAAATATTTTTTGTGAAATTAACTGTGTAAAAAGACAAATTATTTTCGTTTTTAATGAAAAATATTTAAATATTCTGTAATTAAAAATAATATGTGTTATGCACATACTTTAATTACTGTCAATAAATATGCAAATAGTCGATTTATTTTCTAGATGAAGACAGATTAACAGCTGTTTAGTGTAGACTGCACGTGCTTCATCTTTTTAAACATTAAAGCTTGCTTGAACAGTTTCTCGCTTTATTACTAGATGTAGAAACGGTATAAAGGGACAAGCTACTTTTAACACCAGTAAAAATGCATAAATTTTACACGTTAATTACATTGAATAAGTGATGTTTTACATACTTTATATAATTTTTTTTTTTTCATTTTTTTTTACTTACTCTTATGCTTTTTTATCTGTATAAAGAAAATGAAGTACTTTGACAAAATTCTATTTCATTCTGACTATAACCAATATAAATAACCAACATTTTTAACTGTGTTTCATGTGAAATGGTCCAGTGTTTCAGCATGGAACCCTGCGGTGAATGAATTACTCTTCAAAATAAAGATCCATGCATGTATGGCAGAGTAAAGACGCTACTGTTGATAAAATTAAGTCTACCAGGGCTTAAATTCTAGGTAAATATTATTATAATCAGGATTCAAAAAACGCGGAAAGCTACGCTTAAGGAGGTTATATCGTCATATTGACCTCAAAATAAAAACATTTTGAATATAACTTAATCACTCCTAATCATATTTAAGTCAATATTTTATAAAACAAGGTATCCTCATCTACTAAAAAAAGTTTTTTTTTATCGAAATTCTGTTATTGCAAAAGTAATTATTGGGAACCAAAGAAAGAATCTTCAAAGACCTTCAAAATTCAAATCGGATAACAAACAAAATAGTCTTCATTTTTTGTCGAATCTTTCTTTAGTTAACGATAACTACTTTTGCAAAAATGGAATTTCGATAAAAAGAAATATTTTAGTTTAACAAAAACTCCTTATTTTATGTGGGATACTGTGCATAGTCCAGCCGGTACATTACAGTGGCTGACCGCCGTGTATTAAAACTCAAACCATTCGTCCAGTTTCCAATATTTTCGGTTCAAAAATGTTTTGCAGGTTCCTATCGTTCTGAACAATAAATCGTATGGATTTCTTTCGATATTTTTTGTATCGGATAATAAAATTAAAAAAGCCAACAAGAAAATTCAAATTAACAGAAAGAAACTTGATTTGTCATGAAAAACTATGTTAAAAAAATGTTTGCTCGCCCCGCAGTTACTTATCTATCTGTAGGCTGAAATTTCACCCGAGCCTTCCATTAAATGGAAAACGCGAAAAAAGTGACTTTATTCTTTTTTACTATTAAACGTCTGATAAAATCTTGATTTTCTAACTTATTTTAATATCGAACTTGAGCCTACTTTTTTTTTATTCCATTCACTTCCCCAGATAATTTTTATTTAATTTCATATTCTCACAAGCTCTAAGTGATAGCGTTCGTTTTGTACGTTCTTCTGCGTTTTTCTACTTGCTACGTATCTGTGGGTACCCTTCTTTATCTATAAATAAAACCAGCTAATATCGCACCCCAGACAAGACTATAACAACTCAAAATTCTGTTTTTGTAAAACCAAGAAAGTACCCTGGTAGAAAATAATCTAGTTTTATCGAGGCCCTCGATTATTCCCATGGCAAACTAGATAGATTTACATAGTTCTAGATTAATTTTCCACCAGGGTAACGTAATTTTTTTATGAAATACAAATTTTTTACGTAAATTTTATTATTGTGTTATTTTTATCAACCTTTCTAAAGCAATTTTCGAAGAGTATAATGGACTTTTATTATCGTATAAGCCATTGTATGCTTAAAAGTCAAGTCAAAATAATATTGAGTATCATAGCGTAGTCTTGTTCTGGATTGTGTTACGTGATGAATCATTTATTTTTACATATAAATATATTAATAATTAATTTTGAATTCAAATGTGTATCTGTCACCTTAAATTGAAATACTGGCGTACTGGTAAAATTCAGTAATGTTGAATTTTATTAAAATATTGAAAATTTCACTAATTTGAGACACTTGCTGAATTTTTACTATTTAAATTCAAGAGAGTAAGCTAAATACGAAAAGTCTGAAATTTTAAGCACAATCTGAAATGCCTAATATAAATTAAGATACAGTCGAACCTCCCCGAATTGATACTTACAGCGCTGTTTCTTCTCCCGCACTGATACTGTCTAAACCTCATGATACTGACACTCGGCCAGGCCCGGCTTTAAATATGTGCGGGACCCCAAAAGCAAAAATTTTGTGCCAAATTCTGCGTACATTATTTTATTATAAATCAATCAATGTTACTAAATTAAATTATTTCCTATATAACGGTTTTA
This sequence comes from Gastracanthus pulcherrimus, assembly GCA_949152435.1. Taxonomy (NCBI): domain Eukaryota; kingdom Metazoa; phylum Arthropoda; class Insecta; order Hymenoptera; family Pteromalidae; genus Gastracanthus; species Gastracanthus pulcherrimus. The sequence goes on along the minus strand of OX424574.1, from coordinate 152,601,966 downwards.
TCAATGAATACATTTTATAAAATCGACTTTATTTAAATAAATTGTTGTTGTATTTAAGGAGGTCCGAAAGTGAATTAAAAATTCAAATTTTCCGCACGAAGAGAAATGAAAAGTTGAATCCACTAAAACTCACTTTGATTCTACGTGTCTAAAAAACAAAAGTCTATATTAGTAGTCATTTGGCAAGCTGCAACAGCTTAGAAAAAAAGTAGTTACTCTTCTTTTTCTTAATTTGAAATTCTGGATTTCGAGGTTAAGTAAATTTAACTTCCAGAAAAAAAGTAGGATATATTGTAAAAAACGGAGCTACTCCTTCGGTAAAGGAGTTTTAACCTTTTCTTTGAGAGGTTATATTGACATACATGAAACAGCCATTCTTTTATTTTATTTCTCTCCGTGAGTCTTCATTTTTACCGACCAAGTAGTGACTAATTATTTATTATTATAAAAATAATTATATTTAGACAAAACCCAAACTCTCTAGACCTTCATAGAGTAGTAATACACCTCTCTAGAAAGTTTTAGACGTTAAAAACAATGGCACCCTACAAAATTATTGGAATGAAATTTCGCCAACATTTCATTCCAATAATTTTTCAGGGTGCCGTTGATTTTAACAGCTGAATTTTGTAGATATGTGTATTACTACTCAATGAAGGAAGAGCTAGCAAGTTTGGGTTTTAGCTAAATATACGCAAAACCCAAAATGCCATGCTTGTATTAGTCAAAACTTCAAATGTAAATTTAACACTGAGCATGACTTTATCGTATATAATACAGATGTAAATATATGTATGTAGGGCGAAGTGGGCGTATATGCCTATATCTCTTACGAAGCTCGTCTCCTTGTTATCAATTATATAATTACACAATGCTATTGTTTAATCTTAATATACTATTACGTATCGAGGCGAGCAGATCGTATATAATGGACTTTTATTTCTAACCATCATAGGAAGCCTTTTTATTAAGTATGGATTGTAATGTGAGTACTGGTAATTTACGTTGATGGGATACACTTCTGTATGATCCATATAAAAGCAGATCATTATACATAGTGCCTCAAAAACAGCATACAGTGAAATTATTCAGTTTATCATAATATGATATTGTAAGATGAGATCTTGTAAGCTGCTGTTTTTGTTTTCTTTAAATATATTTTTCAACTTGTTTTTAATATTTAATACAATAAATAATTTATATACACATTACCATCATGTTATAGATTCTCGGGATTACAACGGGTTTTGATGTAAAGGTTTAGTTTCCTTACATATTATGATTTCGGTTTTACTTAAAAAAAAGTAATTTGTTAAGTATAATATTATTTAAATGTTTTAAAGAATACCGGTTTACTATAATCCGGGGCATTTCAGTGCGAGTTAAAACTAGACAGGAGAACTAGAATATATAAAGTAAAATATTATGTAGATATTTTATTAGTTTTTGCACAGGAGTAGATAAAAATGTTAATTTTGATAATAATAAAATATATAAATAAAAATACCTAAAAGCTTTTTAAAAAAAAGAAAGGATAACTTTTGGTCTCTGGCTTCAGTCAGTTGTGACGAGTCACGTCCTTTTAAATTCACAATGAACTACGTCTACGGTAGACCGTCTATATAATATATTCTTGCCTCAGAGTATTGTTACTGTGGTGATACCAAGCAACTAACAGTTTTAGTGTATTGTTGGTTAAAAACTCTTTTATATGATAGTTTGGTATACCAAGAAATTTTTGCATCATCACGTTTTATTTTTCTAATATCAGTTATTTAGTTTATTAAAAAGAAAGAATATTTTTTAACCAATTTCGTCTTGCGGTGTGAAGTCTTGAGTGCAAAATACCCTAATGACGATAAGATTCATCTTAGAACGGTCTTCTGTTGCATCACACGACTAATCCAAAAAATTACGGACTTTTTACATCACTACCTGGTATTCGCTATACGGTAAAAAGGGAAAATATTTTAACGCGCGTAGAAGCTTGAGTTTACTCTGCAGCTCGACGCGATTTGTCGCGACGCGACGTTACTTTATGGAGCGATAAAAAAGCATAAGCGTCTTCTAACCCCGCGAGCGCCTTAACCCTGATCACATCGTTAAAACGCTAGAGAGAGAGAGAGAGAGAGGGGGGGGGGGAGAGAGAGAGAAGTGGAAGGGGTAGGTCGTTTTTGCGCACGAGAGAGGTGAACTGTTTTGATTATTCGAATTAGGTATTATAATTTATACGCATCGGGTTCACGGGGGCTTCTTCTATTTTTATGATGATTTTATGATTGCGGGCTTTTATGGGCCTATTGCTTGATGAAGGAAAGTTTTTACGAGTTACTGTGTATATAATTCACGTCGATTTTTTTATGTTCTCAAAAAATACATGACTATAATGTTCAATGTTTAAATTACTTAAATCGTTCAAAATGTGAGGAAATATTTTTTATGAAGCAGATAATTTTCAAGTTGTTATCAAATGTACTCATAGCTATTATTTTGCGTTATAAGTATTAAAAAGTACTTGTATTGTTATTATAACTAAGGATAAGAATTTAAGGCTAGAATTTTTTGTTGAATTAATTTTATATATTAAAATGCTTAAAATTACATTTTTAAGCATCGTATGAGTTATTTGAATATTTATGTAATATTTAATTACATTGGCTTATACACTGAGAAAATTATTTTTGTAACATTTTATAAAACCGCTGCCAATTCATTGTACTTAGCTTCCTCAAACTTTATAAACTGTTCCGATAGAAAATTATGTATTCTATTTGATTCTGAGGGGTAAAATACAAATAAAAAGTCTATTGCTTTATAATATGTCGACATATATATATATATATATATATATATATATATATATATATATATATATATATATATATATATGTATATATATTTATATTTAGTATTTTAAACTTATGCAAAAGTATAGCATAGATTATGAAAAAGTATTGTTGTTTAAAATATTTTTTAATGTATATAATGCATACCATTTTCACAAATAAATTTACGATAAGATGATAATATATAACTAAGAAAATCTTAAAAATATTGATTAAGTGTTATTATTCAAACTCATTTTAACTGTGAACCCAAGTTTCAGCCCTATTAAATTTTATTTTTTACACATTGTATTGGAAAAGAAAACATACAATATATATTGATTAACTAAAAAGATCTCTTCTTTTATTTTCATACTATTTAATAGAAAATTATTTCTTTACAAGTTATTGGAGTAAACGCATATTTTTGTGATAAAAACAAGTTTAAAAAAAGTGTACGCACACCTATTAGACAAAATTTATTTTAAAAAATTCAAGAAAATTTTAAAGTATAGCACATAAAAGCAACTTAAAAAGTTTTGAATATCAAATTACATTTTTTTAAATTGACAATAATAAATTTGTTAACACTATAATTGTTAATTAAATTTTATTTATAAATATAATAAATGCATACTACTTTTACAAATGAAATTTATCCTTATTTTGTTCGAGTTTTTGAACAACGAATTTATTCATTTATTACAAAAATATCATAAACATGAAAAACGCTATAACACAAAGAAAGTGGATGAATCTAAATTTTGTTTTATTTCAAATCTTCATAAAAAAGTACAAATAGAGCTTTGAATATCCAGAAATTACCACATAATACTCAAGAAAAAAGCTATTGAAAATTTTTTGAAATAAAAAGAATATCATCAAAATGTAAAAAGGGTTAACAAAAATGAATCGATAAATCCTAAAAACTCTTGATAAAAGATATTAAAAAATGATTGAATAGACAAATGAATATCAAAATGTAAAAAAGTTATAAAAAAATGAATCAATAATCTTAAAAATTCTTCTTGATTTTAAATTATTTTTTATTCATCAAAAAACATAGCAAATGATCTTTGAATGTGCAAAAATTACCGCAGAGTAATAAAAAAAAAGATATTACAAATTTATTAAAAAAATGAATATCATAAAAGCGAAAAAAGTAATTAAAAAAAAATCGATAAATTTTAACAATTCTTCTTGATTACAAATCTTCATAAAAAAACGCAAAAAATAAGCTCTGGTTGGTTTTGAATAAAAATATAACCTGGAATATCTCGAAAAATAAAAGTCCTCATGATCTGGGTAAATAACTTAACCGAGATATAGTAGAAAGCTACCTTTTTGGAAACTTTCAGCAGGAATACTGCCGTTCTACTGAAGTTATAGTTTGCCATAGGAGATCGATTTTTTTACATAATTTTCTCAAGCATAAAAAAATAAAATGTCTCAAAAATTTTACAGAATAATCTTCTGCAATGTCCTAATTATCTCAATTTTTTTCAAAAACTTTCCATCATATATTTCATGCATGCAGGCACACATGCACGCACGTGTATTAATTATATTTATTTCGCAGGACATATTTTGTCTTTCTTTTATATGAAATTATGCCATTTATATAAGTTGATCCAGATCTTTCAACTTTCAATTCTTCGGATTAAATCGTAAATTTAGGAAAAACAATATAATGCAAACTTACATAATAATTTATAAAAGATTCTTCAAAATTTAAATAATCTGTAAATAAAAGTATAATGATTAAGTTTTCTGATACTTATAATTTATTATTATAAAATAAACAAATAATAGAAAATAATAAATATTCAAATAAATACCTTCTAAAAATTCTATGATGGAAAAAAATTTATATGAATGTAAATATTTTTATAAACCAATTGTTTTAAAGTTAATAGTTAAAAATGTGTAAGCTCTTAGGTTATTTATATATTTCATAGAATTACCAAGTAAATTTACTGTTATTTTAATATTAGAATCAAATATATTCATACTACTAAATATAAATAAATATCACCTACAGTTAAGCAGGTTCGATAGTGAATTAAAAATTATAAGATGTTTCTAAAAATTGAATATGTCATTCTTCCATGAAGTTTACGATAGCATGTGAAATTTGAAAGCATTAGCTATTACCGTTTTAAAGATAATTGACTTCAAAGTTGGACTCTTATACGCGGGCTATTATGGGAGCAACTTGTAAACTGGCAATAAACTTAGAGTGCGATTGTTGAAAAATGATAAGAAAGAAATAAAAATCAATACAAAATATTGGAAAAGTATTAAAGACCATGTATGCGAAATTTTAGAACGAGTGATAACACCGATTCCGAGTACTAAGCAAAAGGGTAAATACAAACAGTAGCTTGTCGGCTGCGCTGGGAGGTGCTTAGTGATAGGGGAGCCAGTTCGCGGTGCGGGGGACTCTCCTTTCCTCACCCCGCGCGGGAGATCTATCGAACCTCCTTAAGTAGCAGACTTAACAGTTGAGTTTCAATATTTTTAAAATAAAAATTTTACCTATTTGTCATATAGTTTGATAAATATCAACTTATTGTCTGGCAGCGAAATAATACTATATCTTGCAGAATATTATACATTGTTGAAAAATCGTTTTGGACAATGGTCGATAATAAGGAATCGTCAAGCACAGACTCAAAAAGTACTGTTAGTATAATTTTTTTATTTTAAAATACGTTAACATTTATAGTTTGCTAGCAGTTAATCGAATTGATCACACACGCGTTAATAAGAAATAAGTTTTAAATTATTATAATTATTGAAATATATTATAATTTATAACATAATTGTTGTATTTTAAAATTGTTTAACTGAAAAAACGCACGGTTGTATAAAGATGTTCATACGGTTAACTTGAAAAAATATTGAATTCAATGTATTTACTCTACTTCACTATGCTACATAGTTTTTATATTTTTTATACGGATAATAATATTTTAAACAAATATAATAAAATAAATTTATAATTTACAGGTGAAACGTAAAATCAACTGCCTTTATAAAAATATAAAAATAGCAGTATTAAAACCATTTTCGTAAAATTAAAATATAAAAATTATATAATTATTAAATATGATATACCACTAATTATAAAGATAAAAATGTATTATTCTGTTTATAGTTGAGAGATCATAATTAAAGTTACTGGAAAATTTGCCACCAGAACATGGACAACAAAAATAAAAGAATGTTTTCGATTAATTTATTAGATGAAGCAGGAGGAATTAAATGTACGTTGGGAGTTCACTCTGTGTTCCCACAGAGTGCAGACGTGTTTGTTGTGCGAAGCGATAAAAGTAAATAGTAATTATGTAAGTCGGTTTAACTACCGGGCTACAGCCCGAAATAATTCGCGCCAACGCGAGTTTATTTCACTTAAAGCCATCTAGAATGGCTTTAAACCTAGAAAAAATTGTTACCAAGTGCATCTCAAAGTTCAAATATGAGTGAAAAAAGTGAAAAATGATCTAGTTACTCCCGTGTTACTCAGATAAATCAGTTTCCGAAACAAGACCAAGGTTTACTGCTAGACTGTAACAGATTATATGTGTGCAGTAGGAGATCTCGTGCAACCAAAAAATGTTATCTACTCGTCAAGAATTTCTAAAAACAGAGTGCGTATATTTTTTTCAAACAAAGAGTTAGTTAATGAAATAACAGATAAATACAAATTCTTAACTATAAATGAAGTGCAAGTTACAATCAGACCACTCGTCTCGAAACAAGAAAGAATTATTTTGTCTAATGTTTGCCCAACCATACCGCATAGAAGAAGTAATAGATAATTTAGGCATAAAAAGAAGCTCAGGTATTACATCTCTTAAAGCAACAATAGCGAAAGACGGATATAATTATGTACTAAGCGACAGGCGTCAAGTTTACGTCAATCCTGATGATATGTCTAAATTTCCAGAGATATTAAAGGTAAAGTTTGATGATTCTGTATACTACGTTTTTCCCACTACAGGTAAACAAGAGGGACACATAGCTAAACTGTGCCCAAATCAAAACGGAAACTTAAACACTCTCTCGCCTACCCAAGATACCAATCAAATCGATCAGCTACGAGAAAGCTTTCCAGCTTTAAAACAAAACGATGTAATAGACAAAAATAATAGCCAAATCACAGGTAAACCGGAAAGTTCTAGTGCAATATCGGTAACTAAAATTTTACATGAATCCCCGATGGAAACGAATAAAAATACCTTTAAACGGCCCTTATCAATATCATCATCATCTTCTACTCCTCGGGAAAATACTAAACTGCTGTCAAGCTCGGAATCGAGATTAGAATCATTACTCAAAGATAAATACACAACCGATATAAGTGAAGAAAATAAGTTTATAAAAGTTAATAAAAAACTAAAAAAAAAATCTATAATACCTAACAAAAAGCCAAATCTAAACGAAAAACTAAACAATATCAAAGAAAAAATAGATAATCTTGAAAATAATTTTCCACTAAACTTTACGAATTTTAAAAGTTTTCTTCACAAAGCCTTCACAAGCTCAGAAGTAGTAGAAACAGCAAAATAGTACTCGAATAATATCGAAGAGATAGCAAACATGATGAGATCTCTATACAATGATTTACCAGATCGAGGTATTAAATCAAGTTTTACAAAAATAATAAAAAAAATAGAAATAGCAGTATCACAATCAACTACAAACAATGAAAGCTCCAACACAGCCACCCTTAATGCTTAAAATTTAATAAATTAAAAATTTAATATGATTAAACAAATTTTACAGTGGAACTTAAATAGTTATAATAAACGCAAACTAAACATAGAAACTTTGATCTCCGAGAGAGACCCACTTATTATCTGTCTACAAGAAACAAATTTCAAATCTGATTTTTGCGCTAATATCAAAAAATACAAATCATTACACAAAAATAGAATAACTGTTCATGCAAGTGGGGGTGTAGCTATTTACGTCAAAAATGATATTTATTATACTGAAATCACGTTGAACACTACGATGGAAACAGTCGCGATCATCTACCATTTACCCCAAAAAATAATAATATGCAATGTATACCTCCCAGATAGCCAGCAACTTATACTAGACGAAATCAACAATCTTAAACAGCAATTAGGAGAATCTTTTGTATTACTCGGCGACTTTAGCACACACAATCCTATATGAGGGTCAAACTCAATTGATACAAGAGGCAGAATACTGGAAGAATTCTTAGAAGATATTCAAATTGTACTTTCTAACCATAATCTTCCAACAGACTTCAATACATCTAATGCAAATGAAAGCTGCATTGATCTATGTATTACTACATCAAATATAGAAGATAATATCGACTTGGAAGTATCCGATTTTCTCTACGACAGCGACCATTACCCAATTTTTATCCATCTAAATCTAGAAAATACATTAAACGACACTAACGTTTATAATGACCTTACATTCAGATGGAACTATAAAAAAACAAACTGGGAACTCTACAAATCGGAAATTGAAAATAAAACGAATCTTTTAACAGACTCGAATTTAGAAAGTAAAGATAACATAAACGAAATATTAAATAACTTAAACCAGATAATTTACTCAGTGGCCGATACGGCTATACCGCTGCTAAAAATTTCAGAAAACAAGACTCAAACTCCATGGTGGAATGAAAGTTGTACGTTAGCTGTAAGGGAATCCAAGCATGCCTTCAATAGATACAAAAAGCAAAAAACTCTAGAGAACAAATTTGAACACAATAAAAAAAGCTATTTTCAAAAGAACCTTAATAGAAACCAAAAAGAAATATTGGTTAGATTTTGTAAGCAGCTTAACCCTCCTGCGCAGAAGTTTATTTTCGTGTATACAGATTAGATCGAATGTAAGTTTGCAACAATATTTTCTGCAAATTCGTAACATTTTCTAAATAATAGCTATACTATTTAGCTTCAATTTGAGAGGTTGTAGATGTCCCAACAAAGTAAAGATTTAAATTTGTGATACAAAATGTATACAAAAATGACGTGCGGTTTGGACGAGTATACTCGGCTCTCTGCGCAGGGGGGTTAAATATTAATACACCCTTATCAATTATTTGGCAAAAGATTCAAAGAATTCAGGGAAAAATCAAGTTAACTAAAATAAACATCTTAATCAATGAAGAAAGGAAAATGATATCTGATCCAACAGACATTGCTAACAAACTAGCCAAAGCTTTCTCTATAAACTCCAGCTATGAAAATTATCCGAAAGAATTTCTGCCAAAAAAACAGAATATTCAACATCTCAAGACCTTTCAACAGAAAAAGAAAAGCAAACAAACCCACTGTAAAATCATAAAATCGAAATAGATGAAATTATAAAAATACTAAAAAGCTGTAAAAACTCAAATCTGGGCTTCGTCCATATTCCCAACATTCTTTTAAAAAAATTACCAAATATAGGTATACAATATCTAGAAAAAGTATTAAATATAATATGGATCGGTGAGTAATCAATATACGAGTACTTCAAGAATCAAATATTAATGGCCACATGCCGAAATTTATCAAAATTTTTTTAGAAGAACGTTACATCCAAGTTAAAGTAAACAATATCTGTCAGAACAAATTTCTTTAAATAATGGAGTACCACAACGTTCGGTACTCAGTGTTACACTGTTCCTAATTGCAATAAATAACGTATCAAGTAATATAAAAACTTCAGTGAAATTCGGTCTATTTGCAGACAACCTAGTACTATACGTCTCTGGTATTGATTTCAAAATAACTGAAGAAGTACTACAAAATACTGTAAATGATCTATATGGTTGGTCTATTAGTACTGGCTTTAAATTCTCAATAGATAAAACTCAATATATTATTTTCACAAATCAAAGAAAAATTCCAGAAATATCACTTAAGTTAAATAACAAAGAAATCAAAAAAGTAATAGAACTAAAATTGCTTGGCCTGATATTTTATGGTACACTTTCCTGGAAAAGTCATTTACAATATATAAAAAAAAAGCTACCAACAGACTCAGAATAATCAAAATTCTGGCAGCGAGAAATTGGGTAGCAGACCAAAAAATACTCATAAATTCATACAAAGCGATAGTACTCTCTAAACTTGATTACGGAAGCATAATCTACGATTCATCTATACATACTAAAATCTTAGATCCCATACACAATAAGGCCATAAAAAGTAATATGTTGCAATTCACTGATCTCAGAACAATATTAAAAGTCAAATATGCCTGCAAAATCGCTTCTCTTCCATATAATCCAGCATTTAAAACTATTTTTGAAAACGAAGCAATATCTTATCAAGATTATAAGAACACACCTGAACATTTTTCTAAAAAACTCCACAATCAATTGATGGATTTAGACATATGCATCCCAGATATAATAAGACAGTCACTCGCTCCTCACCCAGTAGACATACTATATTTAACTATACGGAAGAATAAGACATCAAGTAATGAAGATCCAATCAGAAACACACAAAAACTTTTCACCTATAACCATCTGACAACAGCTCGATTGGTATTTCAATAGTAACTGAATTAGAAAAGTTTAAATATACACTTACATCACAACTAAATTTAAAATTTACTCAATATTGGACTTTAAACAAATCCCTAGAAATTATTGAAAAATATGAAGGAGAAAGTTTCGAAATCTACATCCAGTCTCAGAAAATAATTGACGATCTAAAAAATCCGTATATCCATCCATCCACACATTCATATTCATACAAAAATTCTCCCAGTGTATGTAATTTGTCATCTTTACAGTCGTTTCCTCATAACTTTATTTTATGCCTTGTAAAAGCTCTTTGCATAGCAGCGCTCGATAAAATCACATAAAGTTAAAAGTGCACAGGATTATTGTATTTTACATTAGCTCTTTAAGTTGTGGTGAGTCTTTCAGGGCCCATACAATTTTTTCAAGAAAAATTTAAAATAAAAACATATGTAACTCATATTGAAATTCCAAGATCCAAGAATCTTCCCTGATTTTATTTTAGAATTTTTTGATGATTTATATGTCTGGGGATTGCACGATTTAAAATATCATTTATGTAATCATAGTACCTAGTTAATATATCAAATATCGATTGTAAGACGATTCATTAAATCGAATGCACCTACAATAACCACCCTACGAACATTTTGCGCACAAACTTATAAAAAAGAAATATGTATTACTACATGATTTTTGTGCGTTAATACTTTATACAGTGGTTATATAATAAATCCTGTAAGGTTTCAAGTGATTTCATCGAGCGTTGATGCGCAAGGAGTCTTCTTAAGATATAAAATAAAGTTTTAAGAAAACTTCTTTAATAATAATATAAAATCAACTGTAATGAACTCTTTCTTTAAGAAAAGAAACGTTTGTCTTTTAACCCCCTCCCAGTAAATTTAGCCTTATTGCAAAATAATTTATCACTATGTAATGAAAGCTAAAATATTAAATTTAAATATTGCATAACAAAATATAATTTTTTATCACTAAATGTTAGTTTTTATCAATAAAAGTTTTATATTTTTAATAGTATCAAGGAATTTACGTGTATTAACTTTCATTTCTACATTTAAGCGCTTCAACTAAACTAGACCTCTATAAGTTATAATTAATTTTAGTTAGAACTAATTTGTGTTAAAACGTTTTTAAAAGTGCTGCTATGAACTCAGTTAAGTTTTTGTAACGACTCTCGTTGAAACACTCTTCCTCTTCTATACTATATCTTCCTCTCCAATTAAACGTAGGTGGTGTATTAATTTCTGACAGTTACTCAGTAACATTTCACTACACAACCTTTGAGTTAATCGTTTAAATAAAATTATTCTATTGAATCACATTTAAAAATATTTCGAAATTCAGCCAACAAGTGGACCAAATAACTAAAATACCAAAATAAACATATTTATGAATTACAGTTTAAGATTGTAGTATATAAGCTTACACTGAATTCTAATATATATTCGACTCATTATTAAGAATAGTAAAAATGAAATATTCAGCAGAGTTTTAAATACAATTTGCGTTGTGCATAATAATTTTTGTTCCGTTTTACTCGCTACTGGGTTCAGAACTGGAATATTTTAAATATGACATTAAAAAGATAAATTTGACAAATATTTTACCCTGGTGAATTTTCTTTAAATTTTCATTTATCGATAATGCATGTAAAATTGAAAATCAGTATATCGTAACTATTCAATCCATCATTTAATCCATTCTAATGATTGTGGAACCAAATTTTATAATGCATTTTTTATCATTGCGAATTACATGCAAATAAGCATCAATCATAGTATGATTGTAGAGCGAAAACATGTATATTGGCGCAAATTCGCCGCCTTTTATTCGGCGCGTCAGCACTCGACATGATCGAGTGCTCGTCAGCAAGATTTCAAGAGTGAAACGGGGACATCGATTCCCTAGTTTCGCTAAGCATTTCCCGATTTTCAGCATTGTCTGTGCATCCGAGTTTTCCTTCGGTTACATCAACATAAAAACGCTACCAAGAATTATTTTGCATCTACATTTAATATTCGTTCGTTCATTTCATATATAATTTCGAGATTTGCACATGCTTTCATTGAGAGAATTTTTGTTGTTGTATTTACAAATTGTGACAGGAAAAATGACTATACTAGTCTTGCTTAACCGGGATATTCTGGAAACATTGTCATAAGTGCTATACTGGTATGACAAAATGGAAAATAGTTAAATTTATAATACAGTATTGGAGAAAGTTCATTTATTAAAAATAAAAATTATGTTTAGTCAAAAGTGTAAAGTGCCATTCTAGTATTGAAAATACCCAATAAATAATCTTAAATTTTTATAAATAAAATATAAAAAATATTAGAGAAATGCATGTTATTGTTTTTAGTAGTTTATTCAGGGGGGTATAGTTTTTATTTTTTTATTCAATGTCAAGGTATATTTATATTTCGAATTTTGTTTTACATTTTCTGAACTTATTTTTATTCATTATTACATATTTCGCCGTAACGCTAGTGCAATTATTAATATTCATAATAAATATACATATAATAAACGCCGGATAATAATCATGCATACGCCAGCAGCTTCGAGATAACATGGATGTAAACAGTTTGCCTCGATTTGTTTTTGCGTAAACCTTGACTAACTACATTTTAAAACATCTTTACAGTTATAGTAACAACTTATCATTTAAATAAATTCAGAGTTGTCTGTAAATAAATACCCCAATTGGGTTTTTGCATTCATAAAAAAAATACTTTTACATTTTTAAATCTTGTAAATTAACACCCATAAAAATAAAATCAACTGTGAGCATAGAATTGGTATTCATGATCATATATACGAATAAACAACGATAGAAGTTTATAATTTTTTAAAAATTTATGTATGTATTGTATGATATCAGTGTTCAGACTTTGAAAATGGGCTTGTAATACATTACGCTATGCGTGGAAAAGAGACAAAGATAGACTTATGTGAAACATTTGGAGTAAGACAATAGCTAACTGTACATTAGGGTGTCGCAAAAAATTTAATTTTCTTTTTTAAACCTTAAACTGGATTCTGATAGGTTTTGACGTAAAAAGTAGCCATGAATTTTTTCAGATTTTTTAAAAATCATTTAGAGGTTACTAAACCGTATTTTAAAGTTCAAATGCCTTTTTTGAGATTATACTCGTTTTTTCTCGTTATTTGTGTATCTGATTAATTAATGAATATGTTCATATCTTCCTAGTGATCAAAGAGAAACTTAAATGCTTTATCGTATTAAAAATTTTTTTTATCTACTTTTTAACACATTTTAATAGCAGACATAGCATGACTATGATCTAAGTCTTTTACAAGTAAACAAATTTTTGATTGGTGAATTACAAGGATATATTTTCCAGAAAAGAAAATGCCTATAAAGTTTCATGAACCAAATAAATTCTTTACTTGTAAATTTAGTCTTTAAAATGTCATAATCATACTATGTCTGCTATTTAAATGTGTTAAAAAGTAGATAAAAAAATATTTTTAATGCGATAAAGCATATAAGTTTCTCTTTGATCACTACGAAGATATAAACATATTTATTAACTAATCAGATACAAAAATAACGTAGAACAACGAGTATAATCTCAATAACGGCACCTGACCTTCAAAAAATAGTTTAGCAATCTATAAATAATTTTTTAAAAATCTGAAAAAATTCATAGTTACTCTTTACGTCATAACCAATCAGAATCCACTTTAAGGTTTGAAAAAGAAATATAAATTGTTTTTTTGTAACGCCCTTGTACATAAACTTACAAGACACCATTTAGGTAAAATAGTGCAAAAACCCAATTTACTATGCTACTCGCTTACATCGATGGCCCTTACGAAAACTAGCACATGTTTTGCATTTACCATGAATACATATTCAGATTGTCACCACGAAGACTAGGCAGCACTTTTCATAAGTTTCCCACGAAGACTAGCACAATTCACAATTTTCCGCTAACTGACTTTTACGGTCTATCTTTTATAAATTCGGTTGGTAGCCTGATTTTCTAGGGGAATTCGATCATTTTTCGAGTACCAAAATAGTCTAGTGTTCGACCCAAACTCGATAAAAATAATCCGTCCCGACCCGACGAGAGTTTATCGGCTTAACCTTAATCTATATATTCTATAAAAATAATACTAGTCTTCGTGGTGAAATCACGAAAAGTGTTAGTCTTCTTGGGAAAGTATCAAAAGTGTTGTTCTTCGTAGGATTTTACAATTTTGGGTCATTTTAAATTTGAATTATTCATCGATCGAAAAGATCCACAGAAATGCAGATATTTTTACCATACTGTGTATGAGATCTTTAAACATATCTTTCTCTAGTACAGATTGCTATACTATATGAGATATTTCACATAAATTATTGCAAATTTAACAATATTTATATCTATTAAATATACTAATATTCTTTAGTGTTTTTTAATCTAATAAATATTAATATTCCCAAAGCAGAATTTACAATAAACATTGTAAAAATGCCATACCAAGTATATACAAAATTCTAAGATATATTGTGAATAATATATGCGACGTATATCCTAGTTGAGCAAGCTAGGATTGCGCTTTTTACAAAAATAATTCTCTGAGTGTACTTTTGTATTTCATAAAAAAAACAAGCACGTGTTTTGATTTAAAGTGTTAAGTAGTTTTGAAAAAGAAAATACGCGTAACACACTTTTCATTTTTGTTTTTGTAATTCTGACATAAATTGAATCGTCCACCTTGATAACATTTTCTCCGCTTGAGGGCGCGGTTTAAATTTGTAATTACGTGTACATCAAAGAATCCTTTTCATGAAAAAGTGCACAAAGTCAGTTCTGACAAAAAAATTGAAACTTTTCATATTACGAGTCATACTTTTTATACTAAAGCATGATTGAGCTATATAAAATAAATGCAAGAGCATTTCAAATAACTATATTCCATTCATTACTTCTGTTGGTACAAAAATAATGTTATCTCATTTCTCGCAAGAGTAAAGCTGCCAGAACTATTAAAGCTAGCTAATAAATTGCAGGAACAATTTAACTGCTCTAATTTACGACCGTAAATCGACTTGTTTCATTAATAAACTGCACTTCTGACAATTAACTCCTTTACTTTCTATGTAGTGCATTGCAATTCTAGTTTAGGAACCTCAGACGACAATTCAGTCCAATGTCCATTTCGAAAGCTTATTGCAGTTCGCGCAAACGAGTTTCAGAAGTTTGAAATGTCGAGTACTGATCATGTGCCCTGAGTAACTTGATAAAATAGTAGGCGTATAAATAAATTGGTCTTAGATATAATACAAAGAGGTGACAGATTTTATAATTCTTGTTAACTCATTTTTATAATCTTAAAAATATTTTAATTTAAATCAGTACATTACTGTAAAATGTATATAATTTAAAAGAAGCTGCAATGTTATAATAATAACTTTTTAATAATACAAAAATATTTTTTAGGTAAAAATTGCAGCAATATTTATACATTTATACATAAGCTATATTAAGCTATATTACAAAATTTGTTCTACCACCTGATCGATGAAGTATTTTCACAATACACTAAAATTGTTTTTGGAATGCTTAGTACTTTGAAAATTTATATTAATGGATTTATACATTTAATCATATACAAATAAATTGCTTTTTTTTATTTACATACGTTTCGCATTAAAAAAATACCGATTAAAATATATGGAAAAATATTGTTATCAATATGAAATTGAACATGAAAATGTATTTTATATATATATTTTACCTTAAAATAAAAAAAAAGTATTTGTTTGTATCAATTAATAGTTAACTTTAACTTTTAATTAATTTTTAATGTTTTGAAACTTTTGCTGCAAAAGACGATAAATGAACCATGGAAACGTTGTGAATACTAATAAATAAAATGATTAAATATTCATTTTATTGACTCATTTCATCTACCAACAAACTAACATTTATGAATATGTTGTTCATTTTGTATACAAAAGTATACATTAAAGCTCATAATAAAATATTGAAATGGTCTTAAATTTGCAATTTTACCTTAAAATAAAAAAAAGTATTTATAATTTTGGCTTTATTATATTTTGGGTTCATACTTCGCCAAACTGTACGATTATCTTCAGGTTATCTTCGCCAAACTGTACGATTATCTTCAGGTTATCTTCGCCAAACTGTACGATTTAATTTTCTCGTTTCTTGTATACTGTTCAAGCAGTTTTCTTTAACCCTTCGTGGTTACACCTCCAAATAATAACACGTTGGTATTGGGGGGGGGTGGGGTATTTATACCCTAACAATTAAAAATAAATTGCCATGCCCAGGCTGTTAATTGTTTTATGTTTGAAAAAATTGCTTTGCTTTCTTAAAGCGGTGTACAATATGAATCAAAGTTTTATTTAAATTTTTAGCTTTTTAATACATATTAAAATTGTAAGAAGCTATTAAGTGAATGATGTTTAAGTGGAGGGAGTCAATATTTGACGAAATATTTTACGAAATTTTGCTTTACGATTGTTTTATGATGTTGAAACTAAAACATAATAAATAAAAACTTTTAATCATATTCTACATTACTTCTTGAAGATTCAGTAATTTTCTTGATCTAAACAAATTACTAATTTTGGATATGGATGCCATTTAAAGCTGTCGGGATTATCTGTACCCTGTGTACTGTCATACCTGTTACATGTTATATTTTTCTCTAAAGTTCTATAAGTTAAAAAAGAAGATATTCTGGTTTTTGTAAATTATCCAACGAAATCCAAACGAAATGTCATCTTTCATGATGTTATGAGTAAATAAAACAGTAGTAACAGAAATAATTTATTCTGATTGAACATTTTAATGTAGACGTAGCATTTCTGTTGTCGATGGACTTCTAATTTATTTTTTAAATATAACTTTAATTTTATCCCTTTGCTAACGTCTAACAATATTCAGTTTTAGTTGAGCGTTTCGAAATCACGGTCAACTTGAATGCATTTTTCGTCAGGGTATATAATGCACGTTAATGTTTAATACTTAGAGGATGGGACCACGGTGTACGGGTCACGGATTTTAATAAAACTTTGGGTATCATTTTCTAGTACATAAAAATGAACACCCGTAGTTATGGGCAATGTTAAAAATAAAATGTATATATGTATATACTATCAATGTCAATAAAAATAGTTGTTTTAACGTTACAAATAAGTTCCGTGGGATAAAACTACGAGTATTGAGCTTCATTCTTAGGTACCAGATAAGGATAGAAAAATCTTCATCAAAATTCATAACCCAATCACTAAAATCTCCCCTTGTTCATTGTTCAATTAAAAAGTAACTGCGACGTAATTGACAATAGATACCAGTATCAAAGTTTTTCCTACTAGGATTGTATTCCAAAGAAGCTTTCATTTTTTAAAGGAGGACGCCCACGACCTATGACAAACTTTTCTGAAATACTTGAAAGTCATATATATATACTCTGAATGTTATTCACGAAATTTCAAAATCTTACATTTATTTTTCCTCAACTTTCCCCAGGTCAAATTTTTGTTCTAAATGAAGACCTTGAGGTGCTTTAATTGATAAAATTGGTTCCATACATTTGCCAACATTTTCTAAAGTTTAAATTCCAGAGAATTTTCTTATAAGCCGTGGGCATCCTTCCTATACCCTTCATTAACAACATTTATTTATATTGATCAAATATAAAAAATATAAACTACTACAGAATCTTTTACCAACAATATTTCAAATAAATCATTTGTCAACCCTCATTACAAATGAACCAACTTCTGCTTAAACCACGCTTCTTCTTAAATAAAAATTTCTCAATGAAAGTGATAATTTCCACTCCAAGTCCCGGAAATAAATATCGAAACGCGGCGCTCCGACCATAAATAATTGAAAAACTATTCGCGCTACCGATGAAAAATAGCGCTCGCTCGCGTTTTATCGCCGCGCGTCAGCCTATATACAGTGCTAAAAAAAGAGCCGTGGAGTAGGCGACGGGAGCAAAACTTTCTCCCTGTTTTTTACGACGTAAAAAGCACCGCCGACCGATATATATCCTCAACACTTTCGCCTTGACCATAAATTCATCGCGCCGGATTCCCGTTTCTCAGCTGCCGGGGCGAGTAGGTAAAAGGCGAGTATATAGCACAGCATAGAGCGGGGAGTAAGGGAGCTCTCTATCTCTCTCTCTCTCTCTTTCTCTCTCTCTCTCTCTCTCTCGCTCTCTCTGGCTTTTTCCTCCTTTTGTCGAGGGCGGCAAAATCGTAGGAGTCGCATTAGGGTATATGCAGCGAGCAACAGCAGCGGTAGCAGCAGCAGCACGTAAAAGAGCCAGAGGCGCGAAGAAAAAAAGAGAAAACGTGCTCTCTCCATCTATCCCTCTCGCGCTTTCTTATATCCGGGCTATAGTGTACCGCGCTAGTCCTACCTCGAACATGGCGATCCTTTTCCATTTCCCGCTTTTGTGCAGCAGCTCCACAGCTACGACGGCGACGACGAGCCTCGGCGTCAGCAGCGCGCGTAACGGATCACTGCATCGTCGCCGCTCCTGGAGCCGCTCGGCCGACGCCGCATGCGTCGCGGCTCTATACTCTGTAAATGCCTCCTTTGTCTATCTGCTCTTTTTCCCTTCTCCTTCTCCTCTTGTTATTTGGCTCGTCGGCTACTACTGCGATACTGCGGCCGGTGAGCGCTGCATGACATAAACGACGAAACGCTGGAGATTACGCACGTGGGGGGGAGACTCGGGCGCGGAGATGCAGCTTCGCGATATTTGCCAGTGTATGCGGTGCGCGATATCTTTCGCTTTGTTATTCTGCTTTTCTTCTTTTTGCAGGTGAGATAGCCATAGCCCGAGAGTGCGTTTTGCAAAGTTACTACTTTTGGGATAGCGGCACGGTGCCGAGGCTACTTTGAGGGAAAAAGAGCGCGCGCGCTTCCGCTGTTCGAATTAAGCGAGGAGCGAGGGAGGAGCGGAAGGATGGTGCGTGAGGCGGCTTTATTTGTTGTCGAAACTTTTCTGCTGTTTGATCGAGGAAATTGGCTTACTCGGGATAATTTTGTATTGCGTAAGTTTTTGCGAATTTTCTTATTTCCCGGCGCGCCGTTAAATGCGAAGCGCAATTCGAATGGATTGAATGGCATTCGCGGAGGGTGATTATTGGAAATTGTGTCGAGAATGTTGTACACGTTGGTTTGAAATTCATTAAAAAGTATTTTATATTCGTTGAATCGTTAAAAGTTCTGGAAAATGTTGACATGCAGTAATAACTTGATTTAAATAATTTAATTAAAAATTGGAAAAGTAATTTTGTACAGATTTACGTAGCTTTTACGACTGATGTTATGACTTAAACTTCAATTCATTTGCATAATTTTATTTTGAAATCGATCGTTTTTATTAATAATTAGAATATTCATTCACATTATATTAGAATATGATTAATAATTTATATATAAATTATTAATTAAATTCCAACTGATGTTAAAACGAAGTTATACAATCAAATATAAATAAGATTAAAGTTCGAGCCATAAGAAATTAAAAAAATTATATAAAAAAATGTATTTAAATATAATTTATTATTAAATATAATAACATTAATTAACGCAGAAAAGAAATCAGTTAAGAATACGGTAATTATGCATAAATTGGCTTTATAAGAGTTGTACCGAACTTCCGAACTTTAACTTGGTCATTCGAACTGTATGAATTTAAATTGTTTCACTTTTGGAATTTCATAATTTCAGCAGATTTTATTTTAAAATTAATAAGCTCTTCACGGAATGGAATGATGAATTTTTAAACACTGTTATAATATCGTTTACCGACACCGCGTAATACGCTTTGCACACGTATTTCACGCTATTTTCACGTTATTCATGACTATCACATCCTAAGCTAGTTTATCCACAAATAAACGAAATAATAATCCTCAAAGCTCAGCGAAATATACTCTCCATCGCGAACTCAATTAACCCGGCGCGTCATTTTAATTTCACGCAACGCGACCACTCGATTACGCATCAGCTCGACGAACTCACTTCTCGCGAACATTATCCATCACAGACACGAGCACGCTACGCGCATTACCTTCAAAAACCCCCTTAAAATCGAAACAAAAATAAACGTCCCTTCCACTCCTCAACAACTCTCTCTCACCAGGAAAAACACGTTCACCCTTCTTCGAGGACAAGCTCGGACACCACAATACTACACATCCCCGTGGTCAAACTTCTGGCAAACACGCGAAGCTGCAGCACAGCCCGGGGGACGGCTAACACGGAGCATGTATATACGAGGGTCGCACGCCGCACTTTTGAAATCACCAGTGAAAATGAATTTGAAATCCCCGTGCCGGGGGGGAGAGGCGGATATGTACTTTCGCTCTGCTGTTTTTAGCGAGGGTAGGTATATAGCCGGGAGGACGTGTCGCGCGCAGTGACGGGAGGCTGCCTTCTCGATTCGGCGGATAGGCGCTGAACGACTAAGGCTGGCTCTGCCTGGCGCGCGACGAACCTCGGCGCTCCAGCTCTCTCCCTCTCTCTATCTCTCTCGTACTATCGCGCGCGGCGCGGCGGCGGCGTGATGCCTCTCTCGCGGCCGGTCCGCGCGCAGTCGCACACGGAGCCCATGCGAAACGTGCTCTCCCGCGCGCCACGGCTCTTTCAGCTGCGTATATAGGGCTCCCGCGCACTTCGCTCCGCAACTGGAGAGGAGCGCAGCCTAAGGGTTGAATGCGTTCTCTCGCAGCTACGTTTTTTGGGAGTTTATTTTGCACGGAAATGAAAGCCTGCCGAGTGCACTGGCTCTGGGCTTTCTCAGTGATATCGATTGTACTGCAATCGATATGCATTGTGATTATATCGGCTATAAATGTAGAATGCTGAGCTCGTATAATGTTTAATTTCTACAACAAAATATCATCACAATTTAACATACAGCGTCACGATATATATACAGGATTAAAATAATAAATACAATTGAATAATCTCCAATACCTCCAAATATTTTTCAACAAATCTAGCATTATATCAGACTTTATATTGTTATGATCAGGTTCTGGGTTTATTTAAATAATAAACGTTATTTATAAAAGAACACAATAACTTAGGTTTTATTAAATACTCGGACACTTGAAAGTTTGTTTACAAGCACGTCTGATTAGATTAGTTGTCACAAACAGACAACTTATATACAAAAGAAACTATCAGCTGATTGATTAGTAAAACTGCAACTTCACGCACATTCGAGCATTCGTGTATTCGAGTTGAGCACATAATACTGCTCCCCATTGAAAATTGTCGTCCTCGACAATTTAACATTTTCGAATCCAATCAGGTTGATCTTCTTTCTTCTTCCAATGATGAATCCAGGACCCATCACAAACATCCTCTACCTTGATCCACTCCGGCATTAAGTTGCCGAGTAATGTCTCTAGTCAACATTCCAAACATCACTCCAGGACTTAAAAGGATGACTCGTCTCTTGAATTTGTAATTATCTTGCATTGTCTTGTAGCGTTGTTAGGGAGAATTTGGATGGGAGTTGACTGTCTGTGATCCTACCCAAATTCCTGCTCATTTGCCCATCGTCTTCAGGAAAACAACAAATCAAAAAACTGATAGAATAGCAGAGCCTGTCAACTTCGTCCATTGTAAATCGCCAGACGATCAAAGTTTATCTTAATCTTGTGTTTTGGGAATTTGGTGATGAAGATGGAGGGACACTTGTCGTTGACGTAGATTGGTTCGTTCTGCGGGGAATTCTTGTTTTAGGTGCGGATGGAAGTCCAACTGCAACTGGTGTAGTTTTGTTGGTTTTCCAGAGAGCTCTTAACATCATCATTGTATCGCGGACGAGCCCCCAAAATTCTTACGATCGAGTTCGGAGTTTATTTAAATAATATACGTTATTTATAAAAGAACACAATGACTTAGGTTTTGTTAAAAACTCGGACACTTGAACGTTTGTTTACACGCACGTCTAATTAGATCAGCTGTCACGAACAGACACCACTTATTCACAAAACAGCTGGTCGATTAATAAAACTGCAGCGTCACTAGCACTTGAACATTCGTGTTTTCGAATTGCGTACATAACATCAAGAATTAAATACAGTGATTCTATCGCTCCTTTAATTGGGCTTTAACGTACATTTTCTTTTGCTTCGGCGGTGTCTACGATACGGGCAGAGAATCGAAACCGATTTGTAATTCTGTTTGAATTTTTTCAAAAAAGCTGTATTCAAGAAAGTTATAGTTTGTTTATGTTCCTTTGAATGACGTCAGACCGTAGTTACTTCAAAGGTGCCGCGTCTACGGTCTGACGTCATAAGGATTTTCGAAGCGCTATATCTTCTTTAATTTTGGATATTTTTCAAAAATTCAAACAGTCCATAAAGAAAGTATGCTATAATCTATCAAAATATGATATAAAAAAGAATCATGTTAAAACCGAATTATATATAACGGAAGGGTTTGTCGATCTTTTCGGAACGAAAGTGAATAACTATGTTATTGTTGTTTGCATTTAATGCAACGTTTCGACGACGGTTTTATCGTTCTTATCAAACTGCAAGTATATTTATTGATAATAATATTACATTTACATACATAAGTTTTGTATATAGTCCTGTATAATGTTACCTGTATCTGTGGAAATTACTTAAGTTAATTAGTGAGAATTACTTATTTTATCGGTATTTAAATAAAAAAAGTCTAAACAATTCTTTTACTTCGTAAAGCATGAAGTTTTTTACTTAAAACTTTGCAGGATTAACATAATATTAGTTTACATAAAATTAATATTTAAGGGAAGATGCTACAGAAAAAAAAACGAAAATCTTTTAGGAATTGACAAATAATTGGTTCTTCTTTTGTACATAAAATGCCGTGTTATAATAACGTATACCATAATAACGTATACCATGTTACCATAATAACGTATCAACAACATTTTTACACTAGTTAAATCCCCCTAAACCGCCCTTAAAATTTCAGTGCAGCCAGAAAAAGGCCTTTTGCATGCAAGAATTAGAAAAATTTTGTTTTTTAACCAAATACCTGTATCTCCTTCCGTTAATAAAAATGATATTGCATTAAATCTTATATTATTTACATTATAGAGGCTTATAAAAAAATGAAT
Source organism: Gastracanthus pulcherrimus (assembly GCA_949152435.1). Classification (NCBI taxonomy): domain Eukaryota; kingdom Metazoa; phylum Arthropoda; class Insecta; order Hymenoptera; family Pteromalidae; genus Gastracanthus; species Gastracanthus pulcherrimus. The sequence continues at coordinate 152,578,467 of OX424574.1, read as the reverse complement.
GACAACATATTTTATCGCATGCAGTCTCCAAATAAAGAAATTGATTAATATTTTAATATGTAAATAAGTCGCACCCCCAAAAATATGTTCATAAAAACGAATTTTTTAAATTATTAAATTTCGAAAAATGACTATAAAACATAAAGTCAACCTATTTCACTGATTCTTGTAAGCGCACACCTAGCAACATCCATACGCTCGCTAACATGCATACAGGTACATGCATACACGCGCGTGCACACACACATATTTTTGAAAAACCTATTTTTTGGACTCAGGAACCTCGAAAATATCGATATCATTGACCTACAAATTTTCATCGTTACAAAGCTTTCACTTTGAGAAAACAAAGCAAAAAGAGTAAGTTTTCGTAATTCAACCTTTGGAAGATAAATGGGTGAAATAAAATGTGTTTTCCTGCATTCTACAGAACCTTTTATCCCGATAAGACATCGACTTGATCGTGGAACATCAAATTTAGATTTGTGCTCTAATCAATCACTAAGGAGATAATGATTAAAAGGAGTAAGATGTGCGTTTACATACTTCTCGGTATATTTGAATCCTAATGAGATAAAGACTTGGCTTTTTGTACTCGCTCTCAATTATGTAAAAACATAACTTTAGATTTATTCTAAGAGGGTAAATGTGCATTTGAAGGAAAATTGAACAATTCTTTCTATTCTTTATATGTCTTAGATTAGAACATTTTTCATACGCATATTTGAGGTGAAAGTGACATGGATATAGGGTTAAAATTATTGATTTATATCGCATAGACATTGTCCTAGAAAAATGTATAATAAAGAGGCATCATCACTTTGATTTGAATTTTTATAAAAATCTTGAAAGGTAAGTAACCACTTATTTTGAAATGTTTCTGAAACTTGATTTTAATTTAATAAATATATACTCCTTGAATTGGCTGATGAAAGTAATTGTATTTAACAATATATTCAAATAGACTGTAGTTTATTTGCTTTGTAAACTTTTGGAATTTTATCAATGTCTTAAAAATTGAGAGAGATATGACGCTGTAAATTTTTTCATGGCATTAATAGTATACGGCAGTACTCTTCAAAGTCGTTATTATCATGTGGTCATAAAAATACTTTAGCATTTATATCAGTAGAATTTATGCCGATAGAAAAAGAATTTTGTTCGGTACCCAATGTTTCTAGGGTTTAAGAGTTTTCGACTGGACCTTGTAGAATGAATGAGATTATTTTTAAATAATAAATATTAATTTCGAGTTATTCCTGCATTAAATTTACAGGCACTGCAATATTGAGCTCTGCAATATTGAGTACTGCAAGACTGGCCATTATGAAGTGCTCGATTACACCGTGCTTTTGAGATACTGATATTGCAGTGTCATTCTAGTGATTAGAAAAATATCGCGGGTGAAATTGCGATGAGGCATAGCAGTATTAAATAAATGTTCTTATTAAAAAAAGTTGTCTATTAATAGCATCTTAATTTTAACGCAAAAATGATTTAAATAAATTGAAAATTACGAATGTTTTTCATTAAATTTGAATCCTGATTTTTTCAGGATTATTTTTTTCAATGTAGAAATGTAGGCTGTCGGCTGTAAGGTTTATACTTTTTACTTTTTTCTTCGCAAAAAAAGCTTTTTTTATACGTGATGATTTTTATTGCTTCTCAAAGAGAAAGGTTCGTACATTTTTGTAGGTGAATGAAGTGCGAATGGTTGGGCGAGGATGATTGGTCGATTGGTTAATTATTTATTTCAAAGGTTGTAATTTTGAAATTTCCATTACGCATGATGCATGAGTATTGATTTAATTTGTAGTGTGCATGTACATACGATGTACATGAAATTTTCATTACTCATGGAGAGTGCAAATAATGTTGAAAATTATTTTTACGGGTAAATATGTTATACGTATGCATGAGCATGTGATATAAAACATTTGTTTCATTAAATAATAATACATATTAATGTTTACAAAAGTAGAATATCAAGTTTCTTTTTTTTCTTCAAATAAAGCTTACACATTTTTAAAAAATCTAATTAATACCTAGGGGACTTAAATTGAAAAAATTAATATTATTTCAAGCAATGTTGAAATAAAGTATTTATGAATATCAAATTATAAAAATGGAAACTCTAGAATAATTTTCTGCTGACTTATTTCAGAATAATAAATTGAAAGAAACTTTCAGTCATAAATATCTCGCCTGAAGTTAATCGCAAAGTTTGATGTATGGTTGCGTTAATATTTACATTCAAGATATGAAGTGCAAAATGAACTTTGAAGTAATATATACAGAACACTTTAGCTCAAAAATAATTTGACAAATATTTTTTTTATGAATATTTTGAATTAAAAAACAAACATATTTTCAAAAAACATGAAAAACATTCTGTAAATAATAGCAATCGACTTTGTGAAAGTCTCTATGGAAAATTGAGCGTTTTTCTTTTGTAATTTTATAACTATACAGTTTATTGTAAAACTTATCTCGAAATTTCCTAGAGAGTAATGTTATTCGAATAAAGGTAAATATAAATCCAAGCAAATTGCTAAATTAAATCATGTTGAACCACTAGCAAGCCTTTTACTCGCATGTTTTTCAGACATAACAAAAAACAACAGCGATAAAACTTCCCTCCTTTCAGCTCTGCGCCACTTAGAGACCTTAAAAAAACACCAACCCCCCGACAAAAGTAGTAGTCGCTCCGTTTGAGAGCTGAAATTGGCGGTTTTCCGATATCGTTATCTAGAGCTAGCCCGAATCGCGATAAGTCTGTTGTTGCGCTTGCGCGCGCTGGCCGAAATTGACGAGTGGTGCAGAATATACACCTGGCCCGCCACGAAAAGCGAGATAAAAATAGAAAGCAGGCTAAGGAGAAGCAGCGAAGAGCTGGCGAGAAGAAGTACGAGAGAGTGAAGAGAGAGAGAGGGAGAGAGAGAGAGTGGGAGAAGTGTCAAAAGCTGAAAAAGTAATTGGGAACGTCTAAGAGCAAATGAAACGAAATAGAAAGAAGAGAAGTAGAAGAGAAAGAAAGAGAAGGTGGTAAGATGAAGTAGCAGCAACAGCTGCTGCATCGCGGATATTGCTTAAATGGGTCGATTAGCCTTTCTTGGTTCAAGTAAAATAGAAATCTTGTTTTCTTTTTATCGGCTTTTAGTTCATTATACGGTTCATTATTTAGTCTGTTCTGTTTTTCTGAAAAAGAGATAAAACGATTTTAAGAAACAGCGTTAAGGCATTGTAGACTGATGTTCTATAAAACATATTGCATCTAATTACAAAATAACTAATTAAAAAATGAAAAAAATATAATGAACTTTTTATACAATTAACGTTGATAAGTAAAAATTTCACATTTCCTTGAGCACAGCTTGAATTACTTTTTGCACTCGTTTCTTATTTCATTTACGGAAACTTGCAGAAACCACATTCCCTAACCTAACAATCTTCTCTTAGAAGTATATTAATTTAATCAATTTGCTAACCGGTGTCCAACCGCATCAATTTGAACTCTCAAGGGGTCCAAAAGTTGAAATTGCAGTCGCGGTGATAAATCAGCGATAAATTTTCAACATTCGCAACAAATCGGATCGAGGATATAAATCGCGCGTGCCAGTAAAGCTCCCCAAGCGTATTTACACTGCTCGCCGCGTCCGAGGGATATTGCTCCGAGGGTTTGAATAAATCCCCCTTTAAAATAAAAAAGAATAAATACGCCGCCTCGTCGTAGCCCTCACCGCGGTACAAACCGTAAAATTCAACGACGGTGCGGTATCCCTCTGCAGCGTTCCACTGCAGCTTGCGTTTGCGATCTTTATTTAATATAAACCACAAAGAGTGACTACATATATGGGTCATTCCAAACAAATTTTAAAAATCCGAGCGCACTCAAGTCTTCGTTACTTGGCACCGATTTCTTTATATGAAATTATCTATGAAAAGAAGATCTCAAAAAAAATTTTCAGCCTCTAAAATCCACTGTGTAACCCAGTAGAGTATTCTGAATTTTCAAACATGGCCAATAAACGGCTAGTTTTAAGAAGTTTTGGAGAACTCCCATTGTTATCAATTCGAACGTCCCAAAATAAAAATTCATCTTTTTACAAAATTCCAGAAAAAAAAAAATTAGACTGCCTTGGCAGCTCAATGGATTATCTCTAGAGAGATGAATGTAAACCTGTATTTTCGTATTTTTTAGGTTATGTTTGATCGTAAGGTTTGATTTTAGGTTATGTTGACCTTTTGAATTGTAACTTTTAGAAAACATAGTTCAAACATCCTAAAAGCTAATGCACTTGGTTTGGTTTTGCCTTTTGAACATATAGCATAACTATGAATTTCTTTCTAGCTTAATTTTTCCACCTAAAGTAAACGACATACTATTAAAGTCTGACGTAATTTACGTAAGGTATTATACAAAGCTGATATTAAAACCGGATAATATATAGTCATATATGATGATATATACATATATATATATATATATATATATATATATATATATATGTGTGTGTGTGTGTGTGTGTGTGTGTGTGTAACGTAGAATAAAATCACGTAGACAAACGGAGATAAGAATCGAAGCTCTTCCTCATATCTCCGTTTTTCTACGTGATTTTATTCTACGTTTCATTTACGTTATTCTACGTTACTTTTACGGTATTTTACGTTTATATATATATATATATATATATATATATATATATATATATATATATATATATATATATATGTTTTACGTTATTCTACGTTTCTTTTACGTTATTCCACGTTATTCTACGGTTCCTTACATCTAGGAATCAGACCCTTCACCATATCTACCTCTTTCTACGTGATTTGTCTTATTTTTTGGAATTTCACGTGAATAAACGTGATTTATGCGCTATTTTTCGTTATCTTACGTTATTTTATGTTATTTTTCATTACTTTTACGCAATTCTACGTTTCTTCACATCTTGGAATTAGAACCTTCTCCATATCTCCCATTTTCTACGTTATTCTGGCCTATTTTTTTGAATGTTTCATTATTTCACGTGATTTATGCGCTGTTTTACGTTATTTTACGTTATTGTACGTTTATTTACATCTAAGAATCAGATCCTTCTTCATATCTTCCTTTTTCTACGTTATTGTGGCCTACTTTTCGAAATTCTTCGTAATTTTCACGTAGTTTTGAAGATAGTACTTAAGGTGATGTTAAACCCATCCGTTACCGATAATTACGAGGATCCACATTATCATTAAATTTTCAATTTTGAGCAAATATCTTTTTGGAACGTTGTTATTATTCAAAAACAACAACACTCCAAAGAGATATTTTCTTAAAATTAAAAATTAATTGAAAAAAGTGGTTCCTGGTATTTGTCGATAACAGAGGGGTTTAACATCTCCTTAAGGAGGGTCTTTTGATAGATATAGTATATAAAACAACAAATTATATGAGAGTTTATAAAGGTCCAATGATAAAACTAATGAAATGTGCGTAATAATAGTCCACAACTAGATGGAAAAAAAATTGTTCCAAAAAAATAGTGACGTTACAAGTGTCAATATTGTCAATTTAAAAAATATTTAATTAAACCCCAATTATCTTTTTTATTTTTTAATCAATTTTAATGTTACTGAGGATACTCTTTTCTTTAAACATTTATCTACAAAGTTAACGAAAGAAATTTTGCATTCTTTATATATATATAGAAAAATAAATATTTCTTGCTCTCGATTTCACAGAGTATGTGCGTATGTAGGTGCTTCTGTGTGAAATTAAGAGCAAAAATATTGCTTTTTCTGGAATTCCGACAAAGAGGTTTCTTTTGTTGTGTAGAATACTCGTGACTTTTTTCTCATTTTTAAACCCTTAGATTTAAAGTTGTTTAAGACTAAATATGAGCATGTAGTTACTTTTAGAACAAAAAAATATTTTAAAGTTCGTCAAAAATGCTCGATTTGTTATGTAGAAAGCTCATAAATTTTTTCAATTTTTTTTCAAACCCATATGTTTAAGGTTGTTTGAAGCTATATATTACCATATTGCCATATACATATGGATGATTCTCTGGGAAATCGAAGAAGAAAAAATTATTTATTTTTTAAATTCGGAAAAATGTTTCTTTTAGCACGTAGACTGCTCGTAAATTTTTTCAGATTTTATTAAGCCCACATGTTTAGATATGTTTGAAGCTTAAGATGACCATATTGCCAAAATATGCATTTTAATAGTTTTTTATTCAATATTTCACGTTAAGTATTTTGTTCTTTTTTAAATGAATATTGCTCTTTACCCATTTTTCGACTATGGCAGTCACTTTTGTACTGAAAAAATCTATCTTCATGACTTTGATGTGATGGTTCTAGTGATCAAAACCACTTTTTCAAGGATATTAAGGAGGTTAGATAGATCTCCCATACGCGGCGAGGAAAGGAGAGCCCCCCCCCCCCCCCCCGCACAGCACATCAGTTCCCCTCTTATCGCGCATCTCCTCGCACAGCCAGCAAGCTAGTGTTTCTTTTACGTTTTCGCTTAGTCCTCGAAATCGGTGTTCTCATTCGTTCTAAAATTTCGCATACATTATCTTTAATACTTTCCCAATATTCTGCATAGTTTTTCATTTCATTCTTATCATTTTATCATCTTATCAACCGTACTGTAAGTTTATTGTGAGTTTACAAGCAGCTCTCATAAGAGCCCGTGTATAAGAGTCAAACTTTCAAGTCAATTATCCTTAAAACGGTAATGGCTAATGCTTTCAAATTTCACATACTATCGTAAACTTCATAGAAGAATGACATTAAATTTTCAGAAACATCTTATCGTTTTGACTTTACTATCGAACCTCCTTAAGGTTTTAAAGGGCGTAATTAATCGAAAAGTGCCTTAAATGGTCTTGATACCATTTTTGTTGAGAAAATCAGAAAATTTGCAAAAAAAAGTAATTTTATTTTTTTCTTATAGATTTAATTTTGTTGAATAAGGTTGAATTTGCTAAAAAATGCTAAAAGTAACATGCTCATATTTAACCTTGAATAACTTTAAACCTAAATGTTTAAAAAAATCTAAAACAAAAATTCACGAGCATTTTACAGACCAAATGGAACATTTTTACCCAAGTTCCAGAATAATCATTTTGGTTTTGATTTCCCAGAGAATCACCTGTATATTTAAAATACGCTAAAAACTTTTCTATCAGATGGACTTATGTCGTATTTTAAAGAAGCCTATAAATATATATATTTTTATTTTTATATTAATATATATATATATATATATATATATATATATATATATATATATATATATATATATATATATATATATATCTCGTATATGTAGCTCGTGATTAAAAAAGTAAATATATATATATATATATATTTACTTTTTTAATCACGAGCACTTTACTTATTTGGTCTGTAAAGTGCTCGTGATTTTTTGTTTTAGATTTTTTTAAATATTTATATACCCTGGTAGAAAATTATCTAGTTTTATCGAGGCCCTCGATTATTTCCAAGGCAAACTAGATAGATCTACATAGTTCTAGATTAATTTTCTACCAGGGTATATACATATATATTTACATATATATCACGGTGTGCCTGAAATGTGTTTAAATGAAAAAAAAAACCACCTCGAATTTTATTCCTGGAATCGGTTGGTATATAAAAAAAACATGTATGCCAAATTTTAGCGAATTTCCCCGAGTGCTTTCAGAGAAAAGTGAATTTGAAGTTTAAAAATAGAAAATTTTCAAAATCACGTATTTTTTTAAGTAATGATGATTGTTACACTTATTTAAGAGCTATTTCAATAATGAAAATTTATTATTATTATTCCTTTGCATAAATTATTTAGATAATATTCTAAAAATTAAGTTTAAGTACATTTTTTATGTGCAAAAGTAGCCTTTCACTTCTTTTTCAGTACAAACGTAAAAATATTGCACGTTTCATATGTTATTAACTAGCGTATAACAGAAGCACAGGTATGTATACAATAACAGGCAAAATTAAACGTCGCGCAATATGTCTAAAATATAAACATACTCCTTACGCACATCTTCTAATTTCCACGCACTAACAAGTGCGTCTAATCATCCACCTAACTAACCATTACAATGTGAGTATACACAACAAAATATTTCTCATCGATACAAGCGCGAATATTCGTATCATACCGATGTATAGTGTAGTAGTGATAGGTAAACATTAGTCGAAATAAATCGAAATGATATTATCAGTTGCGTTAAGGCCGTGAAAGAATGAAGTTCCATAGTCAGATAATACACTATTACATATAATATACTAGTAGGTATCATGAGCCACACTAGCCTTTTTCCGTCTACGTGGTGTTTTGCGCCAAAAGATCAGGTAAACGAATGTCGAGAGTACCGAACTCTAGGTGAATGCATCAGTAACAGTTCTGCTTTTGAAGAAAATGGAAGCAAAAAAAAGCGCTAAAAATTATAAAAGTAGTATAAATCCACCCATTTTCACAGGAGATGATAATGATTTAGTACTTGATGTGATACCACCACCAGAACTCCACTTACTACTTGAAGTAGTGAATACCATGTGTAAACATGTGTCACTAGAGTGTGAAGCAGATATTCTTAGGTGGACCAAAGAATGCAACGTTACAATTCTCGACACGTTTAAAAATTTGCTATGTATAGATAAACTTAAAAGTGTAGAAAAATTTCTTCTTTTGTAAATAATTCATTGAAATTTAAGTTAAAATGAGTTCAATAAAAAAGTTTTTTCAAATAACTTTACATTTATTATTTTTTAATAACACTATATTTTATGCAATGATAACAATCATAGATTTTTATTATAGAAAAAGCTCTTAAATAAGTGGAATAATCATAATTATTTAAAATAAAAATACGTGATTTTGAGAATTTCCTATTTTTAAACTTCAAATTCTTCAGTTTCTTTTTTATATACCAACCGATTTCAGGAATAAAATTCGAGGTGTTTTTTTTTCATTTAAACACATTTCTGGCACACCGTGATATATATATATAAACTTTATGATCCAGGCATTTTCAATAACGAATTAAACTCTGAGACGTCTTAAAATACATCGACCTGCGCTAACAAGATAACCATATCTGCTTCCGGTAAACCGACATTACTTCACTTAATTCTCTTAAATTTTTTTATAGCACTGTGTGGCCTAAATCCGCACTTAAGTCACACCTATCCGTGACTTAAGTAGTCCATTATTGCACCGTCCTTATCACCCTCGCTACCCTCGGGCGCTAACCTCACGGTGCAATATTGGACTGCTTAAGGCACGACTAAGCGTGACAGCGAATTTAGGCAAGCAGTGCTATAAAATAATATACGATACTCGTGTCAAAAGTCGTCCTTCATAGCACGGCGTTTAACTAAAACACGCCGTGCTATAAAGGACTACTTAGGTCACACGTATCGTAATGTACTATTAATACAAAAACGTATTTTCTCAGTATTATACTGTTTTTAATATAATATTTCCTACCTTATTCAAAAAGCATAATTTTAATTAATAGCTTTTATGTTTCGATATACTCGTAACACATTATATTCGATATAAACTATTATACAAGTATAGTTAATACTAACAGTAACAGAAAAATTTGATGGAATGCCACAAAAATAACTCACATTACTGAGAAAATATGGATTTACAATTACCTAGGATATAAAATAAATAGTAATAATAATATGTACAACATTTCTATTTAAAATGATATTTGAATAAAGACAGTGTAAACTTTGTACATAAATACTACGGTTGATTAACTCTGCGATAAATGATTTTCTATAAACCCTGTATTTTGCTTAAAGTGGTCCACGCGTTGAACTAATTAGTCAATCCTCTTGAAACTAGGTCAAAATACTTATTTCAATATAATTCAGCTTGGGACACTGATCACACAACTAATCAGGTTCATGCACGTGAATCTCTTCCTGCTTTAAATTAATTATTAAAAGATAAAACTTGTTTTAAACGTATTTCTCTACTCCTTTCTTGGATAATACATTTAAAAGGCTTTGTTTATTTATTTATTTGAATGGAACAATTGTTTTTAGAGAAAAAATAGTTTATTGTTTTATTATAGAAAACCATGTTTTTTCGTAACACTCATTCTAAGCACAAATAACTAGATCCGAAATAACATTTACAACATAATAGTCCGATCTAAATAAATAACAATGTATTAAAATAATATCAATAGTTGATTTTGGTGAACTAACCAAATTTATTTATGGCGACGTTTCGACGACCATTCGTCGTCCTCATCAGGCTAAATCTTTATTACAATTTTATTATTAATATAAAACATCTTAACACAATTATATTATTTGACTAAATACTCACTATTTGTCAATATTACATATTAGAATGTTATAATTTCTCTGATTCGCCACCCTATTAATTAATAAACTAAAGTAATGATAATAATAATTATATGAGGACAAAATATTTACACAGATAAATTAAGGTTATGATCTTTACCTTTCCTTTTGTTTCGTTCAATAATCAACATGTTCAACAACTATGTCTGTATTTACTATCATTAAAAATTTTTTCGTCAAAATTAAATTCTAAGTACTACTGGACAACACGAATAAATTAATTGAAGGAAAAACCAGTCACAAAAATAAAAGGAAAGGTAAAGATCATAACCTTAATTTATCTGTGTAAATATTTTGTCCTCATATAATTATTATCATCATTACCTTAGTTTATTAATTAATAGGGTGGCGAATCAGAGAAATTATAACATTCTAATATGTAATATTGACAAATAGTGAGTATTTAGTCAAATAATATAATTGTGTTAAGATGTTTTATATTAATAATAAAATTGTAATAAAGATTTAGCCTGATGAGGACGACGAATGGTCGTCGAAACGTCGCCATAAATAAATTTGGTTAGTTCACCAAAATCAACTATTGATATTATTTGAAAACCACAACCGTGAACAAGTAAAACAATATATATACAAATAACAATGTATATTCCATTAGAAGGTAAAAGTAGAAAATAATGGATACTGCAAGTTTCAGAAATGTGCTTTTGTTGTATTTTATTGCGTATTATTAAAAGATTTTTTTTTTTACACAGTTCCATAAATTTTTACGACAAGAGTACACGACCCGCTGAAACCTATTTGCATCAAACCTAAGTGCTGTTGTAAGTTGCGATGTTTACATTCCCTCTGCGTCATATGCATACCTCATGCATAAATTTACAAATTCCGCAATCTAGTTTAACTTTGACTCGAAAACAACACTCCAGCTGCTTCGAATTGGAAAGAAAATCATCGCAACCGTGCGTTTTACATTTCAATTAACAGTTATGAAGTTCCATCAGTAATTCAACCTACTCTACATTCATGGTAGATAATGGTAGCATAATATTAGTGCACTTAGTACAAACACATCGTTGAACGAAGAGCAAGCGAGTATCGAGCGGAGACGCGCGCCCCTCAACGGTGTGCAAGGTAAATTTTCACCACCCTACACACTGCGATGTGATTCTTTTAATATTGAGCGCATATAGCACCTGTACGCGTTGCACACCGAGGGATAATAAGCCGGCACGCGGGGCACACACCGCCCTAGAAAATCCATCGGCAGCCGCAGTGAGAATCGAGCCTCGGTGGAGAAGTGAGAGTGATAAAAAAACCGAAAGACCCGATGAGAGGCTTCTCTCTCTCTCTCTCTCTCTCTCTCCCCAGATATATTAATATAACGCGCGAGCTCGCCTCGTGTGTGTGTGTGTGTGTGCTGCTGCTGCCGCTGCGGCACGCTCTCTCCCTCTGTATCTCTTCTCGGTGTCGCTTTGTCGAGCAGCGACGTGTAAGAACGACCCGCTCCTCTCTGCCCCTCTCTCCCTCTATCTCACTATCGTGTTCTCGCTTTCTCTCTATATCTCTCCGCTCGGCTTTAACCCGCTCTCTCGCTCGCTCGCTCGCCCTTCCAACCCTGTCGACGACACTTTGTAGCTCTGCGCAAGGTGAAGTGCTAACTAAAGGGGATGTTTTAATGGCAGAGGTAATAATATGCCGAGGATGTGCCCATGCTCGTGCGCGCGCTAGAGAGCGCGTCTATTCCTAGCGAAACTCTCTATCTCGCGCTCGCTCTTCTATGTGTGCTCTGCATATTGGGGATGGTGTAAAAAAAGGTGAATTTTAAAGAGATATTTAACGCCTGTGAGTGAGGAAATCTGGAAGTACCTTGCGGTTTAAGAGCCGCGAACAAGTGAATATAGGTATAGTGATCTGTACGCAGGCTAGACTAGTTTTTCATTCAGGTATAAAGAAGGAATTCATTTGAATAGAAATTTTATTGTTAAGGAAATTTACTGGTGGATCGTTTAAAAAAATGTTAATCTTTAATCAAACATATTTCATGTGTATAAGTATAGCATTTTAAGAATCAAAATGGAAAAAGCTTTGAAAGGAAAGTTCGAATATTGAGCTACTTACGGAAGGGATATAGCAAAATTGAAAACTTTTTTAATATTTAATCTTTTTTTCAAAACTTTGCACATTTATGGCATCAAAAAGTATGCTTTTACACATATATGGCATCAAAAAGTAAAATTTTGAGAATTTTTTAGCTATTTTTACTGAATTTATTAAGCATTCATACAGATAATTCATTAATTTTTTATAAAATTGCTCTTTGCTTAAGTCTTCTGCGCACTAGATTTCAAAGCAGACTAACAAAAAAATGTTCATGTTTTCTTTAAAGCAAAGTGAACACTGTAACAATATCAGAATGTTTTTATACCCGAATACTGGTTTTAAAAGTACAAGACTGTAATATACAATTTAATTTACAAAAAATACTATTTTTATAATTATATATACATATGCTACGTTCTTTAAAAAAATAATTTCAAAATCAGTGATTGATACTACGTTGTTATTATGTTTAAGAAAGTATCCTGAAAGTTTCAGCGTTGAAACCTAATGCGTAGAAGACTTTTAGAGTAATGCAAAGTGTAGTTTTGAGACAAGCACACTTTTGTAAGGAACAAAGCTACTTCCCAACAATAATTTTTATTTATACTTTACAATCACCATTGAAATCATATTTTACTTTTATTTGACTTGAAAATATACTCCTCTTCGATTTAAGAATGTCCAGAAATAATAAAAAAAATAATGAAAAAAACAAAAAAAATTGACTAAATTTCACTATAACTCCACCTTAACACTACCAAATATTGTTGCAAAATAAAACGACACCATCTATTAATTCATAAAGTGATAGGAAAAAGGCGTGCGAGTGTGCGAAATATACTTCAGACTTGACTAAATGTCGCTTTAATTATACATTGGTAGCTGCTAAGTTGTGAACGCGCTAAACTCAAGGAATTCGCTGATTGAATTTTCTTTCAAGACGATTTTCAGCGTTGACTATATTAGATTTCTCGACTTCTCGAACATCTGCTGCCACTCTGATCTTTCGCATAAACGTGATCTTTTTTATAGTGCTTGCGTCACCTTACTGAATGACAAACTTTTTTTCATTCTCCGTGAACCCATGAGTTTTTATAAGATATTTTACGAATTTGTAGAAGTATTAATGAATACCTACTTTGAAATTTACATAATTGTATTTTAATTTCAATTACATATTATAATTAAGAAGCTAGACTGGGGTTAAAATTAATTGCAAGTTTTTATATCTATGTTATTTTGCTACGATTTTGCCACTTGTAAATGGTCTTTATCATTTGTCTCTAGATATTCGCTAATTTCGATTATTGAATTTAAGCCTTTTATATAATTGATTATAGACTTTTGGATCAGGCGGTACATATTTTAAGACCAACGAGGCTTTAAATTATTCTTCAAAAGTTTATTTATGGACGGTTTGTATTTAAAAGAAAATTATTTCTAATTGTCAGATATACATTTGTCATTAATAATAGTATTTTCATTGTATTTTTATAATGTTATTATTAATATATGTGTGCTTAAGAATTAGAAATAATTTTTTTTCAAAAAAGTAAATTGATAAGTCCACAAGTACACTTTTGAAAAATAATTAAAAGCCTCGTTGGTCTTGAAATATGTACCGCCTGATTCAGAATCCTGTTACTAATGCAGTAAATTCAATATTGAACATTAGAAAAGACTTAATTAGAGGACTATAAAAACCACTTAAAGGCAACAAAATCGTAGTAAAATAAAATATAGTATACATATTGAAGATATAATAACTCTCATTATAATATAACATAGATTACGTCAAAATATTTTTGCAGTTTGTATCAATGGCCCTTACGAAGACTAGCTCATTTGCGGCGTTTGCCGTGAAGAGTAGCACATTTGGAAATCTCCCACGAAGACTAGCACATTTCGCCATTTCCCCACAAAGACTAACACATTTCCAATTTTCCCACGAAGACTAGCACTTTTCAGGATTTTTACCCACAAGGATTAGCACATTTGAAATTTTGCCACGAAGACTAGCACGCTTCGCAATTAATTCTGCCACGAATACTAACACTTTTCTTTGATTGGAACAATAACATTCTACAGATATTTACTCAAAATTGAAAATAAAATGAAAGAAGTAGTTCTTCGTAAAGATCAGTGACGGGTGTGTTTAGCATCACCTTAAAACTCTATGCGTTCAATCTTTTAGTAAATATACTGACAGCTGATGAAATTCAATTGTAAATACATATACACGTATCTTTTACAATTATAGGTTGATTCCAAACAATTTTGAAAATTTTTAAAAGTTGTAAGTTAATTTTGATATACATTTCAACTTTTGCTGAGCGTTTTTTAAGGAACATAGTTTTGATAGTGCTGCTCATATGAACAAAGTTCGAGTCTGATAAATTTATTATGAGATATATTTCATAAGTAGAGTGAATGGAAGGTAGAAAGTTAGCATTTACATCGTTCTGTACTGAGTGCGGACAGGAAAGTTGTAATCTCTGTATGAAACGACTAGTCCTTTATATTTCGAATAAAAATAAAAATCGCTGCTAACTGCTTTAGCACAATGCTTTCTCAAGGAGATTTAATCCACAAACATTTATTGAATTTTTACATCGATAAAAGTGATTTTAGGAATAATCGACAATGTTATAAAGAATGTTATAAAGAATGTTGGATAATGCTACGCTCTTAAGGTTAATAAAAATGGTGAATTATTGGCTCAGAAATTTAGTCAGTCAATGGAGAGTTATTTTTCATAAACCTACATTTCAATAAAATATACAAATGCTTTTCTAAGTTATGGTGACCAAAAATTGTGATTATATAAAATGCATATTCAAAATTTAAAATCGTGTTTCGTTCACAAAAAGAACTTAAAGAAATTGTTATATATATAACAATTTATTTAAGTTCTTTTTGTGAACGAAACACGAATTTAAATTTTGAATATATATAAATTACGCCTTCTTTATGAATAAGTGCACATTTTTTACTTCTGTAATGTATAAATTTACAATAATATTTTTTCTCAATTTTTAATAATTTACAAAATTAAAAAACGCATTTCTTTAATAAAAACTACATAAAAGTGACTGTAAGATACACTAATTGGAAGAAAATCATGTGAATTTTACGGATATATGCATTTCTTTGACATATCAAACATTTAAAATGACAAAAATGATTTTTACCAATTTTAACAAATTTTTTAAATTAAAAATCGAAATGTTTTAACAAATACAACTTAAAAGTAATTGCGAGATACACGAATCGAAAGTAAATTACATGAACTTTACAAATATATGCATCTTTTTGACATATACAACATATAATATGATGAAAATAATTTTTTTCTAATTTTTACAAATTTTAAATATTCAAAATCAATATTCTTTAACAAAATTATCTTTGAGGACATTGTAAGATGCACCAATCGAAAGCAAATTATGTTTACGAATGTATGCATATTATTGACGTATCTAACGCATGAAGCAATACAAAATTTTTTTTTTAAATTTTAGGTTTTTCTATCTCCGTCATTTCGAACTCTCGTAACAATTCGTGTATCATTTGAGACAGTTTGATTTTATCATTATTGGTAATCAGCATATCATCGACATACAATACCAGTAGCAGGAACTTTTCATTCTCCCTCCACACAAATAAGCATGGTTGTTTATCATTATTTATCAAACCTATCTCATTTGCAACTGGCGTAAATTTTTCATTCCATTTAGTTTGGCTTATGAATAATCCATGCAGTGCTCTTTTAAATCTACACACTTTTGTTTCTCTCTCTTTCTCTATATGTGATTTGCCTTCTGGAATTTCCATGTAGATTTCTAGTTCGATCTTACTGTTCAAAAATGCCGTCTTTACGTCTACTTGACGTATTTCGAGACTATAGGCAGTAAACATATTACCAGTCGTAATCTCGAAACTGGCGCGTAAGTCTCTGTTAAATCATATACATTTCTGTCTTTGAATCCTCTTATCACCAGTCTAGTCTTAAATTTTTCTTTTTCATTTTGATCCATCTCTTTCTTCAAGACCCATCTAGAATCTATAATATTCGCTCTTCTTCCGTCTTTCATTCTATCTGGTCTGTTTACGATTTCTTAGACATAATTCGGATGTTACATGACTTTTTTTATTTCATATGCAAATAATTTATGCTAAAATAATTAGGTCGTAATTATTAGTTTTTCAATTTAACGAAAATTGAAGTAATTACATCCTTTTCAAATTTACGTGACGTCACGATGGTATAGTTTCATGACATCACGTAGCATTAGTATATGTATTAAATAATTAAGTAATTAGTATTATATTAAGTATATCTATACATATCGATAATTAGGAAACTTTAAACGTCTGTAACTTACCAATTTTTCATTTTTAAATGACAAGAGAAAAAATACGACCTAATTATTTTCCTCTATTCTACTTATTTCATGTGAAAAATCAACTTTTTATTTTTATGCAACATCCTAATTCTTTTCCATTGATATTAATTCGCTGTCTATGGCTTGTTGCCATTCATCTCTCTTTTTAGTTCGCATAGCTTCGCCATTCAATACTGGATCTTCATTAATCTTAACTAGCATGACATAGCAGATTTCATCTTTAATTTCTTCTATTTCTTCCTCTGTTTCTCTGTCTTCAGATACAGTAAACATGGCTTTGACTACTTCTTTATATGTAAATGTTAAAAAGTAATGGGCTGAGGATACAACCCCGAGGTAATCCCTTGTTTCTAAAATTAACCTTATTAAAAAAGTATGAAGTTTCATATTATTTATTAGAATTCCATTAAATTTTATAATTTTAGGGGGTACTTTTAAAACTTTTAATATTTCAATCAATTTTTTCAATCTAACAGAATTTTAGGCATTCTCGAGATCAATACTAAGCAAACCTATTATTTGTTTTTGCATATATCAATAGTAATGTCTGTTTGAAGAATACTAAGGCAATCATAATAAGATTTGTTTCTGCGGAAACCATAAAAACTTTTTGGTAATAAATTTTGATTTTCAATGAACCATTGAAGTCGATCATTAATTATTCGTTCAAATGATATTAATATAGTGTTTTCAAGAGCAATTCGTCTAAAACCTTTGTTATTTTCTTTCGGGATGCCTGAATCTAGAACGACGTAGTAAAACTTTTTTAACCAAACGAGGTTCGATGTAGGCTAGTTTTTTACAATTAAATAGGTTATGACATCTGATCCCCAGGGATATTGGGGAATATAAACATAATAAATTGTTATAGTCATAATTTTCTTCTATATTTATATCAGAATAAGTATAGGATGAAGCATTTTTTCAATTGTTATGGTAAGTTGAGGGTCAATAGAATTAAAAGTATTTTTACTAGAAGAAGATCCATTATAATAACGATATTTATAGTTTTTTATAAATCTAAAGATTTTCTCCAAAGAATTGGAGGTGTTTAATGAGGATAAAAACGATTTATAACTTTTCTTTTTAATTTTTGATAGTTCTCTAGTGACCCTTTTGCATTCTTTGAAATATGAACTTAAGGATTTCTGATTAGGATAATTTTTGAAAGAGTTTAGAAAAGATTTTTTTTTATCGATAAGCTCCGAACAATGTTGATCCCACCATATGCAATTATTTGGACGATTAATAGGACGAGAGTTTTCTTTATCAAAGACTTTACATTGGCCAATTTGATAGAGTTATAAATAAGCTCTATAAATTTGTCATACACTTTTAAGTAGTTATTTTGTTAATTCTTTCCAAATTTCCAATAGCAGTATCCATTGATTCACTTAATTTAGCCCATTCAACCCTGATAATATTGATATTAATATTATCTTGTTGAGAAAAAACATTTGAGGTATCAGTAGATATTCTAACGGGAAAATGGTCACTGTCTCTGGAATCATCCTCGGCTAACCATGAAATTCTATCCGTACATTCCAGAAAAGCCATGGTGATGTCAGGGCAGCTGTTTCTGCTCCACAATCCAGTAGGGTCACTATTATTCAGAACTTCAAAGAAAGGAGTGTTTATTAGAGCATTACTGAGATTCGTACCCAACTGATTGTCTAACTCACTACCTCAGTCATTTGATTGCGCATTTAGATCACCTGTTATAATTATATTATTTAGATTTGAGCAACATTGCAGAAAATCAGAAAAAGAAGCATTTGAAATTAAGTTATCTGCGGCATTATAAATGAATATTATACGAAAACACTCTTTTTTGAATAAAATTTTGACGCCTACATACTCCGTAAAATTTGAAGCATTAGGAATATAAAATCTCTCATAATGGATGTTTTGCCTAATATACCATGAATTTTCCTACCATTAATTCTATCAACTCTGAGAAAATTAAATTTGTTAAGATTATAAGTATCATCACCCTCCTCCAAAAAGTTTTCACAAAGGAAAAGATCATCACAAGAGTCGGCTAAAGTACATATGTCGGGCCATTTATTTTTAATGCTCCTGATATTCCAAACAATAGTTTCAAACATTTTAAGTTAAATATATATGAGCAGATTCTGTCTCCAGGCTAATATTGCTAAAATTTACATCAGTACCCAACCCATTTAACGCTTCTAAATTTTGTAACTTTTTTTTATCTTGGTATTTTAGGGATATCTAATTCTTTGAATTCTTCAAAGATCAATCTTGCCTCGATACTTTGAACTGAGGAGTTCGAGTTTATATTATTGGCTTTTTTATTATAATTATTATGATCTAAAGATGTATGTTGATTATTTGAGATAGAATTTTTTTAACAATAAGACGCAAAGTTTTCTTTATTATTATATTTCTCTTTAAAAGAAACATTTGTTCTATTATATTGTTTTTTAAGACCAATATTTCCTAACATATCTTTTTTTATCAGAAGCTGAATTGAGTTCAATTGAACTTCTATTTTTAACTATATTCGAGGATTTATGCATGCCGATTCCCTCCTTAGGGTGAGTTCCAGTGGAGAGGAAGTCTGAGACAGATACCTACTTTTCTCAAAGAAGAAGGAGATGCCTCATTACTCCCTCCCCACCCCCCCCCCCATCAAGCTCCCTCCTCCAAAGGAGGATTAGGATTGGAAGGCTCGGCTGCATCATCGTCTTCTATAGAATACAGAGCAGCCCCTTGGTCATCCACCCCTGACTAGGTCTCAACAGCAGATTCTATCTCTATAATATTTACAATTACTTGGCAAACAAGGTTATCCTCAGAATACTGTAATTCAAAGAGATCCCTTTTATCTAAGTAGGGGTTATTTTTGTCAAGAATTACCTTATATGAAGGGTTGACAAGGGCTGCATCCATTCTCTATCGGAATATTTGTTGGGTCAGAAAAATAGCTTTCTGTCAACATTTTTGCTATAAAAATGCTAACTTCTTTGCGAAAGTCGAACGATGGACAAGATTTATCTAAAGATTGATGGGGGTTTCCGCAATTTACACAATTTGAAACTAAGGCACATTCTATTTCTTGATCGGGATTGGAATTACCTCAATTTACACAAATTTTATCATTTATTGTACACAAATTTGATCCATTACCAAATTGTTGACAATTGTAACATTGGAGAATAGAAGAAATGCAATAATAAATTTTATATAATATACCAAACATAGTTAAATATCTAGGTAAATTGTCTCTGCATATCACTGTTGATGAGCGTTGCCGCCGCGTCTTACGCTTGCGCGCCGTACCGTACTTACTACTTCGTGTTGTATACGCTTTAGCGCGTCCCGACTAGCCATGCGTGATGCTGGGGGAAGTCGCTTCAACAATCGGCTGTAGCATGGAGAGGGCTCTTCACGCATGGCCCGTACCGAGAATTTATCTCACCTACAGCCCTATACTGCGGTCATATATCTAAAGTCCGCTATACGTTCAAAAGTCTATCTTCGATCTAGTAAGTCTAAGAATCGTTTTTAACATACATTAAATTAATTATTATTAATTGTAACATTAACATGCGAAGAACATACATAGTAATAGTAAAAACTTTATCAGCATCTACTTTTCCGGAAAAGGCACTCTATAGTTCAAATCTGCAATAAATATTTAGCGATAAGCACTTCTCTTAACATATATATTATTAGGAGCCCAGCCATAGGACTCGAATATAAAGTTCTTCTTAACTTTCAACAATATAATGCATACTATTTAGTTATTAACCTTAGTCTGCTCCGCAGAACCATATTTAGAGACGCTTTTAGTTTATGAACAGAATCTTTACAATTTAATAATATTTTTAATTATACTCGAGTGCCGATAACTTAATTGGTATGTTAACATTTATGTTTATGTATAAACTGTCATTACAAGTGTTATATAATATTTAATGAGTTTTTCTCAGAAAATACAACTCGCTCATGCATGCTAGCACGCATGCTTGTTAGAAAATTAAAGCTGTTGGCTATATCTTATCATAAATAATAATTGTTGGTCACTCTTTGAGGAAAAATTAATATTTAAGATGACATTTAGAAAATACATGTAAATTATCTACAATAATACATTAAAAATTATACGGTATTTTGGCAAAAATATCAAAATAATTTTTATTATAATTTCTTAATCTTTGTAACTGTAAGAATATTTTAAGATCTGTCAGGTGTAAATACTCGATGATTTGAAAAAGATACATGTGATCGAGTGAAATAATTCATATTATACGTTCGTATGCACGCTTGTTTGCTCGCATACGAAATGTCGTGACATGACTTCCGTAGAATTTGGAAAGTGTTTCTTAAGTGTTGTGTCGAGGATTGTAAGAAAGCGGACCGGCAAAGCCACATCAATGAACATGAATATAATCAGCTAGAGCCATATTTATTAGGGGCGAGGAGCAGCGGCAAAATGTGGAAAACGAAAATTGATTGATGAGAACAGCGTATAGCAGGATGTGGGGGCGGCATTCAGCAGAATGTTGAGAACGGCGCGCAGCTGCTTACTTTTTATATTGTATCAACTTCCTCTATCCCCTTACGAGGTCTTATACAGGTTGTACACCCTTTTTACGGAGGACACCTACCACTTCTGTGTGGATGTCCTGCTTATAAACCCCGACATTTATTTCGGTATTGGGCGCATACGTCTACATCAAGTACAACCCGACAGTAGAGTTCAATTTCGGATGCACCCATGCCATATCTCATGGGCATCCGAACTATCACTGCCTGCCTTACCGTTGTCAGTTCTCGAAGAGTGACAATAATATCCGCGAATGTACATAAAGAGACTCATCGACCCTCTTCGAGGATAGTCGTTTTAGATCTTTTTGGACATTTTGGGTATTTAATACTTTTTTTGTCGGTTTTCTCAGAACAAGTCTCATCGAAAAATTAAGTTGAAAAAACTCGAGTTCTACTGGAATTTGAACCCACAACCCCTTAAGCGACCTTGTTTCCGTAGGCAAGCGCCTTACCTACTAAGCCGAGGAAGCTCATGCAGCCCTTCTTCACGACGGTAGTTTTCTTAGCAATGTGGATGCTACGACCTGTCCTTCCTCCATAGCGATAGCGGCATCCAAGCGCAGTACGCTCCTCTCTACAGCTATCATCGACTGCGTACTCTTACAGTCTGTTCCTTTCCTTGACGATGACAGATGACAGGTGCAGTTTACGCTTTTTGTTGACAGTAGCTACATGCATGCGTGCTTGCCTTCCTCCTCATCAAGGGCTTATGCTCCGTGTAGGTGAAACTTACTCTTCCTTTCGAAAATGACAGCGTATTGTGATCTGACACCGTTGACACGATCTGTCGTGGCGAACAGTAATACTAGCTGGAGCCCGGACTTATTGCATTGATTAGCATAGCGATTTGCGTATAATTTGTGATTTTTAATAATAAAATAATTATTATGGAGGTCGGAGAGTTTGTACCACATAAGAAAAACTCCAATAGTGATTGTGCAATGAGGGGTTTTGAGAGCAGAGCAAACAAGAGTTTAAGTCTTAGTTTCCATCGCTTCTCGAGGCCAAACAAACGCACTGTAAACAAACAGAATGTACAAAAAGATATATAGGTTAGAAACTTACTTGTAGATATACAAAAGAGCAGCTATGATATTTTTTAATTATTCGCCTAAACCCGCTGTACATGAACAAGAACAAGGTACAGTATTACCGCTTGTCGATACCTCATCATTTATTTCGTATGGGTTTTCTCTTAAAGTAGAGGTCTGCAAGCAGACAGCTGTGAAGCTTATGCTATCACCGTTTCCGGCTACTGCACTTTTACCACATTTTATAATGTGCCCTGCTTGATAAACCCGTTCATCTTCTACAAATTTTCGTTATAAAGGATTACTCGAAATCAGCCCAATCATAAATACTCTTCATGGATATAATTTTTTTGCCGAAAAACTAAGTTTACTCAATTTAAACACTGTATAAATACGGGCTATCATCCGTCACATTGGTTGACTATATATATTGGCCGCGCCCTTGTGTCAGATCCCAATCTAATAACATCAGTAAAGCATTGTCACGCATTGCCATGAACAGAAGTGCGGTTACATAGGCCTGTCTCGAATTTATATGAAATACATCCATTCGTGCATTTCTTAAGGAGGTTGCATGCATAGATATATCTTAAATAAAAAAATGTATGTAGTCATTTGTTCTCATATTATAATATAAGAAATAATATCATTTAAAAGAAGGACACTTAAGTAAAGAAAAAAAATTTTCAAAAAATTTCCATCATGCAAAAGTAGTTATCTACAACTAAAGAAAGATTCGACAAAACAGTGGAGGCTTTTCTATTTGTTATTTGATTTGAATTTTGAAGGTCTCAATTTATTCCTTGAATAATTTCAGGAGGACTTATAATAATTTCAATACCTGCAAAGTTACGTCCGATTGTTTATAAAATACATGTACGTTCTTAATAGCAATTGGACGTAATTTTGCAGGTTTTGATAATTTTCCAATCTTTATATCATTAAGTCACCCTAAAATTGTTCAAGGAACAAAATAAGATCTTCAGAATATAAATCGAATGAAAACTAAAAAAGTCTCCAGTGTTTCGTTAACATTTTCTCTAGTTGACGATATCGAATTTTACAATAACGGAATTTCGATAAACAAATTTTTTAGCTTGACAAAAATCTCCTTTTTTTTATAATATTTTAACTTTTATATCAATATGTGAGATTAAATTGTAGTCAAAAGTGTTTGTTTTTTGTGACATATATCTACGTATACAACCTCCTTAAGGTGATTATTACCCAAAAAGTCAAATTCTACCAGCTTCCGAAACAACGCTCTGAATTTCAAGTATGTTAAATATAAGCCTATCAGAAAGTTATTTGTGCATTTTGAACTTAACTTAAACAATATAATTTGATTTTATTAACAGAAACCATTTCCAATTGTGTGAAAAGAACGAAATAGACATTTTTCATCACGTTCCATGCGCATACAATTTTTTCAAAGGCTTTTTTCTATCATATTTTTTTATATTTTTGACACAAAAATAAAAACTTTGTATGGTTTATATTTTCAAAAAGAAAATTGTATTTTAGTATCATGCATAACAAAAAATATTTAAAAAAACTGTTCGCGTCATTGCTACCCAATTAAGGGGTAACACCACTCTAGCGACCCAAAAAAATGCCTGATTTGTACGATTTTTTACAAGAGTAGGAAAGAAGGGATCAAATTTCTTTTTTGAGGGTTTACTATACATATATTGAGGTACAAAAATATATTTTTTTTACATTTAAATACAAAATGGCGGCTATACAGCGAATCATGTGAGACGCCTTTTTCTCAAACCTCCAAACGGGAGAACACTTTTCTCGGAAAGTATGAGACCTGGAACAAAATACCAAAGAAATTCTTAATCTATATAACGTTAACTTTGGAATTACGTGGGGTTTTTTTATATTTCAATTTTTGTAGATATGGCACACTTCTGAAAAAAGTTGATTTTTCTCGAAAAAGAAACGATGTAAATTGTTTATAAAAAAAAAAATTTCAATGGAAAAACGGCTACGTACTTCTTTAGAGAATCTATTTTTCACGCCAGAGTTCTTCTTTTATGTAAAATTGTCTGCGAAGAGATAGAACGTGAGACCTGCCAGGTTTAACAAAACTCGCTCTTATGTCACTGATTTGCGAAACTACATTAATATCTCTTTTTTTGAGTAGATCAATTATTAATCCATCTGGTATAATAGGCTGTACATTAGATATAACTACTCTTTTGTTACTCTTGATATAAGGTTTTATTTTTAAGGTGTAGTTTTTAACTGTAAAGGATTTATTTTTAAGTTTTTGCACTAGTTCTTTACACGATAAATAAACAATGAGTCTTTTCCCAGAGATTTTTGATAAATATCTTATGTCACTGACTTTTACTAACTTTTCGAGGCCGTCAACATAATCGTCGTTGGATAAACCGTCAATAGAGTCTATAATTATAGCATCTTCTTTTGTAGGACGAATTTTACTTGCAGTGACTTTGGCGTATGAATTTTGTGTGACTTTTGATGACTGTGAGCAACTTGATGTTTGAAGTTCTTGGCTTTCGTTCTTAAAAGCCATTGCTGTGGCTTTAGCAGTCTAAAAACTGCCAAGCCTCAGGCAAAATTTAGAGGAATTCGCACTTAAACTCGCGCGAACCACTTTTTCATTCATTTTTCATATGGTGACCGGTGGCTATAGCATCAGCTTAAAATTCAACACACAGTGTATTTAATTTCAATACTCTTGCTGCAATTCATTTATAACTGTTTCATGACCTTTATATAAAAATTTTTCTCCTGATAATTCTTAATTGAAAGTTGAACGACCGCATGTTTTGAGTCTAAAATTAAAAGTTGAAAACTTTTCTTAGCCCGTAGTACAAATTCTACTCGTCTTCCAGCACGAAAACAATTTTTATTATTGAGAACAATGATAAAATTCGACTATCATTCGACAATGATTTTGAATTTTTTAGAGCGTATATTTCCTTTTGAAAATAAGAATTTTATATCTCTTCGATTCTATCTCGCGATAGTGAAGTAAAATTAACAATGACATTGCATCCTACGCGTTCTTATGCCTTTTTTCACTTGAATCAATATTTCTTTTGTCATTAATTCTAATTGGCTATGAACTGTCCTCTTTACGCAAAAAGATGGACCTAAAAATATATAACTGTCATTTCTTAAGCTTTTTTGAACTTACCGCGTAGCATATTCGATTGGATTTTCAAGGATCGGAATCCATCGTCACTCTGGAATTTTAGATTCCTCACTGATTTCCCCTAATCTGTTCATAACGAAAGTTTTATTCGAATTGGAATCTGACCTAATCCAATGCAAAACTGTTGGCGAATCCGACCAAAACACCTTTATCTCTACTTTAGATTCAAGTTCTTGTAAAATATTTTTAGATAATCTAATGCCTAATATTGCCACCCGAAGTTCAAGATGAGGAATTGTCGTAGATTTAAAAGGTACAACTCTACTTTTGAATAAAACAATAGGTATACGTATTTTGTTATTTGATAATTTAAATCTCCAGTACGCAACTGATGCATAAGTTTTTTTTTCTAGCGCCGTAGAAAACGTGCATTGAGCTGAAATAACTGATTTTCATTGAACTAACATTGAATTCGGAATTTTCCCAAGAACTTCATTCGTAAACTCAGGGATCTATAAATAACCTGTGTTATTTAATGATTTTATAGCACCAACATCATTTTTTAATGTAGAGGAAAATGTTATCACCTGAACTTTACCTAAATCTAATGAAGGAAGCTCTCGATTGTATTGACAATTTTCATAATGACCTTTTTAGTCCGAAACCCATCTCTAGAGTTTGTATAATTTCAATGGCACTGCTAACCGAGCCAACAAAGTTTTATAGCTTCGAGCGCATCAACTTTTAACGATGCGAAAAGTCGCATAGTATTTTCGCATTCGCTATATTGTCCTAATTCTGTTGACTAATCAAAAGTCTGTTTAAAACATAACCAATCTAAGGGATCACCAGAAAAATTAGGTAACTTTTGATTTGTCATCCTTTTTACATACGTACAACTTCCGGAAGCGCAACTACACTCATTAAATAATAGTAAAGTTTGTTCCATTACTTTCACTAAACGCATTACGGGGTCAACGTTACATTCATTAAAGTTAAACTATTAAGACATAAATTAACATATTTACGCCATGATGATACAGTATCATCATTAATTTGTATGCAAGATTCTGAAGCAGATAGTTAACTTAACGGTAAATGATCGCAATGAGAATCTGCAGAAGCAGATATTGTAGACATTGTTGGCGCAGATTGCTCTGTCGACTGCGTCGAGGACGGTCGGACTTACAGGCGCTCAGGAAAAATGATGCTCAAGATATTGGGCCACTGGGATGTCATCGTAAGACCGCGGCGACGGTGGCGGTGACGGTGATGTCGACCATTGACACCAGCTGCCAGACAGAGTGTACATTTTCTCGCCGGGGTATACGAGAGAGCATCTCTTTCGGCTACGGAGTTAGCGAGAGCACAAAACTAATTGTTCTACCTGAACATGCCCTCTTCCGGCTTGACCACAGATATGGCAAGTTTGGTGCGCGTCTCACGACGTCTGTAGTCACGACAGCACGTCAAATCTACCTTTTTCTATTAATCAACTCTTATACATTTATATACCACATAAATATATAGTTTTTTAAGAGCAATACAAGCTCATTTCACCAAGTGATTTTTTAATATAAAATCAGTGTGTAATACTAATACCTATTTACTTTTCCTCAAACTCCGCATCCCTGCACCCGCTACACATGTTCCGAGCTATCGTTAAGTGCCTCGCTGCACTTTCGCACTACGCTACAGCCGCACCTATTATTGTAAATTATAATAAATTATAAAGCATGCAAAAACGAGCGAATAATCATTTTTCACCTGTGCTATCTATTAATAATAATCTGTACTGTGAGTTATAAAATCGTATATCTATTGGCTTTAAGCATCTATCTACTGGACAGTTTACCCTAAAGGTAAATAAGCGAAAAGAGTCGCTAAATATTCATGCTTCATATGCGCCGTCTAATGATTCTGAGGTTAATGACAACTTCAGGTCGAATAAGAGTATCTCTGATGATAATTTTTCTTATAATTCTGACAGTTCATTAAATTATTCGGAAATCGAAAACGTTCTCGATGAATTTACGGAATATGAAAACAAAACTCGTAGTCATCGAGTTCCAAATGAATTCTCTCAAAATCCGTCGAGTAGAAATATTGTAAATCGATTAGTCAAAGCTATCGAAAATATATTGACGATAGTTAGACAATGTAACTTAACAATTAAAAAAATTCTAAAGTAATGATAAAAGAATGATATCTGCAAAAAAAAATCAGCCTTTCTCGGGATATCCACTAGACCAGATGCGTTTTAAACAATCGTTTGAACTGTCTACGGTGCTCGGCGACTATTCCGATAGGGAGAATCTAATGCGATTGTCAGATGCATTGACAGACGACGCGCGAGATGCTGCTACAGCCTTGTTTATGGCGGGTAACAGCTCGGCACAAATAATGAAAACGTTGATATACTGATAAAAGCAAATGCGAATGAAAGTAGTAAGGAAAAAGTTTTAGGATTAAAATGGTTAAACTCGACGGATTAATTAATTTTTAATATTAATGTTATAAAGTTTACACGAGAATTTTACAATAAACAAAACATCGTTTAAAAATTCACGCTAGGATTTTAATGCAAGATATTTGGGTCAGTGGTATAAATGAATTTTCACGGTGGATAAATTAGGTAGGAGGGTTAGAAAATGTGAAAAATTGCCGTATAGACAGATGTTATCAAATTCGTGATTCTCAAGTTACAAAGGCAGAACACGGCAGAAAGGCTACACGTGTTCTATGATTCAAGTTCGAGAGTTTATGCGGCTGCGGGTTATTGGCGCTTTCCAGTAAAAGATTACTCATTTCATGTATCGTTGATAAGATCAAAAAGTCGCGACGCTCCCTTAAGTGGGGAATCTCATGTACATGAGGTGATTATCAAGTGCCTTTTTACAAAGAAATTATTTATTAAGTATCATCTACAACACTTTACTGGTGAAAAAAGGTACATTTGAAAAAGTAGAAAAAAATTGTAAAATGCGCGCGCACACACACATCACACACACACACACATATACACACACACACACTCACACACGCACACAGATACACACACTTGCACACCCATACGAACATTTTCTAAAAATAGTGTATTTTGACTATAAATGTCCCAAAACATGTTTCTAACATGTTTTATTGAAAACTCCTTTTTACTATCACTAATATATATTGATTATAGTAAAATGTGTATTAAATACATATATATTATTATTATAAATTTATATCATCATCATTTTATGATTGTTATACACATACACACATATACATACACATACACACACACATACACATACACACACACATCCATGCAGCGGACATTTTTTTAGAGTAGCTTATTTAAACTCTTTAAATCATACAGTACGTTAGTACGTTAAAAATTGCAAAAAAAAATTTTGTCAAAACAATGCTTTCTCATTGAGAAAGCAATTTGCCGATGAAATCAACGTAAAAATTCAGCACATTTGTGCGTTACAGAGATAATTGCATTTTTGTCATTTTTATGGCTTTTCTATACCACTCATAAAAATATGACAACACTTAGATTAAAATAATTACTTGAAAACAATTTAGAGAGTACACAATAGAGTAAACTACGAGAAAGTGTAGCGAAAAAGAAAAAAAGAATAAGTTTACGTTGCTACTTGAAAGTCTCGTTGGCCGCAGGCTTTGAAGAATGTTGTCCCGTAGGAGTCTTCCTTTTGAGTGAAGAGGCAAGTCAGAAGATGAGGGGGCGAGAACCGAGAAAGAGAGAGAGAGAGAGAGAGAGAGAGAGAGAGAGAGAGAAAGGGAGAGAGAGAGAGCGGAATAGCCGACGACGAGTGTTTCGTCGCAGTGGGCGAGCGTTGCACACCGGGTGCATGTGCATATGAACTAGCCGAAATAAAGAAAAGAGAGGAGGATGATGATGAGGAGAAGGTGGAGGAGTGCAGCAACAGCAGTGGGGCTCGCGGCCGCTGTATACGCACGTTCAGCGAGTAATTAGCGCTCTTTGTCATTCCCGGCCGGGGAAAATCCGGGTCGGGGCTGAAACTTAAGGAGGTAAGGCCTTGTTTAATGGACCTGCACTTGTAGCCTCCGCTCGCGAGACTTTTCCACGAGGATTCGAGCTGCAACAGCAGCAGCAGCAACAACGACGACCACGGGCGCAACATGAGACGACGAGACGGCCGCGAGCTCGCGAGCACCCACCTCCCAACAACTGCGCATGCACATTTAAATTCACATTGTGACTTCGTATTTTTAACTTCTGTTTTTAGTTTTCTTCTGGAGGAAAATCCTAGTTCCCGAGGTCGGCGGCTTTCGCCTAGGTAAGCGAAAAATCGATTGCTCGAGAAGGTGAACTTCTTTTGCAGTACGTGCATAGTATTTTATTCTTTAGTAAATTCTTGCTTTCTCTTTTAGTTATTTTCAAAAGTGATTGTGAAACTGGGAATTTACTGAAAAATACTTAGGTAGTAAAAGCGATTACAAAAGTTCTATTGGTGTGAACAACAAATTAATTCTGATATACTTCTATTACATTAATCGTCGTTGGTCTAATTTTCTATTTGTATTACTTCACATTTTACTTTTATTACTTCATACTCATACTTTTTACCCAATCTTAAATTAGAAGTGGACCATTAGTACATCAGACGTTGCCTACAGACCGGAAATGGTCCAAAGTTTACATGAAGTATTGTTCATACACGCTTGTTTGTCCCGTAGCCTACTTTTGGAATTACCAGAAGTATATCAAAAGGAATCTGAAGTATACCGGAAGTCACGCTATATATATTCTATTAAATTAATGCTTATTTTATTTTTCTGTGTTGGAGTATTAATTATATCATTGTTATCGCATATTTTAATAAATATTTAAATTTAAATTATAATATTCTATATAGTTAATGTGCGTTTTATTGAATGAACCCATCACAAAACTATTTTTTTTAAAATGCTTACAATGAATGCTAATATGAATGATCAAGCATTAATAGGCAAAGACTCTTAGCTCGTTACACATAAAATATTTGTACAGTAACAACAAAATGTTTAATAATAACTTTCAATAGCTGAAAAAATAGTTATAAGGAAGGTAAAAGAATATTACGTAAACTATGTTTATTTTCAAAATAATTATTGATTCTGTTTCATTGACCACGATCACTTCCAATGAATAACGATTGTTTAAATCGCATCTAGTCTAGTGGATATCCCGAGAAAGGCTGATTTTTTTGCAGATGTCATTCTTTTCACTAATTTAGAATTTTTTTAATTGTTAAGTTACATTGTCTAACTGTCGTCGATATATTTTCGATAGCTTTGACTAATCGATTTACAATATTTCTACTTGACGGATTTTTAGAGAATTCATCACTTCCCTTTCCTAAATTATAAAAAAATTCCACCCAATATCAACCTCAATAACTATCCAATAAGATTACGACTTACAGACCTCTATGTATAACAAATGAACGGCTATTTCTTAAAATGTCAAGCCTGTCGCGAACAATCTTCCGAATGCATTAGGCGCGAGATTCCAAGTTACGGACTCCGCTATGCGAAAGAAGCGACTATTAATAACTGTGTATGAAAAGAATGTAAGAGCACAGCGTAAACGTCTAACAACTTCCGCTTCCAGCATCCGAGATTAACGCTGGCGCAGCTATATCCAAGCCGTGTATATACGCTCTATAATGTACGCGGCGCGTAAAAGGACTTTAATGAACTCCCCCGTGGAAGACCGTCGATTAACAGTACAATGGTTATCGAAAGAGATTAATAGCCAGTGACATAGACGAGCCCCGCGAGACGGAAGGAGAAGATGCTATAAGCCATCGATCGGACTCGCAGAAGAGCCGCACAATGCGCACCAGGAGATAAATCTGTGCGCCCAGCGCTGAAAGACGACGTATATACGTACTTAATTTACCAACAGCTTTTCTTGCGCTGGAGAAGCGCGCGTAGCTTTCTGAAGCTTTCTGCGCGAATTGAATCCGTTGCTCTGTTGGCCTATGCCTTATTACTTCCTCCTTTCTTCCTCCTTACATTTTATCCAGGCTTATATTTAAACTTTCCGCTGGCGCTTCGATGTTCTTCGACACCGAGAAAGTCCTCTAGCTCGTACGTCTAGAGTGATAGTAGAGGTTGAGATAATTGTCCATACTCTGAAATTTGTTGTTAGTTAATAACCTCAATTTTTTTCTAAAACTTTCCATCATATATATCAGAGAAGTGCATAAAAAAAGAAAGAAAACCCCTTATCCGAAATTTCGGATGGTAAAAGATAGGTAATTTTATGCTCTTTCAAATGCATTTTTACTGGATCGATGATATTTTATAAAAAATAGTGTATTGTGATTCCATATATCTCAAAACATGTTTCTAAAATGTTTTAGAAAAACTTTTTTTTACTATCACAACGCTTTCTCTTTGAGGAAGCAGAAACGTACTTTGAAATATCATATAAAAAATTTTAAAAATATATTCTAATGGGCGCTATTATCATAATTATATTATTTTAGATACTAAGATATATTAAGAATGAACAAATTCTTCGTTCAATTTATCAAGTTTTAATGTACAATTGCAACTGCGAGTAAAGTTTAACACAAGTATTCACAAGAACGTTTATTGTAAAGTAATACATATTATATATATTGGAGAAAGACAGATGTTTTCGTAGAAAGAAACTTTTCGAAAGCAGATGTAAATACAAGGTGAATTCATTGTTTGTAAGTCGAGAATTCCCTTTTAAGGAAATTCTGCAGTTGCTTGAATGTTTTATTGAGAAAGTAGTTGAAAGTATATTGCTTCTAGCTGTGTTGCTTAAGTGAAGCAATGCCTTTCTGTTGTTAATTGAAGTACTCATATATTATTCGAATGGCTCCAATTTTGAACTGACAAGATGCTCTAAAAAAGTTTATTTTTAAAAACATTTTTAATCAATTCAAAAGTACAAAAAGATAGTTATCTTGAGAGTAAAATCTTCAAAGTGTTTTCTAACCAAAATAATTTAAATGTAAATTATTCCGCTACTTACCAACTTTAAAACTAAATAAAAAATTTGTTGAAAAAAATCATAAAATTGAAAATTTTTAAAACAAAAACGAATCGATGAATCTTAGAAACTCTTAATGATTTCAAATCTTAAACAAATAACGAGAAGAATTAGCTTTGATTGGTAATAGATTGCCGCGTAATACCCAAGAATAAGCGATCAATCATATGTTGAAAAAAAATCATAAAAATGCTAAAATGTTCTGAAAGAAAAACGAATCAATAAATCTTAAAAATTCTTTTTGACTTCAAGAGACTCGGGCTCGAACCGCGAGTCTCTGGATCCGAATGCAGATACCTACTCTCAGCACTTAGACCGATGCTACCACCGTAGACTGCAGTTTCTTATGATCTTCATATACGCTATTGCGTCACACTCCGTGACACTTCTTTCGACCGACAAAACGGCGTCCTTGTCGTTCGAGTGATGTGGGGAAGGTGTTTCTTTCTTTCATGTATTGGAGATTCATCTTTATGTATCTATATGTGTCTCGAAATCCAGGTGTCTTATTAGTGCAGGGGACTGGAGAACACGCGTACCTCGGATTTCGACTGTATTGTGGGCGGTACCTAATTTGTCAACTGCGGTAAAAATACAGGAATCTTTTTTTTCTAAAGGTGTGGGTAAGAACACTCGAGAGAGTCCCCCAACCGACGAAACCTCACTCTCCCGCACTTGGGATGCCAGTTGTTACGTATGTAAAAAAAGTGGCGGGACTCGGGTTCGAACCGTGAGCCTCTAGATCCGGATACAGATACGCTCGGCACTAGACCGATGCTGCCACCGCAGACTACAGTTTCTTATCGTCTTCATATGCGTTATTGCGTCACGCTCCGTCACGTCAAGCTCCGTGACACAAGCAATCGGTTCCTGCAATTTATCCAAGAAAGTTGACAACATTTCTTTTCATTCATACTCTCGTATGCGAGGTCTGGACGCCACTTGAGTCAGTCATGGCAGAATCGCCCATATATATGGCACATTTGGGACCTAAAGGGTTAAAGAGTGCCAATTGCATGTACGGCAAAGTAATTAAAATGCTACAAAAATATTCAAAAAACTTATAGGATGCTTTAAAAAATAATTCATAAAGACTAAGTCATAAAGAAGTAAATAAATTGAAACATTTCAAATAATCTATTTTTATTTCAAGAATTGGTATTCATTTAATTATAACGTTAAAGGTTTAAATTCTAACCTTGGGTTATTACTTGTAAGCTATTATTTAAGTTATTTTGATAATTTTTTAAGAATTTCCTGGAAAAAATTTATCTAGTTTTATCGAGGTCCTCGATTATTCCCATGGCAAACTAGACATATCTACATAGTTCTAAATTAATTTTCCACCAGGGTTGTGATAAATAGAAAAGTGGTAGGAAATTTTTGGCATGACCCTGTTTTATTAACGTAGTATATAATGTGAAAGATGACAAAATTTCAAAAATTACCGCTTAAGGGGGAAATTCCATCGAAATAATGGAAATACGGAAAAGAATGATTTCTCTGTAATAGATATATGATATGCAAAATAACTATACAGCATTGATTAGATAAAATGTTTCTATTAACGAAAAAAATTTATTAACAAAAAAATAACAATATATGTGCTTCTTCCAGGAGTAAGAATAAATTTACGCGCGTTTGTAACCCAACAAACTTTTATTTTCAAACTTATGATTTTCTTCATATGTTTTATAGAATCCGTAGACAATTTACAAGACCTCTACCGTTTCAATTTTTTTTTAATATTTAATCGGTGATGAACAATGTACATTTGTTTATAAAATGTGACGCATGATAGTGAGAACCGCGATCAAAAGTATTATAAACAAATGCATATTATTTCTTCCCTGATTAATTATTTTTAAAAAATTGAAACATCGGAGATCTGGTAAATTGTCTAAGGATTCTAAAGAGCATCTAAAAAAATCATAAGTTTAAAAATAAAAGTTTGTTGGGTTATAAACGTTCATAAATTTCTTCATACTCCAGATAGAAGCATATTTGTTGTTCTACTTTTGATATTAAATTTTTATCGTAACTATAAACATTTTATCTAATCAATGCTGTGTAGTTATTTTGCACATCATACGAGGTCTGTCCCAAAAGTATCCGACCTACCTCGATTTCTCGGCGCTTGATTTATTCTTCGTCATCCGGGGGGTGGCATCCTTCAAAGTAGTCCCCATTTGATTGAACAAAACGCTCATATCGATGTTTCCACTTATTAAAGCACTCTTGAAAGTCAGACTTCGGAATCGCCTTTAGTGCATTCGTCGCATTAGTTTCAACAGTCTGTTTATTGTCGAACCGATGTCCTTTAAGCGGCATTTTCAATCGAGGAAACAGCCAAAAGTCGCAGGGAGCTATATCAGGACTGTATGGAGGCTGGCGGAGCTGCGCAACACTGTGTTTCAATAAATACTGCTGCACAAGGTTCGATGCGTGCGCTGGAGCATTGTCGTGATGAAGAAGCCAGTCACCGGTTTCCCAAAGTTGCGGTCGTTTTCTCCTGATTGCATTACGTAATCTTTTCAAAACTTCAACGTAGTACTCTTTATTGATTGTCTGGCCTGTAGGGGCATATTCGTGGTACACAACGCCCTCATAATCGAAAAAAACAATCAACATTGACTTGATGAACGAGGATCACTGTCAACAGATGTGCGGCCACTTTTGAACCTCATATACCACTCTTTTATTTATGCTTTGCCCATACACTCATCTTTAAAGGCCTTTTGCAACATTTCAATAGTTTCCGCACAACTTTTACCGAGATTAAAGCAAAATTTTATGCAAATTCGCTGTTCGGTTCGTTCTGCCATTTTTAGCAATAAGCAAATTGCGACGAACGCAAAAAAAGTCGTTGTAAACAAATACACGCTGCGCGGGAACTAAGGCGTTTCATCGGTATCTCAGGCTACTGACGAGAAGGTTAGGAGTTGCTGGTGACGTTCGTACCCTCCAGAGGTCGCCTGAGTCTCTCCGCGCGAAGATATGAACGTAGGTCGGATACTTTTGGGACAGACCTCGTATATCTGTTACAGAAAAATAATTTTGTCCCTATTAAGATTATTTCGACGGAATTTCTTCCTTAATACCCAAGAAATAAGCGATCAAATTAAAAAAATCATATAAATGAAAAATCATTATAAAACAAAAATGAGTCGATGAATCACAAAAAGAAATTATTTCATTTCATCATAAAACAAAAAAATTAGCTCCGATTCGTCAAAAATTACCGTGTAATACCCAAGGAATACACACACACATACACACACGCACGCACGCACGCACACACGCACGCATGCACATCCACACACAGACACACATCCATACAGATATTTTCTAAAAATAGTGTATTTTGATTCTAAATGGCCCAAAACATGTCTCTAACATGTTTTTAAGAAAACTTTTCTTTTTACTATTACAAAGCTTCCTTTAGTAGGAAGCAAATTAAAACTGCGACTACAACAATTGCATCTTAAAATAAAAAAACAATGTCGATACTAAATATTGTAAAATTATATTTAAACATGTAGTATATAGGAAATAGAAATGATAAACTATATTTTCTTATTAAGTATGAAATGTTATATCCGAAATCAGTCACGCACGTTTCATCATCGATTTTCATCGCCGCGCCTATACATTACCTCTCATATCAAAATTATTATACACTATCATTCTTAAAATATTAATCATCAATAATCATCATCATTTGTCATTTATCGTCGTCGCATATATTATCATTTCTAGACTTAATTGTCATATACCGCAATCATTAAAATATTACCGAACTACACACATTCTCATATACATATCAATTTTAGCATTTATCCATCATACTTGAACTATTAAAATCGAATTAAGCTTCTCAAGAATTATACGACCAATATAATAATCGAAATAGTTATTTAAAATGTATCATTATTAAATTAGTCATCTGAGAATAAGCTGGGCCGCGGAGATCAGTTCAATCCACCGATGGTCACCCAGGTGGTCGACATTCCCCGTCGCCGGAATCCGCCGTCGCTACATTCCAGGAAACAATCTTTTCCACGTCACCGTTTCAGTGTTACCCGGGTACCGTATATTGATATTATTTCTTTACTTTTTACTTATTATAGTCCATGGAAAATAACAATAAAACCCGGACACACTCACACGCTGACCTTTCCAAGGTCAGGAAGATTGGACGGTCGGCGCTCCGAAGACGAGGAACACGTAGGCAGGCCAGCAGTAGAAAGAGGCCGAGTCCGCGAGACGCTGAAATTTATGTGCCTCGCAAATCTCGGCCATATGTCTGATTTCGCACAAATTACATAAACACCTCGTAGGTAAATTGATTTGCGTCCCAGCCGAGGCCGAATTCAAGAGGCTCGTTACAATATATTTCAGAATGAAACATTTTTTAGTAATTATATACATTATAAAAGGATAAAAAATGATCGGTCACTTGATTTGTAGAACAGTATGCATCTGCCGGTCATGTAAAGCTGTAAATAAAACAAAGTCGAGTTATAAAAATTTTTTACTTCGGCAGGAGTAAGCAAAGATGCAGCGCTAAAACTTGCATTATCATAGTAATTGCGATTCTTTATTTGATCTTGTAAACGGCAATGAATATTTAAAGAGGTTTGGGTGTTTTAAATCTACCATTTTGTGTTTTTATATAGTTGAAACTTATCAGTGTTGATATTTATATATGCGAGAGTAGTATACATTATGAACATAAAAAATGTTATTATGGACAATTATGATGTTGAAAACATGCTTATTGCCAACTGAAAAAACGTTACTTAAAATGCAGAATCCGGCAAACCCGGTAAAACAGGCAAAATCGGCGATCGATGCTCGATTTCTTAAGTGGAAATATCTCTGTAGTTTTGTTTAAAATGTGTCAAAATAGACGTGTAAAAAATTTTCAGACCGATTCAATAAAAATTTATGCGCGAGAACCATTTTGAAATTTCAAATTTGTAGTTTTTAGTAAAATGCATTTTAAAAATTAGTAATAATAAATGTAAGAATTTACGTTGTTCTTAAAGTAATTTGTTTTTAATAGGTTTACAAAATGTTAAAATTATGTATCTTTAATTATTAGCATTTGAACTTGCAACGTATAATGTAAAATTAATGTTCACCCTAGGTATAGTCCTCTTTTAGTTGGATAGTTCCCCATCTCTCACTTTCTTTCTTATGTACTTTTCCTCTTTTGTTCCATTTAAAAATAAGCTGCGACGTGAATAGGAATTTGAATGAGTCCTAAGAACACATGTTTTAAGTTCTTACCATCATGTAGAACTGTTTAAAATATTTAACAAAAATAAAAAATTTCCTAAAAATCGGTATACTCTTCACTTAAAAAATTAACTATTTTTATTATTAAAAAAATAGAAACAATTTTTTTCTTTTGTTAAACATAATCTAACGTTGCATTAACTACAGGAAAAAACGGTATTTATCGAAATACTTACATATTAAAGAAAGTCTATAAGTTATCTAAGTAATTTTATTGACCAACTTCAATAACGGGAGGGCTTCTGCAATTCTTCTAGCTAAG
The DNA here is from genome assembly GCA_949152435.1 of Gastracanthus pulcherrimus. NCBI lineage: Eukaryota > Metazoa > Arthropoda > Insecta > Hymenoptera > Pteromalidae > Gastracanthus > Gastracanthus pulcherrimus. Next base: position 152,540,243 of record OX424574.1, on the reverse strand, counting down.
CGTCCTCAAACATCACACTGGTGGTCAAAGGGTTAATTAGCTATCAGAATAATATTATCGTACTTTCTTTTACAAGCATTATAAAATTGGAATCTTATTTAGAGACGAATGGCAATTGTGAAAAAGCTCGAGATGTAGCATCCACAAGCCACAGTCTCCTTAACCCAGTTCGCTGATGCACAATAGTGCCATCCATACCCGTGCACTACACGTCTCTCTCGTCGTCGCGTGGCGATACCCACTCGCTTTGCAGCAACCGCAGAGCCTCTCCAAATAAATCAGCCGGTTCGCCGAATCTCTCCGCGAGCGCGCGCATTCGTCCTCGTCGTCGACGCTGTCGTCGCCTGACTAGTGCGGGAGTGCTATCACTGTGGGAGCGTAGAGTATACCGCGCGCGCGCGTTCGCACCCGTGCACTCAGAACTGCAGCTGCAGCTCTTTTTAGCCGAGGGAGGAAGACCTTTATATACGCGCGATGTAAGGGCTGCGCAGACACGGCTTTTTTGGCTTATCCTGCAGCTAGCTCGGTGCAAACGCGCGTGCAGCGGCGCGTCCTACCAGAGTTTGCCCTCTCACTCTCTCTTCCTCTCTCTCTGTACTCGCTCGCCCCCGTTTATTTGCCTTCTTTGAGGCCTTGTGCTCGAGATTTTCTGGAAGGTGGAAGGGGGTAGGGAGAGCTCCGTCAATCGAGTATGTTCATGACGACGATGCGCACCGCTGTCGTCTCGAGAATTTGTTATTCAAGAGGATGAGAAGAGGAGATGCAGGCTAAAGCGGCGAATTTAGTTCGCGTTTAAATTTTTAAAGTAAATCGGCTGAACGATGTTACATTGTTCGCTATTTTGAGAGTTTAAGCGTTTCTATTTTAAAACTTTGAGGAGTTACATTGATTTAATTTCTTTTTCTTTCTTCGCTTTTATTATTATTATTATTATTATTATTATTATTTAACTTGCTTTGTTTTCTACCTTAAAATGCACAATCGATTTTCTAGGCACTTTCCAACAACTTAGGGCTTTGAACTTTTGCATACGAATGTATTCTTGATGATAATACAATAATATGAAAAAAGATTTTGTTCAATCGCACCTGGACCTAGAAATGTAACATTATTTATTTTGTATATATATAGATATACTTTGTGCTGTATAATGTTTGTATAATGTATAATATGTCTGTATATGTATGGGTATGTGTGTATAGCTGAGTTCAGCGAACTCAAATGCCATATGAAATACATCAAAATACATATATTTCCATGGCAGCGGATACAACTTTTGAATACGCCTGGCTGAGTTGTTGCAAACAAAAATATTTTCAACAATTTAATGCCCAGAAAGTAGAAAATAAAATAAATAAAAAATTTTAAAGACTACACTTTAATTTATTAAAATGTACTAAAAAGCAATAAATAATTTTTGTTTCTGATATTGCAGCATTTTCACCATTAAATTTTTTTACTACTATATTAAAAAAAAATCAAAGCATGGGACTCTCATCAAAAGATTAAAATTTTATTAATTAATACATTGTCACGTATATAAGTGACGAGTCAGGATAAATGCAGATGCAATACGAGATATACACGAAATGAAACAAGGCGGCCAGTGCGGAGGGATAGCGCACTGGGTAGTACGCTCGTTTTCTGACGAGAATTAACAAGCTTGGGTTCGAATCTCGCCTTGGACGAATTCGTCCACCTTTTTATAATTCAATTAGTTATCTTTTATAATATGAAACAACTGTTAATATTACTAACTTCGTATAATTTTTACTTATATCAAGTTTGGTCATAACATTTTTTATGTTTTTATCTATTATTGTTATGGTTGTTATATTTCAAAGTGAGTATTGATATGAAATAAACTAAATATAAAACAAAAGATAGAATAGAAAATATCCTAGATTTTCATCAAATTATTATTTAAATTTGTTGTGTCGCCTGCAAAGAGCCTTATTGAAATAATTTCTTGTATACTATCCAAGAGTCTGTGAGCACCAGCGGAAACATTCTATATAAATATATATAACGCGAACTATAACAAAATTATTCATATTAATTTATGTTTAATAAACCTAGATATTATTAAGTAAACAGTAAATTACTTTAGCATTGTAAAAGTCTCTCTATATAAAATATTATAATTACGTCTATTCAGCTGTTCCAGAACCATGAAGTGCACCTTCCCCTTTCTGGTCTTCTTAGTCGCACCCGCATATCATTTCTCGGCTATCCACAACCTCTTGTTGTTTGGTTATCACCAGCAGTGTCCTTCTTTTATGTTATATTGGTTTTCAGATTACCGTGAAAACAAATCATTATATACATTTTTATATTTAAGATGTACATGCACGAACCACCTTAAAAGGGAAAAATATACTGAGAAAACGTATTCACTCACACGTGAATACTTTTAAATTCACATGACAGTTATACCGGTATGGCGCTAGCAATTGTATATATTGCTGTCGTATTTATATTACGGCTGCCGTTACTATTGTATGTTTATTACCGCAGAATAGTATGTCTGTGACAGCAATATCAAAGTTTAGTGCAGCAGCAATAGACAGTTTGGTTCACTCAACCAGAATCTCAATATACCAATATTCAGTTAATTAATAGTCTTTTTTTTGTAGGTCATAGTATAATTTCTTTGTTAACTTTCAAAATTTTCGTATCTTCAAATTTGAAGAAGGTATAAGCAAAATATTGAAAACAATGTTACATCACTTCGACTGCCATCTTTTGATGATTTAATGATGTTACGTCAAGCAAAGCACCTTTATTAAGCTATTACTTTTGTAAATTTAATTTTCCCAAAATACAAACAGAATTACATGTTGGCTTAGGCTCTTTACCATGTACACGAAAATCGATTAAAAAATACACTTTTTATTATTTCCCATCAACTATAGATTTATTATCAAAATACATAAAATTTTGTGTTAATTTTATTGAAAGAAATAATTTTATTCTTATTTTGCAAATCTGACCTAATTTATTTAAGGATGTAAGTAACATTTTTTTCTAAATCTCACAACATTTGTTCTAGCTCGAGGCGCTCTTGATACCCAATATGTTCTTTTTTTGTTATAGAAATTATTAAATTTAGTTCATAAATCCAAATATAAAGCTTATAATGACTTGAAACATACCCCAAAATTTAAAAATATAAAAATAAAAGCATCAAATTTTAGGATCAATGGCAAAAATTACCCTTACTGAAACCGAATGGCATTTAATGATCGATAGAACTACTGATGTAAACTGTCGAACGCAATATAAATTATACAAATACTGACCGAAGGTAAATATTTACCTCAAATTCCAATCATGACAAATTAAACGTTTATTTGTATAAAATCTACTAAACCAATTATTTGTATAAAATCTACTAAACGAATTATTTGTATAAAATGATAGTCAAACAATCTGAATATGTATAACGAATAATATATTATTACAAAATAATACTACACAAATATTACTCGACATACATTTATTAAAAGATTCTATATAAGAGCACTCAACTCGCGCGTGCTCAAGCTGCAATATTCTCTTCTCTTCCGCTCAACTAATAGAATCAAAGATCAGCCTCCAATGCTACGCAAGGAGACCAACGACATCGTCAAACTTAAGTTGGCGTCGAAGTAGTCGTCCATTCGCAGATAATGTTGTCCCTGGCTAGGATTTGTTGGTCGGTAGTCCTTGACGCTCTTTGCTGTTGTTTTCCTTGTAGTGCGGAGCCTTGTGGCTGAATTGAATTGCGTGAAATGGTCATCCGTGAGAGGAGGGGAAGGAAGAGAGCGCCGTCGCACTTGTCTCTTAAACGTATATATTTACGCCGCGACAAAGCTATTGTCTTCCGTACAACCGAAATCGGACAAATATGGCCGATCATCCGTTGCTTTATTTCTCTTCCGTAAATGATTCTTCTTTATTCATAAACAAAACTATTTCGCTATCGCTGCCTATTTACTTTTCCTGTTTTCTTGTTATCTTTCTTAGTTTCTAAGATATGTGACATTCTATATTCTGATACACTTTGGTTTCTACATAGTGAATTGTATTAGGTATTATCTAAGTACTACGTAGCAAATATTTTCACTTGGTCTTACTTAAAGTAAAACTGTTTGTCACTGAATTGTAATAAAGTGATTTCTAACTGATACCGTTTAATTAAACTAATAAATTTAATATTTCAGAATATGAATTTTTAGGTATCAATAACTTTGTATACCAATGAAATTTATTGTCTGTTCAAGCTATTGCTTGCAGTTGTGATTTAAAACTGTCATTCAAGCTTACTAGAATATTTAACGAAAAATACACAATTTTTGTCTCATGTCAGAAATGATGCTAATCCATACATATGACCCATCATAACTTTTTTATTTTTATACTGTTTTCAAATGAGGAGAGCTTAATCCGTCAGAGAGTTTGTTTTAATCCATATATACGGATATATGTATACATATTGGTAATCAATACTCTATATTTTATCACTCCTTAAAAAATGATATACTTGAAACTAATCAGCATTTATTAGTTTAGAGCAATGATTTACTTCATCGAAATAAATTGTACTTTTTCATCAAATAAATTAAGTAAAGAGCAAAAACTTTTCACCATGATATCACGACAAGTTAAACCTTCGGTTAAAGCCAAACTTGACTATCGGTATTATTAAGGATCAATTTTCTTTTCCTTTATTTTTTTACGCTTTTAGTCCACTTTTTATTTTTTGTATGTGTAGTACGCTTAAAGAATGTTGTTGTTTTGAGCAAAATGAATTGCTTTTTTTATTACTTTTAGAATTAATTACACGGTGAAATTTTTTTTACCAAAATACTGTCTCTCTGAGCTTTAAACATATCGACTCATAAATGCACATAATACAAATACACACACACATGCACACGCACACTCACACGCACATGCACGCGTACACACACAGACACACATATATGTACATGCGCAATTGCACACATAACACATACATTCTACGTATTAAAAACATACGCAAAATACCTCAAAACACATTTTATTGTTGTTGTTATGCCTACCCAAGCATGTACCCTTCCGCCCAATTTCGTCAAGGTCTAACTTTACATTATCTTCCCACCTACATCTAAGTCGACCGAAAGATCATCTTACGGATCATCTTATGTTTTCCCTTTGGCTGATTTTATTATTTTATTGACATTCCGTGCAGCGTATAAGCTATTTATAGTTCATCATTGTGTAATTTCTTATATTCTCCGGTATATTTATCTTTCTTTGTTCCTTTGTTATATTTTTCGCAGAACTTATTCTTTTAAAATACTCTAACCCGGTTTTCTTCCCCATTAGTAAGCGCTCGCGTTTCGCACCCATACCAAATTACCGGCATTATAATTCTTTCTACGATTCTTATTTCAACGTTCTTCCATAAGAATCGCGATTTTAATCATTTAATCACATACACGGAGAGTCTACAACCTGCGGATTTCGATGAGGTTTTGGAAAGTGGTTTGTGTTACCTAAACACAATGCTTAGCACCCGAGGTTTCATCTCATATGTATTTGAGGTAAAGATACGACATGTTATATTAAAAATTCGCGTTATTTCAGTAAAAAATCTTACCTATACTTTGAATCCTAAATCTACAAGTTTTTCAGCTTGGGAATTGATGTAGCAATACAAAAATGGTAATGAAAAGAGCTTTAATTTAAGCTATGTTTCATATAAAAGTATTAATTTGTTTCAAAGCTATGAATGATCGAAAATGACCATGAATAATGCATGAGAATATTGAGTGTTTTCCATACATTTTTCATCATGATTTTTGATTATTCATAACTTGGAAGAAATTAATATATTTCTCTTAAACAGAGCTTAAATTAAAGCTCTTTTAGTCAACTTTTTTATCTTATTACGTCATTTCTCTAGCATTAAAACTTGCAGAGGTATGATGCGAAGTACAGGTACCATTTTTTACTGAAATAATGCGTATTTTTAATACAAAAGGACATAACTTGACCCCAAAGGCTATATCTGAGTTAACATACTCTTGGAGCGCGCTCCGAGTTACCCTCTTCTTCGAGCGCGCTCCGAATTAACAGCTTCTTCCGCTCAGCCATCGATATCCTCTCAACCTCAATTATAAAATAACCTATCAAAATTTAATCTTCCCGAGTATCGCTATCGCCGTTAACTCAATTAACTTTCATTGTAGAATGATCGTAACTCCATCATAACTCCATTTCCTAAAGAAAAAATACTACATTATTGAGTTCTAACAATGGCTAACTTACGAATAAACTTAACAAAGCCCCGAACAAAACAGATCTTCCGAAAAAAACGACCAAAATCCCAAAATCTCTCTCTACAAAAGCATGAGTGCAATGAATAAAGCTCGATCTCAAACTGTCTCATTAATCGAACTCCGCAGCGCAAACCACGCCAACAACGCCGAAATAGTCTATCGCAACTAACTACAGTAAAACTTCCCATATCCGGACTCCAATCATCCGGAACTTCAATTATCCAGATCAAATCTTGGAAAATTTTAAATACAACATTAATAAAATATTTTGCCATTCTCTAAGGTTACCAATGTATTTAAATTTCTAAAATTATTTAAATCCTTTTGTATCTACACAATAATACTTGTATATGGATGATTGTCAAAGAAATGGACTTTTAGATGTCGCGTGTCTTTAAATGTACTTTAAATCATAGAACATCGGAAGAAAGTTTTTAAAATGTTATAATGCATCATATTTAAGATACTCCTTTTGTTTTGAAATATTCTGTTACTCTGAATAAATCACGTTTAACTGTCTAATTTGTCATTTTCGTGGCACGTTTAAGTTAATTGTCATTTTCGTGGCATGTCTAATAAGTGGATTTATTAACAATTAACAATATATTTTGATTTTTGTATCGACCGGAATATCTTCTATGGAATCAATTTTATCACCCTAAACCTTTATTTTGCCATGTAACATGTCCTAACGAGCATTAAATCGTAATACACATGGCAGGGAAACGACAATTTGATATAGTCAAAATTTGTCTCGTAGATTGATAGTTTAATGTTCTTTAGAACATATATCAAGGCAAAATAAATTTTTAGAGTGATAAAATTAGTAATATAGAAGATATTTCCGTGGTTGCAAAAATCTAAATATTTTGTTAATAGTTGATAAATCCACTAATTAGACATGCCACGAAAATAACAAATTGGACAGTAAAACGTGATTTATTCAGAGTAACAGAATGTTTAAAGTTTCAAAACAAAAGGAGTATCTTCTATATGGTGGATTATATCGTTTTAAAAACTTTTTACTAATGTTCTATGATTTAAAGTACATTTAAAGGCACAAGACACCTAAAAGTTCACTTTTTGACAATCACCCAGATGCAGACATGTCAATATGTAAAGGGTTTCAATGACTAAATGTTTGCTAAAAAAGGAAAAGAGAGAGGTCAGATTAAATAAAATAACTATAGTGCACATTTAGATGAAATGGTAAACCTGTTCCGAAGAATTTCAGGTTTTCTGAATCTGACAGGGAAGATGCACAGCAATGGTTAGAAGATATTGGTGATCCAGGATTCGAAATTTTGAACAACAATAATATAATATCTTATGTGCAAGAAGATCGCGTTAGGAGCGATGATGAATGTCTTGAAGGTGATGACGACCAAGAGGTAATGAATTCTGGACTACGTCATGAACAGGCGTTTGCAGCCCTAGAAACAGCAATGGAATGGTATATGAGTAGTAGGAAGAATATGGTTCTACACAATTGTTGTTACTCAAGAGGATGCGTGACTTGGCCGCGATGAAAAGAAAATCAAAACTTGTGAAAAAACAATTTATAATTTTCTATTTTTGTTTTAACATGTATTTAAACATTGTAAACAAAATACATGCAATTTTTACAGAGGTGCTTGTATCAATCGGTAGACACTATGAATCGAACCTTGTTTTTATGAAAGTTTTTCTTCTTAAGTATTTACAGTAGTTTTACAAGTATGTTAGGAGGCGCAAATAAAACTACAAACTAAAGCCTTAAAATTAACGGTTTGGACAAGTGTCTGATACAAAGTACAGATCGCACTTGGAAAATATAATAGAATGAAAAGATTACGACAGATTTTGACGAGCTGACAGCAGTCAATAATACCTTGCGATATTTGAGGAGTCATATCCAGGAAAAAATCATTAGAAAAACCGGAAAACATTATCATATGATAGTAGGAATCGAACTCGAGTCACCGGCGTGGGAATCCGGCACTCTACCGACTGAGCCACTGTAGGCCCCCAATTTACAATTATATACTTTCAACTCATGAATCACGTGCCAATAATTTGTTAATAAGTTGTTAATAGTAAACAATACGAAAGCTACATTATTTTTCCATTGAATTCTGTGTCCATCCAATTATCCGGATATTTCGATATCTGCATCACTGTCGGTCCCAATTGATCCGGCCATAATAAGTTTTACTGTACATCGCATCGGCGATGCAATTGGACTTGCCACTTCCGACTCCGCGGCAAACTCTCGTTCGGCCGGGCCACTCCACGGGCAGTCTAGAGCGGTGGTTCTCGTCGCATGCATCTCTCGGCGCGATATATATATACCTGTCTATGCGCGCCGGATGCGCATGCCTCCTAGATCTCATTACCGGCGCGCGGGCACTTGACCCCGTATTGTTAATTATACCGCATCGCGCATAGAGCCGTGCCTCGAGCCGCGCGCGCGCCCTCACGGGAAAGAGCGCACGAAACAGTCGTCGTCGTCGTCGTCGCTGCCGCCGCGTCGAGAAAACAGAGCACGAACGAAAGGGCGAAACTGACTAGAAGAAAGGAGAGCAAAGAGTAACAAGAGCCGCCGCGGATGGTGCATCAGAAGCGAACGACAGAGAATGAGAGAAACAGAGTGAGTCAGAGGAGAGGCAGAGAGAAAGAGATGTACGTAGGGTCGAGTAGGAAAGTGGAAACGGCTTACTTGTGCACGTCCTTTCGCCGAAGAATCGCAGTACGTGAACCCGTTTACAAGTTGGTACTTGGGCCTGCGCGCAGGCTGTACCGGTATAGATAAGAGTAGATAGAGAATGAGAGAGGCTGCACGACGCGCCGAGCCGAGCGTTAATATCGTCGCGAGTGCAGCCCGATGCACCGCCGCGTCGCCTCGCCCTTATATCTGGGGAAAGCAAAGACACGTCGTTACGTTATGCGTTATGTACGAGCTGCGCTGCACTGCTCGCGCAACTTTGTACGGCTCTCGTTAGAGACACAGCCAGTGAGAGAAAGAGAGAGAGAGAGAGAGAGAGAGAGAGAGAGAGAGAGAGAGAGAGAGAGAGAGAGAGAGAAAGTTTGTTAACGTCACGCAGTACTTCGAACTTTGTAAATTAAACGGCAAGAGGGTTTTTTCCAGGATGGGTCGGAGTTGTGTAGTGTACCTACTGCGAAACTACGACCGGTTATTTGCTGATTGTGCACTTTAACACAGACTCCTCATTGTTGATCAACATACAAGCTTTGACTAAGATTTTCTGATATATGGAAATGAAACCCAGTGTCCGTAGTTTGATGTCATATAATGCCTTTGTTTTACAGATATAAATAAGCTTACCTACATTGTACGTTATTTTAATGAAATAGATATCTCTACTTCTATTCAAAACTTTGCAAAGTGCGCCAGAGAAATGAACTAATTATTTTAAATTTTGCTTCGTATACATGATAAAATATAAATAAACTTATTTCAAATAGTTATGAACAATAACAAATGGCGACAAGAACTACATGAAAAAATACTATATTTAGAAAATACTCGAACTTGCATGCATTTTCAATAACCATGTTCGGTTGTTCATAAGCTGAAAATAAATTACTATTATTATACGAAATAAAACTGAAATCAAAGCTCTTTATCTATCTATTTTTTAATTTATATTTTCTATATTTAAAAATATAGGGGTGAGTGGGACAAACCGGGTAGGTGTACGCAATGGGTAATCATAATTATTTACCGAATAGAATAACTAAAGCAATAAAAACATTAAGAATTAATAGCATATGTACAAAACACACACTATAACAAAATTTCAGCCGGATATGTGCCAAATTGACCGAGTCAGAGAAAAAATTATTTGTTCGTATAATTAAAAAACTTCTTTTATGACTGAGTACTGTATTTTGATATATGAAAAAAAGAATAACATTTTATGAGTGCATTACTGTTTTAAAATAACAGTTTTAATACTGTTTTAAAATCTAAATAATAAAAATATTTTTTACAAAAACATTACAATTGATAAATCATTGTGTACCACTATCCATTCTGTACCACGATATGGGACACAATGAATACATATTAAAAATACCAATCAAACAATTTTACGGAGTTTATTCACATGGTATCATATCGACGGCTGAGCGGAAGAACCGATCAACTCGGCGCGCACGCTAAGAAGAGGTTAACTCGGAGCGCGGCCCAAGAGTAGCTCAACTCAGATATCGCGTAAAGAACGGCTTTTTAGTCAATTATTCTTCGCTTTACGTTGTGTATGAAGAATAATTGGATAAAGAAGCCGTCCTTCACGCGATATCTGAGTTGATCTACTCTTGGGGCGCGATCCGAGTTAACCTCTTCTTCAATTGCGTGCCAAGTTGATCGTTTCTTACGCTCAGCCATCGATATAGAGACATTTATTTACTATGTCTTTGCATGTTTACCGAATTTATTTAAACAAATTTCCAATATTAGTAAGCCTTTAAAAATATCCTACCCATTATGTACCACTCTCCCTATAGCTTGAAGTTAAAATTACATCTATAGCAGTATTGATGGTTATTATAGTTTTTTGTATTTTAAACATATAGATTAATAAAGATTTATATTTTAAGTCCAAGTTATTTAAAGATTGAGAGATTAGAAATAATTATGTTTAATGTCGCTGTTAATATTTATTCATATTGAAATTCAATTTGAATTGTAAAATAATTCTTAAAACGAACGGTATAATAAGTATTCCATTTTATAGAAAAAAAAGAGATCGTAAAATAAAGTAGTTGATATTTTATGCCGTGTTTATGGCGAAAGCATCGAGCGCCTATAGACGTAATTTAGTACATGGAACCAATTAATCGTGTTTGCTTCCAGAATTTACTGGCCAATTAAATTTAAGAGGAGTTTGTTATAACGAAGATATACCGGTCACTCGTTGGCTTCAGTTCAACGCCTGTTTTACAGCGAGTCCCATAACACTGATTATCAGAGGATTGTCAAGTTTGCTGAATATACTTATCAAATTTATTAACAGTAGATTTATAATGAATAATAACAGTGCAATCGAAATATCATTTTCAAAGAGAAATGTATAATTTGGCTATTATTTATTTAAGTGATTTTAAAATATATTTAATTTTTCATTTAATTTTATTAAATTGTCAGTGAACATTTCGTAAGTGAAACAAGGTTAAAGCGAACGTAATAGTATGTTCATAATTGTATTAATAACAATTATTTTTTGGACTACTTTATAATTCACACAAGAAACTTCTTACGTTAATAAATATAATAGTAAATGAAAAGGAATCATTTATTCTTGTAATATTATTTAACTCTCTTTGAAAACCACCTGTTTATTTTTAGGCATTCAAATGTAGGGTAAAGTTAACTAGACGATAATATAAAACCTTTAAAATACTATAAATTACAAAACAGATAAATAAGATGACTTTTTAAGGTGATACTAGTCCTTTCCCGTCCGTCACCAACAATTACGATAACCCAATTTCTAAATTTAATTTTCATTTTTGAAAAAATATCTCTCCTGAATTTTGTTGTTTTTGCATGGTACAGCAACTTTCCAGAGAGACATTTACTAAGAATTGAAAATTGAATAAGACAATACCTTCCTTTGCAGAGCGCAGTTCGGTAAAACGTGGGTCCTCGCAATTGTCAGTGACGGGTGGGTTTAGCATCATCTCAACCCATTGTAGTATGAATAAAGATCGCGTTGCACCTCAGACGTAGTATACTGTACTAACACTTACGTTGAGTAATACGTTGTTAAATTTTGCATACTGCCACGTATACATTTTACGAATAGCAGTTCATTTTACCTGGATTAAATGATTCTCAAAGACATTTGTTGAAAAAGAGAAAAACGCTTTTTGAAGGACATTATTACAAGCAATAGCAAGGAAACGTAAGTAATACAAATGTATTTATGATTGCAGTAATTATGATGAATTAATTAATAAATATAGACAAAACTTTAAAAAAGTATGGTTACAAATGGTACTAAGGGGTAACTATTATTCATTATAATGTGGGTTTTTCGTCAAAAAATCATATTCTGAACTATTCGCTACGTGCATAGACTGAAGAGACATCTAGAATTTGGAAATTCTAACGGACTTTTCTGCAGTTACTCTACACACATATATATATATATATATATATATATATATATATATATATATATATATATATATATATATATATATAAGCCCGTCAACGCCGTCGTTTCTAGCCACCCAGGCGCAGCGATCGTTTCTTTTATCCCATTCAAGCCCATGCACGTAGCGAATAATTGAAGGAGTTCTAAACAGTTGAAAATTGTCCATTTTACCAACAGTGTTGGTAAAGTGATCACCTATCCGTTTTAATAATGAGACATTCCTGTAGTAAGAGCTTTAAACAGTCGAAATTAGCCTAGTCAAGACTTTTTTCCGTGCTATTTATTACATAGCATCGTAGTTCATCTCTTTAGTATTGATCTTTTAAAGACCAGCATGTCTAGCAATTTTAAAGTTGATTGCAACCTGTAAAACGGAGCAACCGCCGTTTTTAAATGCGTCAATTACCATTTGCAGTAAATCATCACTCCAGGCATGATAATTGTTCTTTCTTTGATATTCTAAAATCTTTTTGATATTTTTTTTGCAATGTAGAGAAACAAAATTAGAATGTTTATGCTCAAGAATAAAGAGTTAGAAATACTCCCAACTTTTCCAACGATCTCGTTTGGTCACTTTACTAACCTATAAGTGTCAACGAAAGTTGCAATTTTCGCATTGAAGGTGCAATCTATGGCAAAAACTAATAAATGCATCTTAAAGAACGTAAAGAAAGCTATAATTTTATGTACCGAATGATTTTTATGTGGCACGTAGGTATCATGGGTATCATTGTCTTGCCCCTTAACATCTTTTGATATAATACATATACGCAAGCAGTTTCAGCACGCTATAATAACGCATAAAATGAGATATCGTCGAGGTGGCCACATTACCTACACCCACCTTAGTAAAATGTAATATTCGTTCAATAATCTTTACTACAAATATGATAATTGCCATAGCAACGAGCATTACTCTATTTTACAAACAAGATTAATCTTATAATAATCATTTTCGCTGTCTAACGTTTCTCAGCGTGAGAAACACGCGTTTAACGACATACCCGCTGAAAATTCAGGCGAGCTCACATCTCCAACCAAGGCAGTCGCTTAAATGCGCGAGCCCGTCTCGTTCAACGCGCATTACAACAATCAAATTAAAATCAGAGGCGCGAGGTCGCTGCGGCGGAAGCGTGCAGGCCCCCGGCTCGTGCTCAGATTTGCAATGCGTATGCAAAAGCCTCGAGAATGCAGCTGCACCGGGCGCCGCGCGCATTAACTATCATATATACGCTCGCGTCTCCCGCGTGCATTTCTAAAGAGCGAGAGCCAGGGAGAGTAAGAGCGAGCGTTGTCGGGCAATCTTGCGCGCAAGTTTTCTCATTTGCCCGGGCGCGACTTTATAAGCCAGTATAGTGCGCGTGCGATGAACTTCTCGGTTCGCGCGGATCGTATTTTGGCTATTTTACCAAGCAGATCCTACTCATGTGTTCGAGGAGCGGCTTTCTATTAGCGGAGAGCAGAGAGCGAGTTTGGCAAAGGGAAAATTGCGGGGAATTACGAGGATGGGGGGGAGGAGTGGAGCGGGACTGGGTAGGTTTCCAGAGCTGGTCGACCGCGCGATTACGTTATAAAAGCAAAAGTGTCTCATTTGAATTGTACATTTGCATTTAAATTGCTTTGATTTCTTCGGAATCCGCGTTGCGAGCCCTTGGACTTGGATCGCGTTAAATTATATTCATTTGGTTTACGTTTCTGAAAAGGAAATGTTTCCTTTCGGAAAAAAGGCTTCAATGAGAATTAGCAATGTGATTTTTAGTAGTACAGTTATGAAATATAAGCTGTTTTAAAAACAGGAGATGAAAGGAGACTTTAAAAAATAATCCTATATCTTTGTAAATTTTTTATAGATAATGAATAATTAAAAAGTTTCAGTGTTTATATAATCGAGGAACTAATTTATGAAAATATACAGTGTCTTTTGGGATTCTTCCATATTATATGTTGCATTATTAAACGAAAGATATTTAAGTTTAGTTTTCTCTTGTCTGTTTTGTGTAAATAATAATGTTAATGAATGTACACATTTTAGTATTCTTACTCATTCATTAATTAACAATCATTATAAAAATATTAATTTATAGAGTTTGAGTATAAATAATGTTAAATAAATCATTTGTCTTCATTCGGGGATACTTTTTAAATCTCAATATTCCCATTTTCTTTAAAAAGTATATCGTATTTCTTTTAGTACTCGTACATTCTCATTCAAGGCGTAATCCTCTTATATGCTCGAAGATTAAGTAAAAAAGTAATACATGAAAATCGTCTACGTAACAACCCAGCTCTTTCTGTACATATTCAGGAAGAGTAAAATATATTTGTATATTTGTGTGGTTTAAAATAGATATTGCAAAAATTATGTTTTAGGAATAGGTCGCAGAAAAATATTTTAAAAACAAATATCGTTTGTTATTTTTAGCATGAGAGTGATAACATCATTTAAAACGTTAATCCGCCTGAAAAACAAATTTTTGTAGAGATGCAACATCTGTATCTAAATGCCACGACTGTTTACAACGACTATACAGAACGAAAAAAAAACGAAACTGAGAGAAAAGCAGTCGAAAATAAACCCGCCCGAAAGCTCGTAAACCAACAACAGCGAAAAAAGAAGAAATCTCCGCCCACTAAATTACGAACCGTTTCAAGTTAAAATTCACGGTAAAACGTTTATATTCTCCTTTTTGAAAACAACACCCGCTTCTTTGCGGACGCTTCAAACATCCTTCATTTCGCATGTCACGACCCCAGATAAAAATGGCTCATACATTATCATATATGATCGTATATAACGTTTCATATATGATCAAATATGATCATAATTGAGTTATGGCAACACATGAACTTATCTGATCGTATATGAACATATATGCTCGTGTAAGTAGTGCTAGTTTTATAAGAGGTCTTGGACAAGAACTAGCTGTTTTTGAGAATTCTGAGCTGTGCTAGTCTTCGTACGGAGCGTCGATATACGATTATATATAACTGTACATGCTTAGATATGACTATATATGGATCTTTTCGAGCATCCAAATGAAACTTTTGATATGTCCATATAGGTATATATATAATGGTATAAAGCCAAATATGGGCATACATGACCATAAACGTTCATATATGCTTATATGTTGCCATAATTCGTGTATGCTCATACATAGATTGTTATTTACATATATGAACATACATATTCATATATCTTCAAATATAATCTTCATATGTGATCATATATGATCATATATAAGTATATATGGTCTTACATGAAGTCATTTTTACCCGGGCCCCCTTTTCACACCCCTAACAATGAGAGTGTCATACCTACGCAAAATAGATTTCGCTAAGGCTTTGGGAGTTGTTTTCTAATACTTAAATATAAAGTCCAGTATTTTGATCCCAGAGTCTTTGATGTAAATATCACAATGCAGTAGGTACATTTGATTGACGGTTGATTGACGATATTGAATTTTATACAGAAAATCGCGTAAAGAACAAGAAACTTAAGACGAGACTTTGAAATTCGAACACCTCGAATCTCCCAGAAAGTACGGTGGTCATTCAATGAATAATGTCGGTTTTAAATTAACCAAAGCAGACGTGAGTTCGTTAAAAATTTCTAAAGCGTACGAGTGTGCGCCATGACTTGGTTGTGCCCCGGCATCTCCGTGCCTCGCATACTGCACTCGAAGCTTATAATTTAGCGATCTTGCGCGTTTTTCAATTTCCTCATTTCAACATTAAAAAAAATGAACTTGTCCCAGGATGTCAGCTGCAGCGCGCAATGTCCATTTGTAAAGGACACAGCTTGCCCTTGGTCTCGGTGATACGGATCCACGTGCGGCTGCACCCACACTCCTTCTGGTTTTTTCGTAGGGCAGACCGAGGCCAGCTGGGCATGTCGGGTAAAATGCGTATTCGTTATACTTTCATATGATTTTAATTTTTTCCGTACTCTATTTATATTTATTCGTCATTGATTTAAATAAATTAGTCAGTAATTTGCGATTACACTGAATCAAGTCAATTCGTCCTATCATCAAGATATTTAGCTGTCAAATAACTCAGAATATAAAGGTTGTTATAATCTGGGCTTCTAACAGTCTCAAGAGATAGTAAAAAGCTACCTTTCTGGAAATTTTCAGAAGAAATAATGACGTTTTACTTAAGTTATCGTTCGCGAAAAGAAAAACGATTTTTTTACAAAATAATTTTTTTTTCAAAAAAAGAAAAGTATACCTAAAGGCTTGAAAATTTTACAAAATATTCTTATCTATATTCCTTGACACCTCAAATTTTTTAAAAAAATGTCCAAGTTATATTTCCCAGATATCACCGTTTAAACAAAACATGACGTTTTCGCGTATAACAGAAAAAAGAATATAGCTTATTTAAAATTTCGGGTCGGGAAAGATAGGTAATTTTATGCTCTGGTAAGTAATGAATACAAAATTATCCTAAAAAAATGATAAAATAAACTAACTAATGGTCAAGTAAAGAAATTAATTATTGTATTATCAGAAACTTGTATGTACATTCATGATATAAGATTCATTTTATAAGTATCCGGATATATATTTATACTATGTATTTCATATCGCAGTGTGAAGTATTGTAATTTCCGCTTTACAATCATTTTGTGTTTATTTTGATACTTCGACAATGTCATCAATTAGGTATAGAAAATAACTACAAACATACGGCCCAGTCAACTAATAGTTGAAGGTGTATCAGAAAAAAAAAATTTCAGTTAAAAAATTAATTTTCTACAGCTTGTCTAGTAAAAGATAAGTGAAATATAAATGATAAATTTAAAATATAAGTCAATAATAATTAAAATAAAGTAAGCCAAATTTTTTGTAATATACGAATGAAACTGGTTAGCATACAAAAATATTTACAATGCATAGTAATAAAGATTAGTATATTTTTCGAAAAGATGACAAAAGCATTTTCTTAGTTTTACTGTACAAATTTTTCAGATAAAAAATATGAATAATTATAAAATGTTAAAAATAATTACACATTTGATTTAATCATGAATGTACATACACTTTTCTGAAAATGCAAGTTGCAATGTTTAAACGGTATAGAATTTCTCAATTTTGTAACAAAGGAAAAAAGGAAATCACAAAAGAAAAGTGTCCAACTTAGCCCCACTTCCTCCTACCATCGTCACACGGCACGGTCACATCACGTGCACATCACATATCACATCTCATTAGTGGAGAACGTCTCTTATACTTTCATGTTACCGACAGTTGTAAGTACAAATACATTGAAAAAAACCTCTGCCTAGTCATTGGAACTTAGCTCCTTCAAAGTTTATAAATTGTTCTAATATGAAATTATTTATTCTATTTAATACTGGGGAGAAAAATAAAAATGACAAGTCTATTGCTTTTTAATATGTCGAGATACATATGTATTTAAATTTAGTAATTTAACTTAAGCAAAAGTATAGCATAGATTATAAAAATGTATTGTTGTTTAAAATATTTTATAATATATATAATGCATACCATTTTTACAATTTAAGATAAGATGATAATATATAACTAAGAAAACCTTAAAAATGTTCATTAAGTGTAATTATTGGAGTTAATTATTCAAAGTAGTTTATTCAATCTCATTTTAACTGTGACCCCAAATTTTATCTCTATTAAATTTTATTCCTTACAAAATGTATTGGAAAAAGAAAAATATATTGTGTCACGTGTATAATGTGACAAGTCTGGAGAAATGCAGGTGCAATAAGAGATATACTCGAAACGAAGTAAGTCGGCCCGTTCGGAGGAATAGCGCAGTGGATAGCGTGCTTACCTGTTGACGAGAGTCAAAAACAAGCTTGGGTTCGAATCTCGCCTTGGTTCGAATCTCGCCTTGGGCTAATTCGTCCGCCTTTTTATAATTTAATTAGCCGAATATAAAATCGTAACAATTGATTACCTAAAAAATGATCTACAATCTTCTCATATTTTTAAACTATTTAATACAACATATTTGTACAAGTTATTGGACTAAACGCATATTTTTGTGATAAACCTATTAGACAAAATTTATTTTAAAAAATTCAAGAAAAATTTTCAACTATAAATAAACTTATGCCAAAGTATAGCACTTAAAAAGCAAATTAAAGATTTTTTGCATATCAAGTTACACTTTTTTCAATTGACAATAATAAATTTTACAACACTATAATTATTGATTAAATTTTATTTATGAATATAATAAATGCATACTATTTTCAGAAATAAATTTTTTTCGTAATTTTGTTTGAGTTTATGAACAACGAATTTATTCATTTATACAAAAATATCATAAGAATCGAAAACCGCTGCCAATTCATTGGCAGTTAGCTTCCTCCAACTAAATTAATTGTTTCAATATGAAATTCTTTGCTCTTATAAATTATTTTTAAATTGTTATATCTTACCAAAATATAACCGTTTAAATCATTTTATCATTTTTATTATTATTATCATTATCATTATCATTATCATTGTGGACCAAAAAATAACATAACGACTCCGAACTCTCCAGATTAATAAACGTTAAGTAAATCCGATTTATATTAAAACTTAAATCCACCATTTTGAATTTAGTATTTTTGTTAGAAAATGCATAATCAATCCAATGTATAGCAACCCAACCCAATTATCAACTTTCAATCAAATACAATTGATTTTAAAAATTTTTTAAAAATCATAAAAATAAAAATAAATAATAAAACAAAAACAAATTGATGAGTCTTAAGAAAATATAGTATAGCTAAAAATTGCATACTCTTTCAAATGCATTTACAGTGAATCGATCATATTACTTCTACATACCAACAAAATTTACCTCATCAATTTCTGAATATTCGCCTCTAGGAGTTGTGAGGCCGTGAAGTTGGTGAGGTGTATAAGCTTAAGTGAGTCAGGCCTTAAGGGATGAATGACCGTCTGAATGGGAATCAAGGATCTAGCTGGGTAGGCGGTAAGACAACCGCACGCCTGGTTGGAGACTTGCAGTGAATGAGGGAATTTTCTCTATAAACGGGCTTTCCATGAAAGGTGTACGAATGGGGTGCAAATGAAGGGTGAAGGAGCCTAGCCAAAACGGGTATTGCTGGATCCCCGGACATTTCACCTGCCCGTCCTTGATGGGAGGGCGAGGGTAACGACTCGCTTTAGCGACAATGGAACAACTCTCCATTGCGGTGTGGTAGACCACAATGGGTAAATTACCATTCAATCCAAGGTGTAAGATACCGTGCCCAGGGATTCATGGCATAGGGGAGCTGTGTCGCTAACGGTTCCTTCGGGACACCGGGCTGAATCCCGTCGTATTATAAGCCTTGCCCGGCAGAGCGGCTCCTGACGGGCGGACCGTTTATTTCCGCACTACTCGTGGGATTTAAATTGAAAAGCAATATACAAGAACCGATCGCCGACAACTCGGAGAAAACCCTCCAGGGAACTCCGGCAACGGAGGTAGCTGGAGAGAAACCCCAGGAAGAGACGGGCTTGAACCAACATCTGAGTGGGACTCAAAGGAGAAAACTCCTGAAGCAACGGGCGATAGAGGAGGGCCGACCTTTGCCCGTATTCGTGGCAAACAGGCGGCAGGGAAAGTGGGAAAAGAAGAGGGCCAATGCACTCGTTCAACCTTCAACTCCTGTCCCTGGAACGTCTGGGGCAAGAAAACGGCATCTTCCAGCCTGGAGGTGCCGGAGCAGGCTTTGAGACTGCTTAAGCGACCAAAGGAGAGTGGGGAGCTTCGCGACGGCGGCATCAAGCCTGCCGAGGGTCACCCTCACTTGTGGGGAGTACCTTGGAAGGGAAATGCCTGCTGACGTGATAGGAAAGTTCAAGGAGGTGGTTGTTAACCAAGTCCTGATGATGGAAGAGGGGGACTTTGTACCCCGATTTAAGGAAACTTTCCCCGGAAAAGGCAACCTTGTGTTTGTTTGCGAGGGCAAGGAAACAGCGACCTGAATAGAAAGGGAAGCAGAGAAATTGGACCTAGGGGACCCGAACCTGAAGACCAGAGTGGTAAAGGCGGAAGTGCTGAGGATCACCAAGGTGATGACTCGACTCCCCGAGGGGGTTAAAACTGCACGGGACTTCTTAAATCTGGTCCGGCGGCAGACTGGGAGAGTGGACACGTCCAGGTGGGCAGCCCTGAAGCAGACGCCGGAAGGCTATCTGATTCTGGGCTTAGATGAACCATCGGCCGCTACACTGAAGAGTAGGAGTTACAGACTGAAGGCGGGCGTCGGTTCAGTGACCTTCAAACCACTGAGTACCGCCTACGGGAAAGTGACGACGTTTCAAGAGGCAGCGCAGCCTCAAGTGGTAGAGCAATAATGGCGGCCACCAAGATACGTTTCTCTCAGATTAATTTGTAAAACCTTACCAGCTGACTTTACGGTCTTTGCCTTCTTTGGAGCTGGCTCGCCTGTGGAAATCCACTGTTTGGATTGTTCCTTTGTCTCAGGAGTGTAGTGGTGTATCCATGTTTCATCCACAGTCACAAATCGACGAAAAAATTCCTCAGGATTCCGACTTATGCGCGCCAAAAGAGCCTCAGAGGCGACCACTCTATTGCGTTTATTCTCAGCTGAGAGCAAACGCGGCACCCATCTTGCCCATAGCTTTTTCATGCCTAATTTTTCATGTAGAATTGAAACAACTGCACCTATAGATATCCTTGTGGCCTCAGCTAACTCACGCACTTTTAATCATCTATCCTTCAACACCATATCGTGGATTTTATTGATGATTTCGGGAGTAGTTGCTTCTACGGGCCTTCCTGAACGTGGTTCGTCACTTATTGATGTACGACCACGCTTAAATTCATTTACCCAGTTATAAACCGTTGCTAAGGCAGGGGCAGATGTGCCATGAACTGAGTCCAATTCATTTTTTATCTCATATGGAGTTAAACCCTTTAAATGAAAATGTTTAATTACCGCTCTGAACTCGTTTTTTTCCATTTTTCTTAACAATCAATTTTTTTTTCAATTGGTTATAAAAACACGTAAACTCAGAAGCTGTGGACTGTGACTGCACCATATATCTAGTCGGGAGTGGTGCTGACTGAAAACAGATGATTTGGAGCGATTCGCGCGCCATCTGTTGGTCATTCTAAAGACTTATTGAACTACCCTCGTATAAGGAAGAGCTAAAAGAACGTTCAATACACCTTAAAGAAACTTATGGGACGGAATATAGACTGGAATGGACACTGGAACAGGTCCAGACAGCCATTAAAAGATAAAGGGACAACCAAACGGTGCCCCCTGGTGGAACAAACACCTAGAGGCGCTGAAAAGGAAGGCCCGAAAGGCTTTTAATAGAGCAAAGAAAACAAGGAACCCAGAAGGATGGAAGATGTATCAGGATACGCTAAATGTCTTCAAAAGGGAACTAGATAAAGCCAAAAGGGAGAAATGGCAAAATTTCTGTTCAAGTACGGAAGGCTTAAGAGAAACGGCTAAACTAGCCAGACTTCTAACCAAGGATAACAGTACTCGTTTACAAAGCCTCAAAGACAGGTCCGGATACTACACGAAAACGGAAGAGGAAACAATGGAACTACTTCTGAGAGCGAATTTCTCGAACTTCACTAAAAATGAGAACGGGGAGGGACAGATACGTATACCTGGGAGAACTAGGACACGAGGAAATGCGGATTGGGCGTTGGCGGCACAGATCGTCACACCGGAAAGACTCAAATGGGCGATCAACACCTTCGAACCGTACAAAACACCAGGACCGGACGGCATTTTCCCCAAACTTTTGCAGGAAGGGTGCGATGCTGTACTGAGACTGGTCACGGGGATCTTTAGAGAGAGTATCGCCATTGGATATATTCCGGGAAGCCGGAAACGTACACGGGTTTCGTTCATACCGAAACCCGGAAAGAAGAGTTACACGTCTGTGAAGGACTTTAGACCTATTAGCCTTACCTCCTTCATGCTGAAAACGCTGGAGAGGCTGGTTGACAGGTACATAAGAGAAACGATCCTGGGAAGTTCACTATTCCACCAGGAACAACATGCATATTCGGTGGGAAAATCCACGGAAACGGCTTTACACTCTGTTGTAGGATATATTGAAAAGGCAAAAAGCATCAAGGAAATGGTACTTGGCGCTTTTGTGGACATAGGAGGAGCTTTTAACAGCACTACTAGGAAAACCATTGACACAGCCCTAGCGATGCATGGTGTACCGCTGACCATCAGAAACTAGATAGCGGAAATATTGAGCGGTAGGGACATTTATTGTTAATGGAAGGGGAAAGCAGTAAAGGGGAGGGTCAATGAGGGATCTCCGCAGGGGGGGGTAATATCACCTCTCTTGTGATCATTCGTAGCTGACGAACTCCTACGCATACTTAACAGAGAAGGAATATTTGCCATACTCCTCAGGGGTAAGTATGAGGAAGTTTTACCGGATCTCGCTCAAATAGCACTGAGCAAGGTCAGGGAGTGGTGTCAGACGGTATCTCTGGGGGTAAATCCAGAAAAAACAGAGATTGCAGTCTTTATCACCAAATAAAAAACTAAAATCAACAGAAAGGTTAACTTCTACGGGAAAGAAATACCGTATGCAGAAGGAGTGAAATACCTAGGGGTATATCTAGATAAAAAACTAACCTGGAAGCAGCATGTTAAACAGCAATGCGGAAAGGTGCTAAACATATTTATGCAGTGTAGAGCGACTATTGGCACAGGATGGGGGCTAGAACCCCAGAAGCCCTTATGGATATATAAGGCGATACTGAAACCGAAGCTCATCTACACTGCAGTAATATGGTGGAAAGCAACCGAAAATTAAACCACAAAGAGAAGCTTGGACCGTGTACAGGCGGTCATATTGAGGGAAATGTTTGGGTTGCGAAGAAGTACCCCCACAGCCGCTGTCAGGATGGTGCTGGGCATGGATGGCCTTGACCTAAATATTAAGGAGGCGGCCACCAGGTCGGCATACAGACTGATGTGCGGCGGAGGGCGGTCAAAGAAAGGAAACCGACATACTACAATCCGGAGAGAAATGATGGGCGAATCAATCTTTAGAAAGTCTCAGGATAGAATTAATAAAATCTTCCAAATCGGACAACGTTACAAAACGAAAATACCGAATAGAGAGGAGTGGAACAACCAAAACTTTGGACATGGAGACAACTGGTTTACAGATGGATCTAAAACGGACAAAGGTACAGGATTTGGAATCTGTGGTCCCAAGTGACGGGAGGATACAGCCCACAGCCTGGGAAGACACAACACAGTACTACAAGCGGAACTGACAGCCATAGAGACCTGTGCGAGAAACTTGGTGCAAAATGGGGTCGAAGGCAGAGACAGCCAAATCTGCACCGACAGCCAAGCAGCTATCTTAGCTCTGGGGAAACCTAGCACCACGTCAGTCTTGGTCACAGATACGAAAAACACCCTAAATGAACTGGCTAGAGTAAATAGGGTCTGCATCACCTGAATTCCTGGACACTCAGGAATAAAAGGGAACCAAAGAGCAGATCAACTTGCAAGGCAAGCAGCAAATAAAAGCGTATAACGGTATTGAATAAGTGTTAGGTAAATTATTACGAATATTATGATTAATTGCCAATCGGCATATGCCGTCAGGCAATCAAACATAGACCTCCAAAGGGTCATAATTTTATTTATATTTGAGCGCCAGGCACTGTATTCCGATTTAGTTAAAATTTTACAAACGGTGACGAGAATTCCCCTCGTCCTATTCTTTGAATTTATTATTTGCACGGCTAGCTAAGAATTGTTTCTATATGCGGAGAGTCGTGGGGTCTCGACGGTTACGACTTCCTTACCTTTCTTTCACCTTTCCACGCGAAAACATAGGCGAAGCTTGTTCAAACAGACACACACATAGGAGTGAGGCAACACAAAAAAAATAAAATAGTATGATCTCTATATTTAGATTTAAAATGAATGCAGTGCCTTTTATTTCACGGAGAACTTATGCGAGTGGGAGAACACGCTGTAGGTTTTATACAAGAACGTTTTATCGAGTCTCCCACGAGGCACCTCGTTGAAAGTAACAAAGTTTTTCCCGTGAGTTAACAAAATTCCAATTTTTAACCAAGGTACAATCTTACAAAAGTTCGCCAACGAAATTATCGCTACATCCACCTTACTTCTGAATCTTACATTTTATTTCTAAACCGTACTAAATTTAACGTATCTAATGTTTCTACTTTAACTTTTCCCTAAAATTAGTCTTAATTATATTTATTTAATTTTGTAAAAAATGGTATCAATAAAATTGTATGAAAAAAAGAATAGTATACGCCCGGGGCAGTAAAGGCAACCCGGCGTCTAATTATTGGCCCATATTAGGCACAAAAACGTGGTGACTTAGCTTAGTGTCCTTCTCGTCGATGGCGTGGAGGCTGAAGCGAGTAGCGCAGTCACATGAAGAGGTTCGGCGAGAAGTTATACAAACCAACTAAATCAAAGTTACAAAAAATATAATTCGTATAAAAAAATAAAAGAATTATACGACTGAACACAAGAAAAAAATCAAAGTCCAGAAGGGACTCGCGGCGCGGATGTTGGATGAAGTCCCGTAGCCAGGAAGGTGTTGGTCGCCCGGGAGGCCGGAGAAGAGTCTGCCGAGTCTGAGTTCGCTGCCGGCTCGAAGGCCGCGGCCTTGGACCCGCCTTCCACGTCGCTGCCTCTGATTGGTGACTTCTCGTCGTCGCCAGGCTCTCTGATTTGAGAGCAACCCTCACGAAACAAAAAAATGAGCCCTGGTTGACAAAAAATTACCGCACCAATCTCGAGATATGAGCAATCAAAAATTTTTTTGAAAAAAGATATAACCTTAAATATCATGAAAAACAAAAGTCCTCATGATCTGGGCGAATACCTTAGCCAAGAGATTACTAAAAGCTATTTTTCTGGAAATTTTCAGACAAACTAAAGCCGTTTTATTCGAGTAAATGGACGACAAAAAAAACTATTTTTTCACAAAATGATTTTTTTCTCCGAAAAAGAAAAGAAACAACTTGAAAATTTTACAGAATATTCTTTGTCATATTCCTAATCACTTAAAAACTTTTCAAACATTTTCCTTCATATTTTTCACAGATACAGCCATTTAAACAAAAAACAACATTTCCGTGTATAACGTAAACAGGGAAATGACTTTTTTTAAATTTCGGGCCGGAAAAAATAGACAATTTTGTGCTCTTTAAAATGCATTTAAAATGAATAGATAATATTATTTTAAACATACAAAAAGACGAAAAACTAAAACTCATAAATCGAAAAACCACTATAAAAACAAAAAAACATTGAAAAATCAAAAAAAAAGTTTTTTCAGCAGCCTTCCTTAAAAGAAACAAATTCAATGAGCCCTGAATCCGGTAATTTAACCGTGGATTACTCGAGATACAGAGGGATAGATACATACACACAAACACATACACACAAGCACATACACACACACACACACACATCCATACGGACATTTTCTAAAAATAGTATATTTTAACTTCTTATGTCTCAAAACATGTTTCTAACATGTTTTAAGCAAAACTTTTTTTTTTACTTTTACAAAGCTTCCTTAACGAGGAAGCAATATAATACAAAACCAAATCTTCATCAAAAAATAAAGATAGAACTTTGAATGACTAAAAAGTACCGCAAAATACTCAAGAAATAAGATATTAAAAACTTTTTGACAAAAAATAAATATCTTCAAAATGAAAAAAACGTTATAATAAATCGATAAATCTTTAAAATTCTTCTTAATTTCACATCTTCATAAAAAAATGTAAAAATTGAGCTTTAGTTGATCAAAAATTACCGTGTAATACCCAAAAAATAAGCAATCAAAAATTTTTGGAAAATAAATATAACTTTGAATATCTTGAAAAATAAAAGTCCTCATGATCTGGACAAAGAACTTAGCCAAGAGATAGTAAAAACCTACTATTTTGAAACTTTTTAGAATGAATAATGTCATTTTACTTAAGTTATCATTTACCATAGAAAATCGATTTCTTTTACAAAAGGATTTTTTTCTCAAGCATAGAAAAATAAAATGTCTACAAAATTTTACAGAATAATCTTCTCCATTAACCTAATTAGCTTTTTTCATAAACTTTACTTTCATTTATATTACATAAAATTGGGGGCACTGTTAGACCGGGGACTGATAAAACGTGGACACTGATCATAACTGAGACGGAGACACTGTTAGGCAAAGTTTCTGGCGCGTTCACCTATAATTGGGGAGAGCGGGAAGGTTAGATCGAACACTACTGCGTGATAGGCAGAGGCAAACGGAGCAGCAAGGTTGGGTCAATAAACAGGGCACCGCCTGCTCAGTCCCTTCATTTATCAGTGAACCACTTTGACTTTATAATGTTTATATCCGTACATAAACCAGCCAATACAAATGAAATATCAAGCTTAGTACAAATATTTAAATTTACTAAGGTAAGATACGAGTATGCATCAACATCTGCCAAGTCCAAGTTAAAATCAGATTAATTTATGATCTAAAATAAATAAAGTATTTTTTGAACTTCAAAAAATATATAAAAAACTACAATTTCAACAATTACAATTGACAAATAAGACAATTAATACCAGAATACCTCAAAACAAAACATCAATTTAATTTCAGAATACTTTGACCGATATTGTATGAAAGTTTAAAAAATATCCATTGTCATGGGTTGTGCAATAAACTATTTCAAGTTAAAAAAGTAAGTTTCGAGAAAACCCTGTTTAAAGCTTTAATTTTCTATACTATGTAATGTAAATTGATCCACTCAAACGACTATACCTTTGGTATACCAAGGGTTTTGACATACATCAGGTCTCAAAATGTTCATAAAACTATAAACATAAAAAATATGTAATAATAAATTTTTAAATTTTCTGGTAAAATATCAGTGGTGTAGTTAGCAGCAGTTTTATTCTTATAGCTGAATGGATATAGATTTTTTTAAATAAATGGTAGTTTACATTCATTTTTTGCTATTTTAATAACGAATAATAATTATTTAAAGCTATATGCTAAATAATGCCTGATCACTCATAAATTTTCGTGCTCATGTCCAAGTATCGCGCAATCGCTCCGGTATGTTACGCTTCTCTCCGGTGTCCATTTTATTGTGTCAAGGACTCATAAATATTTTCTTTCCAAAGATATATCTTCCATAGACGATCATTATGATTATCTCTTTTTGAGACATAGAATGTCTTTATTTTATTATCGATTTTGCTTAAGGGAGTACTATCGATAAGAGATTGACGGTTCAGAAATATCTGAAATTTAGCATATGCAAAGATTTTAGTTAAAAAGTGACTAAGTTAAATGTTGGTGAATTTTTAGAGCGTGAAAATAAAGTTATAAACATTTCAGTTTTCATAAATCGCACATCTTTCTTCAACTCTTGATTGAATAACACTGACGGTTCAGAATTTGCTCAAATTTGGCAGATTATCAGTTAAAAAACTAAAGAATAATTTGAGTGCTTGTAAATAAGAATTTAGCGCCCGTAACCGTAATAATAAATAAATGAAAATAAAAAAGGTACTCTCAGCTTAAAAAAATGAGTCAAATTATTTTCCATGTGAAATTTCTTATTAATAATTATGACAAATAGAATTGCTTAATGAGAGTGTAACATCATTATTTGGTGTAAGTTTATGTATGCAACATCTGTTATTGCACTTATTTTGACTATTTTGACTAGATACCTACCGGTAGTACTCCCTTAAGCAAAAGACGAACGTAAGAAATATTCTTGAAAGTCTCTGTAAATATTTTTAACAAATTCATTTTACTTTCCAGGTTGTTTAGTTTGCGGTTACCAACCATGTTTTTAATTTACAGATTTGATTCCAAAACCAACACACAGTAAATTTAAAAGAACTTTTTACACTTAGCACACTCAATTCATATATATTACAAATATGAATATTAATTCTAAAAATTAGTATTTCTACACACAATACAATCATTCCTAAAACCCAACTTCCTACTAAGATGCAAAATATAAAAGTTAACTTTTCGATTAGAAGAGGTGCAACTGTATTTTCCTCATTAAAATCTTTTACATAGTAAAGCTTCTCACGATCTAAAATCAATTTAATAAAGCCACCTTCATTCATCATTAATAAAATTAAGTGCAATTTATGAAGAAACGGTGAATCTTCTGCGCATGTAAATGCTAAACTTCTTTCGGCAAAATTATTTTTCGATATATGAATAAGTGTACTTTCGTGTGTGAAGTATCCAATACGTGCATCCGCATATAAACAAACAGCATGTTCACCATTACGAACACGATTAATACAGTCTTTGTAGCTATTAGTCGCTTCAAACCGTTCTTGAATTTCTTTTTGCAATACCATTTTCCTATAACTTGGAAACCCATAAATTGTAAAGTTTGATAAAATTAAATCTGCTGCTGTATCAATTGTTGATGATTTATCACTCATAGTATTTATTGCACTCAAGCAGCTTTGCATGAAAGAACTAAATAAAAAGGTAACGATCGTGCAAGTAATCAAAAGTATTTTTCCAGATGAAGTGATTGGTTCTATTAAAACGGAATTATTAACGAATAATCGCATAAATTCTAAAGTTGCTGAAGACAGCGATTGGTTGAGAATGTATTTTAAAGCAACAATAGAAACAAAAAAAATTACGCTTAAAGTAATCCAAACTTTCACGGTAAATATCATTGATAATTTGTCAACGTAATTGACTGGTTTTTTAAGTGATATGATTTTTAATCTACTTGTATAAAATGAATGTACTTGCACCTTCCAATAGTCACTTATGGGATATAAATGCATGAAAATATCAACTGAACTTGATAGTACATCTTTTAACATTCCACGAGGTTCATCTTGCTCGTCAATAAATCCACCAAAAGGGGACTTTTTCACAGTGATCGTTGCATTCATGCGGTTTAAAGCTGTACACATTAATTGGAAATCCAACCCGCGGTATCGCTCATAACCTGCTTTTGTTTTGTCATAACGATATATCAAGTCATCCGTGGAAATAACAAGTTTTAAATTATACCCATTTAAATTTTCTGTTTTGTCGAAAAATATATTATTGCTACAGATCGAATCGTCTAGATATGAAATGTAGGAAAATGTTGTATTTCTATTTTAAATTCAAGGATTAAATAATCAATTATATATAATTATACTTACGATGTGTGAGCAAAGTTTTGTAGGTTTGCTCAAGTGGGTATTCCAATAGTGTCCAATATGTATTCGGAAAATAATTTGCTTTTGTTTTGTTCCAAATTTTTGGAGCTAAACTTGTGTATGGATTAAACGTGTATAAAAATAGATGGTTGTTCGAATTTTTACATAAATATATAGCAGACAAAATATTAAAAGTCCATGCAATGCTTAGAAATAAATGGGCAATCTCACAACTGTTTTCAAAATGTATATTAATTATCAGAAAGCGAGCTTCATGGTTCCACCAAACTGAATCTCACATTTCTTCTAATAATTTTGTGAAACGTGCAGTACTAGAAGTCACGAGTATAACACGGGTAACTGGGTAATTCTTTTTCTCAAAATATCTTTCGTTTATGACATAAACTTTTCGAAAACGTTTATGATTTATAAAACCGATATTTTCTTTCATTCCGATGAAATGTATAGGTGTGTGTGTAGAATATAATAAACTGATGATAACTGACTCTTTTTTACTTTCTTCACTAAAATATATAGTATTCTGTTTTTCCTTGTTAAAACAATAGTCTACAAGTTTTACCTTCAAATGCAAGTCATTTAATATTTCTTTTACAAATCCAAAATACTTGTGAATCAGAAAAGATACTTACAATTACTTGAGATACATAATCCGTCTTTGTTGAAACAATAAAATTGGTTTTAGTTTTAGTTTCAGCATATATTGCAAAAAATCCAAGCATATATGCGATATACAATAATGTATTACGTATCATTTTTTAAGTATGTAGTTTGTCTTCTTATTATTAATAGTTCGTTTTAAAAAAAGATACTAACACAAATAGTGTGGGAAGGTGGCAATAGTGTATGTAAGCGAATTTATAATAATATTTTTATTTTTCTCTCAACTGTTTTGGTCGAGTAGTAAAGAACAACTGAACGGACTTGAGAAGTAGTAATATGTTTAAGTTACTAAACAAAATGGCGATCAATACTAATTTTTGTAACTTCTATGTAACTGTTGAAAATAAATATGACCCAAATAAACAATGTTCTAAAATAAATAAATTAAATATATAAATAGAATGAATAAAAAAAATTACGCAATTGTAAAAGAAATACCACTAAAATAAAATATTTTTTGCCCGCCTCTACATCTGAAATTCTCATTATTAACATCAGTAAACACTGATTAGGAATCAAATTTCTGATGTAAATTCGATATTTTGGTGGATAGATTCATACAAGGGATAATTACTAATTTCTCGGTATAAAAGTTTAATATCAAGTTTCAGCAAATACTATTCTTAAGTGAGCATTTGTTAAGAAAATAATAAAAAGATATAATTGACGCATTTTACAGCAAAGCGGAACACAGTTTAACCAATATTTAAAAATCAATATTTCGATATTTCAAATAGTCCACGTAAACGTACTAAAAACCTTATCTTCTTAGCTTGCAAACTACGTACCTTTGTAAATAAATTGTAGACAAGTCGTACGAGTTTTCCATTTTTGCGCTGTATGCGTGACTTGTATAAGAGCTGACGCGCGCTGCCCAGGATTTCAGAGTCAGTAGGGGAGAGCGGGGCTAATTGAACGCGGGGTATTAAGAACACTTGAAATTATAAAAAGTACACCGTCAAAAACACTATTTAAGGAGCCAGGCCTGGGTTAAACCCAAAAAAGATTTTTTCTTATAATTCCAGAACTCTTTTTATTTTTAAAAACAATCATTCGGAAAATTGTTATGCTATCAATACATAATAATATCTTAAATTTTACCGTTGTAAAACCTCAAAACCTTGATCCTACGCGTCACAATAACTCACTATTTTTAATACCATATTTATTAAAGGAACTATATTCCTCACACGATTCTAGGTGACATAATGAATGAATATTTTTATTTCGACAGTTATTCGACTCTTTTTGACATGTATTATAACATGAGTGGACCACTTTTTCGTTAAATTTTTTTTTATTATCCTTTTTTGTATATTCAATCAATTTTTTCTAAAATATTAACAATATTTTTCAAAATATCGATTGAATCTCCGAAAAAAATTATAAAAAAATTGCTATATTTTTTCGAAATATAACCGTTTAAGCTAAAAATTACATTTTTGTGTAAAGCAAAAGAAGGGAAGGAGCCTATATAAAATTTGCGGTTGTAAAAGATAGGTATTTTCAAAGTCATATTAGTCTGAATTTTCACTATTTCTTGCGTATCATACTAAAGTCTACAGCATTCAATTTTAAATTATGTAATCTTATGCTAAAAGTGTTAATAATATATTCCTCTGTAAGAAATCAAAGTAACATTTCTTCTTAATTAGGTAAATTACACATAGAAATACATAGTTAAATGACGAATAATTACGTTTCAAATTGTAATGTTATTTTAGTCGCGAATAATTTACAATAAATTAAGTGAATTCATTGCGTCCAACGTGGGTCGGATTATGATCTACGTTAGACGTAGTAAATTTCCTAGTCGTTTTAGTAAAGTATCTTAGCTGACTGTAGTAAAGTAAATGGAAAATTACATTTTTTATGTCAATTTTACAATTTCTCTAGTACTAGGTATACGCGAAATCGAAACAATTTTGAAATTTACTTTTAATTTGTTAATTTCAGCATATTTTTCAGCTTCAAATAAACAGTTTTTCTTCAAAAAATACATAAAATAGTATATAAACTGTTTGAATTATCTACGGACTCTATTTATTAGATAATTATGACACGCTTTTTTTACTCTTATCTCCAAAAATTGTACTGTTGATAAGTAGTATGTTTTATATGGATTTTAAAATCAAAATTGTAAATTCACATCGTTTAACCTAGTTCCGTTTATAACCTCCGTTGAACATAGCGATATTACAAAAAGATTTTTTTACAGTGTGGTAAGTCCTGATAATCTCAATACCTGTATATATATAAAGAAATTTAAATTCAAGTAATTATCCCTTAAAATTAAAAGTCTGTAGTATCTTCTAAAAATTTGTGCAATAATTATTTTAAAATTATCTCTGTAAAATTTGAGATCGTTATACGATACATATTTTATGATATATTTATTCGAAATTTAGTAATTTTTGTTCTTTTTACGATACAGTATATATTGTATATCGACGGCTGAGCGGAAGAACGGTTAACTCGCCGCGCAATCGAAGAAGAGGTCAACTCGGAGGGCGCTCTAAAAGTAAATCAGCTCAGATATCGTGTGACGGACGGCTTCTTTAGTCAATTATTCCTCGCTTTACGTTATTTTTTGGCAACTCTAAAAAAATATGAGAACAAATATTACCGAAAAAATGAAATTTCCTATTTTTTTAGAGTTTTAAATACATAATGTAATGCGAGAAATAATTGACTAAAGAAGCTATTCTTTACGCGATATTTTAGTTAACATACTCTTGGAGCGCACGCCAAGATAACCTCTTCTTCGAGCGCGCGCCGAGTTAACAGATTCTTCCGCTCAGCCGTCGATATACAGTATTATAAGTATTGGCATCATTAATTATTTATATAAATTTTTTTGTAAGCGGCGTATGATGATATGTTATGATAATGGTATGATAATGGCCTTGATTGCATTAAACAGCTAATTGTAATATACATTATAAAAAGTATATCCATCATAAGTAAAATTAACTACATGCTAAGGAGTCGAAACCTTTGCACCCCATTGCAAACCCTTTGTAAATTGTAAATTCTAAGAATTTGCAACATATTGCACTATACATACACTGACACGAAGGATTCCTAATATTTTCACTGAATGACATAAATAATATAGAAACTTTCAGCTAGTTTGATTCAATTAATGGAAAAGTTTATTGCACTAAAAAATTAAAATAATGTGTAATTTAAATCAAGGGGCGCGATAGCGCCCGATGGCAAGTATAAGTCTAAAATGGTACGAAGCTGAGCGGGCGCTCCGGCGCCCTAATATACGCCAATTTTACTTTTCTATAACCTCTTAAAAATTTTAAATATTAATATCTAAATACTTATTGAGCGTTGAAGAGTGTACTGGCACTTATTTAAGAGATTTTTATTTAGTCTTCAACTTGAAAAAAGTTTCTGCGGAAAAGACTTATCTATTTACGAAATAAAACAGATTGAAATTTTGCTCGCTAAAATTATTTTTATTCTTCTCCGCCACTTCCGTTTTCTCGCAAGGGAATTGGTATAATAAAATAGTATAATAATGAAGCTCAGAATCCGTAGTTTGATTTCATAGGCTCCAAAACCCAAGATACAACTAAAAACATTAGTATTTCTCATATACGCAATGTTAAAAATATTATATATATATAGACCCTTTTTTAAACTTTTCTCTCATATATATATATATATATATATATATATATATATATATATATATATATATATATATATGTAGGTATATTAGCTATAATTGTGCGAGTGAGAAGCATCCGAGAGCCCGGCAGTGAAAGTGAGAGAAAAGTTTAAAAAAGGGTCTCCGACCCAGTGGATGTCTCGCTTCTACTAGCAGACTTTACCTATGCTTCTCACTCGCACTCACATACCCGAGGTGGTTACTATCCCCGTTTCCTCGCGGTATGCAATCAAACTGTGGGTACTGGGCATCTTTTTAGATACCAGAAAATACCTTGTAAAGCTTCATCATCAATATTCGCGATCTGGAGATATGATGCTTTTCTTGTCAATGTCAATTGTTCAAGATTCACACACTTATAAACTCGCTCACTTACTTACACGCACACCAGTTTACATGCATACGAAAACTTACCTCCTCTACTCTGAATCATTCTATTTATAGCCTTGCGCTCTCTTATACAGTCTACCTATCAATCATACATTCACTCATACTTACATATACACAATACATTTACACCTATTGCAAATTCCCTCAGATTTCGGGAATCGACGCTTCGTTCTCTTGCACCATGCAATACTACTGTATATTTATTTGTGCATCCTATAGCCAGCTTATTCCTACATAAAACTAATACGATAACAAACACTGGTCCTTCCTCCCTACTGGCGGCGTCCATCAGCATAGTTCACGCAGCAAACGGACATGGAATTGGAGCTGAAAAGGAGAGCAACGAACACTTCAGATTTCCAACACATCTGCAAGACTACAATGCTAATTACAAGTGCTAGTGCTAACAAAGTGCAGTAATTCAACGCAAACAATTTTTCCCGCTATTATTTCTTGTGCAAGTGCTATAAAATCTTACTTACAATATTATAACTTTACATTAACATTAACTCTATAAATAAAAGCTAAAAACTCTATTAATATAATAACCAACTGTGCTACCATAAACTAAACTAGTGCAGAGTTAGAAAAACCAACTGTGCTACATAACAAACTATAAAACTGTTTATTGATCGCCTTCTTCTTATAAAGAATCAATTTAACATACAATCATCCAGTCGATTAATTAAACAAATTACACTTAAGTGCATATACAAAATGAAAGTTACTCTGTGCTGTATGACTTTATATAAAAGACGCTTAGGTTTTACATCCTCAACGAATATTTTGTACGCGCTCATCCAGTTTGGCGCGAAAATCGTCCTGGCAATCCAATGGCTTTTCACGAACGCTTCGGCTATGTATAAGCCCAGCTCGCGCAAGTACACCTGTACTAAGCAAGAAAAGGTGCTCAGCCGCGCTTGGGCTTTGCTCTCAAGATTCCAGTGTACGCAGCTAACGTAGCACGGCGGGCGGCACATGCATTTGTGAGTACTACTTGACACTCGCTCGCAAGATTTGCGAATCCGCACGTGTACTATGTGCGTGTTTACATCGCTACTAAGCCAGTACATTGAATTTTATTTTGACTTTCATACGAGCCCTGAAACATTAAATTTAACCGTGAATTACTTGAGATATAGAGGGATAACATACCTACATACACAATATTTTTTAAATAAATTATTTTAACACTTAGACTGCAATCTTATTCACTACATTATATTGTTTCTATATAGTGTAAATAAATTCAAAAATATAGTTTTAAATATTTCAAACAAAAAAAAATTTTGAAAAAATTGAAAAAATTGGAAAATTTTGAAAAAATTGAAATCTTTAAAAGAATTGAAAAGTTTTAGAAACTTTTGAAAAAGTAAAAATTTTAAGAAAATTAAAAAATTTTTAAAAATTGAAAAATTAATTTTTTTTTAAATCTAATAAAATTATTTTTAGTTTATTATTTTTATATTATTTTAAATTTTTGTTTAAGGATTTATAAGTTTTTTTTGCGGAAGGGCACCGCCTCCCCCCCCCCCCCCCCCCAACCACCCGGCGGGGGTTTGCGTCCTGCGACCCCACCAGGGGCTCTGCCCCTGGACCCCATCCGTCACCCCTGCCTCCCATCCTGCACCGTGCCATACTCATACAACTTCATTTCACTATTTTTTCTTATATCAATATTTATTAAGAACATAGCCCGTATCAGATACCTATTTGAGCTAATAATATACTAAAATTCACGTGCCCCTCGTACTCAACCTTCTCACACTCGTTTCAAAAAATAGTATGTGCAACGCGTGTGCTCAAGTGATTTTCGACTTGTATACTATTTATCTTAAAAAATTGTAACGTTAATCTACATTTAGCAAATATTTTGATGGTTATATTGGTTTAAAGTTAAGTGATGGTTTATAATATAAAGAAGATTGCTTACCGATGAGCGTTTCGCAACAGCGAGTAAGATTTTGTCGTTGTTAAGGCTTGTGTGTACGGCGATCAAGCAGGATCGAAAAGCAATTGATAAAATGTAGGAACTACGAGGCAAGGGGGTGATGAGTACATTATATTTCATTTTGCTTGTTCGAAGATATAACATATGTAGTACCGCAACTTGTTGCCAGATGACGCCCCATTTCAGAGCTAGATTCAAAAAGAAAAGTCTCCTTTTCCCTTCGACTAGCCCTTTTGCCTTATCCCATGCTCCATGTTCTTCATTACGTTTCTTGGCGCCGGTGACGACACACGGGAATCATGAACAGAGCCCAAGAAAAAGCACAAAAACAGGAAAGACTGAGGCACTAGGAGATAGACGAATACTATAAAGTGTATCAAACCCTCACAGGTACAGCATTCTCTGTCACAGCAGCAGTACTAAGCATGATCTTAAGCAATGCAGAAATAGAAATTGATAGGCCGGCACTGCTAACAAACCTATGTAATGCAATCAAACTTCAATGTGACTTTTTTTACTCTCTCGCACAAGCCAGAAAGCTGTTTTTGGTGGGACTATATGAAGAAAAAATCCAAAAAGCACTAAAGAATGCAGAACCCACTGAATTTTTATTCGGGGACGATATCAAGGGACTCCTTGAAAGCACAAAAGCAATGGAAAAAGTGTCAAAAAAGCTTAAGACCAAGGTGAAGATACCGTTCAGACAGAGCTCCGGTTTAAACTGGAAAAGCTCGACTGTCAGAAAAGATGTGGACCGGTCGAGCTACAAGTTTCCACAAGGAAAAACATTCACCTCAAGGAACATCAACAGCCACAGCAGACAGAAGACACACCCAACGAGGAAGTTCTACACGCAGTCACAACCGCAGCAATAAAAAAGACGTTAGACGCGGATAAGCTAATTGAAGCAGACAGATTAAAATATTTCTTAGACAATTGGTCAACAATCATACAAGATAAGTTTATCCTAGACATTATCAAAAGGTACGAATTAAAGTTTGAAAGTGAACCATTTCAAATTAAAGAACCTTCAATCTTATTTACAAATAATCAAATGTCAGCTGGGGAGCAATTTGGGAAAAACAAAATGCCCAAGATTTTTGGAATAAATGTGATAGAGAGACACATTAATTACGAAGAGAAAAAGCGTCTTATCTAGCCTTAAAATGTTTCGCTTCCACCTGTCACAACAAACAAATACTTTTAAGAATTGATAACATCACAGCCTTGGCTTACATCAATAAAATGGGCGGTACGAAGTTCAAAAACTTAACCAACGAAATTTGGGAATGGTGTAGGGCAAGGGATATCTGGATCTATGCGGAGTATGTAGCTTCGAAAGACAATCCAGCGGATGAGGGATCATGGTTGGCAAACATAGATACAGAGTGGGAGCTATCCGATCAAGCCTTTGAATCAATCTGTAAGAAACTAGGTTACCCGACAATAGACTTATTTGCTACGCGTATAAATGCCAAATGCAACACATATTGCTCCTGGGAAAGGGACCCAGAAATTAAGACCATTAATGCCTTCACCATCAGCTGGAAAAACTACTTCTGGTACGCTTTCCCACCTTTCTCTATGATCTCAAAAATCTCAAAAATCTTAAAAAAGATCAAAGAGGAAGGTCCTACAGGAATCCTGATAGTTCCCCTCTTGACTGGTCAGCCTTGGTTCCCAGAGTTTAAAAGACTCCTTACATCCGAGAAAATCAGATTGCCTCCATCAAATACACGTATTGCTCTCTCCTTGCAGGAAAATCAACCATGTTCTCGCATCCAGCCTTACCCTGGTAGCTGAAACTGTATCAGGCAAGCCTTCAAGAGAAAGAAATTGGAGGATGACACAGTAGAGGTGATGGTTGCATCAATTGCTGAAAGCACTGTAAAGCAATACTCCTCCCTCAAGTTTTGGTGGAACTTCTGCTTACTTTAATCACAAGACCCGTTCTCAGCGGGAGAAGAAATTATCTTAAGCTGCTTAACCAAAAAATTTAGTACTGAAGCTGCATACGGCAACATAAACGCATTAAGGTCTGCAATCTCTCTGGTAAACAGCTGTGATTTCAGGCAGTTCTCTGCTACAAAGATTTTTTAAGGGAGTATTCAAGCTACGGCCCATAACTCCTATATACTCCACAACGTGCGACGTAGAAATAGTATTTAAGAAGATAGAATCCTGGAGACCACTAGAACTATTAGATCAACAAAAACTCTCATTTAAACTAGTTATGCTCCTGGCCCAAGAATCTGCATTCAGGGTTCAATCACTAGCACTTATAAAAATAAAAAATATGTACGTTTCAAGCTGCAGTGTAGAGATCAGAATAAGCGACTTGTTCTTTGAAAGAACGACACTCTGCATAGCCAGAACACCCACACAGTATATGAAGATCACAACCCCGTTAAGAGGCAACATAGATGAATTACTCATATCCTTCAGAAAACCACACAAAAAAGTCTGCTCACAAACACTCAGTCGATGGATCAAATGTGTAATGCAAGAAGCCGGAGTAGAAAATCACTACACCGCACACAGTACTCGTCATGCCTCTACCTCAAAAGCATTAATCAATGGCATGGACATAAACACAATTAAAAGTGCAGCTGGTTGGTCAGAAACCTCTAAAACCTTTGCAAGGTTTTATAATAGACCAATAGAGACTCAAGAAAAAAGTTTCGCCCAAGCACTATTTGCAACTTAATACTCTAGCTATATGTAATGTTTTATCTTGTTTACTTTATTTTTCATTATATACTAAAATATTACTCTTATAAGTTTCTATATAAGACTACGTTAGAGGTTAAGATAATTCTATGTTTAAATCAACAATCCTTACGATAATCTAAAAGCTAATAAACAGTTCCATACATAAGAAAATTAGATAACTCACTCTAAACATCTACATACGTTATATCTTCGACAAGCAAAATGAAATATAATTAATGGTTAAACGAACTTACCTGTAGTGAAGTTCAACCATAATTATATGAATAGCTTGTTCGAAGATATATAATCCCACCCCTTTTATCCTATAGACTATAGTTTATAAGAATAAAAACCGAGCCCTTAATTTATTTACCTTACTCTAAACTTAATGAAGAACAGGGGCCATATAATAAGGCAGAAGGGCTAGACGAAGGGAAAATGAGACTTTTCTTTTTGAATCTAGCTCTGAAATGAGGCGTCATCTGGCAACAAGTTACGGTACTACATACGTTATATCTTAGACAAGCTATTCATATAATTATGGTTGAACTTCACATACAGGTAAGTTCGTTTAACCATTAATTTTCATGGAGGGATATCCACAAAGATGCTCTAGTCGTCAAGCAATGAAACTAATTCTTTTGCTAGCAATAGACCTGCAGAGCAAGTACGCAAATGTTGCTATATAAATAAAAGATATTGAATTTGATTAACCGGTTAATTATAAACTGAATGCCAAAGTTTTGTATGAAGGGGAGGATGTTATATACCGGTTGACATAAAACACAATTTTAAGGTGGTTCTTTCATAAGAATCGAAATTAAAAATAAAAATTTGTACACCCAACGAACATTAATTCGTTTAGCGCTCTTGAAGAACACACCAATACGAATACTTACATTTGTGTTTCAGCCAATGAGCCCCAGCAAAATTCAAATAACCTTAAACGAATTAATGAGCGTTGAGTGTACAAGAATTTGTTTACATGTTACAATATCACAAACGTTATAATATAAAAGAAAGGTACTCTAATTGTGTGTTTCAATGTTCATAATGTTCCATGTGCATCGGATCGATATTAAATCATTCTGAAACTCTGTTTGTTAGAGACGTTTCGTAAATATTTATTTTTAAAAAAATATAATTTCTTATAATTATAGCTCTTTTAACTTTAAGTATATAGTTTTTTATTATTATTTATTAAAAGAAAAATGTATTTATATTTTTTTAATAATCGATAAATCAAGTTAAAGAAACTAAATTGAACGATTTCTTTATTATGGAAAATAAAAAAAGTGTATAACTCGTGTATAAAAAAGGCCCTTTTCCATGTCTATAAAGTGAATGGAAATCTGAAAATTTCGAGCGTCTTCTAGTAGCAGGAGGAAACGTGCAAACTCAAATTTTTTTAAGATTAGAGTATTTGTGAAAATTTTGAAATTACATACAATTTATTCTGTTTATTGGCATTGGTACGGTAGACGACTCATAATTCCCAATTCCTCATCCACCGTACATGCATAAAATAGTGCCAACTCATGCACTAATTACAAAAAATACGGTGTGAAACAGGGGGGGAAAGGCTTTGTCAGACTCGGATGATGATTTGAGCACTCGTGCGCCATTCCTCATCCTCGCTTAGAAAAAGCCAATTTCCCCCCCTAGTTTCACAATGTACTATTTTACATCTGAGTCAATAAATAAAGGTTTTTTCTAAAAAGCTTTGATTATAGAATTTAAATATTGACTAAAATATGACTAAAAAATTATTTTATGACCTTATAGAACAGACTATCAAGCGAAAAATTAAAAAAGTTCAAATTCTGTATAGACACACCCAAAATGATGTAATTGTACTTGAATTTATAATCTAAATTATTAATGATTTGATCATCATTAATCATTGTCATTAAAAATCATACTTAGTTGGCGAATACAGAGTCACCTAAGTTCGACATTCTTGTAGATTATTGCAAATGGCAGTATATCGAGGTATATAAATAAATACGCCCGGCTTGCTGTGCTCGGTTTATTTCCACTGACGGTTTCCCCTTGTATTTCATCTTATAAGAGAATCGACCACGCAAGATCTCTGACCGAGCTATGTAAAAGATTAGCATCGAAACCAAAGTCTCAAAATGCTATGACAAAATATAATTTAACTAGGCCAAACTGTTAACCACATGAGTATTTATTCAAATTGTAATTTGCAAACTAAATTATATAACGCGCTGTATAAATTTGAAATATGAATTAAATATCCCGATGGGCTTAATTAACGAGTGCGTTTGGATAATTAATATTATGTATGGTAATAACTGAATACCAATATGGGCCATTAACAGAAATTACAACTAGATATGCGACATTAGTCGTTTTACATTAAATAAAGTTATTTCATCGTTATAAATCTTGTTATAGTAGGGGAGACTAGGGTATAACGGAGCACTAAAATGAAATGTGCTCTAAACTACGTAAAAAAATGTAATTCAATAAAAAAAATGTCATACTATTCTTTGCTACGCAAAGAACATTTTCCAACGTTACTGCCGAAATTCATATAATATAAACGTACTTGATAATTATTGTCTGCATACATCGAAAATCACGATGTTCAAAATCATTGGGGTACAATGGAGCGGTCAATTGGGGTATAATAGAATAGTACGTTATTATTACCAGGGCGGTACATAGAGCACATTATTAATTTTTTTAATTATTGTTATCATTATAACTTACAGAAATTGCTACATAAATAAATTATACTAGTTTTTATTACACAGAGAAACAGAATCAATAACAGCAGTTTTTTCGCGTTTTATAAAAAGACATTTTTACAAAATTAATTGTTTATCACGATCTCAAACTATGTTCTATTTTTAAAATTCGAGATGCATGGTAACGATTGATGTGAAAGGGTAAATTAACTCGCATAATCGCTACAAGTAAACTAACAAGCGATTCAATTGATGAAGCCGCTTCTGAAGCAAAGTTATTGCAACTGCTCAGTTATACCCCATGCTTCGTTATACCCCAGTCTCCCCTACATTTTTTTTATATCCCGAATTAGTGTGAGATTGCAATTCATTTTATATTTTTATTATTTATTAATGCTCGAAATATTTTTGGATAAAATCATTTCGTCATGATTCTGTAATAGTTGCATGTTAAATTCTAATATCGAATTCTATTTATGAAATTTATATTTATATATATTATGAATATTTTTTTACAAATGAGCATAAACGTTAACAAAAATTTCAAAATGCACTTATTTCACTGTAGTTTAGTAATATCCGTATAGAGCATAAAGTCAACTATGCTCGTCTCACCCCGTACTCCCATACGTCACGAGGTGAGAGAGAGAGAGAGAGAAGAAGCTTAAAGCAAAAAAATAATCGAGGCTAGAGGGCACGCCGAAGCCGGGATCTTTCTCATCGAGTCATCATTGAGGCTTCGCCGCTCGCGACTCTACTTTTTCGCCTCGTCCTTTGCAATACGAGAAAGCTGGTGGCATCGCTGAAAATCTCGGGGAAAGAAGCGCGAGTTTCCCTCGTCGTCCATCACTACCTTCGCTTAGAAGATTGCAAGAGAAACGAGCTCTGCTGGGCTTTTCGGACGCGAGTTCTCGGTCCGACTGCAGCCTATCCTTTTTCACTAGTTTTAAAGAGAGGGAGAGAGAGTCAGAGAGTGAGTGTGTGGGTGAGTAGAGGACTCGTGTATAGAGAAGCCAAAAGCCGATACACAGCGCGCGATATTCTATATCGGGGAAATTTTCCCCTCGAGAACTCGTTGCTGCATCGACGGCGCAATATTATGAAGTACGCCGTTTGTTCGCTCGACAATCGAAGATATATATCCCCGGCCCGATCTTTCAATCTCCGTGGAGAGAAATGCTACAGTTCAGGATTTTCTATAATTTGATGGATATTACGAATAGGATACGTTAATAGCGTACCTAGTAAATAGTAGTATCGCTTGTTTTTATTACTTTATCTTATTACGCTGGTGCTACTCATATGGGCGATCATCACGAAACTATGTTTTTGGTCAGCTCCGTGGCAACATACTTTGTTAATTACGAACCTATGTGTCCATTTAAGGGTGTATTTTATAGGTTGGATAAGTGTATATAGGTGACATACATCGAATTTATGTACAAAAAAACATTTTTATTCACAGATATACATGGATATTTCATGCCACGGAGCTGACATCTTTTAACTCATTTCTTAAATAAATAAATTAAATATTTAGTAATTCTCTTTGGCTACAAACTGTTTGCAGTAACATATATTTTGAGAAACATAATTTTCAAATTACTTAGATCTTACATATATTCTATCTCGAGATAAATATGTCTTAAGTTTGAAGAATATAATATATTAAGAATAAGCATATGAAATGAAGCCAATTTATTTAAAATATATTTATTTAATATTATATATACTGATGCAGTCGACAAATGCTTGCTTTTAATTTTGTACTGACAGCACAGAGATAAAACCACTCATTTTAGTCTTAAATTCGTTAGAATCCCTTAAACATGTTTTGGAGGATTCTAAATGAATTGCAGATTTAAAAGAATAAAGTTCAAAGCAATAAGTTGGGGGCTGAATTTGGTCGAGTTTTGAAGATAGACTGAGATAGCTACTTCTTTAAATGTTGTCTAAAATTTGTTGAAAACTGCTTATAACTAATTCATGTTTTAGAAAATGTTACTTAAACCATTGGCCTCTAAGCTGTTTAGGACGTAATTAAACATATAATAATTTGATTTTAAATATAGTGTAACTAAAAATGTCCTTTTCTCTAATAATTAATTATGAATGTTTAACCCTTTATATGATCCATATGGGTCTAGTATGACCCAATCGATTTAAACTTAGCACCGTATTTTTGTGAACGCGAAAAAATGTTAAAGCTCTTTCAATCAAATTCTTCAAATTATAATCCGAAACTATTTAATTAATTACCTTTGCCTCCCTAGTAGAAAATTATCTAGTTTTATCAAGGCCCTCGATTTATCTCATGACAAACTAGATAGATCTACATAGCTCTACATTAATTTTCCACCAGGGTAAAGAAATATCATTAAACAAAATTGCGTCCTCAAAGAAGAAGCTTTGTGATAGTAAAAAATAATTTTTGCTAAAATATGTTAGAAACATGTTTTGACACTTAAGAAATCAAAATACACTATTTTTAGAAAATGTCTGTATGCATGTGTGTTTGTGCATGCGTATGTATGAGTGTGTGTATGTATGTGTGTGTAGAAGTGGATCTGCATTACTCTGCATATACACGGTAAAACTTAATGTTTCAGAACTCATTTTTTCCCTTTTTTTAAAGGATGAGGAAATAAAAATATTTTTTTTGTTTCCCGATATTTTTTGTTTTATAGCGAGTTTTTGATTTTTGGGTTTTAGTGTTTCGGGTTATATGGTACATTGGAAATAATATCATCGATTCAGCAACAAAGCAGTTGAAAGAGCATAAAATTACCTAACTTTTCCGATATGAAAGTTTGGATAAGGTTATTCTGTTCTTTTGATGGGGAGTAGATGATCATGAATATGGAGAAGAATGTTTAGTAAATTTTTTGATTCATAACCTTTATATCTGAAGTAAATCGGCAGCATTATATCTGAAACTTAACTCATGTGTGCGATATGTTTTAGACGCTGGGAAGGATGAGCACATCATCCCCTACAGGGAGCAATTAGAATGGACTCGGGTGGACTCTCTAAAAGCCATTTTCATGGTTATAACAATGTACAAAATCCTTCAGATTAAAGAACCAGTCTATCTCGAGTCACTTTTTACGAAGAACAAA
The DNA here is from genome assembly GCA_949152435.1 of Gastracanthus pulcherrimus. Classification (NCBI taxonomy): domain Eukaryota; kingdom Metazoa; phylum Arthropoda; class Insecta; order Hymenoptera; family Pteromalidae; genus Gastracanthus; species Gastracanthus pulcherrimus. The sequence goes on along the minus strand of OX424574.1, from coordinate 152,495,304 downwards.
TCAAAGCATCCTGTAAGGGGTGATGCAAAAGAATTATCAGTAACATACATGCGCACCGAAACAGGACGAAAATCTTTCCAAGTTCAAGGTGCGCATTTGTGGAACTTCATCCCTTTTGCCACTCGTACTAGGATAGGGATAAATGTACCGAAAGATAAATTTGCAGAAGGATAAATTAACCGTACGGTTGAAATTGCCGAAAAAATCAATACCTATGGATAAATATGCCGAAAGTTAAAAGTGCTGAAAACAAGAATCCCTAAAAAGAAAATGTCGAAAGTTAAAAATTCCGAAAACGAAAATTTGGACAAAGAAGTACTTTTATTAGAATATGCGCCAGTATTATACTAATGTATTAATTGTTGCTACGTCGTTTCTTTTCAGTATTAGATATTTTTAGTTTTTACCCGTTGCTATTCAACATTTCGGCATTTTTAACTTTCGACATTTTTATCCATCGGCCTTTTTACCCGTTGGAACTTTCTCTTTCGGCACTTTTGGAAATCGATTACTTTACCGATTAGCACATTTCACCTTTCGGCAAATTAATAAATTCGGCATTATTATCTGTCTGCAAAATTATCTTTCGGCACATTTATCCCCACCCGTCAATTTGTTTAATTCACTTATTTATTTGTATTTATATATGTTAATTTTTTGTGTTTTACTAATTGACGGGAACAGCTTTTAAGGGTATGCGAGTATTTATCAGGATGGGTGGAACCGAGTAATTGTAAGTAGGTGTCAATTTTTCAAGTTTTTTTCACTTTGTTTTGACACTGGCTATCTGCAGTACCAAAATCTCGAAGAATGAAAACGAAGAACTACTATAATCACTCATTTAAACGTAGAACACTATTACATTATTATTATTTATAAGCCTTAAAATTGAATATAGCACTAGAAAAGTATCTTAAAATCAAAATTTCTTCAAGATTTTGGTATTAATTGTCATGTTGACCTAAACATATATATGCTATAATATATATACAATAATAATAATACGCATATATATGCATACAAGAATACACTCATTCTAGCTTTTTATTAATTATTTTTTATATTTGGTTGGCAACTTCGATAAATAATCAGAATCTATAAATAAAAAGCTACAATCTCTTGGTAGTTTTATAAAGACATCATGGTCTTTCAAGCAGTTACAGGCATAAATGCTAATTTTGTCATAAGAGCCCATGTTAAAAAATCTAATTTCAAACATTTTATTCTCTTCAGTTATCCTGGCAACCCCACCTACCCAAAATTTCAATATAATGCTTAAAACTCACACTTTCAGTGATATTCTTATTTCTTGTTATTTATGGATTTTGAAAAAGTGCAGTTTTAGGCTACATGTATAGCCATACGTTGGCAAATTTTGTTATTTTTACGAGAAAAAGGAGTATTTATAATAATGAAATCTAACGTAAATTAACCCAATAAAATTGAAAAAAGTGGACTTAAGTAATTTTTCTAGTTCGCCACATATATGAATTTTATGTTAACTACCTATCTTTTCGAAAAAATGCTTAAACTGCTTGAAATTTTCACAACGACTTTAGATAATGATTCTTTATATTGGCAAAAATCATCAAATTTTTCTCGTGATAATTTTTTTGTTTTGCGCATAAAAATACATTTTCTTTTCTTTATACTACCATATCTTTACGAAAATCTTTCTAAATTATTTGAAATTTTTACAGTTAGCTTAAAAAACATTTCTTTATATAGTAAAATTTTTTCTCTATTTCTACAAAAATCTATCTTTTTTATTATTAATAAATCAAATAATTATTATTTTTTTATATATATATTTGCAGTTCGCCTTTAGTACAACATAGCATGCTTACATTAAAGATTAGACATTAATCAGCTACGTATTTCATGTTGTAAAGTTGTAAAAATAGATTTCACCAAATAATGTTTGATGTGGGTATTCCCGTACAATTATCTTTTTCATAGATTAAACTTAGTATAAAGTTAATATAAATAGTATAAACAAGTATAATAGTATCTACGTAAATTTATCTTTGATTTACTTCTCTATACTTTGCATGCAAATTTTAATAAGAAAAGATAACTGTGCTTAGTACACATGTGGATATGTATTGTTACTTAATTTCTGTAAATTAATACAGTTGTTCTCTATCTATATTATACATCGAAACTAAAATTCATTTTTTAAATAATTCTATATTTGACATGGAAACAACATTACAATTTTTTTTGTTTATTGTGCAAATAAAATAATGAATATCTTAGTGTTTTAATTTTCTTTCTTTAAATGCTCTTTTCGACCTAATTTAAAATGATAAGAAAAATATTAACGGAACTTCATATTGCTTCATGTCGAACCGATTATCTGACGTACTACTGTAAGATAGTTTTTTTTAAAGATATCTCTTTTTTTGTAAATCTCATATCATCAAATGTCCATAGACATAATTGTTGACAGCAATAGAACGTACTTTCACTTCATCGTTGACTACCAAGTAAACTACACTCCAGAAGACTTCTTCCGCATGTAAGTGATACTTTCTCTTTTTTGGTTAGCTTTTCTCTAAATAAGTCACTGCACCAGTAATTCTGGTGAAAGTAAATTCGTCAAAAACTATGGAAGAATTGTACATGTTTGGAAAAAATTATTAACATTTATCAATAATTCTTTAAGTTTACTGTAAACACTTTTCGTTTCCGACCATTAAACAAACAAATACATTTACTTTATTCAAAATTGAACAATATTAAACAAATTTGAAATTAATTAACACTAATTTCTATAGAAAATTGTTTATTTTTTGTTTAAATTTGTAAACTAATGGTAACTAAATGTTTTTCTTAATATTTTTCAATATTTACAATCGTTATCAACAGTTCACCACAGTCTACCATCTCTAAGATTAATGTATTTACTCCGTACGTCTTTTTGGAGAGGATAAATGTAATAATCACAGTGCCCACAGTGCTCATAGTAAAAAGTGGTAAATAGAAAGGTGTGATATTGGCGTGAAAGTAATTTAGTAAACTTAAATTCATAATCTTGTGTCTTTCTGTGCATCAAAGCAATGCTGTACCTATCCACATTCGTACTGAAGGCTACTAACAGGAAACAAAATCTATATTTCCGTTGATCTCTCAGTTATTTAAAAATTTCTACAAGTACCAATTTAAATGGCGCGTGGTGTAACGCTCATAGAAAATAAGCCACAGATTTTTTGATAGATTAAGTGCTTCAAAAGTTTATTTTTGAGCAACTGAAAGTATTATATAATCTAAGCCATTCACTGCTGCAATGGCCTTATCATACACTCCAATATCACCAGACTCACTATCGTAAGATTCTGGTATTGCATAGACCTCAAATGGATAACTTTTAAACTAGTAGTGAACGGTAAATTTGAATAATAGTAAAAGAATCATAAAACTAATAAAGATTTTACACTTTGAGATCATTCTTAAGAAAATTAAATTCAAAAATATATATATTTTTTTAACTTGGAATCGTAATATAATGGTTACAAATCTCCCATAGTTAAAATGACATAGTAATGTAAAATAAAAATATTTCCTGTAATGGAAAAAAAAAATTTTAAACAAAAATTTGAATATTACAGGCGTAAATATTGCCCACTAAAGAAAAGTCACATAAATTCTTAAATTGTTGTCATTTTTCAGTCGATCTTAATGTTTAAGGGCTCATTTTGTTCCTTGCAGGATTTTAGCTAGGATATACACAAGAAAATTTTTGAAATTATGTATGAGATTAGCGATGAAGTGCGATTGTATATAACTGGATAGAGCAACTCGTATAAATAATTGTACTATATCGCTAATCTCATACATAACTTCCAAAATTTTGATGTGGATGCCATATCTAAAATCGCGCAAGGAACAAAATGAGCCCTTTAACGTTAAAATCGACTAAAAATTACAAAAATTTTAAGAAATTTATTTTACTCTTTTTAGTGAGCAATATTTACGCCAGCAACATTAAATTTTTGTATAAAGTATTTTTTACATTACAAATACACTATTTTTAGAAAATGTCCGTATGGGTGTGTGTGTGTGTATGTGTCACAGTGCGTGTGTGCGTGCATGCGTGTGTGTGTACGTATGTATAGGCCTATGTACGTGTCCCTCGATATCTCGAGTAATCCACGGTAAAATTTAATGTTTCAAGTCTTATTGCCCGAAGAAAGCACAGAAATAACTTTTCTATATTTTTTAATTGGTTTTGTTTTTTAGTAGGTTACCGATTTTCGGGTTTCAGTTTTTCGGGTTTTTTAGTACGTTAGAAATAATATCATCGATAAGCAAAAATGCATTTCAAAGAGCATAAAATGCCTGTATTTTTCCGACCCGAAATTTTTGATAAGATAATTCCCTTCGTTTGTGATAAACTGAAACGTGCCTTTTTCTATACTGTAAAATATCGAAAACGTAAAATGGAATTTCTTGAAAAAAATTGAGATGATTAATAACATAGAGTATAATATAAAGTAAAATTTTTGCCATTTTATTTTTCTCTTGCCGAGAAAACGATCATTTTGAAAATAAAATATTTCTATGGCCCACGATAATTTGAGTAAAAACGCATCATTCCTTCTAAAAATTTTCAGAAAGGTAGTTTTTTATTCTTTTTTGGCTGACATGCATAGTGCACCCTGTGGGAAACGATTTTTATCAAAGTTTAGGAGGTGCTTTCTGGTACCGAAAAATGAAGCCTAGCACCCGTAATTTTCTCCAATGGGCCCTTGATCTCGAGATATGAGGTATTTTACTTCAAATATGAGAAAATCGACAGGACTTTTAAACTATGGTGTAATGGAATAAAAAACGTATTTGTACTTAAAATATCGAAGTTGAAAAATTATATAATTTGTATCAACATAAAATACTTATGTCGATAGAGTATCAACCTGATATATTATACCTTTAAGTGATTTTCAGCGTTAAGGAGTGAGAAAATCTAAAAATTTGGCGTGTAAGTCGCATACGTTTTTTAATTCTTAACAATTTTATTCGAATGCCGTGTTAGTTATTGATCTGATTCCTAGTGCATTAGTTAGCTATTATTACAATACAACTTTACCTGCCGGGAAAATTATGTACCACCCATTAAAGAAAAGTTATAATCATTTGAATATGTGTAACTCAACAAAGTTAAGAATTTAACAAATGCGCCGTCTTCGTAAATGGCAAACTATCAACATATGTTTATTGTAAATATCAAAACGAACAGTTTAAGCCATGTAAGATGTGCATGTCACAAAAACTCTTGACATGACAGCACCCGAAACATTAATTTTCAAAATGTAACTAATACAAAAAATATATATTTAACTATAACACACCTATAATATTGTTTAGTTTGACATGATTATAAGTGTAATCATAAGTATTTATAATATATCAACTTATAGGATGCGTCGCGTTAATTTTATTTGCATTATAAAAGTGTGGGAACGTTAAGAATATCAGTAAAAACGAATTTTAACGTGTTTCGGTGCATATAAAACACAATACTATTCTTATGGGAGAAATGCACCGTTCAAAAGAAATGTGTAACACTGACGAAATATTACTTGTCAAGGGTATACATGAACATGTGGAAAAGGGTAGCCCTGTGGTCGCTATTATTTTTCTTTAATTTTTTTCATGTAAAATAAAAAGTGCTGCGGATTTCCCCGTATGCGTTATTTTACGAAGAAATGTACCTCATCTTTGGACAAATACTCTGTAAGCTTTTATGCTAGAAATATTAACCCAAAAGATAATCACAGCATAGGTGAAAGAAGCTATAATTTAGATTTTTTTATACAGAAATATTAGTCTGACACGAAGTTATTAACAATTGAAAATAATGATTAATAATGCATGCAAAATCATCGAGTTTAAGAGTTAATTTTTTATTGAATGTTCATGCTTTTATAGTCTCATTTTCAGTTATTAATAATTTGCATCACAATAATATTTTTATACGAAACAAAGCATAAATTAAAGCTCGTCTAACCTACTTTGATTATGTTTTGGGTCAATTTTTCTAGCATAAAATCTTGCAGTGTGTTGTTAAAAGAAGAAGTACAGTTCTTCATTAAAATAACGCATATGTGAAGTAAAATACGAGTACCTTATATCTCTAGAACAAGAGCAGATTGAAAAAAATTGCGGATGCTGAGACTTAATTTTCAGGCACCAAAAATCCGCCCGGTCTCCCCCTCTCTCTCTCTCTCTCTCTCTCTCTCTCTCTCTCTCTCTCTCTCTCTCTCTCTCCCCCTGTCCCTCCTCTTTCTCTCTCTCTCCCTCAGACACACACATACACACACACCCACACCCACACCCATACCAACACCCACACCCACACCCACACACACATACGTTTCCTATCTCTCTTTCTCGAAAAAGACGTGTTTTAAATACATAATTAATTCAATTACTAAGTAATTCAATTTTTGAATGAAAAAAAGTTCATATTTTTGCATAACTCAATAAACATGCATACATTAATTTGAAGTACCTTGACTCTAAATTTCATTAAAGAAATAAATGTATTTACATAATATTTACACACATTTTGTATAGTTGGTAATTTTACATGTGCTTGTGTAAGATATGTTTAAAATTTGTGTAAAATAAGAATTTATACATTTTTTACACAAATATTTGTGTCACCTGAAAGAAGTACACACGTTTGTGTAAAATTTACATAAATTTTGTGTAAAATATTAAACAAAATAATTTACACACCTTCAAATTTTCACAGGATACCTATTTAACACAAAATTGTTAAGAAAATAAGCTATAAGTGCACGGACTATCTTTGACATTTTACTATAAATACATGCGATTGAAGCACGGGATCCCAAGATACAATAATTGCATAAGTGCATTCTGTATTATCATGAAGTTTATACCAAAGTAGCATGAGCTTCTTGTAAAATAGGATGCGATCATGCCATCATTATACGACGGGTCCCCGTACGTTGAACGCATTAAATTATAACAACTTAGTGGGGAGATCATATTATTCGTGTTCGAACCCTATAGTTTTATCGCATAAAAGGTATCGTTCTTCAAAAGCACGAACTCTTATAGAAAAGAAATATTACTGTAACGGTGCCAGTTATTGTTCAGGATTCAATTCTTAATAATTTCTTCTCATAAATTCGTATTTCAGACTTATTGTTAATAAATAAATAGGTAATAATTTAAAAAGGTTAAGATGATTTACTTTTATCAAAACAAAAGCTGTTCAGAAACTGGGATTGTGACAGTGTAATACATTCATTTTCAATAAAATTATATTTAACAATCTTGGAATCGTAAAATAGTACTCTAGGTTCAACGATTATTGCATCATTTATAATTCAAATAAAAATTCATCGACGCTGTGGCGGGTTATCCGAACCACACGTCGGGCGATCGGCGATGTTGCAGCATTGGGAGCGGTTAGTACTTGGATGGGTGACCGTCAGGGAACCCCGACTTCTACGCAACTTTTTCCGATCGCTTAAGTGATGTTTCACGTTAAGCCTGCGGAATGTGACATAGACATCCAATTAGAATATGCCAAATACACCGACCGTCTCGAAGCGGGTTTTCTCCTAATACAGAATGTCCCCGATCCACAGGCATAACCTTGAGCGAATGAGGGATGTTACTAGGTAAAAACAAAAAGGTATTGAGAAGGCAGGCATAACCGTGAGTGAATGAGGGATGTTATTAGGTAAAAACAAGGTATAGAGAAAGAGAGGGACAAAAAGAATAGGTATGAGACACTTACTAGACCAATAGGCTGCAGGTGGATAAACCACACAAAATAATTTTTAAATAAAAAATTCAAATTAATCAAATCATTAACCTTCCTTCTTTCTTTCTGTCAAACAGGAAAGACAAATTTACGCTGGGAGCTGCTATATTGAGTCATGGTTTCGCTGCGCAGACTTCTCTCTGCGAGCCTCGTTCTGTTACTGTGTAGCCGGGTAAACGGCCAAAACTGCAGCTCGGAGTTGCGAAGTTTATCGAAGAACTGGACTCTGCCGGGTGGGCGCTCATATGTTGATCATTATCAATTTAGCATGGCTGGTAAATTGTTTGACGAGGATGAGAACAGCTTCTCTTACTTTACGTGCCAACATGTGGATCCAGAGTTAGAACATCGATGCAACGTAACGATTGAGACGTGGTCGTTTCCTAATTCAACCACTAAGAAAACTTGTGAAAACATAAATATAGTCGATAAAGGCGACGAAGAATGGGTGTTTAATATGGGTGAATTGCAACGCTTGACACTCGATAGAGTCATGATCTTGTCGTACGGTAATTCAAAGAACACTTCTTTTTACCAATATCCGGCGCAGACAAAACTCGTAATCATCGATATGACGAACTGCAACATTGTTGCGAAGCTAACGTTTCCCGAGCAGCGTATTGACGATCAGATATTTAAAATCCAACCTATTCTCTACCGTGACAGCTTCGAGGTCATTTTTTCCAGTAGTGACAAATGCGGAGACCAGCTACCCAATTGCAGAATAACCTATGATCTTGATGGCCGACAAATCGGCAATCCTAAGCCCTACCGAGCCAAACCGAATTTAATGGCGGTGCCCGTGGCTCATCAATCGCCACGCAACGGTTACTACTCATTCGGTTGGGCGAGTGGAATTTGGACGATGTGGTACGTCAATCCATTGGGCGAAGCCAATGAGCTCACACATATGACTGGACAAGAAGGATGGCACTCGATGGCCCACGGGCTGTTTAGTTTCTGCACGCTCAATAGCCCATTCAGTGAACGTATAAACCATCGTCACTTGGGGCCAAGTCGCGAGGTACATTGCATCCAATCCGACGTGACGGGTCCGAGGATAAACGTGACTCTGAATCTGCCGCATACCACGGTGTGGGTATCATCGCTTAATCTGGCGAACGGAGAGCTTCTGGTAGCCACGGGAGACTGCGAGTTAGGCTGGAATGAAGCGTACTGCAAAGGATTCCGTGTTCAGAGGATCGCCGCCGATGGACAACAGAAGTACAGCGCAATCGATATCGATGGACTTGAAATGAAAGGCAGTTCTACCCTGGTCATCTTCGAGGCAAAGATAACCGAGAATAGCAGGGGTGAATTCTGCTTCTTCTGGAAATGGATACGGGGCACTAATGATGACCTAGATTTTAGGTATGACAGGTGGTGCATACCGACTAATTGTACACAAATGCCACTACAGAAATCGCTTAAGGAATTTTAAACGTAGTAGTACTATGCGATGTACGTACAGTAGAACCTCGGGTAGTGATTCGAGTTGAGACCGAAAGTTTTGAGCATTGATTATAAGGCTCATCAACAATATAACTTATAGATATATATGCATATGAGCATTTCCCAAAATTGGGCCAACTTCGTTCTTTATCAATAATATCAATAATATCATCAATTATATCAATTATATCAATTATATCAATTATATCAATTATATCAATTATATCAATTATATCAATTATATCAATGATATCAATTATATCAATTATATCAATTATATCAATTATATCAATTATATCAATCATATCAATCATATCAATTATATCAATTATATCAATTATATCAATTATATCAATTATATCAATTATATCAATTATATCAATTATATGATATAATTACTTCATTGGTGCAATTCTGATACAATTTAAGGGCACAATCTGGTCGAATCGCACGGAAAATAAGTGATTTTTATCATTTTTTTCACGCAAATGTATGCAATATAAGGAAATAAAAGGTTTTGTACTTGATTGTATTACAATTATTTGAAACGTCATGATTGAGGCTTAGACATGAATTAATGTAATCAATAGATTCTCATTTGAATTTTAAAATAATTGTAATAGTTAGAATGTCGATGATACGTGAAAACTATGTATCAAGAAAAACGCATTTAAGGGCTAATACCTGAACTCGGATCTCAGTTCGCTTCTTATAAAATCTATACCGTAGGAATTTCGTTCTGAATTTTTACCTGGTCATTCTTAAAATGATTTTATCTAGAAATGTGCAAAAAAAAGGAAATTCGATTTATTGTAAATGTTAGACCGTGAAGTGATCTTCAATAAGGTTTAGATATGCTTTGATATCAATTATGTATAAAGCAACACATATTGTTATCTAATTAAATATTGTATTTATTATTATTAATTATTACATCTTTTTTGTATTTTGTAATTGATTTTTTTTCAATCTTACACAATGTAAAATGATTCTTTGGAAAAATAAAGAGACCTTAATCAATAATAAAAATATATATACGCAAAGTACGTCAATATTATTTAGCTTGTTTAAATTGTATTTATATACATCGATCAACGTATAGATATAGAAATTTCACATCTCACCAACAATTACAACCTCACATTGTAATAAACCTCGAATCATAGATCTTTCTTAATGCATCCCAAACCCCTTCAGAATCTCACAGCCATCAAAAAGCAGCGGAGTAAGATCCCACTTTCATCCGTTTGGCCTTATCCTAAAATCAAAGAAGACCTAAACCCTCTTACACGTACCTTTTTCATAAGTAATTAAGCCACCATGAAGCTTCTTCTCAGCTGTTGAAATAAATTTTATAAATGTTTCATGAAATAACTCGATGAAATAAATCTGTGATATATCAAATAACAAAAAAAAGCTCTATAAAAAGTTCAGAAAAACTCTGTTAAATATAATTAAGTATAGATATGCAGTATAGTTGAGAAGATATTTATTTGGTTGTTTACGCAAAATATCATAAAACTTTTGTTATAAAATCGGTTATTCACAGTTTAGACCCTCTAAAATGTCCACATCTGTGTTCAATCATCATATATAGAATATAAGGAGATTTCCTACACACATTGAATTCGTGCCTTTTTACTTATAATTAGTTTGTCTCATTATATCTTAAAAAAGAAAAAAAAAATTAAAGTAAGCCATTGCGGTAGCAGCGCTAGTAAAAATGTACACCCGCTTCTGGCATGTTTTGTACATTAACATAGGAAACTATATCTATAAATATGAAGAATACCTGAAATAAGGATTCCCCACCAAAGGTCACATGGCAAATTTAAACTCCAATTATATACTCTAGACAATTGTACTATAAACTTTAACATTTTTGTTACCTATTTGGAATTACATAAATGTAGTTGTCTTCTTGTGTATGAATATAAAGGAATTTTGTTGCAACCCCCCCCCCCCCCCCGCCCCCCCCCCCAAATCAAAAACTGTAATGGGCTCAAGAATCTTAGCACTTTTTGTCCTCGGGCTCATTACAGTTTTTATTGCGGGGTTTATAAGCTGCAAGACATGTATTGAATTTTCAGCCAATTCGACGGGGCTACAGCTTACCATAAACCAAGTGCGTAGTCCTTTATATTGTTTAAATATCTACACTTGTAAATTTGCAAAGCCTTGTTTGGACTTCAATAATAGACACGAACATTAATAATCTATATCATAGTAAATGCGAATCAAGACTTACAAAAGGAGACTTAGAAACCTCGAATTGAAGCATAAATCAAATAAATAACTCTTCAGAAGCATTTAACCTTCCCTTTATTTCCCATGTCCACGCAACAAATAAACCCCGTACGCAAGGGCCATTCTTCATCCTTAAATCGCCGATATAAGACGCGAAAAGCAACGCTCCCAATAAAGTATTTCCCTATCAAACGCAAAAACGCGAGAGAAAGGAAGAAAGAAAGGCCGTCATACGGTAAGCTCGGAGGGCAATAATTCATGGCGTTCATTATATCGGTGGCAGCGGCGACGCCCTTATATAACGCGCGCAGATTCCTCAGAAGTTCGATTAGCGAATGCCATTCGCTTAATTCCCGTCGATCCAAGGCTCGCTGCTTTCTCTCTCTCTCTCTCCCCCTCGCCTAATCTGAATGCTCGGGCCGTTTCGTGCCCTCTTCTCTCCTCTCTTATTTCCTCCCTCTCTCTATCATCGCTCGTTCGTATGCGGCTCTCTCTCTCTCTCTCTCTTGTGCAGCAGCGTCGGCATTCCGTATTGGCCCCCCTTCCGTCCTCGGTGGCACGCAGAGCGCCGCGCCGCGGCCCATCGACGTAATGACCCTTCCTCGCTCTCCGGCATCGGGCATTTTCTATATGGCTCTCACGCGCCGCGCGCTATACGTATAGGAGCGAGCCTCCGCGCGCGGCTTCCTCTTCAATGTCATTCGGGAATTAACGAAATACAAAGAGGCAAGGAGAGCGAAGGAGGAGGAATTGCCGAGAAGAGGAGGCGAAAGAGAGAGAGAGAGGGGGGGAGCTGTAAAGCCTTGATTAAACGACGCGCTTGTTGCTGCTGCTGGGAGCTGGGTGCTCGGTGCTCTGAATAAAATTAACGGGGGGTGACGAGGGAGGAGAACGATATCCTTTTGATCGGGTAAATTGCATTAATTATTTAGGTCGTTGAGTTGTTGTGCGGGCCTCTGCCGTTTAAGACGCGGAATATAGACGAGTTTTAGGCGAATGCGCCCTGGAAAAGTATATTCTGTTGCATCAGCACTTTTCTGATTACAAATCGTTTCTTTTTATGGATGGGTTGGAATGTTTTATTTTAGTTAACTGCAACGTATAACTTATTATTATTAAATTACTTGTATAACGATACTTTTATTTAATTAAATTAAAATATTATTTAATAAAAAAAATGCTTTTAATGGGATGGATGCCTTAGTCCTATTTCATCCGCCGATATGTTAATAAGTACACTTTTTTCTCAAAAAATATGCATCAGAATCAAATTACCTTTTCAGGATCGCTTTATATATGGAAAATGATGAGCTGAAGACTTGAATTGTTATCAGAATCGACAATTAGCATAATAACGTAATTTTGCTAATTTTCGATTTTAATAATAATTCAAGTGTTCCGCTATGATGTATTTTCCGTAAATAAAGCAACCCTGAACAGGAAATTTGATTCTGGTGCGTCTTCTTTTTGTTTTGGAAAAAAAAAACTAAAATTTTTTAAATTTATATATTTATTGGTGGGTACAGCTGTGGGTGTGACAGATTCCCTTAATGTACGATTATTAGGATAGTCTTTTGTTTAAAAATACTATTAACCCTTTTACGTGAACAACAGCTGAAACCGTATCGTTGTGCCCTGCTTTGATGTCAGTAAATTATGGTTTCTACTTCATTTTCTTAAACGCTGAATTAAAATATTAATAATTTTACTTTTCATGTATACTCAGTAAAATTATGATCAATTATTTAAGTGCTTTTTCAGTTTAGAAAGTAAAAAATTAGGCGGGCAATCGAACAAAATAGATTTTATGACGTTGCTACTACTAATGCACGATTCACGTTAATGGGTTAATAAGAATGTATGTTATACTGTCTGCATCAATACCAAAAAATTAATCTTCGTAGCTTATCAGAAAATGTTTAAAATATGAATTTTGAAATTTAAAGAGAAACCAAACAAATACATGCAGCCGGTAAGTTAAATAAAAGCGTTTAAAAATGTATTGAATATTGAATTAAACGGCGATAATAAATAATAAAAAGAAACTGCATCTGCAAACTTATTATAATGACTTTTCATTACAATAATTTTCTCTTTAAATATACATATACATTATACTGAAAATGTATGTTCAGTAATTATTTACATAATATTAGTATACACGTGTTAAATCAAATCTTATGTCACACCGTATTATTACAACAAAGAGAAACTTAAAAGTACACACTGTTTTTAAATATCAAAGAAATTACTGTAATGAAAAAATATATATTGTTAATGAATTTTAATGTTGTATTAAAAAATTTCTTTTATTTTCTCGAAGGCAAAGCTGAGATATATCTGGTCCAAAATATTCGTCTTTTTGTATACATTATACATCACAAATTTGAATCTTTACATTGCATAAACATCTACGACCTCACAAATTGAAGCTGAATAGTAATCCCAGCTAATGAATAGTAAGTACAGCTTTAATTAACCAGATTGCATGAAAGTTTGCAGAATACATACGGTTACAGACTTAAATTAAATCAAATTCAACTATTCCAAGTATAAATATGGTTTAAATGTAATTATACATGCCCATATATCTAAGATTGAATTGTTTCTAAATAAATGACTTGTTTCTAGAAACATACGTTTAATCTTTTTTTTAATATTTTATACACACCGTACCATAACCAATATACAGACTTTTGATGTTACCCAGCCCGCATCAATTATTGACAATGGTGTCATTATTTTTAGATGAATAACAATGTACTTAATAATATATTATCATATAATATTTAAACCAATATTTTCGATACATGTTAGGATATATAGTTACATGTATTATGTATGCACCAAATGTCATATATTTACATTATTATTATTATACAATTTGCGCACATGTTCCCTAAAAGTAAATATCTCAATTTTGAAAAGATATGACAAAAGAGTTGAAACAAATTTTGGTGGAACATGTAATAATATAAGTTTAATATGAAAACTTGTAATCACGTACGAGTACATAATAATCATTCTATCTGAATATATTTTATAGCATACTGATAAAAAATTATTTAACGCAAATTCGATTAAGTTTACATGACAACTATACCGGTTTGATTTTAGCAAAGCTACATATCGTCGAGGTAACCGTAATACCTACATGTTGCTATCGTAGCTATCGAATATTATTTGTGGTACACAAAAAGGCTGTGAAAGTTATTTCAAAATTAAGTTGTAGATGCAATAGACATTTTGGTTTGCAAAACCAGAGTTTGGCTGTGAGAACGAAACATTTTTTTGAGTATATAAATAATGATATTTCTTGACACATGTTCAGAATTTATATTTATAACACTTTGAGGCCCAAATGTTTATTTTGTACGCAAATAAAGATCCATTAGTTTCGAATTGTTAAAAATAGTTTCTATAAATAAATATACGAAATAAATGTTTTACTTCTTTATGCGCACAAAAATAAATCAATATTTTTTTTAATAAGAATTAAAATTAATTTTTTAATAAATTTTGAAAAATGTGAATAAAATTTAAGTGATATATCTTATATGGACCCAGAACTCTCAGTTCACTATAAAAATTCACAAGTTAATAGACAGAACTGATAATTACAAAAATTCATTCATAATATGCTCTTTGCTTATGAACAAAAATTATTGAAAATTGAAAAATCGATGCCTAATACGAAGAAAAACGCGTTTCAATTTGCTACGAAGAGTAACGCATTTCAGCGCTCGCGATGAAGAGTATCGTGTTTAAGCGTTTGCTACGAAGAGTATCATAATTCGAAGGTTTGCGACGAAGACTATCGCGATTCAAAAGTTGGCGACGAAGACGAACGCGGTTTAGAGCTTACGGACGAAAACTATCGCAATTTTTTATGAAGACTATCAAATTTTATAGAACATAAATATATCATTTACTTTTAAGGTGAACAATGCCCTTATTCTTTTTTACCTTTATTTTCTGTTGTTCTTTTCTTGTTGGTTTTTGTAGATTTCTTTCTTTATTCACGGAGTAATATGTTCAAAACAATGTATAAAAAGTATTAAAATAAGTAAAAAATTAGATATGCTGTGTACAACTTAATATTCATGATAAATATTCGTCGATCAAAAATCTTTACATTGTCATAATTTTTGTCAGAAAGAATCGCTATAGTCTTCGTCGCTAAAATCTGAATTGCATTAGTCTCCGTGGCAAACCTCTAAACCACGCTAGTCTTTCTAAGCAAACCTCTGAACCATGATACTTTTCACCGCAAACGCTGAATTGCGATTTTCTTCGCCGCAAACGCTGAACTACGATACTCTTCTCCTTAAATTTCGATGATTGCTTCTAACAGCAAATTGTAGACGAGATTTTTAGAGTGTCTCATACACTCTTTAACAAAAAATCTACTATATTTATTAGAATAACATAAACAACTACTCTGCGGGCAAATACCCCTCCCAGCATTGAATTAAACTGTTAATTCATAAAATATGTAAATGTAATTAGTATTAAAAATTCAAATATTTTTCGTATTTATCCTGCAAGTTTCTCATAAACTTGTTAAACGGATAAAACATATTACGTATTTAGAGTGTTTCATATACTCTTTAATAAAAAATCTACTATATTCATTTGAACAACAGAAACAACTACTCTGTGGGCAAATACCCCTCCCAGCACTGAATTAAACTGTTAATTCATAAAATATGTAGATATATTTTAACATTAAAAACCCAAACATTTTTTGTATTTATCCTGCAAATCGAAGTTTTTTTTTCTTTTTTATAGCAATAAAGGGAAAACCATTTTAAAGTAGGTTTCTGCTAAACCTATTACATCGTATTATTAGTTTTTCACTGTATTTATATTTAAAGCTCATTCTTACAGAGAAGAGTCTACCTCTTCAAAGCAAGAAATATATAGGTCCTTTAATATTATAAATGTAAAGATTAAAAAACGTTTCGGCCTCAAGACTGCTGTAGGCCTCGTCAGTATGATCAGGTAGTCTCTATCATAGACGCACGTATATTTAAAAAAATAAATAAAAAAAATTTTTAACAGTATATCAAAGAAAACAACCAAATTTAATTACTTTTTTCATACCTGTAACATTTTGTAGAAACAATGTAACACAAACACCACATTTTTCTTCTGCAAAATTTATAACTACAATAGAATAATAAATTCAAACAAAAATCATATTAAAAACCAAATTATTAAATTTGACTTGAAAATAAAGACAAACTGTCAAATCGGTAGGTGACTTTTGTAAAATTTTGGACTTTCGGAGCCGAACGACCCGCTACACGCACTAACACTCTACGACTGGTCAGGGCGAAGACTTCGTCGTCCGCGCGCGGCAGCAAAACAAAAATAAAAAGACCCATAAAACCCCTCCATTCTCTTTCGCACATGTGTGCGCCCTTTTGTCATCCACTTTACGGATAATATTTTAAGTTGAAACAATTAATTTTGGATATAAGTATGTTCTAAATTATTAAAGTTGTATGATTTTATTTTTAATTACAATATCTATTATTATCATTATTAAATAATAAAATTAAAATATAATAAATTTTTTTTATATATTATAATATAAACAGTTCCACTTGTTTACTATAGTTTTAGAGGTTATATTAAAGGGTTAACTTTACCATGAAAATAAGATGCTGTAGTACAAAATATTAGTAGAATTCTAAGCGTGTAATATGCAATAAAATAATGTATATAAATGGAAGGTATTTATATTATGATATGTAATGGTTATTGTTAAGACATCCTTCTTTACAATACTATAATACAAAAGAGGAGATTTTAAATCAATTTTAATTAAATTCAATGTATTCTTTTTTTATTGCTAGAAGCAATCATCGAAATTTTATCAAAGATAGACGTTCAAATCATTTTTAAGAAACGAGTGTTCGTATTAACATAATACAAACATTCCAATCACTTCTCCTTAAAGTTTGAAACGCGTTTTTCTTCGTGTTGGGCGTTGATATGATGTGATGATTATATATAATCATTATATATGATTATATATAAGTACGCAAAAACTGTTTTGAAGATTTATTACGCTGTAAATATAATTCAAATATATCTGATTGCAATCAATCCCAAATAGGAAAGTTCTACCCAAGTTTCCCAAAAAATTTTAGAATGTTCACGAAAATACGAAACATTTTCGATTCCTTCCTCGATTTGTCCACGGAAGTCCCCAAAATCGCTTACATACCATATACTGCACGACTCCGCAGTAAAACTACGAAAGTTCATATTTCACGAATACCTCTCTTACTCTCTCCCTCTCTCCCTCTCTTTCACTTTCTCTCGAATCCGCAATACATCGCTTCGAAGATATCGCGGCAGCGCCCGGGCGCCAAGTTTTCAATTCCACGTCGAATGCAATTTTTCCCGAAACCCCTTTCCATCAGCCGAGCACAAAAACGCACAGCCACCACCGCCCTTACAAATACACCCGTGCGGCTCGCAATGCCCACCAATCCGATGTACGAGTATATTGTGCGCGAAAGAGCTAGATCGCTCGGCGAACTTTTAATTGAAAAATTCTCGCGTCCGCGCGCTCACCGCTACAAAATTGTTTGCAGGGAAAATTTCATCGGCGACTTGACATTTTGGCGCCGAAATAAAATGTAGATCCGCGTATAAAGGTGATTTCCCGAATAAGTGAAATCGCGTACCTGCGCACTCGTATACGCGTCCGCGCTCGATTTATGAAATATTCAGACGAGTGCGCGCACTGCGGCCCCGCAAAGACAGCCGACGACGTAAAAATAGATCCCCGAGAGAGAGAGAGAGTGTGAGCGTGTGAGAGAGCGAGAGAGCAGGAAGAAAAAAGACTCGCGCGAGCCCTCGTACAAAGCTCGAGAGAGACGAGGCGATCGCTGAAAAATTGCGCTCGCGCATCATCTGCATTTCAAGGTAAAAAGCAGCAGCAGCAGCGGGCGCAGGTGGCGTGGCGTCGACTTGCGGGAGCAAAGCCTACCTATATAGGCGTACGAGAGCGGCAGCCTCGGGCCTTTCTGGCTTCAGCTTCGCCTGGTATATATACGCTTTCTCTCTCTCTCTCTCTCTCTCTTTCTCTCTCTTTCGCACTCTCGACTCTGCACCTGACTGTAACGAGGTATCAATCAATATTTTCTCCCCGAACGAAGCGAGCTCACTCACTCTCGCTGTCTCTCTCTCTCTCCATCTCTCTTGCGCTCGGTCTATCGTTAGCCCCTGGGGTGGTCTTTCGTTAAAAGATGGCACCTCTCTCGCGAGTGCGCACCAGATGGTACATTGCCGTCGCACGCTGATGTTTACCGCAATATTTGCGGGGAGCGACAAGATTTTGTATACGCGCGTTAGCTCGATGCTGAGAGCGATCTGGTCGTTATTTTTGTTTTGGTTGGTTTTTTTGTGTCGGCAGTGAGATTGGAAGTCTTCCTTTTATTAATAATGAAGAGCAGCTTTTTAAAAAATATTGAAATGATAGAAAGCACTGGAGTGGCATTGTCTGTGCTCTTTAAAACGCGGATTTTATAACGAGTGCGGTATTTTTAATTCTCTTTTGTTTGTCGTAAGTAACATCGTTATAAACAGCTACACGCTCGAAACGTAAATAAATATTTAATATTTCTATCTGCATGCAAGTTCATTAAAGAAGTCATTAGGAAGTTGGATTACTGTAAATAGTTATATTACTGAAAGAATAAAAATACTAAGAATCCCATGTAAGAAATTGCCAATGCCGAAATACGGGCCATCACTGGATCTGTAACGGTAGAAAATTAATAGTCTGCCAGACGTTGGACCGTCTCCGTGCCATTACTGATTTGATAACAACGGACCAATGCTGAGAATTAGTACTGATCGAACGGATAGCTAGTACTAGTCCAGAGTTCAATTTATTTCATCAATGAAATTCCATCGGGCGCATACAGTATAGTTTACCGCTATAGCAAGACAAAAACATCGAGCGCTTGTAATAATCACTACACAACCTACCATTTAGCCTCTTTTAATCTTGGAAAAAGTAAATTTTATATTGGTTTTGCTTAACGTACAAAAATGTCGGACTGGCTATCAGAATCACGCTGTTGTGGTCAGTTTGTATTGATTTAAGAAAGAAGATACGAATTTAGCATAAACGCTATACTTATTTCTCGTAATATTTTAATAATAAAAAATTAAGTGTCAGCAACTTTCGTTAATTCTGCATTGTTCCATTACTGGCTTTTAATCTCGGTCTGTTGTTATCAGTTCGACATAGCTCCTACATTGTCACAGTAATTTCGAGCAGTAATTAAGCATCTGTCAAAAGTTACTCGGCTGGTATTGGGCGCTTGGAACGTTCATCCATGGGAAATGCTTATTTAAAAATGTAAAGCATCGTGACTATTCGCCAGTTTTTACTGGATCTTTTTAAAAGATGATAAATCTTTATTTAACTTGAAGATTTTTATAATGTTTTTTTAATCCCGCCAATAAAATATATATTTGTCAGAATAACATAACCGTCATAGTAATATCGATACACGTCCGACTATAGTGGGTTTGTTCTACTACTACGTATGGGTACCCTTGGCGTTTTATTTATTCCCGCTTAACCTGCTTTTTTTTCAATTTCCAGATATAAAGTGACGGGAAAAAGGAATTCAAAGAAGTAAAATATTGAAAATGTGAAGTTCTAAAAATGAGAAACCTGTGAAATGATATTCCCAAAGGCGTGAAATTCGAAAAGAGAAGATCTGAAACATGGAATATTCAAATATGAAAATAATTAGATCTTAAAAGCTGAATTGCAATACTAATTATCTTAGTATATAATCTACAATTCAAAAAAAGCGCTAAATATTTATTTTTAATATTTGCGTTTTGTATAAATATTCGACACTTTCATATTATGTGTATACTTTGGTAGTCTAAACTTTCACTGAAAATACATTTTTATGTTGAGGTTTAAAAAACCGCATTTTTTGAAAAATTTTTATAAGGCACCTGTGACAACTATAATAGAAAATGGTTTTGTGATTGATTTATATACATTTTAAGATAATAACAAAAAATACGTAATACTTAATACTTAAAATACTTACTTTTTAAACATAGTGAAAAAATTCTTTATGCATTAAATGCGTAATTAAATTCGCTATAGTATGCTAGAAACGAAACATTTGGTCAAAGCATATTTTTTAATAAGCTTTTATGTCCCAAGTACTTGTCGAATTTTTGATATTTTGCGATAATTCTCGATCATGATGAAAAGATCCAGATACTTCAAAAAGAAATAAAAATAAAAACTTATTTAAGGCTACTTGGTCAAAGAAGCAATAAGATAATATTTTAGCACTATAATGTACGAAAAAGAGAGACGAAGTGGGCTGCGAAAAAATATGTGAACGGCGGGATTCGATCAGGGGAGATTGAAAGGCGCGTACTCGACCACTGAGCACCGTCCACGATGCAAACCGGCGCATCTCCCTGTCCACATCTCTTATCACTGACTCGTCTCATAGCTCGTACTGCGAGTATCGCGGATTCATCATCCATGTCAGCACCTTGAAATTAAAAGTTGTGTACAAATCAATTCTAAAAAGGCCTTTTACTCTACGTATTCATAATACAATTGTTCTAATTTAATTCTAATTCGCTTTTTGAAAAATGCATTATTTACACGTTTTCGTAAGAATGATGCGTGTATCCTTACATTTTTGAAACTAGAAGATTCGGTACATAAAGCTTCAAAAGCCTTCAATTCCATAAATTAATTTCTCCAACAAAAATGTCTCCCCTCTACGAGATCAACATCCCTATAGAACCTCTTCCTCGCTGTTTCCCAATAAATCGGGATAAGCCCAAGAATCCAAAACGACTGTAATGGAAATGTAAAGCAGCGATTGATACGGCACAATTGACCTACATGGCTGCCTACACACATAGAGAGAGAGCGAGAGAGAGAGTGAGAGTGAAAGAGAGAGCGAGAGAGAGGGAGAGAGAGCAAGAGACCGGGACAGTTTCGAATTAGCTTCATTAGCGGTAATTCGCCGTGAGCCAGCTAGCGCGCCAAGATTAGCGATGGATTCAATTAACGTTGGAGTCCCTACTTCGGAGATAACGGAGTTTCGTAGCGAGGCGGTCCGCGATGTATTTCCCCGGCATTGCGCGATTGCGCCGCCGGGGAATGGGCTCTTTAGCGGCCAAAGGAGATAAAGCCCAAGGCGCTCGCCAGTTCTCTCTCTCTCTCTCTCTTACTCACTCTACTGATGGATCCTTCCTTCCTTCCTTCCACTGCTGCTGCTGCTGCTATGCTGCCTCTTCGCGCAAATAATAACCAAAGAAATGCGATTCGAGACGCTTTCTTTTTAATGCCGTGCGGTTTTTACTGTTTGCCCGAGGCTCGGGGCTCCGCCGCATTAAGAAAATTATTTCCCGCGCGCAAACTTAATTCAAGCGTCGAACTCGTCCCTTTCTCGTTCGCTCGCTCTCGCTTTCTACTTCTGCACAGGGGGCCTCTTGTTTATATTGTTCGCTCGTATACCTATATACGATTGGTGGAGCGGGGAATACAACGCGACGGTATAGTGCATTGGATGCTTTGAGAAATTGCCTGCAGTGGTGAAGATGGAATACTAAAAATCTCTTTCGTTCTTTGGCAATTGGATCCGTCAAGTGCCAATATTACCAACTGCAACGGTTAACTTTACTGTTCGAATTAATAGCATTTAATTATTTCCAAAAGACATTTTTGCTTACGTTTTTAAAACAAGATTAATTATATTAGCAGAAAGGAATTTCAACTTTAAGTTTTCTACGATCTTTTTACGAACGATGTCTTTATTGACGATTTTTCATGCAGTAACTAATTAATCCTCTTTTTCATCCGCTTAAGTGCGATACTTTTTCTTCGTATAACTCCATATATATCGCTGCACTGGCACTTAATTGCATTGCTTCACAAATTTTTCTCTTGCAGATAAATGGAACAAATTTCTAGGAAATCCGATATTTTCCTCCCATTACCATGAACTAATTACCTACATACCAAATAAAAGTTTATATTTTATTTATTTTTATCTCGCTATCACCTACACGTTCGCGCGATGCAACTTCCCGAGTTTCCTTTCCTTTGCAATGGCATCGGTAGTAATTCGATTGATTGCTACAGCGCGCAATGCTCTCGCTATACAAGTCTAATGAAAATCATCAGAATTTTAAATAGACCGACTGCGCGACTGCTAGCACCGACAGAAGAGACAAAAGGCTCTTTGATTTATCGACGTCGGCCAGGCTCCAATTCATCACTCGTCCGGTGGATCCGCGCGCGAAAGAAAATAACGGCCGGCGAAAGTTCGACGAGATAAGTACCCCCTGCGCGTGTGGATCCCTTTTTCTTACGACTTGACCGTCTTCTCCGTCGTCAGGTCCGTCCGCGAGTGCGCGCGCGTAAAGAACGCGCGGCCACGGAAAAAGTACGCTGCTCGAAAAAGAGAGAGTCCAGAGGAGAGAATAGACGGCGACCATAAAGGAGACCTGATTGATGGATTTGTAATAATTGATTGAACCTAACGACATGCCCTGGATTATAATATGTACAGGTGAAATGATAATCACGGTGAGTGTATATATGTATGCTGGAGGATAAATCGGTAAAGTATCGATGAACCTGGTTAAATAAAAGAATAATTCGACAGTTTTCAGATTGTATAGAGGGAAATCTGTAACGGAAATTTTAACTATGCAAGCAAAAAATTATTTTAATAATTGCAACCGCGATACTTGATCTTATTCATCAGTCATAAAAGCTTTTATTTGAACCAAATTACGTGCTTATAGTTTTTAACTGTTGACTCGCGGGACTCCTCCTTGAATTTTCATTAATTATGAAGATGTGAAAGTTAACTAATAATATCTACCTTACCGGCATCACATTTATATTTTTTTTCTCTGCAATAAATAAATATTTCTAAAAGAACGCCATACTATCCCTTCCGTATTCTTACCAGAAATCTTCAGTTAAATTTTCAAAAGCTTTCATTATTAACTGCTAAAGAAAAATGCATTAGAAAATATATAACTATAGTTAAATATTCAAACGAATTTTTCTTTAGGAATTAATAATAAAAGTTTCTGAAAATTTAACTAAAGGTTCTTGGTAGGAATACGGAGGAGATAGTTATATGGCGTTTTTCTAGAAATATTTATTTAATGCAGAGAAAAAAATATAATTGTGATGCCGGTAAGGTAGAGATTATTAGTTCACTTTCACATCTCCTTAAGGGGAGGTCGGAGCTTACATGCACTTGCAATACTTACGTATTTACCGACAATTTCATATTTTTCAATATTCTCATTCAATTTTTAATTTTCTTCAATTATCTCAGTTGTCTGGTGTTCCTTAGTATATTAAGAACACCGGACAACTAATTTTTTTAATTTTTATGAACAATTCAATTAGAATAATGTAAAATTCAATGCAGAAATCTGTAATCGACTCTGACCTCCGCTTAAGTAAATTAGAGGGATTCTTAAAACACACTCGCATATAAAATAATAGTAAATGTTACAAAAAAGTTTGCAATTCGCACGGATTGTTTTGACAGTTTCTCATCTCTGATATTCTGCTAAGAATGTATATACATATACAAATTGAAAAACGATAATATTAGAACTATTTACGATTTAATCAAAGAAATGGTAAAATTTATTAAAAGTTATTTGAATTTTCCAATATGAGTTCTAAATCATAAAAGTGTTTAGCTTTAGAAAAGATAATATTAAGATAAATAATACACATTTCGGAAAATTAAGCAGAACTCTGCATAATAATCATATGATAATACTGCAGCACCATCAAATCTCGAGTTTCATATATAAAGAAAGTAAATTCAACAACAAGATACTCAAACAATACCTATAAGATATTTCCATGAATACAAAACCATGCTGACTCTCAGTTTAAAAGACGCAGCGAACAGCGAAAGGTCCTTTCAACAACACAATATTCTTTTGCTTTCGTTACGATCTCCGGTTGCTCCATTTCCCAGCTTCTGCTCTCGACGTCGACGTCGGGAGAGAGAGAAAGGAAGTGAAAAAAGAAATACGCGCCTTTCGCGACGTACTCATCCAGCGGGTGATCGTTAAATTGTGTCCAGCAGCAGCGACAGCAGCTCTCAGTCGGTCCACACTGTAATGCACTGTCTCCACTCATCGATCAATAGAGACTCTACTTAAATTTTCATATCGAATAACGCCTCTTCTATTTATGTCAACCAAACTTAAGTACACTTAAAAAATCATGATACTTATACTCTTTTTAGACTATATACTCAAAGCAGTCTTGTAATTATCATACGATTGTTATTCAATAATGAAAGTTAGAAGCGACTCTCCATTGATCGGTATACGGACACAGAGCGTAAAAGGCCTCGAAGAGCCGTACGAGCGCAGGAGCGTCTCATCTTCGTGCGCGAGCTACTGCGCGAAGAGGATATTTTATACGTCAAGCGATAACTCGCTCTCACAGCGTAAAGGGACTCGCGCAGGGGTGCCAAAGTGCTGCGGTAGTTATGTCGTTTGCTTTACGAGAGAGCGAGATAAAGAATCGAATGGAGTCTTGGAATTAGCGCGAAAATCTCGGCACGGACGACGGCAAAAGAGGATGTAACGAGGCGCTTGCGACAGTTGACGTATACGCTAAATCTGAAAGGTAGCATCTGAGTACATCTCTGCGCGTCTCACGCTTTCTGTGATTAACGAGCGATTGCAGCAACTCGGTCATATAGGTATATAATGTTTGCGAGGAAATTCGAGATTGTAATTAGTGTCGAAAATATATCTATGTGTTATAAATGGTGGTAGTGGTGATAGTGGTCTGTTTTTTTTCTAGCTTCCAATTATTTTTATGCGATCGAGTCACGAACAATGCAATTAAAAATAATTGAGATTTTTTAGCATCGATCCTCGGTGAAATCGTAAATTAAAAAAGAAAAATTTCCTACTATGGAGTACGTAAAAAAAGGTTTAAAAATCGCATTCTTTGCTAATAAGTGATAAATAAAATGAGGCCGGAAGAAAAAAATTAAAGTGCAAGCAACAGTTTATGTTCTATGTATACTTAAGTATATTTTCTGAACGCTTAAAAAGATTCATTAAACCCTCAGCGCAAGCAACTCTTTAAAGCTAAAAATATTAGTTGCAAGAAAAATACGTTCAAAGTTTCAATTTCATATGTTACATACCAATATAAATTACTAATAATCACAGACCCGCTACGCGCGTCATAATTTCGATTGTTGACGATATCAATATTAATATGAATTACAGAAAATAGATATTAATGTCCATTTTTTATATAAAATCATTTATGTATCATTTATAATATAAAGAATATGATTGTTAAGGTTATTAGATAGTTTTAACTTAAGTATCAAACACATACATTTACATAAAAATAAGATGATGATGTCATACGTCAGATGATTTCCAAATAAAAAATGGAGTAAAATATACCTTAAGTTTTAACACATTTTTATATCCATTCAGTGATTACTACGCATACGTGTGTGCATAAAATCACTACTGCGCATATCTCTGTATACGCAATAACTTCTGCGCATGCCTGTGTGCCCGCAGTTATTACTGCACATACTTAAGTGCACATGGGCACAACTGCGCATGCATATGTGTAAGTGGGCATAACCGCACCCCTTCGCCCCTCCTCAAGCCCACTTCATGCCATCCTTTTGAATAACTATAACTACCTGAGTGCATGCAATTCCGAACGCTCTCTCTTTCTTCCCTTTTTATCACACTCCACCCAGTTATATTTTCTTCATATTTTTGCTACCGGCTCTTTCTGACTACTTCACTTTATTTGTCGATGTACTACTTCATAGAAAATGAAAAGTTAATTCTGCGTCTCGCTTTAGTGATTACAATCATTCTTTTATTAAGAGAAAATAATCCCTACACATTACCCATCCCCCCCCCCCCCCTCCACTTTTCGTACCTATCCTAATTTTGTCCCCTTATGCTACCCCACCCATTTATCATATCTACACTAATCCTAGATTTTTCTAAGAATTTTCATTACGGAGATGTTAAAGTGAACTAATAATTTCTACTTTACCGGCATCACATTTATATTTGTTTTCTCTGCAATAAATAAATATTTCTAAAAAACTCCATAATATCCTCTCCGTATTCTTACCAGGAACCTTCAGCTAAATTTTCAAAAGCTTTATAGTTAAATAAATTATTATAACTTAGTTAATTATTGAAGATATCAAACTTAAATAATTTTAAAATATATTATCATATAGTAATAATTTGATTTCTACAGTACAATTTCGTATAAAGTATTTTTAAACCTATAAGCCCTTATAAACCCTAGTAGAAACGTTCCCCATATGTTCGCCAGATTTTACTCTATTTTATGGGGAATGGCCAATTTCTGCTTAAAAGTCTGGCCAGAAACCCCGCTACCTGTCGACGTTTTCTCGTCAGAAACCTGACCAACTTATGGTTAATGAATAAATAAATAAAAAATAACGTTTAACGAATTTTTATAAGTTAATAATGATTATTATGTCATGGATTTAATAGCTTATTGTTAATAGAATGCTAAGATATATTTGGGATAGATTAGAAATAAAAACTAAAAACTTATTTCATTAAAAGTTTTTTTAAGGTTAGAGTTTTATAATTAAATAAGACATAAAAAAAATCAAATAAATAATCGAATAAAAATTTGCATGCTGTTTTAACGCAGAAGTACTATAATGGGATTTACATTTTCAATAATTTTTTAGGGTTATGTAAGCTATTTAGATTTTCTATAAATTTCTGGTCAGATGCTGGTTTATTTCTGGCGAACTATTAGGAAACGGATCTGCCCAATAGATCGTGAACCGACCATCTGATATGCTCAATTTTCTACCAGGGAAGAGTAAAGTTAATGAGCGAGCTCTGCGGTCTATATTCTTCCATGTTATTAACTTTATCTAGCGAGAAAATAAAAATGCTCAGGAAACCTTTTTCGATCCTCTAATCAACGCTCTTAAAAGATAAAGCTCCGTACCTTATAGATAAGCGAGCAGAAGAAATACTCATTAAATAAACATGGACAATTATGGAGCAAAACTATCAAATAAGGTAAAACCAAAGGCAAAAGCAAGTTCAGTGGTATTGATTATCGGAATCCTTAAAAAATTATATTGCTATTTTCAGCAGTTCTCACAAGTGGACATAGCAGAGCAAGCTAGACTATATAAGCAGTTGCCCGTATGCCCCTTCTTCATATAATGTTCAATAGAGTCTCGACTATTGAATAACATTTATGTGATAATTATGAGGATAACAAGTGTCAAGTATATAGTCCATAAAGTATATTTTTCCTTGTTTATTTAAGAGTAATAAAGTTTGGTTTACGTAGATAGGACCAATGTTCCAAGACAAAAGTTAAATAGAAACTCTGTCGATCACTATATGCAGCTACGAGGCCTTAATCGCGCAAGTAATCAAAATGCGCACCAAAAAATCCGTAGTACCTATAATACACGGAGGAAAGAGCCTTAACCCTACACAAGCTGTATCGAATCCTTGCAAATCGCTCCTTTCCAAAACCGCCAGCCCCGTCGCGACTTGACGAGCGAAAAGAAAAAGGCCAACATCTTTCCGCTTCTATCCACTCATATCCATTCCGCACTAACCCCAATTTACGCAAAGATGCGCCCTATCTCTTCTCCTTCTCCCTCGCACTTCCTGCTCTCATCCCTCCTTCATTCTCCTAATTCTCGGCACATATAGCGCTGTTTTTCCTAGAAACGCAGCAAGATATGTATATAAAGTCCAAGGGCCGGGGCGCTGCGCGCGCGCAAACAGACAGATATTAGATCGAGACGAACGGAGCGCCGTCAGCCAAAATAAGTCCAATAAATATAATCTCGCGCGCGCGCGCGGGCCGACGTCCACTCCGGCTTCCTCTTCGTCGCGATAGCGTCACGCGGATGTACTAGGGATGAGTCTTATGAGAAGGAGGAGGACGACGAGATCGAATGAGGCAGATGACCGCGAGTCGGAGATTAAGAGAGTACGGGGGGGGGCGATATGTCGAGAGAGCGAGGAAAGTTGCGACCGGGCGGAGCCGGACGTGTACATCGCGAGGAGGTCGACTTTGGAGGTTCGGCGCTCGGTTGGGATGTGTGTGTATATGAGAGGAAGAGGCTAGAGCGGAGGTGACGTGGAGGGCTAACAATTTGAAGGTAACGAGAAGAGGAAAATTACTTGCAGGCGCTGCATCTTCGACGTCGAACGGGTGTTCTATAGACGGGGCTTAAACTTATTGGGTATATGTACGTGCAGCTTACGTTGGAGGAAAGTGAGCTGATATTTATTATTGAAGGCACGGTTGTTCCCGATAATTTGAAGTTGGAGGGATACTAAAGAAAAAGTCGAATTGTCGCTCCAGATTCATATGAAAAATTCCAGTTATAGAAAGACGTAACTTGAAATTAACGAGATTAAAAGTATGACGGATATTTATTATATTATTTAGCATTGAAATCGACAAAATCTAAACACGCAAACCTTGACTATAAATTATCGAGAATCTCAGGTTTCAAAATATATCGTTTACTGAATAAGGTATACAAATATGAGAAGTGAGGACAATAGGTATTATTTTTTTTTTCTCAAAGGGAAAGCATTGTTTCGATAAAAATATCCTTTTTGCATTTTTTAACGCAAAAAGTATTATATGACTTAGGGAGTTTAAATAAGCTACTACCGTAGAGCGGGGTGACTTTAGATCACTTCAAAACTTTGCACTACTCAGGTTTGCTTCCTGACAAAAATTAAGTTCTAAAACAGGTGCTAAAAGTTTAGTTTTGAGATATATATTAACACTTTGAGCCATTTTTCTTATTTCTATATATCTCATAGCTGAATTTACACTTCACTTGCATAATTTCGATTGTTGATGATATCAATATTAATATGAATTACAGAAAATAGATATTAATGTCCATTTTGTATATAAAATAATTTATGTATTATTCATAATATAAAGAATATGATGGTTAAGGTTATTAGATAGTTTTAACTTAAGTATCAAACATATACATTTACATAAAAATAAGATGATGTTGTCATGACAAAATATGTAAATAAAAGAATAAAGAATCCCTAATGAAATACGTCAGATGATTTCCAAATAAAAAATGGAGTAAAATATACCTTAAGTTTTAACACATTTTTATATCCATTCAGTGATTACTACGCATACGTGTGTGCATAAAATCACTACTGCGCATATCTCTGTATACGCAATAACTTCTGCGCATGCCTGTGTGCCCGCAGTTATTACTGCACATACTTAAGTGCACATGGGCACAACTGCGCATGCATATGTGTAAGTGGGCATAACCGCACCCCTTCGCCCCTCCTCAAGCCCACTTCATGCCATCCTTTTGAATAACTATAACTACCTGAGTGCATGCAATTCCGTACACTCTCTCTTTCTTCCCCTTTTACCACACTCCACCCAGTTATATTTTCTTCCTATTTTTTCTACCGGTTCTTTCTGACTGTTTTACTTTATTTGTCGATGTACTACTTCATAGAAAATGAAGAGTTAATTCTGCGTCTCGCTTTTAGTGATTACAATCATTCTTTTATTAAAAGAAAAAAAATCCCTACACATCACCCATTCCCCCCCCCTCCAGTTTTCGTACCTATCCTAATTTCGTCCCCTTATGCTACCCCACCCATTCATCATCTCTACACTAATCCTTTTAACACGATGTTAAAGTAATAACACGTTTAATTAAGCATTGCGGGGCCTGTATTATTATTATCGTTATATAATTAAGAAAAAAATACCCCCTCCACGATTCTCATAACCCCCCCCCCCACCACTTTTACTATACCAATCCTAATTCTGTATCATTATGCTACTGTACCCTTTCATCATCTAGCCATTGACCCTAACACGATTAGTATTAAAAATGTTTATATTACTCGTATTATTTTCATTGTTTTATTTAAGAAGAAATGCCCCCTTTACGTCACCCATACCCCCTCCACTTTGCCTACCTATCCTAATTTTGTCCTCTTATGCTATCCCACCCATCTACCATCTCGACACTGACCCTCTTAGAATAAGCTACTACCGTAGAGCGGGGTGACTTTAGACCACTTCAAAACTTTGCACTACTCAGGTTTGCTTCCTGACAAAAATTAAGTTCTAAAACAGGTGCTAAAAGTTTAGTCTTGAGATATAGTATATATATTCACACTTTGAGCCACTTTTCTTATTTCTATATATCCCATAGCTGAGTTAACACTTCACTTGCACTTACAAGTCAGTTACAAACTCATTTCATGTTTAACAAGATACTCCAATTTCGAAGTAGAAAAATTGGTAAAATTCTTGTTTACTTTAAAAAATCCAAAAATCACTTTTAGATGTATTTAATAATTTTCTTTTTGGTTCATTTTGTATCTAAAGGATCTAACCTTGAAATCTAAATACCTCTGATCGCTTCAATACGTATACTTTCTGTGGTGCTGGATATAAGATGAATGTTTTTCATTTGGCCCAAAGTCGCCCCACCG
This sequence comes from Gastracanthus pulcherrimus, assembly GCA_949152435.1. NCBI lineage: Eukaryota > Metazoa > Arthropoda > Insecta > Hymenoptera > Pteromalidae > Gastracanthus > Gastracanthus pulcherrimus. The sequence goes on along the minus strand of OX424574.1, from coordinate 152,464,175 downwards.
GCCTGAAGTCACCCCGCTCTGCGATATCAAATAATGTCCGCTGTATGGATGTATGCATGTATGTGTGGGTACACTTGTGTGCATATATATTTTTAAATTTTTATTTTTAGAATTTTGTATTTAAATGCACTCCATAACTTGAAAAATGCTTCATTTGGTTAACTTACTTTTTGTATCAAAAACGCTCTATGGAGTCAAGTGTCCATTTAACGAATTTTTGGTATAATTCTACTTTTAAGGAGCACCGATCACGCGTGGTTAGAAGATATTAGCAGTGTATATCAACTTGTGCCAACAAAAAATGTTATGGTTTTATACAAGTTAAGTAAATTGCTTATATTTGATATCGTATAAAATGTTTTGATTAAGTAGCACACTCATTTACCGTGTTTTAATGTACTTATTACGCTAAGTAGAATAAAGTATTTCTCTACAAATTATTAAAATTGATTGTTGAAAAAATTACAAGTAAAGACTATCAAAATTTAATTTTTCAGAAAACACAGTTACGCTATTAGACTTGTTCAGCACTTTCTTCTTTTTAAGAGACACATACTTAAACAAAAGATTTTTCACTTTTATTAACCAATATTTAAGCATATATATGAGTCTGACTTCATTAAAAACTTCGTTGAGGGCTATATCATGCACAGAATGAAAATAATCCTCCTCAGTACGCAGCGGAAACTGAGGTTTTTGCGAGGTATTTCATTATTTAAACTTTTTTATATGAACAAAATGATTTGGGAATGCATTGCCATGTAAACAAGTGTGTAATTTGAAAAATCCTACCCCAAAGATAGACAATATTTAACGTTTAAAGCCTGAAACTGAAGAGTAACATAAAAGTCAAAAGTTTTGCGGATTTGTCCATATATGAATCGCATCATATCTCGTGAGAAAGATGTTTGCTATTGATATTTAGGAAGCAAAAAATAAAAATTGGTCACTATACCAACCGTGTTGGTAAAGTGGCCAGATATCAGTTCTTATGGTAAAGTAGTATATTAAGTCCTTCAAAAAGTCAAGGCTAGCCCAGCAGAGACTTCCTTTATGAGTTATTTAACTACATGCAGGTGCCGTAGCGTACGCCTTGGTGTCGATATTTTGGATTTAGAAGGCCTAGGAATTTTTATGAAGCAACGGCCGCCGTTTTTATCGGCGTCGATTGCCTTTTGTATTGCAATGAATGGGTAATTTTTACGAAATTGTCCTTAATGGCCCATCTTATAACTGCTATTGAAAATTCTTTTTATAATTCAAATCATGTGAATATGGAATTATTGTATCTTTTATCAAGCTTTAAGTTTAATTTTATGTAATAAATTAAATATAGCTGTCTTTATGTGAAATTAGGGTAATTTTAAAATTATGCAACTTAAAGTGCAAATTAATATAAAAATTTTGTATGCGGTCAGAGTTTGTAAAAGTCTAATTTACTAGTTTAAAATGTAAGTAATCAGAGTTTTGATGCTTTCCCGCATAAACATGATCCTATCTTATAATTAGAGAGCGCTAGGAGCGGGGTCACCGCACCTCTCAACAGCTATTGTCACAATATATATATACCGTAGGAGTTACGGGGCTCTAGAATAACGCTATAACCTTATTATTATTTTTACAAATTTTGTTCATACCGTATATTTCGAAAACTATAAGAATGGATCTAATAATATTTCAGCTATACAATAAGTCTAAACTTATTTTATATTAAATAATAATTACGATAAGAAAGTTTTCGATATAAAATAAACAATTTTTAAAAATTTGTACTTTTGAGGTTCAAATTAATTTTTAATAATTCGCTTAAGGAGGGTCTTTCGCTAGATATAGGGTATAAAACAAAAAATCGTATAAGAGTTTATAAAGGTCCTATGATAAAACTAATTATATGTACTTAATAATAGTCCAAAACTACATAAAAAAAATTGTTCCAAAAAAATAATTATATAATATTTATGCACTAATTAAAAAAAATACGGTGTATAACGTGAGGGGGGGGAGGACTTTTTCAGACTTGGATGATGATTTGAGCTCTCGTGTTAGTCTCAGGCGCCATTACTTCTTCACTCAATTACTTGAAAATCGACATACACATTCCTTTTTACATTTACAATCAAAACAGAAAAATGAGTAAAATTCGTGCTCTAAAGGGTACAAAATTGTAATAATTTTTGAATTACATTCAAGTATTTAAAAATCTCTTTTGCAGTCTATTGAACAGAATTATGAAGACTCGTTACTCAAGTTTTATAATGACGATTCAAAGTGAACCATAAACTTGCTTCACATCCTTGTCATTGCAACCTATCCAATAATTAAGCCAAGAATAGCACTCGCATCTCTGCAGAAGAGCTCAATTGTCGACGCAATATAATACCTCCCTGAACGTCAAAGGCAAAGCAGAGACGGGCGCGAGAGTCAAATTCGGCATTCGTGTTCGCGAGCTGCAAATCCTTCCACGACAGCACGATAAATTCTATCCTCATCGAGCCTGTCTCTCGACTATACCATATCCATTGACGCGCGGTCGACTGCTCGAGCTGAAGAAGGAGAAGAAAAATAAAACCTCACTAGTCCCGGGAGAGCTCAAGGGTATTATGACGTCGGAGCAGAGGTGAAATCCACGGCAGCCATCGCGGGCTCTGAAAATCAGCAGCGGATCCGCTCCGAGCTAATTATATCGTCGTAATGACGCTTTGTTCTTCTCTCGCTTTCAGCTTCGGCGATCATTCGACTTCGTCATTTTGTAATCCGCGCAGTGTGCAGCGTGGGTGCACGTATTATATACGTACATACGGCTTTCGCGCACCGGGCTCTCGCATTTTATTTTCGTTTTTATTCTTCCCGGCGCAGCGCGCACTTGATATATACGATACTTCGTTAGCGTCTAAATAAAGGGGGCGCGCGGCTCCTAAGTGCGTTCAGCGGGTCGTCTTTTGACATTTGTTACATACGCGAATGTACGTGGAGGTGGTTGTAGATGTGTATACGTGTATACGTCTATGGGCTATATACGTATATATAATATATATAGGGTGGAGGCATCGAATGCGCACGAATGCTTCGTTTAATGCGCATTCAGCGCCGTCGAAGCGAAAATATCGCTCGCGCTCTCCCTTCGTCTTCCTCCTTTCGCGTGTACAGCTATAACGGCTTCGCCTTTCTGTCGCGGAGGCAGTCAAGGCGTAACTTCTGCGACAAATCTTTGAAGATTAAAAGTGAAATAAAAGTAAAGTGAAACTTAAGACGTGCTTCAAATGGAAATATACGTTGTGAGATATGATTTCACGCTGTCAGATTTTTCATCCGAAATAATAGTTTTGTTCTCAAAATGGAATTTATTTTCTTAATGAATGATTTCTTTTCGTAAAATAATAGGCACAGAGATGAGTAATTAAAGTTAGTTACTTTTCTGAATTTAAATTAATAAGTTGAAGTAAAAGAGAAAATAATGTTGTCGACATGGAAAATTTGTAATTAATATATATACAAAGTGCCTTTACATTATACATTTACAAAGTGCTTTGGCAAAGATAACTTTTAATTTGTGAATATTTATTTACATTTCTGTTAGTGAAACTGAGTAAATTTTTTACATAAAAAGATACTTTTCAATTTGCAAATAAAAACTTTTTGAAATATTTAGATATTTCATAATTTTATGTAATAATTATATTTAAAAATTAATGTTATGTTTGTAAGTTTTTAATTTCTTATTATTTACATAGATTAAAGTACATTAGACATGATATATATTGAAAAAATAATAGCTACTGAAGTAAATGTTATACAAATATTCAGGATAATGTATGATCAAAGAAACTTGTATCACTTATTCTTATAATCATATCGTAGTAATATTCATGCTAAAAACGCTGCCAACTGATTTGACACTCTACTTTCTCAAAGAGATATCAATATCGAAACAAGTTATTTCGAATTATATCCACAAAACATACTTACTACGCGATATTTCGATTGGAATAGACAGGTGACCAATTTACCAACACTGTTGATAAAATGACCAATTTTCAACTGTTTAGAACTTCTTCAGTTATAATTCAGAGGTTGAACTTTTTCGAAAACACTTAAAAGGTATTATGGTTAAAGATTCAAATAACAAGTTCCAATAGTTTCCGAAGCTGTAAAACCCGATATTTATTTACTGGGAATCAATAGCGAAATCGAAAGACTCTGAAAGTGGAAAAATTACCTGCCCCCACCTTAAATAAATATATTTTATCTATTATATATCTGCACACATCAATCATTTCTTAACCTTTCTTTTGTAACTTTATAAATAAATGTTTTATGAGTAAAATCAGTATTTAAACATTAAAATGATGAAAAATGAACAAAGAAAAACCTACCAATTGATTTGACACTCTGATTTCTCAAAGATATCTTTTTAATTTTTCTTTTGTAATATTTCAGAAACGTTTCTGCAAACATTTTTTTTAAATAAAAAACGTTGAAAAGAAAATGTTCAACCTTTTTTTGAAACGTATATAAGTTAAGTTCTAGAATGCAAATATTCACTGAGGAAACGTGGAATAACTTGATTTATAAAATTGTTATTAAAATATATAAAATAATTGATAAATTATAAAAAATATATATACTATTTTGACAGGGAAGACACAAGGGGAAAAACATTTCTTCATCAAAAAATTGTCATAAACCTAAATTTTCAAATTTCCAAATTTTGAAGAATGGCTATAAAATTAAAATGAGTCGACCATTTTCGTCGAAATTTTAAAGCCACTCCTAGACGTAGATAACAAATATGTATGCAAAGTTTGCTCAGGTATTACCCCGGAATATTCAAACGCAGATCAGCAACACGTATAACGTAATTTTTCAGAGAGTACCATTTCGTTCCTCAAGTAATATAATCTGGTTAAACGTAAAAAAATGCTAAAAAATGTTATCAATTCAATGCTAGTAAGTGTATATCTATATACTTAATAAATTATCACCGTAACTTTGTAAGGGAAATATAAACAGTTATTTAAGATGTTGTTGTCCAACAAAATGCATTTTTTAACATTTTATTTATGTTTTCTTAAGAATCAATGAATCTTGCTACTTGAAAATTTGCATAATTATACAGTTGTAAATAAAACTAATATTTCAAATAAAAATTTCATTGAATTTCATCATTTAATTTGCGAGATATACAGGCTAACAAAAATTTATTAAACACACGGTATAACAAATGAAAAATGGTATATTTTGAATCTTTTACGGTCTTAAATTAAAGGATTCTATAAGTACTTTATTGTGACAAAAATTCGCTTCCCAAAAAACATTTCTTTATCAAAAAATGTTCAAAATCCTAAATTTTCAAATTTTGAAAAATGTCCATAAAATCAAAACAAGTCGACCATTTTCGCTGAAGTTTTAAAGTCACCTCCTAACAAACACGCATACAAAGTTTAGTCAGGTTTTACCGGGGAATATTCAAACGCGGATGAGCGACACACGCACATACACACAGGCACACACTTACACACACGCGCACGTACGCACTTACTCACCCACTCACTCACTAACTCACACAAACATACATACATACCCATGTGGAAATCAAACGCGGTTTAAAAGATTAATAAAGCTTCACTTATTTCTATATTAAAAAAAAATTTTTTAAATGTTCTTAGAATTTTCTACTTTTAATAGATAAAAGTAAATTTAATTGAAAATCATAGTTTTGAATAAAAAAATGTTTGATAGTAGCTCTTTCAATTTTTAATAAAACTGAAAGAAAAGTTTGGATGAATATAGGTCAACAGGTAGTAAAATAGTGGCAACTATGCAGTAGAGTAAAAAATTGTACAAATGTATCGAGACTTACTGGCTTTGCAGTGAAACTCGGAGAAAATGGAGTTATTCTTCACTTTACGGCGACGCTAGCATTATCGGAATTTCAGCGCAGGCAAAGTATTGGACCTCGAATAATAAAATCTGCTTACTGCGAAAATTGTGTACTACAAAAAAGGAAAACCGACACTGGAAAATATAGAGTGGTAAGAAATCCATGCTAATAAATACAATGCAAATTATAAAGGTTCAGCGGGTAAAATAGATGTGGACGTTGTTGAGCGTTGCGGAAAACTTAAAGTATAAAAATTGCGTTAAAGTCGGGGAAAGAAAACCTTTTTAAGTTACCTTTCCTTTCTTTTTAACAGTATCAAAAAAGATTTATAAATACTACATTAGCAACAGTTGCTCTTAAAGTTCAAAATAACAAAATAAGAATCGATAACTGATCGATATTTTTAATAAACGACTTTCTTATTGGGTCGCATTTGTAGTAAATGTGACGAAGCAAACGCGGTAAAGAAATAACGAAAAAGAAGTATTTTATAAATATACTGAATCTTGTTATAATGATTTATTTTAGTCTACATAAGTATCAAGTAATTAGGTTAATTAGGTATTGAAAGTTTCCAAAACTTCTGGTAATTGATAAGCATATATGTATCAAATTCTCAAAATCAGTAATTAAACCATAATTACTTACTTACATACTTTTTAATTAAATTTTTTAATAGAAAAATTATTTTTTACACAAAATATTTTAAATATATCCATATAATTTTTATAAACATTTTTAAATCTGTCTTAAAACATCTCAAAATACTAACGAAAATTCGCTTATTACTTATAATTTCTACAGTTTAGCTTACTTACATTAATTTATTAAACATTACAAATATTTCATCAATATAACTTATTCTAAAAATACGTACCTATACAATTTTTTAAAAGAAGAAGCGAGTGCCATCTATTGAATAATAAGAGGAATCGTATAAACGTGTATCATCAGAAGGTGAATTTACCGATAGATTTTGATTTTTAGAGGATATAAACAGCTATAGATATTTCTTAAAGTTTTTATTTTACTAATAATTAACCAATAAAGTAATTCCATTTGTACTGCTTATGCAAAAGTTATGAAATAACTAAATAAGGTAAGGTAGATTTCTATAGGCCGATAAGGTGAATCTCGAAACTCTGTCGATACACCTACACTGCCGCCTGCAGCAGAAAGGTCTGTAACTTCAAAAAATTCGAAAATGATAATATGGATTATTTTAATTCTTTTTCATTATATCTTTAATAATAAAATAGAAGAAAAGGTAAAAGTGTCATATTTATCATTAAATCACAATATTTAAAGTTACGGTTTTGGTTATTTTTAACATTTTCATAAGCAAAAATTATGTAAACGAGTTAATAGATGTAAACATAGAGGAACATGGGGTGGTATGGGTAGCAGGGTAATATGGGTATCTTTAATATTAGGTATAAATAATACGCACTGAATAACTGAAATTTTTTAATAATGTATAAAAGAATAATAAACGTAATTATAACAAAAAAGTGACTTTACAAGTTAAATAAAATTTTAGAAAATATGGATTGTTATAGGTCTAACAAAGTCAATTTTGAACGAACTTTGATCGACTAAAAAGATAGTTTTTAAAATATTTGGGCAACTTTTAATGGTTTCATTCAACTAATTGATTCTATCTCTTTAATTTGCATACTTGTTTTATTTTACTTTCCTTTTATAATTAAATTAATATAGAGATTTAAAAAATATAGCTTGTAGGGCAGTATGGGCAAAATGACGGGGGCGCTACGGGCATGTGAGGCGAAGTAACAAGAGCAGACGGCGGGTTCTTGCGATGTAGATGTACAGCAATAAACTTTTTTTAGTATAAGTTAGATGTTGCAATGAAAAGTTATTTAATGTTCCTAATAAATAAGAAGACTACCTATGTGAAAAGACTCATAAATTTAAGTGTTCTGATAAATATCAAATATGTATGTTAAAAAAGCATTTTTAAATTTTATATTTTAAATAAATGTTGCAAAAGCATTTTCTATGCGTTTAATTAACCTTTCCATGAAATAAAATTAAAAATAAATTATCATCGTTAACCATTTTTAATAATAATAGTATTTGCCCACGTACCTTCGTGCAAAACCCATATCACCCCACGCGTGGGGCGGTATAGGTATTTTGAGGTACCTTCGTATTATGTATTTTTACAAAAAAAATAGATTATTTTTTCTGACAAGACCTTAGCGCATTTTGTTCTTGGGTTAATGCTGAACAAAATGAGCTAATATAGAACTGCCAATGCATCATAAATAAAAAAATATATTTAGCTGAAAAATTTGATGCCCATACCACCCCACGTTCCCCTACTTTCATAGACGAAAAAGACGTAAGTTTTGTGTAACTATGGCTTTTTGGTTTCAAACAAATGAAGTTTACAACTTTTTATTCGTGAATGGGTTAAGATTTTTACGCAACTACTTAATTCATTTTCTATTAGAATAATTATAATTTAATAAAGTGAAATGTAATTTTAGTTTAATATAATTATTGATAGTTCAATTTACATTTTTAAGTATTAAAACTCAGAATAGTCATTTGTATGGCTTTTTACTGCCTACTTGCGCGTGGTTTTAGCTCTAATGTTATAAGTAAAAGGCCGTAACTAACATTTGTTATATGAAAACTCGATCTTACTAGTTTTCAATGTTTTTATCTATAAGAGAATACAAAAAATATGAAAAAATACCCATATTCTGATAAAATATATTGATTTAATAGAAAACGGCAAGCGTCTAAACTTCGCGTCAAAAGTATGGCAAAAGTGACACTTTGAAGTTACCGTTATCATTGTAAGAATATTTTAAAACCAGTCAGATGTTAAAACTTGATGTTGCTCGTTCTAGTAACTTACAAAATTGAATTTTAAAACGTACTTTTCTCGAAACTAATTTTTTTAACTACAAAAATCTTTTTGGAATATTGGTAACTAGGTAGGTTTTGAATACAAATTATTACTTTTGAAGTAACTACACCACCATGGTTTATACCATATATACAAGTTATTATAAATAAATATTATTTTTTATGGTTTTCAAAAATTTTTTTAATGCCTATCAGTAGAGCTAAATGTTTTAAGGAGAATTAAGAATCAATAAATTTTATAGTGATAAAATTTGATTTGTTAGTGCTTCAAAAATATATAGAAAATTTTTTAATGAAAATATATTTAAGCATTTTTTATTGTAGAGTGTATGAGACACTCTAAATGTAATATATTGAAGGGTAATATATATAATTCGTCTACAAAGGTGCTGTTAGGGACATTCCAAACATTTTACATATAGGTAGATGCTCGAACCTTTTGTTTCTGAATATTCTTTGAATATTCATTTATATCCAAGCTTACCGTTTTGTGCGCGTACTACAATTTGAAATGTCACTAATTTTGGTGAAAATTAATTCAGTGAAATTTAGGAAAATATTTTCAAGTTGATAAGTTAACGATAGGAGTTTTTTTAAAACACCAGAGTCATATTTTAAGGTGATGCTAAACGCCCGGTCACCGTCAAATACGAGGAACCACTTATTTCATTCAATTTTCAATTTTGAGAAAATATCTCTATGGTAAGTTGTCGTTTTTTATTAGGACACTAACGTTTCATAAAGATATTTGCATAAAATTGAAAATTTAATGAGAAAAGTAGTTCCTCGTATTTGTTGGTGACAGGTGGCTTTAAGATCACCTTAAGGCGACAGTACAGCCTAAGATCATTATTTTATACTTGAATGTTTCTAATAAAATTATTAAAAAATATTTTCATATCTAGAAACGATATAATTAGTTATACAATAATGAAAGTTATATGGTTAAAATTGAAGAAATTATATATTTCTTATCTAATACTATTTTTATAGTAGCATTAACTTTAGGCATTGAATGATATATGTATTTGTTTCTAATAAACTAATCGTAAATAATTGAAATTAAATGAAATTAAAATAAATTAAAAATAATTTAAATCAATGACAAACCTATCGTTTAATATAACTTTATTATTATACAAAAAATGTAACATTAGTGATGTTCTTACGATCGCAACACATGAGCCTTTAACTAATTTTTCAAATTGCATATATTTATAATAGAATCATAATATATTTGATATCTTATCTTTACATAATACAAACTGTGTAATATGAAAATCATATTTTACATACGCTTTGATTATCAAAGAGGAGAAATTAAAAAAATAAAAGAAAAGTCATGAGAAAAGGGCAGTAAGAAATGAGGTAAAAAGGCGCAGTCTCGTCAGTTTTTTGTAATTTATAATTAATGGTAAAGTTTTTCTCATCTTACAGTAATTGAACAGTTATATTAATAGCCTAATTAAATTCCAATTAATTTTTATACAAACAAAAAAAGGTGAGTTACACTCGTCACGATATAACGTGCAGACCCTGCCACCTTCATTCGGGCACATCGGAGAGAAAGCAGAGACCGTCGTGTGTGTTTTGCCAAAACGCGTCCGAAAATTTAATTTCGACTTGCACTACATCGAAAAAGACAATTTTACCCAAGATTTCTCTTATTTTTGCACGATCGCGCATCTCCCTTTCTCTCCCTCTACCGCTTTTTGTCCTCCTCTTTCTTCTTTTTTTATTTCATCTCGCATACTTTTATCGCGCGCTCTACATCCTTCCTTCCAATACTCTTTCTCACTCTCTCTCTCTTTCTCTCTCTCTCGCTCTCGCTCGCTTTTCATACTCTCGCTCGTCTCTCTTCCGATATTCTCCTGTTTAAATAACGTAAATTCTAATAAATGTAAAAAGAGGCGGTCTCTGTTATCTGTATTTTCAAAATACAAATTCTAGTGCGGAGTGTAATTCACGCGCGATGGCGTGGATTTCCTTGTAAGTAGGGCGACTTTTTTCTTTTCTTTTTTTTATCACGTCACCTTTATAATATATCTCGCTTCCACCTTCACTTTTTTACATCCTCGCCATCGCGTGAGATACACTCTCCTCTCGACATCTTTAACATAAACATTGTCACCTTGCGGTCGTACGAATACATACATTTCAGATGAAATAAATTGGTAACCATTATTCTCGCTATTCCATTAGATTTTTCTTATTTTATTTTTCAAATTTCCTCTCTCAATAAGCCAAAATGCTGGTTACGCCTTTGTTGACAACAAAAGTGAATTGTACAAGATTGTGAGTAAGTAACATAACTGTTCGCATCCTTGAAAAGAAAAGATATTCGATTTTACAACTGTACAAAAAAATAAAATATTTATCTATGAATGAGATTCCTCTCATTACTTTTTATTTTCACTCGTATTCTCATCATCGAGAGAGGAAACAACAAAGAAGTTGACCTGCAATCGCACGCGGTGCGAAAACGACGTTCGCGCATCACAATAATCTACGAGAACGTCGTAAGTTCTTCTCGAAATCGCAACGCGTACAATTACAGATTCAACGCAACATCGTACAACGTCGGTCTATTATAGGAATGATACTCAACATACAATTACGTGCAGGTCAATACTATAAGTTCGAAAAGGGACCGTCCGATAAAAGGAAAAAACAGACAAGCTAGACGTGAAAATCGTTCAAACTTTCGAAAGCAAGTGATCGTCGAAAAAGACATATTTTTTACTTTTTGTTTTACATTATTATTTATTTTATTTTATTTTATTTTACTTCTCTCATCTTTCTCTCTAGCCGCGTAAAATCTAGAATTTTACTTCCTGTTCTCTGTCATTTTACATTGAGTATACCTTCCCACTTACAGCTCGCTTCACAACTCGTTATAATTTTTATTTACTTTTTACTTTAAAATTTTAGCGAATCATATTTTCGTTTTTTTCACTCTCGAGAAAAATTGAAGGTTTCTTTTTTTTCACTTGAGCTTTTTTTACTCTCTCAATCGTCGCATTGCGGGTCGACGGGATTCCGGGGCAGCTTACAATCTAAACAAGCATTGTCTCCTTAATGCTACGTATTATGTATATATAATATATTATATAATATATTTCTCGCATAGCGCGCGCTCGCGTTCTCGTCTGATAATATTTTCTTCTTTTCTATATAATCGTTCGACATATCTCACGTATATATCGAGCATAGGAGGGATTGGGGAAAATTCGGGGGGATCGATAGCTTCGGATTTACAATATACGGGCTAATTTGCGATTATGTTAATGGTTCGCGTCCAGCGCATATAGAAAACATAAATATTAAATAAATATATATAACCGGTTCTATTTACACACTAGTTGATGACTGGAGGGAACATGAGGGAAAAGGGGAACTGTCGATGTGTTCTTCTCAAAGAAATTACGAAGTTAGATAGAAAAAAACAACAGCGAATGAGAGAAAAAAGGAGAACAAAGAGTGAAAAAACTTAACGTAATGAACTAAAGATTTTAACGATACGTTACGTTACCGACTTCCGCGCAAAAATCGCGAATTGCAAAAAACAAACTAAAACGTAATACTTCGTGTTTATCTACTTTACAGGGTACGGATTCTCTAGTTGTGCTGTAAATCGAGCAGAAAAAGAAAATAAAATGCAAAATGATTCCACGATGATCAAACTGCAGGAACCGACCTTTACGCGCGTGAATGCAATTATATTGAGGTAGAGCGGTTTCGTATACTTATTTAAACGGTACGTCATGTTGGCAATGCCCATGTGAGTTGTCCACTCTCGAGAGTATCTGACAATAAATCGATGCCTATGTCGTAAATAAAAAAAATGGGCAAATTACTGTAATATAAGTTACTAAAATAACGAAGAACTTTCGAAATGAAGATGTAGTAGTGAAGGATTCTTTCGAAGGAGTAATGCGGTCGCGAGTATGCACCTCTGAAATTTTGAGCCGTACTTTTTATCGCACTTTTTACTTTGTATCGGAAATATTCGAACGAGAGTACACTCGCGACGCATAGGAGATTCTGCATCGGCTTTTTGTATCTAAATTTTGAGTTTTGATTCTTGGGTTTTTCTTTGTGTAAACGCGCGCTCCATTTGCCGCGCTCTATAATCAATATGTCGAAATTACGAAATATACGCTCAACCAACCGTGGTAAGTAGTAAATATATACACGTGTATAAAAATGAAGTCGAGAATCTCGGTACTGAACACGGACTTCCTTTTCCGCCACACTCGCTTGACTATTGCATCGCTTGATTTTCATTATTTATTGTAAAAAATTGTGATCATTTAATTTAATCCCTTCATTCTATTTTTACTTATCGACTATTATACTTTGTAGTTTGTACTTGGTTTTCAATTATACCTGAGAGAAGGATTCGCGCGAGCGAGCGCGAACGATAAGTTTCGCGCCCGTTTCGCGACGCGCTCTCGATTTCATCTTCCTCTTTTTTTATTATTATTCATCTAACTTCATTATCCTTATTATAGTAATAATCGTTATTATTAATTCAATTATTATTATTAATAATCATTGTCATTACCATTATTACTATAACCATTATTATTATTTCTTTTTTATTTATTCACCATTTAACTCTTGACTCTTGCATTTAGCATTTTCATATAATTAAATGTCAACGTGGTATCGACAGAGTATCACTGTTTATCACTGTGAGATATCAATCGTACTATTTGTTTTAATAATTCGCAAAATACCGCTGTGTTGCTTTGTATCTATTCTTGTATAATTAATACGTATATAATTATCTACAGAGACGTCGTAAGCTTCGTCGGTGCACCCTGTATGTCGTGATTATTATTATTTTGTTTTTTCTTTAAGTGAGGTATAACATTTGTACTCGTGCGTTTGTAAATATCGTATCGTTCTATCGGCGTTCGTTTTATTCATTCATTTTGTATCTGTCCTATATAATTACGTCCTCGTCGGATATATGCGTAGCGATCGAACGGGTTTTGTTAATAAAGATAAAACTTTCTGCGACAACTCTATGCTCTTTTTCTCAGCGCAACCTTAAATACACAGTGATTCAACAAGGAACGATCTATCGTCCATTTATAACTGCAAAGAAGAATAAAAAAAACTCAACAGCCGGTCTCGTTTACAACAAGAACAATATTAATAGTAATAAGATTAATAATAATAATTATAATTATAAGAATTGTAATTACAACTATGATAAAAATAATAATATAGTAATAAAAATAATATTAATAATAATAATCATCATAATAATAAAGTTATAATAATAATAAAAACGCAAGTAAGAGGTAAGATTGAAAAGTAGCGAGAAAAAGAGTTAACGTACATGAAAAAAAACCCGCTCGAATGCTTAAAAAATCGAGCAAACGACCGTTCTCTTTGATTATTTTTTTCACTTTATAATAATAATAATAATTACAGCGCGTACGTAGACAGGTAAGTCATCATAATATAACATCTCTTCTCTATCGCAAATATGATCTTTCTTATTTCTTTTTCTTCCTACGTTGTTACTTAAACATTAGCGTTATTTTGTACTATGAATCAGCGGTCCGCCGACCGCCGGCGCCTTTTTTTGTTTTCATTTTGCCCCGCGTTCGAATCCGTCGCAGCCCCGCGCCGCTTTAATCAATTTTTTTTCAACCTTCTCATTCGCTATTATAAACATTATGTTATTACACTATTACAGTACATGCGTAGCGTCTATGCGTGCGTTGGCTACGTAAAGAGTTTACGTTAACATGCACTGCTAATGAAATGATGAGTGAACTTTTTCTTTTTTATTTTTGCGCTTAAAGTATACTGATTCCACCGAACGTCAATTGTGCCGATTTTCATCTCGATTCGTAGACTCTTCTCTCCCTACTTGACTATATATTTACTTTGCTTACGTATATTTGCAATAAAAATATTTGCATATTATCACTGGTATAAAATAATTATCTATTTTCTGTTCAAATAAATCGTGGTTGAACGAAAATGAACATCGGCACAAGTTGACGTTCCGCAAAATATTTTTCGGTGTGTACATATTATCCAATTATCGATCACTACAAACTCGTCGCAGGAATAAATCGACGAGAGCAACGACAAGAATTTCAAGTATTCGCTCGTCTATTATTCATATAATAAGTGCACCTGCTTTATATTTGTTCCATTTTTCTCTAACTAGCGTGTCTTTTGTGATTAAAAAAAATAATACGTGTGTTAGTATATGTGCGTGTGTGTCTGTGAGTGTGAATTAGTGACAAATTTTGGTGATGAGTGAGCGTGAAGTTCGCACAGTGATGACATCGATTATTTAAGGATTATTACAACTCGCTCTATAAGTTTAACATCGTTTTTCTTTCTCGCATCGTTAATTTTGAGCTTTATTTTTTTTTCTTTTTGCTTTTTGATCCGCTTGTGTACGTTGGCTCTTTGTGATTGAGTTTGTTTTGTCTCTTTGTCATCATCGAGTTCGTCGAAATTTTGAAATTCAATTTTTTCTTTTTCATCAATTGAATTTTTTTCATTGCGTACGTGCCTTTTTTTGTTTGTTTTTGCGTGCGTCGCGCGCAAATATATATATTTTTTTTTCAAGAAGAGGAGGTTCTTTGTCGGACACTCGCATGATAATAACACCCTAGCGTTCAGTATCATACGACATATACGGCCTGGAAAGTAAAGAACGTCATTTTTTGCCTAATGAAGCGCGCGCGCGTCCATGATGTGTCACACCACCACGACATCTATTAAGAGGATTTTGAATCCGTTCAAAAACACATATTATATAAACAACATGCAACATATTATCCTATAGCGTATTACAATGCTCGCTTTTACCAAGCTCTCGATACACTCCCACCCACTCTCGTCTTTTTCCGTCTTTTCCCTAAATCATGCCGTTGTAGCCATGTTCTTCATTTAATTTTCAATTAATATATATTTATATATAAATATAGAATATATACATAGGCGGGAGTACGTACGCGCGCATATATTTTTAATTCGCAACGCGTATGCACGCGGTACCTATACGACACCTCCGTAAAACCGGGACAGGCTTTGGTGTGCGATCGGCCGAACTGGACGATTTCGAGATTTTCCAACTTTTGAATTTTCACGGGTAATCAACGGCCGAAACTACATTTTTGTGAAGACCAAAAATATTCGAGTTTTAAAAACTCGAATTCAAATTCTTTTTGCACGTCCTCGTCCAGCTCCGCACAGATAAAACGTCGCGCGGCTTTTCCCTCGAACCGCTCGACGTGTTTTCTTACTATTTTTTTTTATTTATCCATTAAACTAATCAACAAAAACAGAAGTGGAAAACCAACAAATACACGCTATTTCGCGATAAAAAACGTACATAAGTGCAAGTGTGTTTGTGTCTGTGTGTTTGTGTATTTTGTACATGTACCGACGAACGTTCATTTACAACGAGATAATTTTTCCCGTCCGTTCGTCACTTCTTCAAACGGTAAATGAGAAGAAAAATGAAAGCAACAGAACGCGAACTTCACTTTTTTATACATACGACAACGGACGATACTTCTAAACGTACGAATTTTCGACTCTCTCCCCCAAAATTTTTTTTTCGCGGTTTTTACTGAAAATTTCGTCTCGCGCTCGCTCACTCAAAAAGAAGCGCGACGAGGGAGAGAGAGAAATATTTTTGTCTGTTATGCCGGCCGCACTGCCAAATCGGTTTTGTTTTCACATGCACATTTACAATATAACTATACACATACGTCTCAACGATCTCATTCGCGTCTCTCCTCCTTCTCCTACTCTCCATACGATAATTGTTATAACTTTAGATACTTGTAATAATAATAATATTCCATATCAATAATCTAGGTATATATTTTTTCGCCTTAGCTAAACGTCTCGTGCATGCTCTCATTTGCGCACATCTCATTCACACCCGTTCACTCTGTTTCTCCTGCCGAAAATTAATTTTTATTTCCAACACGGACACACAGAATTTGTATCTTATTATATAGTTCTAAACGCGCGGTGCACGATTACGAAAAGACGTGTTATATCCTTTAAATTTTGTATGTGTATTACGTGTAAAGTATGAGCGCAAATCTAGAAAATGTGTCGATCTGTTTGTTAAATGTATTCCCTAAATTCAATGAGAATTTTCATTTTAAATAGAAAAATGCCAAACACACCTATTAAAGCATTAAATTCCGTGAATTTATCATAAATGTTACTTTAGGTATATATCTATATATACAAATTAGCGAAAAGTATTTCGTAGAAAGCGCGAAAAATCCTCGTGGGACTACAAATATTATCGGCACATTTCCAGAGAGAGAGAAAGCTCTCCCGCGTTTTTGCGTGCACTGTAAATTTAACGCCATAAGTAAAAAAAGAAAAGAAAAAAAACGACGTTAATGAGGTAAATGCTTACCTCACGTGGTAACTCAATAAACTTAGAAACGAATAGAAAAAAAAACACGAATTTATTTTCAGTTACACTGAAAAAATTAACGTATACAACGCGCCGTCGTCTCCGCTCAGCGGAGAGATGCTACGCGTCCCGGAAAAGAAAAAATATATATTTTTATATACCGTTTAAATAGAAAAACTTTTTGAATTCATCCTATGAATCAAATGAAAAAAAAAATGAAAAGATAATTTATATACAAACTATAATAGTGCTGGCGCGCCGTCTCTTATTAACTGCCCTTCTCGCACACTTTTCTCTCCCTACTGTTCTTTGTGTACAATCGCACGTGTATTTTCTCGTGTCTGCATATACGCGTGAATGTTTATTTCATATATGTGTCGAAAAGTATTATAGTACGGTTAATTTCTTTTAGGTACGCCGGCATTGGCCGAACAACCTCGAAAAATTGTTAATTAGACGCCTTAGCTAAATTTTACCTCTCTACCATTTCCTGCCCGCCCTCCCACTTTATCCTTCTTACCGGTTGTCTACTCGTCCCTTCTCCTCCTGCTTCGCGAAAAATCACCCCATCCACCTACTAATATGTTGCACTTCAGCGCAGAGCTTGAACTTACAGTTATTTTTTTTTTCCTCAATTTTTTTTTGTAATCTTTAGAGCGAAATTTTTGTCTATAGATATAATTTTTTTTCACTTACGCGTACGTTTACATATTCGAAATCTTAATTTTAATTTTCCTTTCTCTCTTCCGGTAAAAATAGTGCAACACCATTCATTCGCGCTTCTATTCCTCACACACGCATACAATAATATAAAGGTATTTCTGCTGTTGCGGGCGTGTAAATTGTAACTTGATTTTGTATATGTAATTTTTTTTTTGCTTTTTTTGTAGTATTTTTATAAAAAGTTAAATGAAAGAGATTGATATAATCGTAACAACGTAGCGATTTCTTTTTTTTTCGACGTGATCTGTGAGTGAAAATGTGACCGACCGAAAAATTAATGCCATTTACTCGTCTGCAAAAACTCAGTAAATTATGATTTGTTTCACCCAAGTCACAATTAATATAGGTACAAAAGTGCAAAAATAAAATCCTCTTTCTAACAAACTATTTATTCTTTTATAACGTAAATAAATATTTTATATCTACTTTCTATGTCGAGTACTGATTGATTAACTCATTTGACTGAAATGATTACTTCGATACTGAAGTTTTGTATCCAAGTAAAAGAAGAAAACAAAACAGAGACACAAAAGAGAAATTCTTTTCCTCGTTACGCACTGAAATGTCGGCTCGACAAATGCTTGTGTTTCGCGTGTACGATGGGGTGTATATAATATATAATATGAATATCAATGTAAATGTGTTTTTGAGTGTATGTGATTGCGTACATTATTCAATGACTATCAGTTCTATTCCCTGTTACGTTACGTTATACGTCTGAAAAGGCTCTGAGGTAGCAAGTTTCATACTTTTGGCAGATTTGCACGATTCCGCGCGGTTATTTATGTATTTTTTCTTTATCTTCGCTACTGATTATTATTGTTCGGTTTTATTTTATTTGTTTCATTCGTATTTCCTTATTATTTGTATTTCTTTCATAACTGTTCATTCTATGTAAACTACAATGCTTTGACTGTAAAAAATGCCTCTCGTGTCCTCCGGCTCCATCATTAATAAACATTAAATAAATCTCTATTGTCTATTGTCTTTGATATAAATAACGTTTCACTATTATAGGCATATCGTTGTGAGGTAACTATGTAATAATCGATTTTATCGATCTTTCTGTAACAAAAACTATTGAGCTATTATATTAAGAAATAATGAGAAGAAGAAAGAATCTGCTTTAAAACATGTAAATACTGCAACAATTAATATCGCGATGCCATCCTGACTAGGAGTATCCCTAACTATATGAGCTTCCAATCGTGTAAAATATAATCGTCTATCGTCACTTGATTATAAGGCGGTCGAGTACATAACACTGACATTACAACACTGTATCCACTTTATTGTCGTCCAAGATCGTTTACCTCTTTCAAACTAAATGAATGAAATTATCTATTGCGATTTTAAAAACATAATTAATCATTATGTTCATCTAAGTTTTACCAGTTGAAATAAAAATCACGTTTATTTTATCATTAATTTTAAAATTAAAGAGTAAAATTTATTTCCTAAAATTTAGTTAGAAAAGGGAAAAAATCAAGGACGTCAATTGGCAGCGGAAAAATGAATGTCATTCGGTCTCTTCGATGGGTAAAAAAAATTAAACATCTCTCCTGACGTGAAAACAGCACTGTGACTCGATACTTAAACTCTTTCAATCATATCTGCATCCCGATCCATCATCTATTACGTTTATAAACTATTTCATCTCTCTTATCCCATTTGACGATCCGGCGGCTACTATGTTTAATTATACTCTTTGTGTATTTCGCTTATTCATTATTTTACCTATAAAAATCGCGTTTCACTATTGCTCCGGACAAAAGTCCGATGTTTCATTAAACACTGTAAATAGTTAACAAAATGATATTGATTGTTCTGCTCTGTAGTTTAAATCGCGCGTTTAATCTCCGGCGCGTCGCGATTGCCGGCACTCTCTATTTATCAATCTCGTCGTGCTTGCGAAGTCTCGTGAAGGAGGCGCAAAATCATCACCCATTTATATCAAGGAAAAAACAGAGAAAACGCATAGAAGTAAATATACATTCATATACATATATAATATATATTTAATTTATAAAGTGCGTGCTTTGCTTGTGTAAAAATCTTCGTATCAGGTAAAAATCGTTACGGGCCGGCCATCGTTCGATAGAAGGCCACGTAAAAAGGCGCCCTGTTTATCATCATCCCTTCATTAATCTATCTATCGTTCTCTATTGCACGTACGGAAACAGTCGATATATAAATATTGCAGTCTTAGTTATCGATGCGCCCCACAAATCCTTCACGAAAGTTCGACCGGCAATCGCGCGCGTTTAATTATCATTCCATTATTTCATTTACTATTTCTTTAATGCTTCAACGTGGCTAGTTTCTGTTCGTCCTTAAAAGTTAACGCTATTATCAAGTATACGCTCGTACTCTCGTACTTCATATCGACGAAAGCAAAACAAAGGTTCCGTAGTAGTATAATAGTAGTAGTAGTAAAAGTAGTAGTAGTAGTTTGATACGTATTCGAGGTACGTCTCGTTCCGCCTATATTCTATTATCATTTTACGTGTGAAGAAAATGAAGAGTACTGAGTTTAGTTTAGCTTCCTTCCATTGGTTTGGCACTGTGCGTATTGAGGCGTTTTGTTTGTATTTATTCCTTACTATGACTTACGAACTTAAAGCCTATTAAAAATCTTGTAGAAAAAAATGACGGCAAACCACGGGCTTGTTGGCTCTATAGGCTCAGTTTCAACAGTTATTCTCAATATGCTATTATAAAAAACTAGGATCATTTATCGGTTTTTATCGCAGCTCGGTTAGTTTCTTTCTATCTTGTATACGTCGATATCTTCCTTTCTTTCTTTTTTTTTCATCCCTTTCCATTTCATTATAAACTATAGTCTTTGTAATTATTGCGGTAACGATAGATTCTCCATTTCTCTTTAAATCTCCTCGGCCGTGTCTCGAGGTCGCGCGAGGGAGGACGAGTGGTGCCTCCGTCGCGCCTCGCTCGCAATCAAAAATCGTTCATTCTCATCGTCGTGCGGCCATGATATACAAGTTACCCGAGTCTCAGATTGTTTCGGCACTCTCACGCTCCGCGCATTCGCTCCTCAACATCCTGCAACATTCTGCAACATTCTGCAACATTCCGCAACATTCTGCAACATTCTACCAGGTCGGCAATACGCATGCACACAATAATATACGGCTTATAACTTCGTGTATCTCTCCTTCTATAATAATCGCGCTGCGTCGCGCCGCCGTGCCACATCTGCGGGCTCCTCCTCCCGCTTCAAGCGCGAGGAGGCGCCGCGTCAATCCTTTCTCACACGGCGCGCGTTCGTCCTCTTCCACCTGCTACAGTTTCTTTTTCCTCGAGTTTTTTTTTGCTTTTTTTCTTTCTTTCGTTTCATCATTTCTTTTTAAATGGTAAAATCCTTACTCTCGACCGTTGCACTTTCATTGACTAGTTTTGTGTGATTCTCGCTGCGAGAGTTGGCTCGCGCACCATTTTCTTCCTGCTGATGCTGCTGCTGGTGGTGCAGGGCCAGCACCGGCTGTCCGGTTAGTCAGAGCGGGGGGTTCGGGGGACTGGTGGAAAATCTAAGTCGAAGCTGCATCATCGCTGCCGCGGCGGCGGTGGCCGCGTGTCACTTGGCGTGGTGATGCTTGGCGAGGCCGAGGCCGCTGGCGCCGCCGCCGGCCGAGCCGATGAGATTGACGAGGCCGGCGGCGACCGCGGGCCGCCTGCCGCGAGCTCCCAGCTACTGCTGCACCGCGTCCGGCACCGAGTGATTGGCCTGCTGCAGGGCCTTCAGATTGAGCTCGGGCTTGTGCTCGCGCGCTATGTGCCGGCGCACGGTGTTGTTGCGCGTGAAGGTGCGCGAGCAGAAGGGACAGGGCACGCGTATGCCCTGGTGGCGCTGCCGGATGTGGGCACGCAGATTCGTCTCGTAGCCGTACAGCCTCTCGCAGAACGGGCACTTCAGCTTTTTACCTGTAAAAGTCACAATACGGATCTTAGTTACTTAATGGCTTTTCTTTTAAATATGTTTTCGTTACGTTGAGTTCAAAGAATTTTTAAACGATTTTTTAAACGTAGGACCCTTGTTGCAGCGCCAGGCGAAATATCAACAGGCTACGGTAATATTCAATAAAGATATTTAGTTTCAAGTAACCGTAACAAATGCATCTTGTTAAATGGCCAGCGATATAACAAGAGTCCAACTGTAATTGCATAATTGAGAAGAGCCGGTAATGTAGATCTATAACAACATTTCTTATGCATTTTTTTAAAAAAGTTTTGGTACAATAAGTATTGTCTAGTTTATGTTACTATCTTCCCCAGTCTCATTCGTATTTATCAAAGACAAATGGGTTCAAACGATACAATTTCATGTATTTATATAGATGCTCGGCAAAATATAAAAATAAAATATTTGTAATTTGCATATACTGTATGTAATTTATATAAGTATTTATTTTTGGTTTTAATGAATACCTGAATTCTGAATTTTGAAACTATAATATTCTACCAAAAAAAATACTACGGAAATTATTAGAGTATTTGTAGCTCTATTAAAACCTGTTTGTAGCTATCATCCATCATTGGAAAACCAGTTTAAATCAAATAAAAGCAATGTAGTAAATTGTCAATGCTAACAAACTACAGTGAAAAAAAAATATTTATGATAAATATTCAACATTTGCAATTAAGTATCAACATAGCTTATCTAATCTCCTAGCTTTTACGCAATCCGTGGTCATGTTCAGTTAATGCGATTATTCTGAAGCACCAATGACTCAAATCCCCACAAATTTTGATGATCTCACCTTGGGTTAAAAATAACTTAAAATTCACTTTTTGGCATCCTACTTATTCTAATTTTAAAATAAAGAGGTACCTGCAATGTAAACCAGAAATGACAACTTTAATTTTCATTAATCAGACACTTTTTGTTCTTTTACATGACATTCTCTTTATCATTGTAATAATCTGTGGTGAGTCATAATATTTGTGTATAATAATTTAAATGTATTAGGCATTGGGTAAAATAACAACGTAACTTGAGTTAAATAATGGTCTGTGTAATGTATATTGTATACATATATACATATGTACTTATATTAACTGTGAAAGCTAAAAACATTAAATTGTTTAAACATCATTGTATACTATGCTTACACATGTGTATAATATATTCAAATTAAAAAATAAAATAATTAAACAAAAGTATTAACATTGATCTAAAAAAAGAATTATGTTCAAGGGAAAAAATTAACTCGATTAAAAAACACACAGTGTACAAAGCGGCCTGCAAACTTTTCCAGCGCGTAAAAAGATTTCAGAGAATTCCTCGATCACGGCTACAAAATCGTCGCGCTGCTCGTGGCGGAAGCAGCAGGCGAAAACTCTCAATTCCCAGGCCGCAGGCGGCGAAAATTTAGCCATGCGTCGCGTCGCGGCTAATAACTCGCGAACGCGACGCGCACAAAGCCGCGCGTGAAGCCCTTCGCGTCGGCGTCGGCGGCGGCGGCGCCGGCACTCGAAGAAAAAAGGCCATGAAAAAAAGCAGCCGAGAAAACGCGTCACTATGGCCGAACGTGATAAAAACTGCCTTTGAGCCAGCGCGCACACCTACAGATAGTAAAAAAGCTGGTGGTTTCCGCGTATACGTATGTTCGCGCGTGTGTGTGTGTGTGAGTGTGCACGAGGCGTTAGAGGGACCTAGGCCATTGGCTTCTTCTGCCTTCTAGCGCGCTGCTGCAAGGCCAGTGTACGCGCTCAAACACCGACTAATTTATTTCCCGCTGACGCGATTAAGTCATCGTCCAAAGGTCCCTCGCACGGCTGTGTGTATGTGCGTCTGAGCACACCATGTGCGAGAAAAACGAATCCGCTTCCCTTGACATTCCACTGGATATGCGTTAGAACAGCGCGGAATATAGCGTATATACGCGCAGTGGCCTCGCGAGAAACGTACACTACCGCGATAGCGCACGTGTTGCAACTTTACGCGTATTGCGTGTGCACAAGATGGATCTTACCACTAGTACAATGAAGACTGTCTTAGTCTCTAGTGCGTACATAGAACATGTTTCATGGCAAACATTCGATCATTTTATTGTAAATAGTGCACGAATGAATTTTTTGTTTTTTAGTATTAGAGGGAGAGTAAACGTTGAAAGTTGAAACTTTATTATGCATTTACAGTATAAAATAGTATTTTGTTGTTGCGTTCTTTTTGTTTGATTCGAAAGGAATGACCTGAAATTCTTCATTTATATATAAAGGTAAAAAATATGAGCGATTTTAAGAAAAAGGACAAGCTGTTTCATAAAATCAATCGCACAGTAACTTGCATCCAATATCGAGCTATTACGATAAAATTATGAGCAATGTACCTATAAATAGCATAAAGCATCTAAAATTTAGTAAAAAAAAGCCCAATGCATTTTTGGCAATTTTCATTTAAATGTTAGTATATTTTCACCACTCGATATTACCATAACCATTCAAAATTCATTTTTAGAACAATTTAAGCTATTTTACTCCGTGTAACATTACAACAAATTTAAAAGAGTTATGAAAAACTTTAAATAAAAATTATACATAACATTGTTCTTAAATTTTCTCACACATAACATTACTAAACATTCAGCATTCATAGCGTCATGAAAAAGCTTAAAAATCATTTCCTCTAATAGTTTCTCACCCATAAATGCAAATAGCATAAAGCGATTAAGAATCGACTTCTAACGATCTAAAATCGGTCTTCAAGGACAGCGTTAGGTGATTCCAGGTAGTGCCAGGCCCCTCGTTGCCCAACTATACGCTTCGCATTTGCATGGAAGTGTTCTATACGTTTGTGTATGTGTGCGTGTGCGCCTGTGTAACGCTAGATTTGAATTTTTTTTATGACGAGCGATGACGCTCACGGTATGTTGCGCGCGCGGTGCTTTGTATTCTTTGTGTCGAGTGCAGAAAGGTCATTTTTTACGGCTGAGAAGGTCCATTAGACCGATCTTAGATTGGAATTGCCGCCGCGCTGTCGACAGCCATTGTTTCACCACTGCTGCGGCAATCTAGCTTTGCGAGATTGAAATTTTTCGCCGTCGAGAGAGCGAGATAGGTAGAGAGGTGTTATGTCACTCTTGAAAAATGGTAAAATTTAAATGACCGTTTTGTGTTTTACTTTGGCCATGAAAGTATGTGGCTCAAGTTCACGCCACGTACTTCCTGTTTGGAATTATTTTCTAGGTGTGTAATGATATTGAAACACGTTTCGATGCATAAAACTATCAATGCACTACTTATGAAATATGAATATTTGTGCAAAATTTAAAACGCAAACAAATATTAATAAATTATTTAATTTGGTGTACAAGTAATCAATTTTTTTAACTAAAATTTAAATGAAAAAATTTGGTTTACAAAAAATATACGTTATAAACTTTATGATCAATAAAATTAATTGGCTAAAAGACTATATTTTTCATAAGCAAGACCTGTTTCATTTTATATTTTTCCTCTAATACCATATTCCTCGTTGGAGAATGTACTTTTGTATCAACATTAGATCATATCGCTAAATTCTATTATTCATAAGCATCAAAAGAGTGATAGGACATATAAACATATAAACTGCTATATATGTACGAGCATACATTAATTTTTTATCATCCAAGCTTATAGTTGAAACTATGAAATACTCGTTAGTCAGTCAGGAACCGTTGATTTTCCCAAAGTTTATTCAATCGTCAAAATGTGCTTTCCGAGAATTTACCAATAATTAAAAAAGTAATGTATTCATTTATAATAAATACCATTTGGAATAGAATCTGTATTAGAAATGGAAATTCCGAGTGTTTTATTGCATTCACTGTTTTGCATTTTATAACCCGCTCTTATTTAAGATCATGATGATAAGACAATGAAGATAATGGATTGATCAAAAAATTAATGATGTTTTCAACAAAATTACAACCCGTTCATTGAACTTTCCAAATAATTACAAAAAGAAACTAACTCTTTCAGATTCATCTTGACGAAAATTCTCCCATCCATACAAAGAGGCGTCAGATACTCAACGTTATAAAAGAGCGTAATCACCGCCAGCTAAGTGAAAAATCTTCGCGAAAGCTGTGCTCGCTTGTCCCTCCGAAAAAAAAACGAAGCAGGGAGAAGCAGCGCGAGTAACAAGAGGGGGCGCGCGCGTTGGGCGCAAGCGGCTTTTTGGCGCATACTCGAAAAAAAGAATAAGCAAAAATGAAGTCGAGCATCCTAGAGAATAAAGAGTCGCGGGGGCCGAGGGCGCGGGCGCGCAATATGAAAACGCCGCCGCCGTCGAGCAGCAGCTGACTGTACGAAATATATATCGTGTGCGCGCACAAAGGACACACATATAGACGCGACTCAGCGAGTTTCGTCGTCGTGCAGCGTGTGTTTGCCCCGAAACAAAGGGTACACACGGGCCGGCTCCGATCGCGAAGACGTGCGCTAGCTGGAATGACTAATAGAGAGAGAGAGAAAGAGCATTTATGTACGAAGGCAGTTCTGCACGCGATGGAAAAAAAATGAGCGAAACAGAGAGAGAGAGAGAGAGAAAGCGGGTGCCGAGAAACCCCGGGGGCTTTTTGGCGCATGGAGTTGGGCCGGGTGTGATGGGGGAGGCAGGGACGAGATGGGCACAGTTGAATTTAATGAACTATATGTTTCAATATTTATGAAATATTAATACTTTGATTTTAGAACAATAGCTAATTGTTGCTTGTAAGTGGAAACGTAAAAGAAATAAATTATTCTCGTTTAGCCTTTATGTCGAAGCTGTAAGCTATATAGGCTAGCTATACAAGCTACATAGCTTGAATGGGTAACCTTTTTAATATGTTAATAAAAATAACTATTGACACATTTACATCATAATCTATAAGTACAAGTTATAAATCATTTAAATATATCGATTTATGTTAAAATGTGATAAAAATTATCATTGTAATATTATAAGCTTCTTTGTCACAAAATTGATCAATTATTTTGTTATACAAAGTAAGCATAATGTCCTTAAATGCTTCAATATATTTTTGGAATATTATTTACATCAATTAGTAATTTAAAAAGGGTACACAAACATATAATCTGTGCCTATTTTACCTTCCGGGCCAATCTCGCCCCGATCTCCCCTTACCCGATCCGCGCGAAGGCTTAAGAGAGAGTTTTTAGAAGAGAAAGAGTAGAAGAGGACTCCAGGAAGCGACGCGAGTAAACGGGACTCTTGCAGAATCGACTTTCTGGAAAGGATCGCAACAGATGCCTTTGCTGCTGATCTGGGTTTCGATGGATTGTATTATATACAGGGCTTTCGAATCGCGGGAGCGTGGGTTTTTGTTTCGTATGGTTTCAGCAGGTGTTGTTGGACAGCGAGCGTTGGCACGATTGAATTCACAGCTCGCGATGACTCGGCGGCGTCAGTGGCCGTCTCGGCGCGCGTGCGTTTCCGTAAACAAGTTTTGGGAAAATCTACAGTCAACAGCGCTGCGGCGAATTATGGTATTTTGGTAGATGTAAGATGATAGTTTTGCCCAGGTGCTGCTGCGCAGAAGACACAGGAAGGACGCGATTTTGTGAACTCGAGGCTCACGATCGCAAGCGAAGATCTGACCAAGAGTTAATTTAAAGAATCAAGGAGAAAAAGTAGCTTGTATATTAAGATATTTATAATGGAGGTAAAATTTATAATCCGTCCTTAAATGATGAATATCAAGTTCTTTAGATTATAAGAAAATTGTGAAATTAAAGAGTAAAAGCTCGCAAGTTTACATAACAAACACGTCCATACTCGTTGCAGTAGAAAACGGGCGGATATGGTCAGACATACTTCCCCGTTGATTTTCCATTGAATTTCTATGTAAAGCCTATATCCTAGAGTCTTTGAATACAAATTTAATTCCAATAAGGAACAAGTCAACTATCATGTTCACTCCGAGTAAAATTTGATTCAAAGTTGAATCCACGGAAATTTAGTTTCTCCGAAAGCATAATTATTGCATGGTAAATTTTGTCCTACTACAATCTAATATTACCAAAAACAGAAGAAAATGTTATTAAAATCGCAAGGTTGCCATACAAGCCGCTTTCCAAAATCTCCGACAAAACCCACAAACCCCAAAAAGTATTCCGAGCTCCGCACCGTCCTCAACAAAGGCGAGAATCCGAAATCAAAGTCCCACCACGAGGAAAAGGAAAATCCTCGAGAGAGAGGAAAAAAAAGTAAAAACGTTACAGATAACATAAAGAAGGCAGAGCGCGCGGCGCGGACTGCCTCCCAGAATATAAGCGCACATTTGAAAGTCGACCTTCGCATCATCTCCAGGCTCTCCTCTTCTTTTTCTTTTTTTTTTCCTCTCGTACGTAACGAGCCCAGCGAGCAAGAGAGAGAGAGAGAGAGAGAGAGAGAGACAGCCGGAGAGAAGGATCGCGCGCGCCGAAGGGCTTCCAAAGAGTTAGGCAAAGCCGAAGGAGGTCGAGAAGGCGCGAGCTTGCTCGCACGCACATGCACGCCGCGAGGAGAGGGTCTCCAGCAAATATATACGCACCGTGTTACAGTCTGACTCGGAAAGAGATAGAGATAGAGAGAGAGAGAGAGAGAGTGAGAGAGAGAGGAAGGGAAAAGGGAGGGGAAAACGCGGCAAGGTTAGATTACGAAACTCCGCCAGCAGCATCATCCAAGGTCTGTACATCCATCCATCTCTCTGTCTCTGTCTTTCTATCTCTCTCTGTCTCTCTCTCTCTCTCTCTCTCTTTGCTTCGCATGGAAACGCTATATATATATACGACCGAGGCAGACTCGACCTCTTCCCCGATTGCTGTGCGCGCCTGTATCTTTGCCTCGGCAGCAGTCTCCTGACCCTTTTCCTTCTTCTTCCCATTTTCTCGCTCGCTCACTCGACTTATAGATACCCTTTCTCTCTGTTACTCGGATGAATCGACGACGGGCGGAGAATACTCGTGTACACGTATATAGCACACGCTGTTGACGAAGACCCTACCGCAATGTGAAATTGTATAATGCTGTTAGCCCGCGAGATGTAACCTATTATTGCCAAAGGCTTACACACTCGCGCTGTGTACTGCGGAATTTGGGCTTGCGTACCGCGTAGACCCAGTTAGGCGCACTCGACGTTTGCGGGATACTTCGCATTTCGAGGTTGCCCATAATGCCTCTCGGCATTGAGCGTTTGTTTGGATGAACTTGGTAATTAGCCGAGGAGATGGCAATACTTTGGGCAACACGTAAATATTGAGCTTTTCAGTTTGGAATTCGAATTGACGGCTGGTCAGTGACAATTTATCAAGGAAACTGATAAAAATTATTCATTTTCACGATTTGAAGATGTGTCAGTGAATTTAATCGTGATTAGTTACTTGTCGCGTTATACCGACCCTTCCACTCGCCGGCATCTTTGATATCTCTTTTCTTTTCAGAGGGATGAGAGAAGGGAGTCGGGGGCAGGTTTGACGGATCGTCGAAGAGTGTTTTCGATGAGGATCGTGGCTGGAGAGACTAGACGTTGAATAATCGACGGTAATTTACATGTTTCTTGCGGAGGTCTCTCCTTTTTTTCCCTTTATCGTGGAAATCATTTGGGGTTGCATCTAGAGTGCGAATTAATTGAGTTATCGTGAGTAATATCGCGAATCTATCAAGGGTTTTTGTATATACTGCTATGCTATAGCTCTATGTGAGATAATTGTGTATAAGGGAGGGGAAAGATCCTTGAAAAAGGAAGATCGTGACTTTGTATTGTGACTTTGACCTTCGAAATCTACAAAGAAAATTCATGAACTGCTTCGTATGCGATTCTGAATGAATTTTGCTACTGAGATCATTCTCTTTATTGATATTTTATGAAAAACAAAACCAACATTTTTATTTAAATTTATTACAATACACTAGTTATAATCACTTAACATGATTCAATCTCTTCTTCGCGTTCTTACTTTACATAGCTTAAAATTGTTTTGTGCTTATAAGTTACATTCGAATATAAAACAAATTGTTTTTTTTTCCGATAAATACAATACGTTATCCTGTCAAAATTACAATTGACCCCCAAGATTGAAGAAATAGTTGGAGCACCATAAATACGCGCGCAGAAACACATATAATATCAGAACCGAATCACGAAGGAGCCATTCAATTACATCGGAATCGAAGTGATATTTTACCAAAAGCAATTACAGATGTCAATACGCCTTGGCAAGAGAAAATTTTCGCCTACCCCTATCGCCAAACCCACATCCTGAGCGAACCATACAGCTTCAAAACTCTTTTTATGATCTTTTCCTCGGAAGGAAACAATTTTTACAAAATTATTATTACATCTAGTCTGATTTTAAACTATTACTTAATCTTTTCTTTCACGGGCGGTTATCTGCGACGTACCTTTTTTACGACAGTTATTTAAAATTTAGTACATATAATTTTTTACTTTCTACTTTATTTCTATAACTATTAAGAAAAAGAATTTTTACAAATAAATAATTCACAAAGTAACGTTTTGGAAAAAATAAATTGAGAATACCTAGAATGTAACAAATTATCCGAGCAAATGAATTTAAGAAAGAACATACAAGTTCCTTAATCAAGCAACAAATGAAGAAAGTCATCAAGTATCGCAATTCCATCTCCAGGCGGACTTAGCCGCTTGTCTGGGCCGGAAAATTTCGGCAGCTCCCTGGCGTTTTTCCACCGGCGTCCGGCAAGCCCAAACCACCCAGACGCACATCCGCCCTCGCCGGGCTTACGTAAGACCTTCCCGGTATAACAAACAACGCTCGCGCACGCACATACTCCACATACATACACACACGCATACCCGTATACGAAAAAACCAAGACGCCGGCAACGCCCGCGAACGAAGGAAGCGCTAGCGCGAAAGAGCGAGAAGGAGCCCGGGTGAAAGAGCCGCGTTCCTTCTCTCGCTCGCTCACTCTCCGCGTTCTCGAGCCAGGCCTTGACCTATTTCGCCGGGTGGCGCCAAATCGAGCGTCGGCTCTTCTCTCTCACTCTCTCTCTCTTTCTCCAAGGAGGGGGCAAGCGAGCCAACATTCGCCGGCAAGAAGGCGAACAAGAAGAAGAAGAAGAAAAAGAACAGGCGGAGGAGGAGAAAGCTGCGAGCGCCGGCGAGGGTAGAGCCTGGTAGGAAGTACATCGTAAAGGACGAAACGAGGGATAGGAGGGGGGAGGCGCGAGCTACGTGCACACAACCCCCGCGTCTATAGCCTATACGCACGCACACACCCGCTTCACAAAAAGTATACGTACATAGACACGTAAAAAAAGAGAGAGAGAGAGAGGGGTGGAAGAATAGGAGGGAGGGTCGCGTGCGTATACGCACTGCGCGAGGTAGGGAGGAAAATCAATGCGTGCGCCGCCGGTGCGTATAATATACACACTGCAGCCGACGAATCGGGAAGGTCGCGCCGGTGTAGGAGGGACACCCCCTTCGCAGTCATCCATCCCCCCCTATATACTCTCCGAGGGGTACTACGAGCGCAAGGAGAGAGCGAGAGTTCGCCCTTGCCGCTACTTGTCTCGACAGCCAGCGTCCTCCTCATCCTTGGGAGATATCCCCTCAATTCTCCACGTAGGTATATGTCTATACAGTTATGTATACAGGGGGGTACGGGATCGAGAACGGGACAAATAGAGCGCCAAAACCCGCGAACCCCCGGCAGTGCTGTACGTACGTGTATACGTATATATCGTACGGAGCGAGGAGACAGTGACGGGGACGACGACGACGGGCGAAACAGCCGAGAAAACCATAACCTATCGCAATGGTCCACTTTCCGCGCGGTGCTGCTCCTGCTGTGGGATATATATACCTTTTGCCCTGGGAAGGCACGGGCTCGCCCGGATTCTGAGGAGCCTCTTTCCCGCGCGACCCGCCACCGCCATCCCACCGAGGGCGGATCCTTCGAGGAGGCGACTGGCCGAATTACCATGCGCGAGGATGTAGCCGCGATGACAAGGGCATGCCGAGGTGGTTAGCTTTTCTTTTATTGCGAGGGAATTCGAATGTCGGTGACGATGTTTCCGGACCACCTGAGGGGATTCAAACCTATTTGGCAACCGCGAGGAAATGATTTTTTTGAGGGTCTGAAGAATTTAGCGGAAGCGCGGATCTGACTTTGATGGCGGTAGTTTGACGAGTAATTGCGAATGATTCTAATGAAAATTATTATATTCTTGAAAATTCTGTGTAAATTCGAAGAACTTGAGTCAAATTATGAATTTTGTTTTTCGTATTTGATAAGATTTCAAAGCATGAAATATTTTGTAAGAATTTTACGAAATTGCGTAGAATGTGTGTAATAGAATTATTAGAATTACGCTAAATTTGACAGAATTACGCAGAATTTGACAGAATCACGCAGAATTTGATAGAATTACTGAAAACTCATGCGTTTGATGGAATTTTACAATATTCAGGAACATCATTTTCAACAGAGTTCCAGAACAGAGATTATGCTAAACTTTATATTATTTGAATTCAAACAATTATCCATAATTGAAATGCAAGTTTCCTAGCTGGAAAATTGTTCAAAAACTCGACAGGATATAACGTAAATAAAATTATTAAAAATAAAACATCTTAATGGGTTAAAAATAGCTGATCATAAATCGAGTAAGATTATCAAGGCTACAGAAATTTTCATAAAATTCCACTAAAAACTACCTCTTCGTCCACCAACTCAATAATATATATTCGAAAGAAGCTACATGACAGCTAAAAAAGTCCCGCACAACTGTTTAAATAACATCATCGAACAAAGTTACTGTATGTATAGGTATAGCCCGCGGGAGATAGAGAACTGAATATTCTTAGACTTAGAAAACAAACAGCGAATATTTTAGTTGATTTTAACGGTATGCAAGTGTATAAACGATGAAAAATAATGAACATACGAATGAAGTAGCTTACCTACAAATTCTACAATGCACATAAAATTGAAATCTACTCTAAAACCACGCTTTCAATTAATCATCACTCGCGGTACAGCAGCACTCGTGAATTATTTCCCATATATCCCCGATGACCCTACAGCAATCATCCTATCCGCGCGCAAAATCGATTGTCAGCCGCGCGACGCAGCTCTCGTGTCTTATCTGCAGAAAAAATTTGCAGCTTTAGCTTGGATGGCCTCGAGCTACGCACCGCGCGCCACATATAGCCGAGCGAAGCTACGCGTGTGCGCTCGCGATGCCGTAAACGTCGCGTCCTCGCGGCGTACAACACACATCGGCGGACGCATTTACGCGCTCTCTCCGCAGCGCGCACACATGTAAATTTCGTCGGCCCCGAGAGGAGCTCGCGGCACGTGCACCCACACATGCATCGCTCCATACGTGCGTGCACGCTCTCTCGCCTTCCTACTCTGTATCGCGCGAGGCTCTTGTGTATATACCGTTCTACGCGGTTTTTTTCTCGGTAGCTCGCTCGCTCGCTCTTTATCGCGCGAACGTTCTTTTTTCCTCGATCGCGACGGCCGGCCGTTTTTTTCTCCGAGCTTCTTGCGTGCAGCCCTTCCTATTCGACAATAAAAAAAGAAGAAAAAAAAAACACTCCACTAAAATTATCCTTGCTTTTCTTCTTCTCCGTAGTTCTTATAATTGATTTGAAGAAAAGAAAACTTTTTTCGTTCCCTTCGGTCCCGCGTGTTCCTGGTTCTCCGGTGCGTGTATAATACATACGCGTCGCCCTTTGCGCGACCGCGAGATTATCAATTTCCTACATATAGGTACCTCCGCGATACGTCTGCCCATTTCCCGGCGGCTCGCTTTTTTTCTCGCTCTCCGCTGCTTTTTTCCCTCTCTCTCTCTCTCTCTCTATCTCGCTCGCGCGCGGAGCACTCCGCGCGGGCTCATTCCGCCCGTTAAATTTTCGTATCGATTCGTCGGTGCGTGCACAGGGCTCTCCCGCACTGCTGCCGCTGCTGCTGCTCCTGCTCGGTAGTTGCGGGCAGGTGGCGCGGCCTCGCGAGCGCGTCCAAAAGCTCCGGGCAATGTCGTGTGCAGAGCGTATGTAGTCGCCGCGGCGGCGGCGGCACGCAATGCCGGACGCAGCGCAGCGCCGTGCCTATGATGTTTCATACGCACGGGGGTACATGGCGCTGGAGTGCAGAGATGGAGCTCGCGAATTATTTGCGAAGAAAGAGAGAGGACATATGTTTGTTACGGGATTCATTTTGAATAAGGGCGAAATTCTAGGTCGATTGAGGGTAGATTTTGCGCGTAAATGGAGAATACGGGAATCACGTGGAATTTGATATGTCGATAATTGGAATGAATCTCATGCAAATTTTCAAATTTGGTCGTTCGATAAATATGCAAGATGATTTACTTCTAAAATCGTTATATTCGGGAACGTTAAATCGCGACAGTTTGAGTATTTGTTAATCATAACTCGTTAATTTTATTTTTTATTAATTTAACTGCCGATTATTTCTACTGTGATACACAGGCGCTTGTAATTCTGTAATTTTAAGGTCAAGAAGCGACAGTATTAAAATTAACTAGAAAATATAGACATTTTTTATCGCGAAAACCTTCTTTGAAATAATTCTAAAGGTAAACGCATTATTACCGCATGGCGCTGAAAGCCATTTGATCTTATTGAAAAATAGTTTTTTCCTTCATTATGAAAAATGTCTCAGCCTTAACGAACCATTTTTATGTAAATAAGTTTATACAAATAAAATTTTCATTCGGCTTTTAGTAGACTTTAAGATTTGAAAAATCGATATAAAGAAATATGGAAACTCACTAAAGTCTCTACTCAAAAAGAACTCGCACAGTACGTACATATACATACAAGAACTACATTAAAATTAAATCCTCAATTCAATTTTATATCAAAGGTATTTCAATTATTTTAGAAGGTCAAACTAATTGTTTACAAAAATATTAATTTAATTTTACCGACTCTTTACTATTACAAAGGTATACTTGATTATCGCATTCCACAACTAGACAATGATTGACGTTCTTTCGGTAAAACTCCGACCTCGTGTCGCGGCCAGATCGCAAGTAGCTTCAATTTTCAATAACGACAAAGAAACAGAGCCCCGCGGTTACAGCCTGAGAAACAAGAGCACACGAAACGCAGAAAAGCATATACCGTAGAAGTTGGGAAACTACGCAGCGCGCCAGCGTCGATCGCGGGACAAAGAGCAGAAAATGTAGACGAAAAAAATAAAGCGGAGCAGTCGGCTCTAATGCCATTGCGATCGCTATCGCGCTCGCGGCTGATAAAGCGTTGATTGCGCGACCTTGTGACGAAACGCGCCGCGACTCCGCTATACGGCTATTCCACGTGCATGGACGTGTGTCTATGTGCGTATATATACATATATCGGCGTGCTACGAACTAGCGGCCGTGTGACCTTAATAGAACGCGAGCGACGAAGAAAAAAACGAGCCTAATCGACTGACTAGTAATTACTGCTGCTGCTACTGCGAGCGAATGTATACCGATCGTGATAATTTCAATATTCGAATTTATTGTACATACAGATTGGGAAATTAGATAGATTCACCTAAGCTCTCTTTTTTTAGTACGGTGTGATTATTGAAAGGTGCGCGTGCTACTTTTTGAATAATATGCGTTCAACTATTGAAATGTTCCATGACACGGGCGACTTTGCACAATGCTATTTGCTCAATTGGCCTGATATAGATATCCACACCGAAGACTCATTTTCCTTAATTTTTTATGGCTAGATAGCCGCGACACAAAAGAATTCATATCGGTTTTCATGCGATGCGTATGAATTTCCGCAATAATCAAGAGTATACAGGGCGGCCAACACGTGCGTACTGTGTTATCAATTTTATACATGCCATTATACGAAAATTTGTTGGTCGTTAATTGCTTCAAGCATGGCTTCTGAAATAGATAACTTTCTAATTTATTGCTACTTATTCATTAGTTACGTAACTACTACAGAAGTACAAGTGTATAAGCCACCCCTTCTCTTAGACATCAGAACAAAATTAGCTGGGCTTATATCTATGTCATCGATGCTTCGAATTTATCTATGTTGATATAATCTCATAGATTTATTCAGGGATACGGTAGACGTTAAAATAGTACATTGATACAACCCAATCATTATTTGAATGTTTCGATGAGTTTAATTCCCAATAGTAATTAACACGCTAAAAGCGAATGAGCGAAATGTTCAGACTATTCGAGAGAAAATGCAGGCAACCTTTTCTTAACTGAATTCTCTCTCTGAATAAATAATCGATAAATGTGAAGTATATTCTTAATTTGAATAGAGAGAGAAATTGACTCGAAAAACATTTGCTTGAATGTACGCTCAAAAAGAGTAAACACTCGCTCAATTTGAGCGTGCATAAAATCTCGTTAACGCGAGTCTTTGAAAGACAGGAAAATCGATGCAGATTATCAATTAAACGGCGCCAGTGCAGCCCCTCTCCTTCGGCCAAAAAGTCGCGCACGTACTCGCCGAAGCAATTTCTGCACCTACTGGCAAAACTAATCTTCGCGAACAAAAACCTGTGTGTCCCCTGCCAATCGCGTCGTCCCATACACCCTGCTCCCCCGATCGCATCAAGAGCGAGCTCACTGCACTAATCACTAATGCACGGGGCAAACATACAGAGAGAGAGAGAGAGAGAGAGAAAGGCACGGCGCGTTCGCGTCAAACGAAATAATCGGGTAAAGTCACTGCTCTATCTCTCTCTCTCTCTCTCTCTCTCTCTCACTCCAAAATCGTTTAATTCTCCCTCCTCCTCCCCCCTCAGCGTCGAAAAAGTGCTGCATAAAGAAGAAAAACTGCGCCAAAGCTCCGCGACCAAACACTGGAAGCATTTAATTTTATTCACTCCGGCGTCCATTGTTTTCCGAGGGAGGGAAGGCCAGCAGTGCGTATATATACATACACATACATCGGCTCGCGAGATATGAGAAAAGACGCGGGGCCCGCAGCAAGCGGTGTATATATAGAGCCGAGATAGGGTTACGGGGCGAGGGGCATTGTGCGCGCTGCATTGCGCATTGGAGGGCGGCTGCTGCCAGCAGCAGCGGCAGCGGCAGCAGGGGTGTAATAATAATGGCGGCGACGAGGGCGAGATTCCGAGAGCCCCGAGGCCATGTCTAGCCCCGCGTGTATGCGCGAATTTTCTTTCTCTCTCTCGCGCGCGAGCACGGAATGCCTTTGCGCGTATATACGCGTGCAGGAGCTTTTACGCTTCTTTTTTCAGCAGTCAAAGAGGGTTGGGATGCGGGCTTTTTAATATTTCTAGCCGGAGTTTGTCATGAATATTCTTAGGGATTGAAATTCTCCGGAAATATGGGGATTATTTTGGTGGTGATACGGTAAGGTAGGTAGGTGTTGCACGATATTGAAATATTATTCTTGAGTCGTTTATCAAGAATATGAAAGATGATTGACTTAAAAATTCAGATTTTTCTAGTGAGATACGAGATTATTGCTGTTTTACGTTATTAATATGAATAATGAATATATTTTTGATCAAAGGAAAAAATTACGTGCATTCAGATTCATTTTAAAAGTTGTAAATCAGTTAAGAGTTACATAAGGAAGATGAAAATTGATGTGAGAACGCAAAAACAGGCAATATGCTAATAGCTTTTAAAGTTTTTAAATTGTTTATAAAACTTAATTTTGAGCGATACCTAATTACCTGCATACAAGAACTACCTTAAGCAGATTGACTTCCTTGTAATGCTCTTCCACTTGGTTGAAAAAAAGTTCTCTTTATAATTGGAGACTATAGTATTCTAAATATATTGTATATTCTATTTATTGTCATGTTTATAATTTAATTTATCATGCTTTTAGCATATTCATGAATACGTTCTAGCGTTCTGATAAAAATTGATCGATGTTTTTGCATATATTAATATAAAAATAACTCACAAAGCTACCAATTTTGCATATGCATGGTTGAGAAATTGATAAGTTTCTGTAGAAGTGCGCTCGTGTGTATTAATCAGACCGCAAAGTTCTTAATTAATCTGTGTTTAATCTAATACAAATCTATATCTTCCTAGTCAAGCAAAAACATAAAAAGACCGAAGGACACCCGTGCACACCTACCACAGGTATACACAGTTTAAAATTCAAAGTATAAAGGAGGCATCTACAGCTATATAGCTGGCGCGGCAAAGACGGCGCGGCACACTCGGCATTAGAAACACTATACGCGGCCTGGAATCGAATGCCGTTAATCATTCGAGATCGCGATCTAAAATTCGAAAGAGCACACACACATACTACGAGAAACCGTCAATCGTAAATCACGGAGCGGCGGCGGCGGCGTCTTCGCGCGGTCGCACGCAATAACGAGATCGCGGCCACCGCCGTCGTATATAGTTTTGCGCCGGGGAGCATTAATAACAATAATCGCGCACGGCATGTACCACTGACGCAAACAGTTATGTGCTTCGACACACGAACGCGCGAGCGTTTCGGTTCCTTTCGCCCGCGCCGCGCTGCGCCAACAGAGCGAACCTTTTAATTCGTGCGCCTTCTGCTGGTTTTTTCTCTTTTTTCACTTTGGGTAATTCGTAATTAAGTTTGATGGACAATTTAATTGGCAGGCTTGGGGTGGGTATTCCAGAAAATTTGAAATTCATTTTATTCCGTGGTTTCCGAGAATGTGGAATTCTAAGCAGGAAAGTCTTTTTTTTTCTATTTTAAGCTCAGTTCTAACGGCATGTTTGATTGCGGTGTAATTCCTCGCAATGTGCATACAAAGTAAGTTAAATTAAATTTAACTTTTGGAACCACTTTTTGAAAATGTATACTGCTAATTTTTAGTATTTACGCAAATGCAAAATGCAGGAATTCTTTGAATTTCTAACGAAATGCAAAAAAAACATGTATTTCGAAGTAATTGCGCGTAATGTGCATACAAAGTAAGTTAAATTAATTTTAATTTTTGGAACTACATTTTGAAAATGTATACTGCTAATTTTTAGTATTTACGCAAATGCAAAATGCAGGAATTTTTAAAATTTCTAACGAAATGCAAATAAAGAAACAAGTATTTTCGGCGAATTGCTCTTAATGTGCATACAAAGTAAGTTAAACGAATTTTAATTTTCGGAACCACGTTTTGAAAATGTATACTGCTATTTTTTAGTATATCTGCAAATTCAAAATGCAGGAACTTTTTAGTTTTCTAACGAAATGCAAAAAACAAGTATTTTGGAAGGGTAATGTTATATCTTCAAATTATGAATTTTAATTACACACGAGTAATAAGAAACTTGTGAGAGTCGTCTAACGAATTAAATGAACTTAACGTTACGCATTGTCACAGTCATTTCGAAACCAGTTTCTACAAACTAAATTTATTTAAATCTGAAGCAAAGTTTCTTGAAGTCTGTGTAAGTACATTGATGTCTTCGAAATTGCACCCAAAAAATTATAACACAATAAATTACAATATTGGTATGATTAACATTACCCAACAAAACTTTTCTTTTTCAAATAAACGACAATTTGTAATTTAATTGTAACTCCGCATAGCGACTGATTGATTTCAATAGTTATGTATAAAGTTAAAAATTAAAAATAAACACTGTGCATTATTTAAAATCATTTAAAAAACACGTGAACGGTCTTTTTATTTCAGACAAAAATTCTTTTAAAAAAAGTCATTTTTCATTAAATCAGCCGCTAGGAATCGTCCGCCAGCTTCGAAATCATAACGCACCGCAGTGTTCCAACCCTACGCCTGCAGTCCCCTCTATCAAATAATAAACTTTGCCTCCAAATTATTTGTCACTCGCCCACGCGCATGCATGCGTGCATTCGACGCGCACCATAAATAATACACCGTTCTCCCGCTGCACACTCGGCCAAGACAAAGTACAAGTATAAAACCTCCGCCGCGTGCACACCGCACACAAACGCACCTATAAGCCGTGGCTCGAAACGAAAGGGGGGAAAGGACATTTTCGGGGAAGGGGGGGGGGGGCATTTATGCCGCGCAGTGTACATCCGGTGGCACAAGCGGGCTGCGCGCGATGAACATTAGCGATAAGCGCGGCTCGTGGACAAGTGCGCGATCGTTAGACGCTGCGTATGTACTGCGTGTACGTGTGTGTGTGTGTGTGTGTGTGTATATGGGCGCCCCCTAACGCACCAACCGTTAGGAGGTACAGTGCGCACACGTGCAGCAACGTCGTGCGATGCCCGAATTCGGCTGTAATTCACGGCGTGGCTCGCGATATTCACGTTGCAATACTACCAATGGCGGACGCGCTGTGCCGCGCGACTGTGAACGGGGTCTTTTTGGTATGGGCGAGGTTGCATTTTTCGTCGGACGAGACTTTATATGGTGAGATGGGGGGCAATGACGGGGTTTTGGTGAAGGGGTGGAGTTTGGTGTAGAGATACTGTTAAAATAGTATGGTAAGCCAGTATAATGCATTCTATTATTTTACATATTAGAAATATTGAATGTACGTCTATAGAGCTCTTTATTATATAATAACTACTATCTTTAGAATCTTATTCGACGGTGCCAATTACATTAAAAGCATATGCGACATGCGTAGGAAATTGTTCCGTTATATTGAGGATTATTGAAATGTTAACTTATTTACTAATTAAATTACTTTTATTGAATTAGCTTGATTAATTAGTAATTACAATAAAAACAGACCTTGTTTCCTATAATATCTACGCATCAGGGTCATTAAAAGAATTCTCTCGTGAATAACCGAATTAAATTTCTATAATTCTTATTGACAGTAGTTTTTTAAAGCTCTACACTCACGTACTTATTAATGAAAATCATTCTAAAAAAGCTTCGAAAAAACAAGCCAACTCTATCCCGAAAAAATAACCCCCCAAATTAATCATTGAAAAGTTTAATAACGGTACACCACAGGCCGCACATCCACTCGTCCCACTCGAGGAAATTCAAAAATGCCTAAAACGCGTATGAAAGGGTGCGCGTAGCTCGTGCACCGAGCAAGAGGTAAAAAAAAAAGAGAGAAAGAAGCTCCGGCGGACTCGCGCCAGTCGCACATCCCATCCGCAGAGTCGCGCGGCCAGGCCAGCACAGTGCGGGGCGGGCACGGACGAGCGGGAAAAGCTCGAAAATTAAAAAGCCCCCGTAAATCGCGGAATATTACGAACGGTATATCACGCTGGCTGGCTGGCTGCGCGTATAAAAGCCGAAAGCTCGGAGCACTCGGCTGCAAAGAGAGAGAGCGAGAGAGAGAGAGAGAGACAGAGGCTTAATTCGGCTTACGCCTGTGCCCTGCCTGCGTAGAGAGAGAGAGAGAGGAGGATCTCCGGCCCGGCGCATATCGGCGCGGCTGAGCGTTGCGCGCGCGCGATCAATACGCACGCGGACTCTCGCCGGGGGGATGTGCCGTGCTGTGCTGTGCCACGTCCGTCCGGTGGTGCCTGCCTGCCTGCCGTGCGTACATGCCTAAAAAAAAGAGCCGCTGGTGGTGGTGGTGGTGGTGGAGGCTCCCGGGGCCTGCGATGCAAGCGCGCCTCGGCTGATCGCGGAAAAACTAGACGAACGAGGGTGGATAAGAGAAAGAGAGAGAGAGAGAGAGGGAGGATGTAGGGGTTGTGGGAGCGATTGATATGGTGGAGGACTGCTGCGCGGCTGTGTGTGTGTGTATGCACGCAGTCGAGTCGAGGAAAGCGCTCGGATGGGAAATGCATTTATTTTGATTATACGGCGCTTGATGGGAGTCGAGAAAGATATCGTGGAGTTTTAGGCTTCTAGATTGCAGTGTATGTCATTGTAAGAAGAATTCTGGCTGATGTCAAATTTATATTAATTATTCGTTTATATGTAAAAAAAGGAGATTTTATTTACACTACGATTGCAATTCTTCGAAGTTATCGGTATTAACATTTGAATGAAGGAATTGAACCTGTGAACATGTAGTTTTGGCTGGAATCGTATTTACGAAAACGATCGGTCTGACTGTATGGCTGTTACTACTTAGGCACGAACTATACTTATCGAAGCATGTACATACTATGTATTATTTAGTACACTGAGAGAAGTATTTCATGAAATTTACTAATTTAAAACAATATATTGAGAATAATATGGAATATTTTTGTTGGCATATACTCAATTTAGCATTGCCTGCAAACGTTACAAAATTCAAATATATTTATTTAATGTCATCTGCCGAACTTCTAAGTTACATTGAAAGTGCATTTCTTAGTAATTACTCTCTCAATCTGTTTCATCAAAGCTAGACTTCTGACTTGACACTTAAGAGCAGTAGCCGTGTACACCAAATGCAATCGACGACATTAATTAATCAAATGTCTTAATTTGATTAGTAATGCCATTACACATTTTCCCTAATAACATGGTTATACCAGAAGTTTATTTTTTAAACGAAAATAGTCTTTTTTATATCAATAATTTTCTCAATATGCATGCTTAAATAAGTATAAAGTTCCTAAGGAGAATTTTAATAATAAATGACAGTTAGAACAAAATGAAAATCTATGAATTATATTTGATAAGAAATATAAATTATCTGAATAAAAACAGTTTTTACACCATAAACTGACACGTACGACACAATAGTCACGAGCACTTCGATCACCGATGAATATCTACTCTCTCTCTTTTTTTCTCTCTCTCTCTCTCTCTCTCTCTCGCCCTCTCTTCCGTTTTCACGTACATCTGAAACTTCTTGGTCTTGGCCGCGCGTCTTTGACCGTCGCGCAAACACGAGATTCTCCGGCTCGCGTTGCCTATGGATACCTTCACTATCTGATGTGCTGCGGCCGCCTACGCATCCTCCGCGACAGAGTAGCAGCGTAATTCAATTTTGCTGCGGAAGTAAAGGGACAGGCCGAAGTTCTTCACGTCGTTTGCGCGGGAAGTTGGGAAAAGTCCAGCGAAGATTTGAGGGAGAGCTCCGGATGATATCAAACTAAATCCGATTTGTTTTTAGAATTGACAATTTTTCTTAAATCGATAAATTTATTTTTGATAAAGTCACTTAATTATATCAAGAAGAAAAATCAAATCTTTATTTTTCAAATTTAATTGAAAAAAAAAAAATTAAAAACGTATACATTTTCTTTTTGCGTTTTATACATCAATTTTTAAATTAAAAAACATTGACTGATTCTATAGTATTTTATGAAAATAGAGTTATAAGTCTCATAACATTTTAGCTTTAAAATGAGTTTTTGAACGCCTGCATACGACTTTGATCAAAAAGTTATGAAATATCAAAATCGATTATCAATTTTTAAGAGACGTACAGTGTTCATTGAATAAAAATTGAAGTAAAAATTGTTACATGTAAATACATAACTGTTAAATGTATCCCATATTCGAATTAAACAAGAATAAGCAAAGTAATAATTATCAATTAATCCCACCAACAAAATTCCACCGCAATATTTTCATCACTATCCTCGCAACCATTAAATTCGGGCATCGCGCTCGCACACAGCATAAAGCTCGGACACACGTCACATATCAGCATTATAAAAAGTGTCGAGCGGCGTGCAGCCTTCGCGGCGCAGGGACCCTCGGCCGTTTTTCGATTACGATATATGTGCGTCCGTATAGATTGTCCGGCCGTGACCCACATCGCGAGCATTAGAACTATATACAGGCCGTATACTCCCCGATCTTTCCCCCCCCGCGGCCCCGCGCGCGCCGGCGCACTCTACATATATACATGACGGACGCGCCTAATTCCAAAGTGCCCCGCGCGCCGCGCGTTGAATCTGTTGCGCCGAATTGATGTGAATGCATGCGTGTGTGTGTATGTCATGTGTATGTGCGAGGTTCTTCTCTTGAGTGACTTATATACATGGGCACTTGAGGTATATATATATATGATAAGTCGATAGTGGTGCTTTAATAAAAATTCCATCTAGTCATGCATACGCGCTTGTGCGGCTGTATAATGCTGATGGATGTATTAGGGTATAGATTGACGCAATATCTTGTAGTTTCTTATACTTATTTTGTTCAGGATTATTGCTGGGTACTTGTATGTTGGGCATTGTTTGCAAACAAAGAGTTGAAAATACAATGTGATGTCTTGATTCTTAAAATAGTATTTACTCATTAATAAAAAGAAAATAAGAAGAGTATTATTGTTCGGCGTTTACAAACAAAAAGAAGCAAATTTCTAGATTATAAAAAAAATATTCGTCTCTAATAAAAAGAAGATAAGAAGCCATTGCGTATGCACCTAAGGCAACTTCTAAGTTATAAATAATTAAACCACTTTTCAATCATTCAAGTACTTTGACTGCAACATCAATAATGAATTATTTCAATTAAAGAAAGAATAACTTTTTCCGGAGAAACGAATAACAAGAAACCATTATCCAACTTTCCGCGCGAAGCAAGACAGACCTCTCGCGTATATACCTAATCGCGCGCGCGTAAAAAAGAAAAAAAAAGTG
Organism: Gastracanthus pulcherrimus; assembly: GCA_949152435.1. NCBI lineage: Eukaryota > Metazoa > Arthropoda > Insecta > Hymenoptera > Pteromalidae > Gastracanthus > Gastracanthus pulcherrimus. The sequence continues at coordinate 152,419,791 of OX424574.1, read as the reverse complement.
CAGAAACAAAGAAAGGCAAGACACAGAGAAAACGATCGCGCGCACGCGCGTCTCTCGCAACTTTTGCAACGCTACTTAATCTTTCATACGGCGGGGGGTGCTCCCTAAGATTCATCGCTCGTGCAGTAAATTGTAGTCCATATCTACCTCCGCGCCCGCGCCTGCAACGCGGCAGCGCCGTTACAATTGTCGAGTTGGATATAATGACACGTTTGCAGGTGAGCGGGCGCGCGCGTGCGGAAGCGCAGGATACGGTAGAAACTCTCCTTCCTACACGTGCGCGCGGTAATTACGAGTGCGAGGGAGCGATTTTTATTAAAGCGCTTGTTAGCGAGCTTCTTTTTAATGCCTTGCGGTGAATTTGTGCACGGAGCGCGCGCACGCGCGAGCTTTCAACGGGCCGAGGAGTTTTTACGCGGTTCGGTTTATTAATGACTGCGGGGCAAGTGCATCGTGCAATTAGAGTGTACTGAATTTTTTCTCCAATTATTAATGTAAGGGGCAAGTTTTTAATGCTAATCAAAAATTCTGTTTTAATTTGTTTGAAAAACAAAAAAATTCGTTCATTAAGTATCATTTTTATTCTACAGAATTGCTTTATAACTTTATTCGCCAGCAATATTTATTATTGAATGTTAGTACTTTATTTAATTTACTAATTTTTTACGGAGAGTTTGTAGGTGGATTTATATATGCATCATATAATTAGAGTATGCCGATGTAGTTGTTCATTATTAATTAACAAAATAAGTTTTTAATGATAATAAAAATTTCTATTTTCATAAACTGTCAACCACATTCGAACGAAACATTGCGAAACTAACCAAAACTACAACATTATACTATAGTTGCACGAATAATCCCGAAAAAACTTCGCTGACTTCAGCAACTTCAGTCGATTTTTCTGATAATTAACACTCAACTTCACCAAAACCGAAAAGCTCGGCCAGTCGTGAAATCCTAGGGCGAAAAAAAAGAAACAGGAGAGGTAGGATGCTTCGCACCCCCAAAACAAAAACCGATCCCGATAACTTCCAAGCCCCCGTAGATATACCATAATAAAGCCGGGGCCCAGACAGGAGCAGCAGCAACAGCAAAGAGAACAAGAACCGAGGGCTAACCAGCAGTCACCACCAGCGCCACTACCATTACGCGGCCGGAGTATTTCGTGCACGGCGTTCACGGTCCAGGGCGCAAAGTTACAGTCCAGCCCAGTGGTACAGGTGTGGAAGGGGGCCGAAAACTCTCCGTGCGCCCATCCGTCCGCTGAAAAGCCACCTACACACGCAGACACACTCGGCTTTGCCTAAAAAACGAGAGAGTAAGAGAGACAGAGAGCGCCCTCGGCCTTTGTGCGCGGCATAATTCGTCGCTTAAGTATTCGGGCGCTCTCGGTGCTGCAAAGCCAGGAAACGACGTCGTCTAGCGATAATCTCGTGTGAATAAGAGCGTCGCGTATACACACACGGAAAGCGCGGCGGCTAGGTGTGGGCGGAGGATAGAGAGAGAGAGAGAGAGAGAGAGAGAGAGAGAGAGAGAGAGAGAGAGAGAGAGGAGCATCAGCGGCGACGTCGTGTCACGCTCGGTGAATTTTGTTCGCCGGAGCAAAAGATGTCCTAATGGCTGCACCGTTGCTTTGACTTCTTGCTTGCTTGCTTGCTTGCTTGCCTGCATCCTCTTTGTAGTGTAGAAGTTCGGGGACACAGGTACGCGGTACTGCTGCCCGTCGCTTTTCGAGGCAGCGATGAAAAGACGGACACGGCCTGCTGCTCGCCGCTGCGGTATATCTACTTTTTTTTTATAACGCTCCTCGGGAGATACGGCGAGCGAGCGCAGCCATGCAACTTGCTGTACGGCGTGGCATCACTTTGAGAAGTGAGAGAGAGCTGCCTTCGATATAAAATTGTAGGCTGCTTATATACGCGGAGATCGTGTGTGCATCGCGTCAAAGTCTGCAGAGGGACACTGGACCGAGGTATTATTATAGGGTCAGTTTAATACGAGCGCTCTTCCGCGACGAGAACTTTGGATAAAGGATGCCATCATCCTTCTTTTGCATACGGGCTTTTTTGATTAGCCGCTGTGCTGCGCCAAGGTGTATTTTAGGATGGAGTGCATGAGTGCACTAAGGTTTTGCGCTCGGCGACTTTGAGCTCGTGGGTATTGAGGCGCCTTTGTTACTTATTTTTAAAATATTGTACGTATTACACAAGCAGTGAAAAGTTTAATAAGATGGCATTGATGGAACAGGTTACAGGAAAAAAGAATATTATGAATACATCGATGACACGTGAAAATTATTTAAACGCGATTGCTCCGGTTAGTTTGAAGAGATTTTACTACCTGAGAACTTTTTTTGTAATAAGTTTCATATAGAAAGTTTCCTATGTTAATTTAGTGTCTGGTAGACTGTCTGGGATGTTGAAATGCTTAGAATAAATTAGATATTGACCCGCAAATTTTTGAAGGATGTATTAAAAATGCAAGCTTACCAATACAATTTCTGAAAATGTGGTTTTGTATGTATACATCAATCAATAATGTTATCAAATAGACACTGCTCTGTTTCGAATGATAAGCATATACATGGGTATTTACTAATGAACAAACTTTTATATATCCTTAATCTTATCGAACATTTAAAAATAACTTTTTTATCTATTTATATATAATTTTTTAATTTATATTCAGAACTGTCTTTCGTGTAGACATAATTGTTTAACTAAAATTTGAACATGCCGGCTTAAAAAGATAATAAAAATATTAAGATAAGATGTAAACAATTAATTAATCAACCAATCAAAGACATAAAATTAAACAAAGAAATGTTGGCATTATATTGTCACGCACTTTAAAAAGTATCTAAATTGGTTGAGTTTATACAAAACGTTACCAAGATAATATTTGACAATATCCAAAGAAATCTCAAAATCGTCAAAACATTTTACCACACATGCCAAATCTACAATACGACTGATTTATAGCCTACAACTACGCGCCGGACAACCTATTTTACGTTTTCAATACAAAGCGTTTGGCAACGTCAGCCTCGGCTGCTTCAGCATCTTATCTGCGTCCACGATACACCCGACTCTCGCTCTCTCTTCCTCACAAAACTACAGACTGCAAGAGAAAGAAAAAGAGCATCCGACTAACCAAAGCCCACGCAATAGACAGAGAAAGAAACGAGGAAAGCGGCGCAGCTAACGAAAGATTGTAGAAAGAAAGGAGGAAGAAGCGCCGCCGCGCGCGTTGCAACACTCGACTGCATTTCCTAACGGAGCTCTTCCAGCGCCGCGTCGCATCGCGTGAGAGACGGCGACGCGCAACGGGGCCTTTGAAAGTCCCCGAAATTCCCGCGGTGAAGGTGGAAGAAGGACGCGGCCGAGGCCCCCGTGACGCGCGCATCGAGATAACACCGCGGGATCGACCGCGACTCTCGCAGCTCGACGAGCCTCCCGACAACTTTCACTCTTCCTATAATTACCGTACAATATGCAGCGGAGGAGCGCGCGTGAGCCGAATACCGCGCAAGAGATACGGGAAGATAAGGCGTGATTCGAACGTGAGTTACTGCACTTTGTCGCGCTTTTGGAGGGAGAATCGCTCTTGAACGGAATCGCCTTTTTTGGATGAATTTTCAAATGCTAGGATGAATATTGGTTATTTATCTTTGTAATGTGGTTACGTAATACGTTTCGGTTTTTGGTAGTATAATATAGATGTTGTTGCATGGTCACCGTAAGAAACACTTTTGCTTCGACAGTGCACGAAGATTTGTTTACGTGGAAGCTGAATGTATCCGATAATAATATTATTTATCGTAGTTCATTCATTTATATATTATAATGATAAAAAAGTTAGTCCAATGTTATTTTTATAACTGGTTAAAAAATATTTGTGTAGAACCATCATTATAGTGAAAAATTCGAAATAAGAAAAATACGAAATGGGTTTTCTAAGCAGATAATCATGAATTAAATCTACGAACGGGAAAATATCACTCGATTATGATATTTGACGCCTTGGTGAAAAGTTTTCAATCAAGTCATCGTTGCGTGAACCCAAAACCGTAAAGAAAGGACAAAGGGAACAAAGGTATCAAAAATGCACATATTAAGTATACCAAGATAAGTAAACAAGATAAACCTACAGTATCTATTACTACAAAAGTACTAAAAGTATGAGGTTCAAATTTGATACTAAAACCAGATAGAATTTTTCTAGTAACAGTTGCTAATGAGATTTATTATTTACTATATTTTCTTAACTAAACTTAAAAATTGACTTTAAGATACATCCCACATTGAAATGACGAAATATCCACAGACTTTTATTACAGCGTTCCTCACCTACCACTAACCGATTACACCTCTCAGCTACACATGAATAAAAGCCCAATACGAAGAATGTACTCACCATCGGGCGTCGTGACAGTGCCGGCCTTGTTGATCTTGGAGTTCCACATGGCCGGGGTCGTAGGCGCCGGGCTGAGATCCGGCGTGGGCGGATGGGCAGGTGGTAGGCTCGCCATCCCCGAGGCCATTTGCCCGTTTCCCGAGTTGTGCTGCTGCTGCTGCTGCTGTTGCTGCTGCTGCTGTTCCCGCTCCCGTTGCTCCCGTTGCTCTCGCTGCTGCTGCTGGTGCTCGTGCTGCTGCCGCTGCATGTGCTCCGTGCTGTTGACGTAGTTGCCCGAGTCGAAGCTGCCCCTGGCACCGCCGCCGCTCGCGTACAGCTCGCCCGACAGCCGCTCCGCCAGCTTGTCCACCCGCTCGCGGTCGCACAGCGACACCGGCTCCTGCTTTATTCGCAGATCTGCGGACAAAAACGTCGGGGAGTTTCCAGGGGTTATTCGTTGTTGCGCGGGGAAGATGGGATTTTTGAGAGCACGCGCGCCAGATTGCGATCGAGGTTTGGGCTTCTCTCGAGAGCCGCGATGGAGCGGGGTTAATTGATCGAGCGCGCGCGGACCTGCAATTTACTGGGCGGTCCCTGTAATTGGGTCTTGAGCAAGCCGATCATCGAGGAAATTACGGTGGCTTTGGGAATTGCGGTGCTCTTTGTGGCGTCGTGAAATTGTAAACAGTAAAGGTATTTTTTGGCTTTAATTGAGTGAGCTACGGATAGGTACGCAATGTGCTCATGTGAAGAAAATGTTTTATGGACTATTACGTATTACGTTTTACAAGTTATATGAGTTTACTACTAAAAAGGCAATTCATTCCAATAGGATGCCGAATCATTTATAACGAGTTGCCAGGTAAATATCAGAAAATTTATTCATGACGAATTACCGGTTAAGATTGCTTTAAACATTAGGGTACGTGACTACTACTGATATATCATGGAAAAGTGTGACATGTTTTGTTGATATTTAACTTATTTTATTAACATTTTCAATTCTCATGATTATAATAATACTTTTAATATGATGTGCCAAGTACTAACATTCAATTACTTATATGCTGCATGGATATTTTCAATATTTGACAGTTATAATTAAATGACTATTGTTTATTATTTCATCACGAATAGTATTCACGATATAATTATAACTTTGATTCGTATGAATGTGCTAACGAAAATTGCCTATTCTCTAATAGTTTATTGTTATTAGTAATTGATGCGCCTTAAAATCGAGTGCATAAAAAGTTAAACATTTGCATTCAATATTAGATTTGAATTATTATTGAAAACATCGACTATCAAAGCTATATTTTTCAGGTAAAACGAATCTCAAATTGCTTTTTCGTACATAATTAAAAGTGTTTATTGATTTATTAAACGCAATACAATTAAAATTCATGAACTATCAAACTATTGCATCACTGTCATAAAAACCAATTCTTCATTGAATCATCTTCCCAAAAAAATAATCGCAATGCCTATTGACTCATATTTACAAAACGCCGAATGCAATCAAAATACATTTGTTTACCCGACTACGTGCAACTTCGTATTTATTATTCTATCATCGCGCATTACACATCGCCAAGAAGAGTCGTCGTATTTTCGCAACAACAGCCGCACCATGCGTACACATTACGCACTGCCCTCGAGCAGCCGATCAAGACGTAAGCGTACAACTAACGAATCGATCGAGGATACATACGGCGAGAAAAAAATAACTAAAGTAAGAAAGGGCTCTCACCTTCCGCGACGCCGTCCTTGGTCTCGCCGCCGTTGCGCTCGCGCTCCTCCGAGCGCTCTCGCTCCAGCTCCCGCTCGAGCTCCGTGGGCGTGTGGGGCGCCGTGTGCGGGTGCGTGGGCGTCTCCGAGGAGTGGCCGAACGGCTGGTACAGGTGATTCTCGAGGTGCAGCGGATGGGGCGCGGAGGCCGGCCGAAAGGCGGCGCCGTCGCGCAGCACCGAGGCCCGGTTCAGGCTGTCCACGGTGCTCGGCGACCTGCACTCGCCAGAAAACCGGACAACAGTCTTTAGCTGTGCGAGGGTATTCTCGGGGTGTGGATGTAGGAGGAAGAGAGGGAAGGTGGAGAAAGTAGGTTTAAGGGGTGTAAAGATTTTGGTGCGATGGTTGGACACAGATTACGGCGAGATGGTTGGGGAAGGGGTCTTTGCACTTGCAGCCCTCGGCAATTTGGTTAGACTTTTTTAAGGAGATCAATTGTAAGCCTTTGTTGGAAATTTTGTAGACAATTTGTAATATACAGTTGACTATAATAATGAATTTAGACATTCTGAATATTATTGAAATTTTTTTGGTATTTAGTTCTTTTGATGGCTTTAGATATTCAATAATCTTTAGTACGTACATAATGCAATCATGTTCATTTATCTTGAACAGAATAATACTTTTTACTCAATGTTAATTGTATAAAATAGCATTCCAAGGCCGTGTAGGAAAATTCTTATAAAAGATGATTTTGGTCGATATTTTATTTACGATTTTAGTAATCGCTCTACCCTAAAATTTTGCATATCTTTTAATTTTGTGTAAAAACTACCTGAAATGCAGTTTCTACCTTCAGTATGTTGTATAATAAATGATATAAAGCTAAAATAGTATTTCATTGGCCGCGACCAAAAATTTGATTGCAATAGCTAAAAACTGTAATTATCCCAACGTGAAAGGTACACCTGGTACATCCTTTTGTATTTCCAATTTCTCTGTTCATCTTATTTATAGATTCAAAAGAAAGTTTGTGAATAAATGGCTCGAACCCTTAATTATTGGTCGGGCGATGCCTCCGAGGCATCTAAATAAGATAAACCAAAATTTAACCTAAGAAAAATGAGACTTTAAGTTGTTACAATTAAGAACAATGAATTTTGAAATAAATCGTCTTTATTTTGAGATTGAAGTGTTCGGTGTAAAAACGACTTAAAATTACTAAGCCAAATATTTGAAAAAATAAAAATGTTTCTAAGCCGCTTTTGTACGCTAACTCTTCAATTCCAATCATTTCATTATTAGAACATATTTAGGTATATTATAAAATCTCGAAACGAATTATATGATATAAACTTATACTTGTTTGATTTGGTATAAAGACGTGATACAAAAATATTGTCCATTAAAGTGAGTGAAAATAACCATTCATCCAGAACTTAAGAGATATCAAAGAGCATTTTGCTCTAATAACACGTCATTATCTCCAATGTCCGTGGAATCATCTTCCCCAAAAAGTAGAATTTGAAGATTGCACACCGCTATCGGGCCCATATAGAACACCCTCGCGCGTCAAAGAAACCATGGGAAAAAGAAGCCCAGAAAAAATAGAGGAGTTAGGAATAACGGTAGCAAAGAAGAAGAGGAACCGGGAAGAGGGTAAAGGTGAAGCAGAAAGAAAGAGAAGGAAGAGAAGAAAGAGTATAAGAAGAGTAAAAAATGTGCGCGTGCTCACCTCATTAGCCTCTTCTGGGAGCTGTCGTAATAGTGCGCGGCCGAATAGACGTTGGGCAGGGAGTAGGTGGGCGCTGGGGAGGGCGGTGCGGGCGTCGGGGTCCTTCTTTTGATGCCCCGTGCCAGTCCGTTTTCGGGTGCCTCGGCGGCCTCGGCAGCGCCACCATTGCCATTGTTGTTGTTGTTGTTGTTGTTGGCCGCGGCGGTGGCGCTGCTGGTGCTGCTGGTACTGGCGTTACTCGCGTTACTGTTGTTGTTGTTGCCGGCAGCGTTGCCCGTTCCGTTGTTGCTGCTGCTGGCGGGCTCGGTGGGTGAATTATTGGTCTCGGCCGCGTGCCTCTGGGCGACCGCCAGCTTCTCGTGCTCTATCGACAGACCCTTCACCTGCGCAATCGGCCAGAAACAAAGAAAGACACGATCAGGCCCCGTTCGATGACCTCTACTCTGTATTATGCTGCTGCTGCTGCTGCCACTGCTGCTGTTGCCCAGTCGAGCATGCGGCACGCAACACACAGAGAGCGGAGGAGGATATACGCGCGGCAACTATATACTTTCGGGGAAGTCGCCCGGGCCCCGCGCGATCGTTCTCGGAATCTTCCTGTATAATCGGCCACATCTCTCTTTTGTGCCGAGGCACTTCTTTCGCTCGCGGCCCGTTGTTTTCTCTTTGCGAAATGTATACAGGATGAATCGATGGCAAAAGAACGGTTCTTCGGGGTCTTTCGCATGGCCGAGTTTGCACCTTTCGCGGGTGGGTCCTTCTCCAGAAGGGACCGAATCACCGGGCAATTTCGCGAGAATCGAGAATTATAATTCTCGCTCGTGGAAGGCGAGACAGCTCCGACGAATGACCGCGGCTCGTGGACGACGCGTGTATAATTGGAGGGTATATTACGCGCTGCAGAAGAGAGATGCGAGCTTATACCGACATTATAGGAGAGAGTTGGTGAGCTCACCTGAAGGCACTCGGCAGCCTTGAGGAAGGAGCTGAGCGACTCCTGGGAGACGTGAACCTCCCCGCGGTACATGAACTCGAGGAGGGCCGCCATGTTGTGAGCGCTCGTGCCGTCGAGGATGACGATGAGGCCAGCCGGCGACGGCGGCATGCCCTCGAACAGCTCCTGGAAGTGCTTGCTGCATGCCGCCAGGATTAATCTGTGTGCTTTGAATGTGACGCCTGGGAACAAACAAAAATCACCAATCGTTAGGAATAGAGTCGTTGTTACGATATTACATTTAAATTATCACTATTTTGTCATGTTAGATTACAGATTGACTAGAAATTCTTCAAGATGTAATTGGGCTAGTACAATTACTTTTATACCTCGTAGAGTGTACGATTTGGGATATGCCTTTTCTTACATTCTTACATTCGAATGTGCATGAATAAAGTAAATTACAATGTTATTACACACTCAGAAAAATTAAGAATTTTGAAGATTCTTCTTGAATCAAAATTATAACTTTCAGTTGAATAAAAATGTGTTTTGGTTCAAAAAGCATCGCTCTTTTTCAAATACACTACTATCGGTACGCAGGAGATTTATAAATAAACTAATAGACCCTTAATATTATACATCAAAGCTCTTTTGAATACTTGTTCTATGATGAACAACAATAGAAAAAAAAATGTACGTAAGATTGAAATGAGTAATAGCAGTTACGTTTATTACGGTCATTCAAAATATATTTTTAATGTAGGTTGATTAAGGCACGTCGTTAAGATTTCATATACAGATTTCTTTGCTACACAGAGACTATATCTTAAGATCGACGCGATAATCCATTCCCTTTGTCGTAATAAACCCATAATGAACGAACTCTGAACGAACTTCCTCGTTGAATGCAGGACGACCATTTTTTATATGCATCCCATGTAGTTATTCACATATTTTTTGCCACTCACTTTCTCTTTCTCTGTACATATTTTTTTTTCGTCCACCCGCTTCTTAACCCGATCTCAGCCCGTCTTTGTTAGGTTTAAGGTCGATCCGGAAAAAAGGCCATCCAATGAAAAGTTTGGTTTAAAATGAAACGCTGCGCGCGCGGTCACCGCTGTACGCATTTAAATCACAAACGCGCTGACGCCGCGGGACGCTCGCGAAGGTCCGGAAGGCGCGATAAAACAATCGCTCGTTACGAACACGTGCAGCGCTTTGTGTGTGCGTGTATTCGTGAAGAAATGCGTGTTCGAGTACTTTGGAATAGTAAAAGTGACAAGTCTTAACACTTTTCTGTTTCCTTCGCTTCATTCAAAGTAGAAACTCCGGTTTTTCTAAAGGGCCCAGTTCTTGATCAAGACCAAAAAGTTGATCTATTTGGTGTATAAATAATTTATACAAAAAATTAAAAAATAAAAAAGTGTATGTTAAATGAATAGAACGAATCATTTACTATTTTAACCTGCATTAGTAAATTCAATTTTTTTAATGAAGCTTGTAATTATGAACATGAAGACTGTTCAACAACTGGAGAGTTATTCTCAAGTGATAAACCGTACATCAGAAGATTGAAAAAAAAAAATAAATTCACACATTTCTTATTATTCTTATATTATATTAGATATTGAATTACTATTTATGCAATAAATTCTTTTAAAAAACGACAATTGAAGAAAAAATAAAATAACCATCTGCAGCATTCCATTGCAAAAAAAATGTAGCCGAATGAATCTCCAGTTTGAAATTCGGTCGTTGAACCTTTCAAAAACTCGAACTATAACCCTTCGCTGACCCTCTACTATTATATGCGAGCCAAGCCTCGGTTTGTCGTTCGTCGCCGCGCCCGCTCCCCTTCATCGTTCGCGCGCCGTCTTCTCACGCTTTTTTTATGGACGCGCGCGCACACACATGCGGGAGGGATTTTGTTCCGCGGAAATTTCGTCCACGAGGAGGAAGCGTACGAGCTTGGACCTCGAACCGAACCCTTTTTTGTTACATTTGTTTTTTCTACTCGGCACGGGGGGGAAGCGAAGAGAAGCATTTGTAGAGCTACCGCGCACGTGACAAGCGGTTGCGCGCATGCCCTTTTCTTGCAGCTCGCCGGATAAGTAGGCCATCTTCGAGCAGGATCTCTCTCTCTCTCTCTCGACAGATAGAGAGAGAGAAAGAGTATATTCGTCTTGCGCCCGATGCGTGCGCGTATAATAATTGACCGCGGGTGGAGCATGTGAAACTCTTTTTCAGCGGGGCGATGCGCGAGTGAAATCGAAGCAGAAGCAACGGCAGCGGTACAGCGGAGAGCGCGCGCGCATACTTGATGAAGGTAACACGATATATTATGCGTCGACGACGCATAGAGTGAGCGTCGCTGTGTGTATGGATGATGGGCTTCGAGGAGGTTTCCTTCTGCGCGTCTCTGTCTCGCGTCCCTTTGCACCGCGCTGACGTACGGATGAGAAGGGAACCGGGAAGAGGGGGAGCGGGAAGGAGGCGAGGGTGCTGTCATTCAGGGCGTCAGCGTGGAACCACGCGTGGACAGGGGACGAAATAATGTAGCCTACGGTTCCTGGAGCTGCGGAGACGTATGGGATGTGTGGTATGATGAGGATGAGATGCTAAACCACTTTGGTTGCACTTGCTTGATTTACGTGGAATTAGATTAGTTTGTTATGGGCTTGGCGTTTCAAGATAAAATAGATATCCGTTTACATGTAAAGAATATTGTCGCGTATCCAATTTTCAATCCATTAAGAGTTACTCGGGGTGACTCTACGTTTTCCTTATTTAAAAAAAATGAAAACTATAATAAACGTAAATAATTATTTTTTCTTAAAATAGTTTATCAAAATAAAATAAATGAAAAATAAGTTTTAAAAATAAAATTCAAAAGAGACTTAATTTTCTGTATTGATATTTTTATTATAATTATTCTAAAAATATTTACAATAACACGCGATGAGAATATATAAAATTGATACACAAAAACGTTTTTCACCTGATTTTTAATCACAATAATTTTTGTATATTTATATATTTATTTATTTAACAACTCACAAAATATTCGGTTGAGACAAAAATTACTGAAAATATAATAATGATTTATTAGATTATAAAAATATGAAGAAAAATAAATAATAAACCGTAAAAGTTAATGAACAAACTGTAGGATTTGTAATAAATTCACACAAAAGATATGATTCAAGACTTCTTTAAAAAAAAGCGAAGTTAACAGCGATTGTTCGCGTTGTTTACGTCGCGCTCACCTAGGCAGAACGCCCCGAGGCGCACACGCGCGCATGCACGAATGACGCATACATATGACAAGAGAAAGGAAAGCAAAGAAAGAGATATACCTATACGCTGCGGAAAAGAATCTTGAGGTCTTGATTTCTGTGACGGAGTGCGGTATAAGAGGCGCGAGTCGCCGAGGAGCGGGAAATGTATTAGAAAGAGAGAAGAAAAGGAAAGGCGCGCAGAGGGACGACACGAGGCTGAAATGGTCGCTCCGTCTGCCAGGTGCAGCCATAAAGGCGAACCACCTGTCTTCTTCGCGGCTTCACGGATGAGTCCTCGATCGTATCTTCCTTAATTTCCTGCGGGCGGGACGTACGCGCGCGGGGAAAGTCGGAAAGCCGAGAAGCGCAACAAGATACGCGTGCGATTCATTGGACTTTGGGTTTAGAACGAACGAGACGGAATTTTATGGCCTGGGGAGTTCAAGGTGGAGCGCGTAATAGAATTAGTGTGCTGTAGCATTTCCTTTTTTTAATCATCTTATGGTTGCGATTACTGCGATTTTTACAGTTTTTGAAAAAATGATTTCTTTTTTTCATATATATATTGAATGCATTTGAGTTCATCGTATAATGCAAAATAAACGTATTGCTTTCATACAACTAAATAAATATAGAAATAAAAAAAGTTTATTTGTGTTACGTATGAATGGGAGACGAGGTAGGCAGCGAAAAAAGTAGACGACGGGACTAGAACCCAGGTCCCCAGTGTGCGAGTCTCGTGCTCATACCACGGAGCTAACGTCTACGATACAGGCCAAGTGCATCGTAGTCCGGCTCCTCTTATCGCTGACTCGTCTCATATGCTCGCGCTGCAAGTGTTGCAGACGTGTCTGTGACATTTGATAAGTTTTTTTAGAATTACGCTTCAACTTAGCATGTACTTATTTTTGTTGAAATATAAATAATAACAAAATTTATTTTATTATTTACACAATTTTATTGCTCATGCAATATTCGTTGCAAATTTTCGACTGCGTTACAAAATAAGACTCCTGATAAATGAAATCCTCCATGAAGCATCATAAACGGCATTTCATTCGATAAGAAATACATCAACAATAAAAATGATTAGGCTACGCGCGTGCATCGAAGGTCTCGAAAAAATAAATGAAAATTACGTTATACGAACAAGCAATTGCTCAAGACTACCTCAATTAATTACTATGATAAATAGGTTTGTATAAAGCGATTATTAGATTTAATGATGTCGCTAATTTAAATCGGATATCACTATCGATAAGTGTCGCGTATTGTATAATTTATTCATTGCATTCCTAAAACCATGCTATAAATGATGATTTTTCTACTCTAATTACAAAATAAGTGCTCCTTGTCATTTTATGATTTATATAATTGTCAATCATTAGCAACATACCGTTAAATTAACACCTTGACTCAATGTACTATAATAGGGAACTTGCATGAAAAATCCATTAGATCCATCAAATAGAATATCGAAAAATACTGGACACTAACAAAGATAAAGCTGATTGAAATGTTACGTGGCGTCACAATTCCCCATATATATAGATATACTACGATAGGGAATGTGACGTCACACGACATTTCAACCTGCTCCATCTTTTCTAATAATCATTTAATGAAAAGCAGAAAAAATACGTGTCCATTATTTTTTGATATTGTATCTGACGGACCCAATGGATTTTTTCATACAAATTCCCTATTTATTGCACCTACAATGATGGCAATACGTCAGCGCAAACAGTAATTAATCAATAGCAAACTAAAATATTGGATGCAATTTTAGAAAAAGTACTCTGTAAAATACCTCAAATATTGATTCAACAAACGTGTATTTTTAACCTCCGAGAAAGAACATATTTTTCCGTCAAAGCCAAGACGGCCGTCGAAGCATTGCTCAATTCAGACGTTACACTCAGGCGTATAGTCTTTGAAGAACCGTGTTTATTTTAACGTGTCGGCGGCGCGTCGGCGCGCAACCACTGCATGCGTCGATACATAAGTTTACCCGATTCCCCCTCCCGTTGTACCCCACGCCACTCTGCTCTGCATCGTTAACCCAAATTCGAAGGCGCGTGCAGTGTATCGCGCGGCGCGCGGAGGAATTTCTTTATCGCGAGGCCCCGGGGCGTGCACATGTGCAAATTTCGCGGCGATAACACGAGCTCGCGGTGAACGTCCGCATGCCCAAACACGCGCGCATATATGATATATCGTATGCGCTCCGTTTGTTTTTGCGCGGAGTGACGAGTTGTTGATTTTCGTGTATTAGGTGATCTCGACTATTGATCGAGGATAAAGAGGTCGAGGAACTCGGGGAGCGATTGCACGTGGATCGTAGGTCTGATTCCTTTGCGGAACCAATGCATCGAGTAAGGTTTCTTAATTGTAGGTGATTATTGGAACATGGTTGGTGTATGGCTTCCTGAATCAAAAAACTTCGGGATATGTTACATGGATGATCGTGTAGTATTCACATAAAAAAGAGAAAAATAGGAGAAAAAGATGGCAATAAAAAACTTATTTTATTGTTATTGATTATATCTATCTATGACAGTTGTATACATGTCTATACTTTATACATTCATTCAGCTGTCTAGATCATATTCTATACTTTTTTTAGATCCTCGTATAAGAAACAGCAAGTGAATTAATCATTCGGATTGGTCTAGTCAATATTTTTCAAGTTTATGAACAGTACTACAGAAAATCATGGAACTGAGAAAACTTCAACCTTCAAAATCAATCAGAATAAAGTAATTTATTTATTTAAATTTCATAAATTACCATAGCTCTCTACTGTAAGTAATTAATAAAACATTAAAATAAATTATATTAAAAAAATCCAAATTAATAAATAAAATGTTATTATAACTATCTTGTAAATAACGACAATAAACGTAAAAAAACAAATACGATAAAAATTCTTCATTTAAATAACAAAAAAGAAGAACACCGAAGCCCATCTGCAACGCACTCGCGTAATTGCCAGCGCAACCGAGCATCAGCAGCCAGTCAGTCACTCTACCCGCGCGCGCGCGCGCTCAAAATTGTGTCATTATTATCCACGCACACATCGGCGCTATATGTCTCCCTCTCTCCCTCTCCCGCGCAACACTCATTTTCGGAGCACGCCATCAGCGCTGCTCGCGAATTGCCCTCGCGCGCGCGCGGCAAAGAGGCCAATGACCCGCTTGCCTCGCTCGGCAGCGTGGGCGCCTCAGCGCGCACTCTAATCCTGTATAATGCTTGTGTGCGGCTGCGCGCGAAAATATACGCGCAGCTGTGTGTGTGTGTGTGTGCGTGAAAAGGAACGGCGCAGAGGGAGGAAGAAAAATCATTTGGAAATGACTGTGCGCGCTGGCGTTGCGTGAGCGCGCGCGCGCGATGCGAAGCAACGACCCCGAGGGTCGATGACCAACTTGCAAGGTCGCGGATATTTGGATTTATGGCCTGAAATTTCTTTGTCAAGGAGCGCCGCTTGATACTCGCGGAGGAGGAGTTATTATTGTTGTTGTTGCTGGTGGGTTTGTTAATTTTTTAAGTGCTGGAGTTTAATTGACGTTTGCTCGTTGCGTCGTAGACGTGGTGAGCTGTGTCTTGTTTCGAATAGCACTGGTGGTTGTTGGAATTAATTTCAACGTTATATAGAAAATCGTGCTTTAATGGAATTGCAAGAGAATATTTTGTATTGATTTTGTTGGTTCTTTATTGCAGTCCTTTAAAGCAGACTTCGATTTGTTTTTAATCAAAAGTGCTTACATTTCGTGATATTTTGATTTTTTTGTAAAGATTTTTAGCTCACAAAGAAAATAATTACTAGAAGAATAAACTTAATTTTTTATCATTTTTTTACATTGACATCGATATTTTTGCTAATAAATCATTCAAAAAATCTTTTATAATAAAGTCTACAATAATTATATTAATCCTATATTTTGGTACCACAAACAAGCGTTCAAAACCTCAAACATTATACTATTTATTTTAAACCTTATTTAGAATTTAGAATATAAATTGAAAGCATAAAAAATATAATTTAAGAATGTTTCAGTAAAAATATCTTTGATAATGGACAAAATGATAAAATATTACTTTTTCAAATTCCTTCTGGCAATTATATTCGCTTTGGGTGTGTCATTGCAAGACATGCTAGAAATGATATTTGAAAGATTTGAAGTAAACGCATTTTATTTAATTTGAAATTTATCGAAGATCGTGATTTCGTATTAAAAATTAACAAATCAATTTTCATTTTAACTATATGAGAATTTAATTGTAGTTACCATCAACAATGAAATCTACTAATAAAAAATGAATTCTTAATCGAAAAATAAAATTTTTTACTTCCCAAACGTAAAATTCTAGCCATCAACCAAAGAAAACACCAACAAGCAATAATGACATCATCGTGAGAAAATGCATTTTTTTCCGACGCCTCATCTGTAATAAGAAGGAGTCGCACGTTTCTGCATGACGTAATCCTCTAGCTTCCTCGATTGCGCCGAGCGAACAACAAGCGCTCCACCTCGTTTCCTCGTATCCACCTATATCTACGACACCAAAAAGAGCCGGACCGCATTGAGGCACGCATCGCGCATGCGAACTTCCATTCGCTCGCGCACACGTAACAACGGCCAACACAGCCTAAGGGCATTGTTCCAGGAAGAGGCGTTAAAAACAAGGAAAAAAAAAACCTCCGAGCCTCGCGAACGAAGGTGAGTCGCAGGATTTACGAAGGGTCACGGCGTAACGAGATAAACGACGGATAAGCGCGTGCAGATATTGCGCACACTCTCGCGCTCTCCAATCTTTTGTCAGGCACTAAGAACTAGGCACACACCTACACACCACGCACGTCGCGCTTCTATCTCTCTCTCGTTCTCGTTCGCGATTCACGCTAGGCGCAGCGATTAGTCTTCGCTGGACGTTCACCTCGCCGCCTCGTTCGTTCGCCTTTTTTTTTCCTTCGTTTTCACGATAACCTCGCGCATCGATTTCATTTCCAAGGACGCGGGCGCGCGCTCGATATCAATCGCGGCGCATGCGGATCGCGGCGCGCTGCGCTTTCTTCCCTCTCCATTCCTACATCCGTCCATTTTTTCGCTCGACCAGCGAGTATCGTTCATTTCTTTTTGGCCCCCCCGTCGAGAGGCAGCGACAACACGGCGGTGTAATCGCGACTTTCGATCTCGCAACGCAATTTACGAGCTCGCCGTTATGTACCGTCTTTCGGGGCATGCGCTTTCGAGAGGCCTCCGTGTGTATGTATATATGCACGTGAATCGTGCGAGAGCGGGCGCAAGGGGTCGACGAACTTGTTTAACAATATAATAAAGCCGTGCGTAATCGGCGACGTCCGCGTATTTTTAGATGAAAAGGGGTTCGTTCGCGCGCGGGGGCTAAAGAGAGAAGCGAGCGCGGCAAGAGCCTTCGTGCCAGCGATATCGTGATATATTGGAGGCCCTGCTCGCGAGAGATGGGCTATAAAAGCGTTGTAGGACTTCCGCGAGCAGTCGTAGGTTTCGCCGCGGCTCGAGTCGCTCGTGATATCTTATAGGTGTGTCGTGTGTGTGTGTGTATGTGTGTACAAGCCTGCCGGAATTATCGAGCATGGGAAAAAGCCAGCGGGAAAATCGAGGCGGGAGCTGTTTTGGCGGCCAAATACATTATTTATTCGCGTTTTCTCGTGACTGCAGGCGGCCTGAACTATTTTTGTTCGTCGAATTATGGCTTTTGGCGAAATATAGCTCTATTTTTGTGTTCAAGTTTTATGGTGAAATACGAATGATAATATGTATATGTGCGTTCGAAGTTGTTTGATCGTTCTTTTATATACAAATGCACTAGGATTATTATATGCTAACGATTTTCTTCACAATTTTACAGAAAGAACGCTAAAAGATGTTATATTTTTTATTTTTACAAAATTAATATTTAGTAATATTCCCATCTAAAAATAAGAAGTTTATTCAATAAAATCAATAACAATCTTAATGCGTTTCCCACGAACGTCTACAAACGATCATACCATCTCTTTTGAAAAATATTTTTTCTCTCGCAAATCCCAAAGCGCAAAGAATGTAGTTTCCTTTCCCTCCACCGAGGCCGCCGCTCCTCGAACCTCAACGCCCTCGAACAAAAACATCTGTCGCTATGCACAGAACAGTCCGGGTTAATTGATTTCCACGAAGCGCGCTCCGCGGTCCCGAAATCAGGCCTCTACATTAATGCCGATGTATTTCTCGTTAAGGAGTTTATGGGAGGGGGACCGGTTCCGCACACAGCGCCTATAGCTCCATCTCCAACAAGCGAATCTCCTTCTCTCTCTTTCTCTCTCTTCGCCACATCTTCCTTCGCTCCTTTGAGCGACGCAATGGGGGTGGGATACACACACGAGAGCTAGCGCCTATCTTCATTCGAGAGCTCGAGCGAGCGAATAAAAAGCCGAGGAGAGGCAGCCGCATGAGATTGCGCAATGGAGCGCTGCACTCTTCCTGGTTTCGGGGCTATTCATAAACCGAAGGCCAATCGACTTTACGGGGGAGAGAGAGAGAGCGCCCGAGAGCTCACGGGGGTAACGAACGCGCGCGCTTCCGAATTCGATACTTCCAGCACGCTGCACGATACAAATGGCTTTTTGTGCGAGGGACGAAAAAAACGGGTTTTGCAGTTTTTTGCGTGCAACGGAGTTTTTTGCCGCTGCTGCGAGCTTCTTTGGCCGCTGCTTTTGGACTCGTTCGTGTGTCGCTGCGATGCGGCGCCCTGAGGTTTTGATCTCTGGGTTTTCGCTTCGTGTTTCTTGATAGAGCAACAAGAAGCGCGGACGAGGAAATCAATGTATGTCTTATGTTAATGATTATTGGTTTGCGAATGTTTTTGTATTAACTATGCATATCTACTTTAAATTTTTTTTTACTTATTCAACTATATATATATTTTTTTAAATAATTATTAATAAGTATAAGATTAGCATCTGGTGTGCATAATGTACTTTTACTTTTACTGATATCTTGGTTAAAAATTAGAAAAAATATTTTTTTATAACATAAAGTATTTCTTAGTTAAAAATAAGTATTTGAAATAAGTATCAAGAATCTACGTATGTATACTCATACTATAATATATTATTTAATCACATTAATTATGTAAAGTTTCTTGAATCATCATTATTGAAGTAACAATAATTTTCACAAATGCATAGCACACTTGTTTCTGCTCTTCAGTGTGAAATGCTATATACACAAACGATTACGTCAAAATGAATACAGCCGGTCAAAAAAGCTCCCTGATGTAAATTCACCTCCACGGAAGTGAATAACCTACATACCAGGCGTGACTACATACATAACTATAGCAACGGAATAAAGAAATAAAAAAAAATGCCGCGCCAGCGCGCTCGAGAGAAAAGCTCGAGGAAGAAAAAACGGCGAATCCGAGCGAAGTAAGAAGACGAAGGCTCGAGCGCGAAAAGCCATAAACCCGTAGGAGGAGGTTATCGGGCGAATCTTCGAGAAAAGCCCGCAGCGCGCTGCTCCAACTCCTACCAAGGCCACCGAGCTAAAGCTTCCACGGGCACATAAGAAAACGCCTGCACAACGACCTCAGGCGTGCGCGGGCGCGGGAGAGAGAGAGAAGAGAGAGAAGAGAGAGGAGAGAGAGGAGAGAAAGAGCGAAGGAGGAAGTGGCGAATCCGCGGGCACGGAAAAGGAAGTGAGGGAGCGCGCAGGCGGATAGATAGCCTTTGTGCGTGTGTGTGCGCGGAGGCACAGCCAAGCAGAATCTCTCTTATACCACTGGCATGCCGGTGCTGCTCGTAGTAACATAATAACACACATTGCGCCTGGGCACGGCTATATACACACGGCTATACAGGCGGCGAGCTTACACTTATACTCTCCTTCTTCCGCGCGCAGAAAGATGCGAGGTCGAGGCGAGCATGCGAGCGCGCTTTATTGGAAGCGGAGCCCGAGCCAATAGGAAGGAAGGGATTGGCGGTCAATGCCCTGGCAAGGTCGCGCGCGAGCTCTGCGCTATATATGCCGCTGCTCTACTGCAAAGCTCTCTCTCCTCTCTCTCTCTCTCTCTCTATCGCGCGAGGCTTTCCGCGTAGCTTCTTCGCGCTCGCTCTCTATCTCTCTCTATCGTATAATGTGTACGCGTAGGTGCGCGCGTGTGTGCGTGTGTCGCTCGATTTCGCCGGGGCCAAGCGAGCAGCCGCGCGCAGCTCTATACACCCGCGAGCGCGCGGCCAATAACCGCGTGGGATCAAGGTCGCGCTCCTCTATCTCTCTCTATAGCTACGCTATCTCTCTCTCCCTCGCTCTGCACATGCCAATATTACGTTGCAGGAGCAATGACACCGAAGACGACGCAACGGCCCGGCTTGTGTAGCGCGCTCACAATTAGATAAGACACGAGCTGCGCGTGCGTTTTGCACGGTTCCTCGTATACCACATGTGTGCGAGTGTGTATTATAGGTCGGTGTGCGAGGCTTGCGTGTGTATGTGTATGCGTAATGCGACGAGCGAGGTCGCCAATCGCCGCGCGAAGCCGAAAAATTATTATGAAATGCCGCGATGCGCGAGGCGCAACGGCCCCGAGTATATACAAACACGAGGAATCATATATATATGTGTAGCGAGAGAGAGAGAGAAAAGAGGCGCACGTGTATAAATAAATATTTGGGACTGAGAGCGAGCTCTGTCTCTGTTGTTATCGCGCGGCGAGTTTGCGCGCATTCGCGAGGTGATGCAAGTTTATACGTATAGGCTGGCTTTTTGTTTTCTCTTAATCGACCGAAGTCGGGAATTTTCGAGAAGTTTCTTCTAGGCTTGGCGAAGCTCTTGAATTTGAAGTGCCTTTATACTTCGGTGAGCTGTTGAGTGATTGAAGTCGGCGTGGTATAAATGAATAAATATAGTTCGGGCTACGAGCGCGAGGGGACTTGTGAACTTATGATTCTAAATCATGTATGATTAGACGACGATTCTTTCTGTATGCATGATTGAAGTAAGATTGAAGTAAAAGATTAACAAATAATTTTTGTAAATTAAGTTTGATCATTTGCATTACATTTCAATATTACACTTTGTTGACCACGCCCATGGTGCATAACTTCCGCGCGTAATTTCCATACAAAACTACAAAAAACTACGAGTCATCTAAAAAGCAAAATTAGACCCTGATTTCGCAAAAACGTCCTTAATGTAAAGAAACTACACGAAAAAATGTTATTTTCTCATCTTTACCACCCGCATCGCTCGATAATAAAAAAAGCCACATGCCTAAAATGCAGGTAGTTAGCAGTCTCTGTATGCTCTGGCTTCACACCTATATAAGATACAAGCGGCCAGGCCGTATTCTTATCGAGAAAAACAATTATTAAATTCAGTTCACCGCCTTATCGCTCGAGAATATGCTATCTCGTTGGACTCGACGCGCGCTTCACCGATCGACTTCCTCGCCAATTAGAGGCAACTTGAGACGAGAAGAGGAGTTGACGCAATCTATCGCGCCTATATATTCTTGCATCTATTCCATTTTTCGCACGTGCATCAGATAAATGTTCCAATTTCTAGGTAGCATCCCGATATCGACTTCCCCAGTTATTATAATTTTTTTTATCAAAATTGTTTTATGAAATATAATAAATGCAATTCATTCAAAATCAGATACCTTATAATCTTCGGTTTAACTATTAGTAAGTGAGGTTAGGATAGAAATTCTCAGTCATTGTTTAGTAACTAATAAGAAATATTCAATTTGACATGTTTCAAGTCTATTTAAATTAGACAGTTTAGAAATCGTACTAGGATATAATAAATCTCTTTTTTAGTGTAACTTTGAAAATTAAACTATAAAATCAATCAAGAAATCTATTACTTTTTTATTTCTTAATATAATACAAACTATAAAGTATTGCCTGTATAAATTAACGAACAATAAATCATGTAAACAGAATCTACTACAGATAATGAGTAGAAATTTTTTAAAGAATTAGTCCACTTATATTTTAAACAGATGCCAGTATAACAATTTTATTCTTTTTTACATGAACCCAATGCTCATACGAGTATAGGAATTCGGAAATTCTCCTCAGAAGACAAAAGTTGCAAATGCTCCAAATTTTCGGGGACGTGACGCGAGGAGAAAACTCGCCAAGGTTCATTGACGCCGGGCTCGTTATTCTTATTAATGCGAGCGTGCGTGCGTGCGCGTTTTCGACTATAGCTTTTGGCTCGCCCCGCGCGCGCTCGATCGATCGAGTCGCGGCGAGCTTTTCCGTAAATATTTCGCGCGCGCAGCGTATGGGCTGCAAAGAAGGAAGGCGGTGGCGGCGACAAGTTTTTTCTTTTTCGTTGCTGCTGCGCCGCCTTTGATTTTTCGGGTGGAATTTTCTTGGAGGGCTCTTATAAAGGGCCGTGAAAGGGATCTTCTCTAGCGAAGTATGTGGTGGAAAGACGTTGTGTGTGGTTCTATGCAGGGCCTGCGTTTTTATAGAATCTTAAATATTTTAGGGCTATTATTAGCATGTCTCGTGTGGAGTTTGCAGACGTAGCGACATTGATAAAGAATTTAAATTTAAATTTAAGATTGTAAGATAGATGACAAATATTCATTAACATGAATATCTAATTACTATAGTATTATTTTTCTAAATTATACTGTGTGCAATATTCAAAACATATTTATAATTGTAAATGGTAATTTTTTTGAATAATTTAATTAGCAAAAAAATTGATGATTTATGTAAAAATTAAGAATAAATTTGATGACCTTTTAATATAATATAATTATAATAAATCGTTGTTTGAAATTACTGTTAAGGTTTTATTTTAATCAGCAACGAGCTTCTTAACTTCCTCAAAATAAACGTAAGAGCCTCTTCATTATGTAAAAAAATCTCATAAACTAATATAATAATTGAATTGAGGTATCTACCCGAGTTACAATTCCCAAAACTAGTATATTGTTTTTAATTACCACCCTGGCATTATTTTGAACTTTACCCTCGACCCTCCTCAATAATCAAAATTTATACTCGCCAACTCGCCGACCCGATGAAGTGCAATACAACGTACAAAAATTTCAGGCAAACTCAATTTCGTCAATTACACCATCGCGTGCGTTACACAAAGCCCACGGCGCGCCAACGTACACACGTACGTACGCATACATGCGCGAAAGTCGCGCAAGTGCGATAATAGATAATGCCGCTCGTGTGCGCTCGTGGTTTTATCTTTAGCGCGCGGGATGCGCCTTCGCGCCGCGCTACGCAGCTCGTGTGTGCCGCCACGCACTCGCGGCCCTCGCTAAAAATAAAGCGCGACATCATGAGAGCTATACGTGCCCGCGAGATATACACGCGCGCGCGCGCGTGTGTATGTGTGCGCGCCTGCACAGCGGCAGCGGCGCGGCGAACTTATCTATTGTGAAAAAAGAGAGAGAGAGAGAGAGGCGAATAGGAGCGAGTGAAATAGCGAATCCGCACGTGGATCGTATTTCTTGCTGCCAATGCCATCAGCGAGCGCGGAAAATCGCGTCTGGCTACTTTGGTGCGAGCGCACGCGCGCCAGTTTTTTTTTTTCGTGTTATACTTCTACTTCGATATTCTGCTGGTTCTGCTTTGGCTTCGGCATCGGCGTTTTTTATGTAGTTTTTTTTTGGTGGGGGGTCTTACTTTTTTTTTCGATGCCGCGAATGATAATCCGCGCGATAGATTCGTGAACTGGAAAATCTTGATGGGAATTGGCGTTTTTGTACAATGGGATATACGGAACTAGATAAACCGGTTTCTAAAACGTGTTTTTGATACGCGGAGACACGTGATGCGCTGTCTTAGATAGGTATTTACAAAAGATTTTTGCGCGATAGATCTTGAAATTTTCTTGGGAATCTTTTTTTCCACGCAGCATTGGAATTCTCGTTAGATTAGAGATTTCTTTTTTTATTATAAATGAATCATGTAATTTATTTTAACAATTTTTATTTTTAACTGTTTATAAATATTTGTTATTTAGTTATTAACAGTTTATTAAATATTAAAATAAAAATAAGAAAAATTAATATGAATTGATTAAATGATTAATTAGTATGAATTCTATAGTTTCAACATAATGTGTAACAATTTATACATGTGTTTGTATGAGCCGTAATACATGTAAAGCATAAAGGTGGACTTTAAAAGAAAATATGAACACACGCATGAGCATTCATTACATGACGAAAGTTGATACTCTTAATTAAAAAATGTGAGCGTTTAAATCGTAAAAGTTCTCTAATATTATAAACCATAAATCAGGATTTCTAAACCTGTTAAATCTCTTCGAGAAGCCAAGCGGCAGCCCTCGAGATTCACATCGCAATTACGAAAATTTCTCACGTATAGCCACGACGTTATAACGCAACTTTCAATAAAAGTGTTCTCCGCGTTCATTTATCCTTCGTTCTCGGTAAAGACATCATCACGACATACAAAAATAAAACAGGAGCATAAAACTACGCGCAAGTGCGCACGGCGGTGCGCCGTATGATTTCTTTTTTCCTTTTTATTTCGTATCTGGCATTAGCTATTCGTGAAATGCGCGAGATATCGCGGAACGGTGTACACGCGTGCGCATGTATGCGAGACCGTGATGTAAGCAGAAGCAGCAGCAGCAGAGACCAGTAGAGAAAAATAGGCTGTAGCATTCTCTTCTTCTTCTACTCGTTGTCCGTCTTTCTCTCTTCGTTTTTTACAGCAGTTGCGGCAGCGGTGGCACTCGAGGAGATTCTTTAATTCGTGAGAGATTATGATACGAAAAAAAAAACGTAGTACGCGAGGCTCGCGGGATGTACATCAGATAACGCGAAAAGTGCCGAGAGGGACGTTCGCTGTGCTGGGCCTTATCTATCGCGAAGAGTGTGGCACAGACTTTCGTAAGCACGTTTCCTTCACCCTGAAATTCGGCGTACGTAATGAGTACGCGCGGACGTGTTGTTCTTCTTTTATAAAGCACGATAACATGTGTCGTGGCTGCATTTATTAAGAAACATCTATTTTTCTGTTTTTAATATTGTTTTCTTTTACATTCTGTAATGTTGATTACAACAAATGTATGCGAGAAATTAAAGTGAAGTTGAAAAATATACTAGTCATAATATATTTATCTACAATAATTGATTTTATTTTATTTTACTTTATAGCGTGGTTTTTGTAACTTATTTTAAATTATTTAAGGAAACTTATAGTTAATTTTTTAAACAATACATGTTTTTTAAAACTTTATACGTTAACACTCTGATTAGAAAATCTTTTTAACTAATGTTCATAATAGATCGTTATTCTCAACGTAAGTAGACTGTAAAGTATCCGATACTTCTTTAGTTGCATTCTTATCTGTAGTAGTAATTAATGATTTGCTTTATCGAGAAAACTTTTATCGCTGACTTATTTATGTTCGACAGAATTAAGATTGTTCTAAAGAGAGATCCAAGATACGAAAGTTTTATAGTACTCTCTAGATCAAAATCAATGACAATCCGCAGATCGTTGGTGAATGATCATTATTTCTAAGTATTTTATAGGAAAATCTAGTTTAAATATCTTTTAACGTAACACTGATAAATATTTAATTACATTGTATTTTGATTGCCAATTTTTCTTTTTCCAAGTGATCAAAAATCTATCAATTGTTATAAACAGATTTGTATAGAAAAAAATGTGAAAAATGTATTTTGAATCAGTTGTTTACCAATATTCATACAATCTGAAAAAAGTTGACCTTCTTTTGTTTAAAATTTATATTCTAAACCTTCTAGCAAGTGAAAAGTCCTTTCGAATTTTAAGAAAATACTTTTGGCTCAGATATTTTGATACCGATTGATAAAAATTGTTGATATCACCTATAACCTTCTGACAACTTTTACACTTATAGAATAATTATTGATAAAATGGAAAAATGTTCACAGTCCGTGTATAAAACTTGATAATGGTATTTAGAGGGTTAAAACAATCGCGAAATAAAAAAATCTAACGGAGCCCCAAAAAAAACGTACGCCAAACCGCAGAAAGTAGCAAAAGTCCCGTTCGTTCTAACGAAATCGCGGTGAAAAAGCGCATGGCAGCAGCAGCAGCAGGAGATTCGCCACACACGCGGGTTCGAGGTTGCGAATCCGCTCAAGATAATAGAGTAAAAAAGTAAGACTGAAAATAAAACGCGCGAGCGAGAGAGGATGTCAATGGCCGGTATCCTGTTGCATCAAAGTGCCTAACCTTGACTCCCAGGAAGTATAGTTTGGCCAGGGCGTCGTTATGTTTGCGTTCCAAGTGCGTTCACTCTGTTCCTCGCTTGCTCGCTTGCGCGCGCGCGCGTTCTCCCCTTCCTCCTTCGCCTATATATATATATATATATATATATATATATATATATATATCTTTCCTATAGACTTGCGCTGTATATACGCGTCCTTCTTCTTCGTGCCTCTGATTCGTCGACTTCTCTCTTCGTTGCTATTCGCTATTTTTCTACTTTTCGCTTTGACCTCTCTCTTTTGCCTTCTGCTTCGACTTCGTTCGTTGGCCTGTACGCTCGCCTTTGTCTGTTTCTATCCTTACTTTTTCTACTGCCTGCTTTGCTGTTTTGCTCTTCAACTGTGCATATTTTTCGTTCTTTTTATTTTCTCATTTTTTTATACTAGCTAGCATCTTATTTTTCTATTTTAGTGTTTGTTTCGTATTTTTGTTTACTAAAATAGTTGTTTTTAATTTTAAATCATTGGTAATATACCAACATTTATATGACATCTAATAATAAATATTGAATTCGAGATTCAACATTAAAAAGTAGTGATCAATCGATCAATAATACTTAATTATAATAAAAATAGATAAAATATATTTTATGAATAAATACAATAATAGTATTATAATTTATAAGCAATCTAAAAACTAATTCACTAAAGTTTTATCAAATCATAAATGTTCAAATTTTTAATTCAAATGACTGTCGTTTTCACGCCATTTTTGAACGGTCAATAAATATACATTTTCACAATGTTTCGCTTTATCCGGTTTTCACTTTTCAAGAAAGAAATCACAGAGTTCATTCATTGTACTATACACACTCATACGATATACGACATACGATATACATTATATATACTCAAACGAACAAAAGAACCTTTCTTTAAATATTTCTTATTGCAAACATTTGGGTTTTACATTTCATTTTCACTTTAATATACGCGTATACTTCTATTTCAACATTTGCTACTTTTATCAAAACTAATATTACATATTCTGTCAAAATTCTTAGATAATATTATTCCTACACATCGTCAAATATACAACGAAAAATCCCCAACTTCAACGAAATATTTTCTTCGCACTGAAAAACACACATTCTCCAGGCTAGAAAACGAAAACAAGCTCATATACATAAAAAGAAAAAAATCCCAAAAATATTGACGCAAAGATCCCAAAAGCCCAGTAACTCCTAAACCTATCGTACATCATCATCTAGCTTCGTTCTTTGTCTCTCCCATCCCACGAGCGTACATATCTACGAACTTCTTACGTTCTCCCGTCCTCCTTCCCTCCTCCCACCTCTCTCGCCGCATCTTTTTTTTTCGTACATCTATCTCCTCCTCCCTCGCTCTTCTTCGTGCGCATCCATCCATCTCTCTCTCTCTCTCTTCTCTGCTCTATTCGGTCACACACCTCTGCGCGGCGCGGTTCCGCGCTCGGGCTCAAGGTCTCGGGCTCCTTGACTTCTTTCGCGCGCGCGCGCGCACGCAAGTGCCTTGCACTCGCGCGCTCGCACGTGTGCCCGGCCATTTTTTTTTTTTTTTAATATCGGATATCTGCGCGAGCGCTGCGCGGGTTCCCAAGCAAAGATGTGTATAGAGGAGTTTCGTCAGCGCAGGTCTAGCAATCCCTCGTTTTAATTCAATTATGGACGGATTATGGGCTTTGCGGCTTTTTTTTTGTTGTTTTTGCTTTTCGATTTTCGTTAGATGGAGAGTGGAGGGTACGACGGTTACGTAAGGATGGCGAGGATGCGGTGCGTGATTCATGACTTTTTTTAACGCTTGGCTGAATACGTGAAGTTCGAGAAGATCGCTTGATGAAATTCGAGAAGTCTAGGGCGAATTTATTTCTCGAAAGTTGTGACCGTTCGTTACGAGGAACAAAAACTCAGTTGAATATCTAACAATTAACTATGAATTTTGCATATTTTTTGTGTAATTTTTATAATTATAATATTCAACTGTTTTCTTATTTTCGATTAATGAATTTTGCAGAAAGTTTTGAGAATTGAACTGCTATCGACAGTTACAATTCAAACATGTTAACGACATCACTGGCACAAAAATGCCGACTCATCTCGTAAAACTAAAAGGCGCTCTCGTTTCAATAAAACTTAATAGAATCGCGTTAGATACGTACAGCGTATGGTTAGAATAGAGAGAAAAAAAATCATGACCCATTGCGACAAGGTCTTCTTTATCGTTATCACCGTAAAACATATACGTGACTACGAAGTATGAATGAATTTCACACTGTTGGAACTGATGCTCCCAGTTGACTTTTGTTCAGACTCTTTCGGTTTCACATTGTGAAAATGGGCATTTGAAATAGAAGAAACCTTGAAGGCACAGCATAAGTACACATCGGCATAAGTAATCAAACGCCGTCAGTTATTCGGTGATTAAGCAACTCACTAGTTCTTTTTTCAAGAGTTGAAAAAAATTGTTTATCATTTCGTATAAAAAAAGTAAATCCTTTCAATATTTCTAGACCTTGGCAAATTCACTTTTAAGAATAGAATTCTATAGTAAATATAGAATGGTTAAAAATATTTTAATCGATTGTTGCATTTAGCATATTTATTGCTTCAGTACGATTATGAATGACATCAATATTTAATTAAAACTTGAAATTATTATTTAAATTGTTTGCTTGTATAAATTTCAATCAAGAACGATGCTAAAATGATTTTTTGCAAAATATTACGTGATTTTCATGCATAAAAATACAAAAAATGACAAATTTAGCTTTTCTGCCGGACAAATGTTTATAACGATACATTGGTATAAAAGTCCCTAATGTGCACAAGCGCAAAAGATTTAACAATAATTTCCTCAATTCCCCATCAAAAAAGAAGCCTACCCAAAAGAATCCGTAACATTCCAGATGCAACCAAGCAGCTCCCGCTCCCATCAGCCAACCACGCTACATCGCGCCGACTTTCCTCCTCGGCCGCTCGAAATCTCACCTATATATGCACGCATCCAGCGAAAAGAAACAGCGTCGCCCCATCGACAGACGCAGCGCGCATCGAGAACACTATACCAACGAATTCCCTGCGCCGCGATCGGGCGCAGCCATAGCGCGCATCGGTTATAAAAGAGTCGACCCAGTTTCTCGCGCTCAACGCCGCGCAGCGCCTGTCAGACATAACAAACGCGACAGACGCGCGCGCGCGCGCGCGCAACGCAGTCGATAATTCGGTGCTCGTCGTTGCAGCAGCAGCAGCAGCAGCAGAAGCGCGGAGAGCCCATGACCTACATTATAGGCGAGCGCGAGAGCGGGCCGCCCGCGGCCACGTCTCGTCGTCTCTAATGTATATGTGGGTCGCCGCGAGCGAGCGAGCTAAGCGCTGCAGCGCTGTGCTTTTCGGCGTTCGAGAAGGTTGGATGTGTGTGCTTTCGACAGGCTGTGTCTATATGGACGCGCCATGCTTCGGAGTTTACGAGTCTATTTGATGATTTTTGGATGGGAATGCTGGGGTTTTGGGATTGTTTTGGCTTTTGAGCTGGAGCGTTGAAACACGTGGCTTGATGAGTATTTTGATTTTCTTGGGAATGAGATGATAGATCGGCTTGTAAAATAGGGAGGGGCGGGAGAGGTGATGCAGGTTGAGATTCAAAGGGGATGGATATTTGATAAAGGCGTGAAAACGACAGTTTTTTGAATTTCAGATGTATGAATATAATTTACTTTTATTTAAAGGAAATTTTATTAATAAATTAGTTTTTGGATTGTTTATATTCGCTATTTTAGCATATCAAACAATGTATTTTTCGCCCCTCCGAATTCGCGAATTAGTGCTATCTAACAGAGTTTGCGGCTGCGAATTAATAAATCCAAGGGATAAATGGACAAAAATGTAAAAGGATGCGCATAGCGGCATAGAATTTCTCTTATGTATTAAAAGATTGATAATTTATGGAATATCTGAATTTAGCTTAATATATTCTTTGTATATTGGTCACATTCTTCTTGTATAATAACTTTTACTTTTATCATCAGCATCATTAGACATATGTGCGCATTACTATTAGACGTCAGATTCGCAGCTTTATATTCTTTGTTAAGTTTTGATAGTATCTAGACGTCTGTAATCAATTTTCACTGGATACATGATAGAACATTTTCTGTATCAAAAAATATCAAAATTTATTTACCAAATTTTTTCTTACTTGTAATGTTTTCTCAAAGAGAAAACTTTGTAATGGTGAAAGTATTTTTTTCTATTTTCTTAACGTGCAAACATGTTTTATGCTCTTGGGAGTGCGAATAGACTAGTTTTAAAAATTGTCTGTATGTATGCAAGTGTGTCTGTGTATGTATGTGTTAGTATGTGGCATATCGTCATTCGTTCAATCTGCGGTATAACGTTCTCAAACTTTGCACAGATGTTTGCTATCAATACCCAGTGTGCGCTTGAAAGTTGCAGCGAAAATGGTCGAATAAATTTTCTTTATGGCCATTTTTCAAAATTTAAGAATTTTCAAATTACAGTTTTTTTATTTTTTTTTCAATGCAGAAGTGGTTTTTGGAAAGCAAATTTGTTGTACAATAAAGTTCTCATAAAATCCTTCATTTTAGGACCGTAAACGATTTTATATGATTTTATTTTTATTTTTATTTAAATTATATTTTATGTCGTTTTTCAGTTGTTATACTGTGCGACAACATTTTTTTCCCAACATTTATTATTCGAAAACTATACGATAAAAGTCAGTAAAATTTTTACTGAATACTTGTTTCATATACAGATATATTTCTGTAAATTGTTAGGTAATAAGACGGTTTGTTTTCTGAAAAAAATAAAATAAAATGTCAAAAAATACATTGTTTTGGACAACAATAACTTGAGTAATACTTTATGTAATGCCTTGGAAATTTCAGAGAATATTTGTTAGGTGTCAGCTTATTGGCTGAATATTTTTGAGCCGATTTAGTTCATAATGTAGATATTAAGTATTATTATATATGAGATTTACTATTCTAAACTTCTAGCATACTTTACGCATTATATTGCACTAAAAAATCCAAAGATAATGTTATATTAAAAATATTTTTATTTTGTGATTTTTTAAAAATGATTTAATAAAGACATAATTTATTTTTACAATACTGAATCTGTATCTATCTATAATATATCATAGAAAAATCATAATTTTTATACTATTTTGATGGTAGAATTTATAAACTCGTATATGTTAAATAGTAGTAAAATTTTTAAATGAGTTACTTTAAAAGATGATACGTTTTTGTGTCTTATGCCTATTTTGCAATAAAAGAAAAAAAAACAATAATTTAATCTTTTATAGGTATAGGTTTCATTTGATTTTATAAATAAAAATAGATTTTAGAATCAATGACATATTGCGAAAGACACCCTGATATGCGATATATACGATAATATGTTTATTGAAAAATGTTCACTTTTCAGTATTAGGGCATAAATCACTAAATGTAAATAGATAGACAGGAAAATAATCATGATAGATGGTAATGCGCAACTCTTCCTTATTTATATAATAGTTTTAATTAAATTCTCTTTGAGAAAGCATAGTGCCAAAGCAGTTGGCAGCGTATTTAATAATGTAAAAAGAACTTATATGATAATAAGGAGACCTACAAGGTAATGATAAAATTCCAATAAAAGGATTTTAGCTAATACAATGTTTGTTTCTTGCAGTCAGTTTATAAATATCCAGACTGGTTCTGTAGCTGCGATATATTCTACAGTCTTTCTTTATAAACTTTTGGAATTTTCATTATATATATCTTCAAAATTGACAAACATAGTACGGTCTACATCTTTGAAAGCGTCACTCAGCTATAACTTTTGCAAGCATGTTTTAATATGAGAAATACGAAAATAAATTTCAATCAGCCTGACTATTCTATCAATTGAAGGTGTTGGTGGAATAAGAGCATAGCATCGAAAACAAATATTTCAAAAAAATAGAAAAATCTGCTTAATATATAAAAATACAGTTTGACCTTTATTTCACCAATAGCCTCAATTTTAAACACACTTATTACACAAATTAAAAAATAAATGTTACTAGCCAACCGTATTACACTACTCGATACCATTTGAAATGCGCAACTAAACGCACGCGAGTCTTTTCATATAGACGCAGCTCCACGTGCACGAATTCAAACTCTCGCACAACGCGATCGACGCCGCGGAGCACGTGGCCTCGGAATCGTTTGATTCTGAATGCGCGTCTTTATAATAAACGTGCGGCGCCGTGGCCCCACGCGCGAGAGAGGTTTTTTTTCGGGAGAGCGAGGCGCGAGCGACAGCTTTATGACGAGCTGCTTATAGCGAGAGTCGAGAGCTTGCAGAAGTAGCGCCGCGCGTTTTCAGCATATTCGTAAGAGGAAAAGACTGCGATTCCATTAGAAAAATTCACTTTTTTGTTGGGTATATTACTACCTGAATAACAGAACCTGGAGAATGTGAAAAAAAACGTTACAAGGTTTAGAAAGAAATTTGGAACGCAAGGAGTGTTTGAATTAGCATAATGGCTATTTTTAGCAACCTCCTAATCTCTGATTAGTATTGAAATGATGCGAAACGCTTTGGATTTGCATGTAAAACTAGTTTAAAATATATGTGCCATAATTGAGCAGAATATTTTGAAAAATTGATAGGCTATAATACATTTTAAAGTCGCGTTTGCTTATTTTTATGAATATATAATTACTACATATTTGAATTGAAGGTACTCAGTGTTCAGCCAACCCCGAGATCATTAAAGAAATAAGAATAAAATATAAAATTAGAAAAATTGTAACATATTTTTTCCAACATTTTTATTCTAAATATTGCACTATTAAAATTTATAAATTAATCGATAACTGTGTACCCGATAGATTTTGTACTAGATCGATTTAAGACAATCAAAAATTCGATTGTACAAGAAGAATCATCACAATATCGATTCTACATGCGGCCTGTTATCTCCAGCTCTAGATAAACATAATGCGACTTCTACTCCACCGAAATATGTGTTCAATTCAAGTAGATTTTCATTCAAATTTTATCAAATGTTCAATCACTTTTACATATTCATTGTTTACGTTAGATAAAGAGAATCGAAAAGAGGAATCAGCACGAAAATTCGCCTCTAAAAAAAGAGTGCTCGAGATCAGAGCCTCTCCACTATTCCTCAAGAATAATATTTAAAAAACAAATTCGAGATACGCTATTCCAGAATAAGCATTTAGCCCAAATTCCCGAGATCCATCCGCATTCACGATCCTCATAATTCATTTCCGATTCCACATACACCAACCACTCGTTACATAAAACTCTCTCCACGCTCTCACCGTAATAATTCATAACGACCATCAACCCAGTACCCCCCCACCCATACACACACATGCATCTCTAAATATGCATGAGAAAAACTGCCATAAAGCCATCAAAGATTCATCGCGCTTTCCCAGAAGGTACATAACAGCGTCGCGCGGACGTCGCCGGTTCCCGCCCCCTCCTAATAAAGTCAAGAATCTTCGCGGCGCGCAGCCTCAAAGAAAAGGAAGAAAAGGCTCCTCCACACAGACGACACCTACATACGGCAAAAAGCGTGCGTACGTACGCTCTTACAGCAGTGACATCACCGCGACGTCGTGTGTGCACAAGGCGCGCGTATACCAGCAGAGAGAGAGAGAGAGAGAGAAAGAGAGAGGAGTCAGCACAAAGAGTCGGCTTTTCTAGCGCCGCCGCCGCCGCGCATGCATCGAATACGATCGGCAGCGGTGGTGGTGGCCCCTTCTAGCGCGACGGCGGCGGCCGAACACTGTTAGATCTAACTGTAACCCAGACCTACTTTGCGGCTGCTTTTGGTCGCTCGCTCGCTTGCTTGCTTGCTCGCTTGCCCAACCTCCGCACCTTCTCTCTACGCTGCTGCTGCTGCTGCTGCTGATGCCCAGGCTTTCATTGCCTGAGAGTTTGCTGGCACAGCCTGGTTCGTTACGTTCTTACGCCTTCTACATATTTTTAAGCTGAGAGAGAGGTTGATACACATAAGGATGCGGTGCTGAGAGACTGCGCTGCGCTCCTACGAGGTTTTGGGATCAGGATGCGCGATTTCTCAGATGTTTTGCTTGTGTCTTTACTGCTGACACGACGACTGGTTTTTCCATCGTTCTTTTATCTCGTATAGAAATTGTAAAAAGTTATCTGTTTCTTAAGCCAATTATCAGTTTATCTGTTTTCTAGAAATAATTAACATGTGAATCAATCTTTTCGTACTTTTATTATTATATCATTAACAAGATAACGTTTTAATTGAGGAATATTGACAAACCAATTTTAGTTTTTGTTTTTAAATGCAGGTATGAAAAGTCATCATGACAATTTACTATTAAACTAAAAAAAAATAAATAAACGTTTAAGAAACTTTATTCTTATCTAAGATAAATAAAAAAGTTTATAAGGGTAGAATTAGAAAAAGGTTAGCTTTAGACTTAAATCAGTTTATTTTGTCGAGTAGTTTACGTACATAAAAAAAGTCAATGAAGATATCAAATCGCATAATGGCTTAAAATTGCACAGTCCTGTTTATCAACAGTCACAGAGATAATGTCACTTATATCGGCGTCCACGTGCTGCGCGAAAATTCGTTATCACTGTTTCTCATAAATTACTTCTAGCCCACTTAATACGAAAGATTAAGAGTGAAAATAACGTGGAAATACAAAAAAAATTGCAAAATATGTTTTTATGGATGAAAAGAGTAAAAATTTCCAAGACTTTGAAGGCACTGTATTTTTTTATTGTACTATTTTTGATTTCTATCGTTATAAATTATTTTAATAAAAAATAAACAAATCATGTTCATCATTGAATCATGACTTTAAAACTTTAAGAAAAATTTAATACGAAATGAAAATCTGAATGCTCTTATATATTACTTATTATATATTATCTTATATATTATCTTAAACTCAATGGTTCACGATCTAATAACAAAAATCAATTTATCCGTTATATTTACATAATGTATAGAAAAATAAATAAAGATAAATGGCATTTCTAATAATAATGATTATAGTATGTTTTTTATGAACTATTCAAATTTTTATAATACATCAACAATTAGAAAACATATAGCGCTACATGAATGCTCGTGACGTCATATTTCAGTATAATTGGCAGCTTTTGAAGTGCACTGCGCTGAGAGGTCTTTATAGAAATTTACAGAAGCAATAAATTTTCAAAATTTTGCTTTTTCTTACATTCAAGCGAATTTAAGATGATAAAGAAACAAATTTTATGCAAATTCCTAATTTGATTTACATTAGTTAAATGCTATTTAAACAATTCTTTACATGTAAACATATTTCGATGTACAATAATTGCAATCGAATTCAAATAGCTATACTAATTATGTCAAACATGAGAATAATAAAAAAAATTTTTATATTAAAGTTGTAACATAACATGAATACCGTACCGTTAGATACATAGCTTCATTACGTACTGACATGATTACAAACAATTTTAAATATTTTATTTTGTGATTATAATGAAAGATAATACCATCACGGACCCAGTTTCTAATCTGCTAAGTCGCTATGTCGGGATATTTGACGTCTTACAATTTAAAAATGGACTGTTTAATGAAAAGAAACATTTCTAATGATAAATATAACTCTTAAGCTTTCATATGAAATTTGAAAAATACACAAAGAATCAGAAATTAATTAATTATAAAGCTTTAAATAAAAAAGTCACAGGGTGTAATTTTGTACATGGGAGTAAATGTACATGGGAGCAATTTCTGTTCAGATGAAGACCCTATTTCTAATCAAATTTTGTTAACGCGTATTAATTATCTTATACAACAAAAAAACACATTAAACAATATTATAACAGTAACTATAATAACTAATTAACATTTTTCGATTAAGTAGTGATGATAAGTGAAATAAATATTCGGTTATTTGTGCTCAGACGACTGCACGACAGTCTATCAGCTGAGACGCGCGTCCGATCGCTCGGCCGGTAAGTATTATAACCGTCAAAGTACACGTATATAAAGTGCGGTGTATCAGTGGATTTTATGAGACTTTGGACTAAGAAAAATATTTGTGTGTTAAAATAACTTTTATTATTGTTGCTTGATGAAATTTAGTTGTAATAAAACTGATCAAAAATTGCGAAAATGATAAAAATCCGAAACCTATTTCTAATCACCTCTTTTTTCTAAAAAAAATTATATTCTATATTCTTATTTTGATTATTTTATGCCAAAAAAGTATTGATAACTTAGATATAAAAAATTCGCTACGATACGTTCAATAATAATAAAGAAACAATCCGAAAATATTAGCGTGCTCGCTTGCAGTCGGCAGAAGCGAAATGGCGATAACGTGGTGTATTTGACAACAGTTAACTAAAATATGCATTCTCTTAAAAATGTATGCCATTTATATCATGTAAAATTTTCAAACATGATTGTGAGATAGTTAACTATTAAATGTTATTTTTTTCAAACAATTTCAGGGTGAATTAAATTTTATACGTAATATATGTGACAAACTGATTAGAAATTGGGTACTGATTAGAAACTGAGTCCGTGACGGTAGTAGACGAAGCATTGCTTGATTAAAAAATTTAAATAACAGTAAACTAAAAAAAAAGATAGCTAACTGTAGAGGAGTCATTTACCCCATTTTAATTCTCAATGTAAGCAAAATTAAAGATAATTTATACACTTTATTGTTTTAAGCATCTATTATTACTAATTTTAAAAGAATAGCACTCTTGCATTAGTTCATATGTAATAAATAGTAATAAATTAACTATTTAAAAAGTCTCAGCCCCTTAATTATTCATTAAATACATTTGTCTTTAAGTGGTCGGATAAGCTTAAAAAATTATTTTTTTACATTTAAACAACAAACTATTTACATGAATTAAAAGAATTAATCAACTATTTACTTCTAAATGCTTTACGAACTCATTGCCAATAAAGGTCTTGGTATACTCGTGTGCGCGGCGCAACGCGACGCGTGCACCAATGTAAAAAGATCGGGCGCGTAAAACGCGCGTACACTGCGTTCAAACCTATTGCATGGGCGTCCACGTTGCGTTGCGCTGCGCACACGGCGTATACCAAGACAAGACGTTTACAATTATATGCAGCTATGAGTAATCCACATATAGTTACAGCTCTAGCTACAAAAATGCATCAATACTAAATCCAAACTTTCTAGCCATCAAAGCTGCAACTTTACTACCTGACCAACAATAAATATCTTTCCGTCTAATTATAAAAAGAAGTGTACAACTATTCAAAATAACCCCACTCTTCCCTGCACCAAAAGAAAAAACACCCTACGCACAAAATCACAATTTTCGCACTCGTATCACCGCGCACTGCACTCTCTCACACAGCCCCGCATCTCCGCGATAAATCGCGCGCGCGTGCCAACTTCTCGCGAAACACCAAGCAGCAGCAGCAGCAGCAGCAGCAGCACCGAGTGCATCGCTCGAGGCGGCCGCCAACGGCGCACTGGTCCGCGCGATGCTCCTGGGCGTGCTCAAATACTCGCGGGCCGCGCCGCGTCGCGCTCTCTCGCTGCACTTGGCGGCTCGCGATATTTTTGCACACACACACACACACACACATATACTGCACGCTCACGGTGAGAGATTCGCCAGTGCAGTTGGCGAATGCGCGCGCTCGGCTCAGGCGATTGGAGAGGGGGCGGCGACGCGCGCGGCTGGTGCACGGCCAATCCTCGTCGGCCTGCATAATACTGCAGCTGCAGCGGCAGCCACGTGATCGGGATGTGTGTGTGTGTGTCCCCCACGCCGCGCGAGTGCACTTTTCGCGCGCTGCGAAGTAGTGGTAGCGCTCGCGCGCCGGTCGGACGCGACGTTATGTCGTGGCGGGTGTATAGGAGAGGAGAGATGCAGGAGCGAGGAGATGCGGAGCTCGCTTGGTCAGACCAGAGGGACTTTCGAGAGATGCTGTTTGGGGGGTGTTTTCATTGAGATGTTACGTTGATTGTGTACTTAGTGGTTACTGAAGTTATTGGACGCACTTATGATACAGCTGTGTGTTTTAAAAATTTGTTTGCCAAATTTGAAAATGAATTTGATTTACTTTGTAAATATCGATTAAATGTAGGTGTTTGAACAATGATAGAGCCCAATAAGCATTTTGAAGATTTATGAGAATTTTAGATTGTTAGCTGTTTACAAGAAAGAAAAACGAAAGATTCATTCAAATTTAAACCTAACCCGAGAGTGAATATTGGGTCTAAGGATACAATCATTATTTTCATGATAAAAAGTGAAAAAATGTACAAGTGCTTCTAATAATTTGGAAACTTAGTGCTCAATGATATTTACGTTTCATTAGTTCTTTTACTAAAGTTCTTTATATGTATTCAATAAATGAAAAAAATAATTTAATTATAATTGATGAATAGAGCTATATATGCAAAATTAGCTCATTGCAAGAAATTCATTTTCAAAATAATAAGCTAAGAATATTTGCTTTGACGGTGTAAAATTAAATTTTGATAGATTATCCAATCTACATCATTTAGATTCGATATGCACGCTTGTATCAGATCGAAAACTACAATCTACCAAATAGAAAACATTGCGAAAAAGGAACCATTTCGAAAGGTTCAAATGTTCCGAACAAGTGGTCGGTGTTTCTGCATAGTCATACGCGGCCGTGCGAAGTAGTGCAAATCCCGAGTGGGCCAGACTCGGGTGAAAGTCGCCTGAGTTACATATTGCAAAAATGCGTTGTCCTACTTAGACGTCTATTTTCGAAACTAATATACTATCTCCCGTTACCTCGCATTCGCAATGCCACTGTTGTTTCTCAATAGCTAACGAATTTTTTTTTCCA
Organism: Gastracanthus pulcherrimus; assembly: GCA_949152435.1. Lineage (NCBI taxonomy): Eukaryota > Metazoa > Arthropoda > Insecta > Hymenoptera > Pteromalidae > Gastracanthus > Gastracanthus pulcherrimus. The sequence goes on along the minus strand of OX424574.1, from coordinate 152,380,532 downwards.
TCGTTTCTAAAGCGAGCGAAACTGAATATTTTTACAAACTTACATGCGCCATGAACAATATATTGAAAATGAATGTATATGAAACATAAGCTTTAATGAATTCTCCGTATATTTGAGAAATATAGTGAGAATCCATATAAATTGCTAATCAGTTTCATTCGGTGGTAAAAGAAACGCAGAAAATGACTTACCCTCGCAGAAAAGGGTGACATCGGTGAGACTCTCGCTTTTGAAGAGATTCGAGAAAGCCGTGGCCAGGTTACTGCCAAAGCTGTTCCACTTGAGGCAGAACTGCTGTTGATGAGAGTCCATAATGCCACCCCTTGGGCCGACCCCGTGACCTTCGCCGCCACCCCTATCGCTGCCGCCCTCCACTATGGAATCCCCCTCTCTATCGCACCCGTGCCCGACTGCTCCTCCAGCTGCAATTAAAAAAAGAACGGACGATGCGTAAATTATTAGTCTCTGGTGTGGGATGCAATTTGTTCGAGCCGGGAGGTGGTGTGTCTGTAGGTACGAGGGATTCTCGAATGTGTCTTCAAACTGCATTCAGATCCCTAGTACAAATTAGAGCATTTATGAAAAGCATTTCAGACTAGGAAACAAGCCATTTTTACGAAAATCGGTAAGTAATAGCTAACTTACTAGTTCGTAAAGCTTTTCTTTGATTTAAAAGTGGTCTGTTTATTACCAGACAAATTAGGAAGCACAAGTTGCATCGAAAGTCAGTGCGTATATGCCAATGTTTACTTTTATAATGGGTAAGATGCCGATGCTTCTATTGATTATAATAGCATGCAAATAAAAAGTTAATTCTTTGTTTTGTATAACTTCTGAAGTGTTTATGTAAAGAAACTGCTGTCAAAGTATCTAATTTTTGGCATCTAACAAAAGTATTTAAAGATTTGAAACCAAATATTCATCATGTGAATTGCTACATCTTGGATCTATCTAATATCTAATATTTGGATCAATTATTTAATGGAATTAAATACTCAACATTACAAATGTATTTAAATCTATCAATCAATTCTTCGTCTTTAGCAATATTACTTTTATTAAAAATTTCATTAATAAAATAAAGTATACCTATATACAGTATTCAGTAATAAATGAATTAACCATTAAGAATTAGAAAACAGTAAAAAATGTCAACAATTGAATTGGTTTCATCATCATGAAGCCTCGCTCGTTCACTAAACACTCAAAGCACTCCTCGCGCCCGTCTCGAGGAGCCTTATTTTCGAAAGTCGCACTCGCGGTCGGCGCATTCTAATCTCCGACGCGTGCGCCCAGCGAGCAACCTCCGCTCGGATACAGCTACCGCCGAGCCAGCGTCGCCGTCGACGTCGTCACGCGCACGGCGCGCAGTTGCGAAAATCCCATATAACTCCGAAAGCCCGCGACAGAGGCAAAACGGACTTTCAAACTCGGCTACTCGTCTAACGAGCGCGGGCTCGAAGAAAATGAAAAAAAAAAAGAAGAAAAAATAGCAGGCAAGACAGGGGGGCCGTCAAATTTATGCACACTGATACGCGAATTCTCCGCTCGACTCCTCGCGTATATGACGAATTCCTCGAGATGGAGCGAGGAGATATGGGTTTTACTGTCTGCCGGGCGAAGGAAGCGATCTAGCACCTTTCTAATAAGTCGACGCGCTGCCGCGGCGTTCCACTGACCTCAAAAAGAAAAAAACTCATCCACGAGTGTCGCGCGACTCTCGGTGCTTCGTAGCGCGAGCGCGATCGCGCCCGGTCCTTCATTCCGCTTCGTGGATTCCTCGCCAATTTAAAGTCCGCCCGTGCAACATTCTAATCTTACGGTATATATCGCGCGATTCGAACGGTCTTTGAGGAGTAGCTCTCGCGTACCGAGCTTAGAGGATTTTTATAGCGTCGTTTGATGCTCGTGGATGTCGGTGTCCTTTTTAGATTTTACTTTAGGAATAGATTGGTCGTTGGAGTGCATTTTTAACATTGACCACGAAAATGGAAATAATTTTTTTCATACAATATATTTTTAAAGCTTTTTTTATGGGTCTCTAATGGTAAAATCGATTTTATTTAATAGGTCACGTGGAACAAGTGTATAGAGAATTTCTTAGAAATGAAAGTTCAAATGGAATGCATAATTTTATGTAATTGGAGGCATTTTGAAAGTATGTAGATTATACAACGCGTTTTATGTAGCGTGAAATTCATACTGCATTAATGAAGCCAAACAGTAGTTACTGTGGATTATTGTCAAATCATGTTTTAAGACAATACGACTAATGTGACGTATTTAGTAGTATTTAGTAGTTAGTTACTGAACTGCAGAAAAATATCTAATGCGGAAGTAAATAATTGTGAAAAAAAGCTCACACAAATATTTTAAGATTGTACAGTTAATGTTTTAAATTTTGCAAAATACGATTAGTATTCCAAACAGTTTTAGTAAGGTTATCGACAGTTGTATCTTTTTAGAATACACATCGTGTGTTCAGTATATCTTATACACAAAGTTAGCGTCAATATTTGTTATTGTTAGTATTATTCTATTTACGCATGTAGCGCAAATTTTAATAAGGAAATCTGCGAAGAAGGACAAAACAAATAAATACTCATCAACGCAGTGACTTTAAACTCGTCCGGTGAAATTTCGGAATTCCCAAAACGTACTCGAAAACAACATACATATATAATACACGTATTTTCATTTCATGACAAGGAAGTGAAGGCACCAAAATTCAACTTGTTTATTTCTCAACCATAGAAAATGATCATCAACAAACAACAAAAATAATCACAAAAATTAAAAAAAAATCAAATCAATATGTCATTCAAAGAACAACGATCAAACGAATCGAATTCTCGCTCCTTTCTTTCAGCCTACATAAAAAGCACCACACACATCCGTAAACTTTGCACCGTTCAAACGCGCATAATTAGCATCCTAAAGAACGATTCCGTAAATCCCATCAATATTCACAATGCATAAAGTATACGCGATCAGGCGCCGCGTGCACATCGATGATACCTAATATCGTTGAAGAAACGAAAAACATACCGGGCAGAAGTGAGACCTCTTCCAAAGGCCTCACGAAGCGACGAGGGGGCTTTTTCCTTCGCTGAGCCACCTCATTCACAACCTCCACCCGTACTCAACATCTTTTCTGGCACTTTGTGGCGCTGCGAATCCCGTGGCCAACTCCAAGACAACGGACGACAAAAAGCACCCTTTCCTCGCAGAAAGGCAGAGAGAGAAAAAGAGAGCGCAATGCGTGCGCGCGCTCGATCTCGATCAATATTAATGATCGCTCTCGTCGGCTCGAGCTCGTCAAGTCCTACGGCAATGTCACCACGCTGGAGATTACAATTTCAAAGAGCCCAAAGCCTCGCTTATAATCGATCCAGTCGATGTGACACGCGCACTTCTCCCTCTCTCTCTCTCTCCTATACGCACACACGCACACACACACCACACTTTTCTTTACTTCTTTGTGTGCGTGAGTGCGCAAGGGGTTGACAATTGTCGCTGGATAGCTCGCTGCACTTGCTTGAGTCTTGGACACTATTCACAGATATCGCCGAGGTAAGGATCGTTAATTCCTCGACTACTTGGACGAAGGGAACACACTGATCGGGCCTTCTCACTGTACGTAGCTTCGATCTCTCCTCGGGTACTCGCGTAGACTCTCCTCTCCTTTGCCAAAGTACTCGGTTCGCAAGACGACAAGTAATTGAGATCACTGACGAATCCACGCAAAAGAACTGACACACTGTACCAACGAACTCCAACCGATCTCGCGCGCGCGCTCGCGCAACCGCTTCAAACTATATTATGTATATAATCGCGCAGTCGAACAAATTGATATACACAATGTATATGTACAGGGCTGCAGTGTACAACACAGGCAAAGACAGATAGATAGACAGACAGACAGACAGACAGGCAGAGAGTCGGTCGGTGTGCGTGCGTGTATAGTGCTAGATTTCCGTGCGCTGTGTGTGCTCGCTGCTCTCGGCGCCGCGTCGACCGACGAAATGGAGAGGCGCGCAACCGCGTGCGTATGGCCGACCTCGTGGCGCGTGGCTCGGCTGCGGCGCAAGCAAGCAAGAGAGAGAGAGAGAGAGAGAGAAAGAAACAGAGAGAACTTCTAGCTTCGAACGCGAGCAGCAGCAGCAGCCGAAAAATCGAGAGTCCTCCCTCTCTCTCTCTCTGTTTCTGTTCTCTGTATGGCGCTGTATATCTATATACTCGTCGCCTAGTAGTAGCGGCCTATAGTGGTATATAGTGTTCTAGGGGGGAAGTGCTGCTGCTGCCTAGATTAGAGAGTGCGCGCGGCGCGCCGCGCTATGTGGGAATTATATGGGTCATCCGCGAGCATACGACGACTATAACGCCGATGCAAATGCGCCGCTGCTGCCTCTGGGCTTTCGAGATTCGCTCTGGCCGCGGGGAAAGGGTTAGACACAAGGGAGAGGGTATATATCTATATGTGTATGTACGTGTATATTCGTGTATTGTGGAGTGAAGTGGGATTAGAAGCGTTTCGTTTTTTTTTGTTTCCATGGTGGGAGTGTAGCGAGTCGAGGATATAGACTGTGCGTACACGGTCGTTAGAAAAAAAAGAGGTGGGAGAGAGACAATGCGAGCCGTACTGCACGCTTGGTGGAGCGCACGAGCGCCCTGCGTTATATATCATGCAGTGTTTCGAGGGTCGACGTCGACGCGTTGTTATATAGTCAGAATTTGCTTTGGGAATGGACGAGAGCGTAAGGTGTATGCATGTATGTAGGAGCGTATGGTGCACGCTCGAGAGGTGCATTTGTGGTCGAGAATTAGGTCAGCCTAGCGGAGGTTTTTCTCTTTTGAATGGGTGTTATGGGAGGAGGAAGTGACGGAGCCGAGCTATGCATTTCTTATATGCGGGCCGCCGCCGCCGCTGCAGCGGCGCGCGTTAATGGCATTCGTGACGAAAAACCGCACGTACGTTTGATTTTTATAATGGTGCGGTTGCCGATTTGGTACTCCGAGTAGTGTTAATTTGAGAAGCAATCTCATTGCCTGAATGCAAATATTGTATAATACATTGGCAATGAATATTTAACGCAGTTTGTCAAAATTGTTAACTGTTTGTGTAAACATTTAGCGATTCCCGTGTAGAAAAAAATTGGTTTGACGATAGTCTATGGCGGAAAATAAATCTGGCGAAAGTCTGGTGGAAGTCTGGCATTAGCCACGATGCCAGAAGATATGCTAGGCTTTTGTTGAATTTTAATCACGAAAACTCATGTTGACTTATCAGTGATTATAATAGCACACTTGTTATTATTGTAAATATTGATCGGTGTCGTAAAGAATCATACTTTTAGACTAAACTGTAAAAAATTTTTTTAAATATTGCAATCATATACTTAAAATTGAAATATTTATGATAAAAGGAGACCAAAATATAGGTTATTACAGACTTGACAAAACGTGATTTGTTTGTTTTGCAACTTTAGCCTGAAAGTCTGGCATAGTGGCTAATAATGCCAGATGCTTGCAAAATTTTTGACAAACTTCCGCCGGACTTATTTTTTCACACGGGTTTGCAAATGTATCCTTTAAAACTTCATTACTAACTATATTACAGAAATATATTATTCATTAACTAAAAGACATTCAGATTTATTGCGGAGTTATGAAAAAAAAATCCTTATTTTTAAGACTAAATAAATAACTTGTATAGTTTAGTTTTTTGAAATTCGATTTATTTATTGTCTTATACAAATATAGCAATATTTACCCAATTTAGAGTATAACTTAAACAATTTTTTTTACATAAGTTGATTTATGTTTCACTAATTTCCATACAATGCAAGCATTGTATTATTTATTCGAGTTATCATTCTCATTAATGTGCTCATCTATTTTAAACTAAATTCTCTAATTACACTTTTAATTTTCTTTTTTCTTCCTCTGTCTGATTGTTACTTTGACACATTTTAAGTTGTCGTATCTATTTCGTTGAACACTTGTCTTTGTCTTCCGACTCAAACTGCCGTCGTCTAGACTTTTCTAACTATAGATCTAACACGATGCCACTCCACCTCTCTCCAACGCTCTTTTCAATCTGAAGCTTCTTCTTTGTCTTCTAGATCATCTTTTTTTCTTTTGATCCAACTCATTTAAATATTTTAATTGTTCTTTTTTGAATGTTTTTTATAAGTGTTACCAAGTCATAGCTAAGAAAATGCATAAACAAAAAGAAATAGTCGAATATTTTTTGTGAATTGGGGAAGAACACTGATTTTTAGTTAACAGTGTATTCTTATAGATCGTGGTGTGTTTTCTTTGTAAGCTTTTGTAATTTTCACGATATCTTCAAAATTGAAGAAGTTATAGTTAAATCTTTCAAAACGGTGTAACGTCACTCCGGCCGGCACCTTTGATGTTTTAACGGTGTGGCGTCACTCAAAGGACCTTTAATAAGCTATAACTTTCGCAAATTGAGTTTTCTTTTTTAATTTCAAACAGCAATACACGTCGGCTTAAATTTACTACCATTTGAACAAGTGCCGATCTAAAAATATATTTTGTATTCTTCCCTATTATGAACCCTTAATGGATTCATTTAAGCAGTAACGGTTATTAGGTAGCACATTTTTTAAAATTTTAAACGCCAAATTTCTAACAAATTCCTTATGAAAGGTAATAATTTCTTTGCTATAGTAAATAAAGAATATATTACTAACGCTTTAGATATTTTTTTACGGACATAAAGAATTTTCTAATAAAAATAACAAAGCAAATGTTACGATATGAGACATCCTAATTTCATGGTGAAAATTAACGTTATTTATATTTTTACTGTGAAGACATAATGTTTCGCGTTTACTATTGACGATCTGTGTAAAAAAATAAGTCTGCGACAAGTCTGGCAAAAGTGTGGCTCAGAAAGTCTTGCAAAAGTCTTGCTACAAAGACGATCCCAGACTTTTGACAAAAAAATGCAAAACAAAAGCATAGCGTTCCGTCATTTTTCCCATAAACTAAGTCTTTGTACAAATATTTAAATTTCATAGAAGATTGCAATATTTAAAAAAATGTTTTCACGGTTTAATCGGAAACTATTATTTTTTAAGATTCCGGTCGATATTAACAATAAGTGCAGTATCCTAATTACTTGTATGTAAAAATAATTTTTCGTGACATAATTTAACAGAAGTCTGGCATATATTCTGACTTACAGTCTGGGATCGTCTCTCCGTAGCCAGACTTTTGCCTGACTTGTCCCAGACATTTTTTTACATGGGGTATTCCGAAATACTGGCGCTTATGCCTCCAACCAGCAAAAAATAAAACGAGTGTTTCAAAATGCTTTAGCATACCAGTCAGAATTTCAATGTTAGCTTTATTAACAACAAAAATGGAACAGTTATCTAGTGTCGCGAGTTATCTAGTGTCTACAAAGAAAAGTAAATCCGTAAAAAACGGATCATGCTCGTTTTGTAGAAAAAATACAAGATGCGCTTTACCAAAAACTAACCATCAAAACATTTTTAAAACTGCCAAATTTCGGAACATTTAGCGACATTCGAAACACTCTAGCTCTTAGCACCAACATTTTTAAATAAGTTGTACGCCCTATGATTTTCACAGCAATTCTTATAAGGAAATTCTCTCTAATATGAGTTTAATCTTCTTATTTGATTAAAAATCCCTCTGCTCATCTATTATTAAATACAAATAATATGCTATCCGCGTCATCAGCTAAAATAAAAAGTAAAAAGAACATAGGATTTTGGTGCACAGCTGACACGCTAGATAGTATCGCATATATTACGTAACTAAGCCTAGTCAGAGGCCCCATGGTAAAATTAATCCGAAAACTAGCAACTGCTGAAACGTCATCTCCCTCCATATTTACCGGGTTCGCGGTATAACAATTTTCATCACAAAAGCCCATTCCAGCCGAAACTTCTGCGACTCCTCGAGCCAGCCTCAAGTCATTCGCCGTGGCCGTCCTTCCATCAAACGAATACGCATCGTACATACATACATATATATACACGTACGCGCAGAGCTCTAAGGTGTACATCATACATATGCGCGTGTATCCGCGATGAGTATTTTCCCCCTCCGCGCTCGGGCCGCGAGTTACAACAAATCCAGCGGCGCACGTGCCATCCACAGGGCCAACGCGAACGCGGCGCATTCCGCGCTCTGCGTAGAAGCATCAGAGGCACCGGGCAATCGGCACCATATGCCAAGCGCGAGCGGCTACACGCGCACACGCACTCGATTCTTTGTTTAAGGCTCAAAGCCGCTCCGCGGATTCGTGTATGTGGAAGAGAGACTTTTCCACGCTGCGATTGGACAGCGGCAAGGTGTATTAGGCTCGCGATTTTTCGGATGGCTGCAATGGGTTGACCTTTGATTTTTTTCTTTTTCGCGTGCGTTTGTTGGCGCGAGTGTATGCGTGTGTCGTGATTATCGGAGGGAGGAAAAGGTAATGATATGTACATATGTTGTTTATGAATGAAATTGGAATAGGAGGAAAAAACAGTGGTATAGCTTATGCGAATTACTAAACTACTTAGTGTGCTCGTGGTCTAACTGTGCTTTTTGCGATCTCAAGAAGTTATATTTCAGCGGTTGGAAATACATTTTGACTAAATCATCCGAAGTTAACTTGTAATATAACAAGAGACTATCGCTATAATATTCAATGAAACATATTTTAAAACTTCAAGTAACATTCAATCAAATTATTATCTACTTTTATGTCTCAAATATATATTTCAATCAAAAAACACTTCTATTTTTAACATTGAATATTAAAAGAGACTCTTGTTTATGTATATCTGTCGTTAAATTCTAAATGGATACACGATATAAGCAAAGCTAAGCGTATAACCCTGCATATTAGCCCTTCAAAATCTAATTTGTAAAATTAATTTTTTAGAATACTATCAATAGACATTTGTATGTAAGAACACTCAAACTTAGCAATGCGATAGTAATTAAAATTTAATTAATTCACAAGCAAGATTACTTGTACCGTTATTAAGGTTCACATCTAAAAATCATATTTAGAACTTGTTATTCCTTTAAGATGCTTAATACTTTTTATATCAAAAAACGTTTCGACGAAATCAATTTTTGTATCATATTCATTAAAAAAAAAGAAGAAATTAATCGAAATTCTCACTTTTTTCTTTGTTGATAATTATCTAATATGAATACTTTCAAATTCGTATCTACGTATAATCCTCTCGTTAAGAGTTACATTTAAATTTAAAGTGTTTTAAGTAGATATCAATAAATTAAAAAAAAAATTTTTTACAAAGTGTGTTTTTATAAGAATAAAATCTTGCATTGTTTCAGAATTCTCTTGCTCACATCATTTCAATGGATCAAGCTGAAATTTTCAGAATATCTTACTTGCTGTCTTGGCATCATAAAGCAATCATTAGATTCATCAATTGCTAAAAGAATTTGTCCGATACATATATGTACAATTTTCACTGAATTTTCAGGATTATCTTGAGTTTAGAAAATGGTATATACATTTTATTTAAAGAAAATGATTTCTCTATATTTGTTTTGGTACTAAACAAATTTTTTTAATTGTTAGCCTCGCAACCTAGTGCGCAAGAGATTTTAGTAAAATGGTCACATTTTATTGAAAATATATACATTTTTTGCTATAACTTCAGTAAATCTTGCCCAAAATTTTCTTTTTGTATACGGTACTAAATATGTACGCAAAGTTTAAAAAGGAAAGAATTCAATAGAAATAGTTTTTCATAATGCTATAACAAATACATGGACGACATACTGGAACCATTTTAGGGAAAATAATAATCGCTTTCTGTATTTTTTTCAGTCGAATAAGAACCTTAAGCGTCAAAGGGTTATAAGTACAATATTTTAGACATTAAAAAAATATAACGCTCTAAAAAGTAAAAAATAATACTTTCTGTAATAACGGGATTAAGAAAATAATAGGCTATATCAAATGTTTATTATCTTTATTTAATACAAAGTCAACATTTATTCAAACTACAACTTTTTGGAGTTGGCGTTAGAATAGTATAGTATAGTAATTTGCTGGTATGTTTGGCGCCAACTCCAAAAAGTAGTAGTTTGAATAAACTTTTACTTTGTATTACATAGAGATAATAAATATTTGATCGAGCCTATTATTTTCTCAATCCCTTTATTATAGAAAGTATTATTTTTACTTTTTAGAACGTTACATTTATTGAAGACGGTTCAATTAGCTTGTTAAAAATTTGTATTTAACTCTTTAATGTTCTCAATATAACGACACACACACACACACACACACACACACACACACACACACACACACACACACACACACACACACACACACACACACACACACACACACACACACACACACACACACACACACACATATATATATATATTAGTATATATATATATATATATATATATATATATATATATATATATATATATATATATATATATATATATATATATATGGTCCAAAAAAATTATAAAAAATCATTTATATTTGGCCAGTACTGGTAGTATTGGCCCAATACCAACTTAAAATTTGCATAAGACCACCAGTTGAACATACTCTAACGGATAAAAAATATAATTATTGAAATTGGAAAATCTGGAAACAAGTTAAGCATCAAAATTCACAAAACAATGATGGAAACATTCATGTCAGAAATTGTTTAATTGGCCAGTATTAGTAATATTGGTCTAGTATCGACTTTTTATGGGACCACCTGTGGAACATAGTCTATCAGATAAAAAAGAATTTTCGATATCGATTTATCCGTTCAGGAGTTATGCGTGAACAGGCATAAAAGAAAACATACGGGTCGAATTAATAACCTCCTTCTTTTTGAAGTCGGTTAAAAATTTCAAGGAAATTGAGATGAGTAGGTACGATGTATCAGAAAATTGTAACTTACATACTAAACAGTTAATGAAATTATACTATAATATACCCAATGATTTACAAAGAAGTTATTTCCGAAATTAGCCTGGCAATTGATACATTAAAGAATACGTTGTGAGAAGAGTTAGGTTACTGTTTGGATGACTACTCCATTAACAGAGTGGAACTCCACTTAAAATGAAAATTCATTAATTGCCATAATATACTAAACTTATTAGACTTTAACTCATTATTGGAGAAAAATTTCATTCCAACAGGTTTACTGTATAAAAAGCTTTAGCTCCGGTAACTATTACTTACTATAAGAATAGAAACTATTTTTGCAATAAATATAGATGAAGCACCAGCCGAATACGACCCTGATAAAGTAAAACATTTATTGATGGGATTAAAAAGCATGTAAATGGATTACGTCTTCGCAGATAAGCAATACGCTCACCGGTTAGATTGGACGATAGAATTCTGACAGAAACAAATGCCGAAGCTCCGTGAAGAAGCAAGATAAACGCGCGAGAGAGGAGAGACTACATGCACGCGAGCGGAAAGAACGAGCGAGGAGATGAGACGCCGATAGAGACAGCGAGAGGAACAACGAGGGAAAAGGAAGAGCGCGCTAGAAGCCGGGGTGACATAACGCGCGGAGGAGGCGCGAGGAGAGGAGCAGCAGTCGCAAACGTTAATGGAGAAGGTAAACGTCGCGGATGCTGCTATGTAAGTCACAGCATCGATCTTCGGCTCCGAGTTCAAGGTGATGTATGGAAATGAGGAAGGCCGAAATCGGGCTCTCGCTCTCTCTCTCTCTCTCTCTCTCTCTCTTTCCCTCTCTCTCCTTCTCTGTGTTTCTGCCATAGCGCGAGGGCACTTTAAGGAAGTGTTGACGGGGACGTCGAGATTCGTCGTTTGGAATATATGTACGCCGATGACTTAAACGGCCGCTCCATGCTTGTCGGCACGACATCTCGTGCGCGACATCGAGAGCGAAAAATTCACGTCGCTTCCGCTTCCTTGGCATTCGGTGAGAATACCGAGTTCTTGCTATAGCGTACGCTACGCGGTGTTATCGCTTTCCTTTAAATAAAATTTGCAATATTTGAGATCAAAATTGATATACCGATTGTAGGTACAAGAATATAGAAGTAGTCAGTGCTGAATCGTTGTTCGTGTATAAAGTGTTAAATTGCTATTGAATATAGTTGGATAATTGAAATATAGCATTACGTCACTGAGAACAGCAATTCATATTTTATTGGAAATTGTTTATAAATAACTTTGTAAGAACATTTTGGTAAGTTAAGTAGAATGGGCAGGGTACGGTAAGACACGAGTTTAACCGTTTCATTCCCGAATGTGGTATGTATAATAGTGTAATGTGATTTTTACGCATAAAATAGGCAAAAACGACATTATTGTAGTTAAAAAAGTTATGGGATTTTTACCATACACTGATATTGAGACTTCAAAAGGATCTGACAGGAATGAAAGGGATAAAGACATATGCCTTCTATGTTATATCTTCACCATTTCTTATGATTACAACATAATCCTTATAATGTTTACTTATGATTGCTAAATATTTGATAATGATGCCTTATGAATCGTTTTAGTTATTGACTGCAGTCATAATTTTCATGTATTATCGTATAGATTGATCATAATAACCACAATTTGAATGAATGTCTATTAAATGTTAATTTGCATGAATCCATAACAAACTGGATAATGTTAAAGATAATAAAAACAATTAGTAGCTGTTGATTTAGAATGTATATTTTAAAAATAATCATTAAACTGATTTGGCACCAATATCTTTAAATAATAGTGTACTTGAAAGAATGATCTAATTGTTCGACTAGTTAAATAAAAGAAGTATATGAAAGCAATCAATGCGAATAGATAAGATCAATTAAATATGATATGTAATAGATCGATTAACCGTGAACAAAAATCACATCTAGTATAGACATAAAAGAGTATGGAGTTATAAAGTGAATGTAGCACCTATATTGTAGACTCCTAAAACAGGATTGTACAACAATGCTTCAAGCATTTAAGTCGAGTCATTCTTTCTGAAACGGACCGCTCATAAAACCATAACATCGACGATCACCAGCTTTCGTCATAGCTTAATTTCGATGCATGCATATTATTGCATCCAACTTTAATTAATGCAGTATCTGAATTGATTAAGACAATGTTTATAATTAAAATTTTAAATTTGTGTATTGAATTGTTTTAAATCAAGTATTGTCACAATGCATAGTACTTGTAATAGATTATTACATCATTATATTTGATAAAAAAAGTATAGGTAACACGTATAAACTATAATCTCAATGATATATTATTATTATATCGTGATGGTGATTAAATAAATTTACAGTTTTGTTTATCATAATTACCATCTCAAACTTTATTTGCCTTAAGAAAGAAAAATATACGCATAAACTTTAATATCACCCAATGTTTGCATTAATTGATTATTATCTCTACACGCAAAAATACGGTCTATAAAGTTGCGATACTGATAATATTGACTTTGCATAATTTCGGCGAAATTTACATACTAATTAAAACTTATAAATAAACAATTGATTTAGAAAAACAAGACTTCCACTTATTTTTTCTTTTTATTTCCATGACGCATCAAACAATAGAATCAATCTGTTATTCTCATGAAGAATTTACTTCTATCATCCAAATAAACCTTTGACAAGCGTAGTGCACCACACCAATGAGAGTGTGCAGATTATACTGTATCCACTTCCAGCTATTCTTTCCATTCAGCAATCGAGCGAAGCTTGAATGAGTCGACTCGAAACAACGTTTATCGATGGAAATAAAAGAAGCGCACGCGCGAGGGATCAAGATTGAAAAAAAAACGCCGAAAAACATATTCGGCGCGCATCCACGCACGCAAGGTCCGATCTCAATGACGAAATGATTCATGCGATGATACATGTATATATACAGGCTCGACGCGCATTTTGCTGTTCGCGGCGCATAATACACCACGACGATCGTGCAGCTGCGCCAAAGTGACATCATCCTGGAGACTGCCCGTAAACGTAGGTAATCCATGGTGTGCCGCCCCCCCCCCCCCCATCGGCTTATCACAACGTGCACGAGCTAAAGGGTGCCCGCGCGCAAGTGTACAACGTATCGCGAATCTTCGTCTTGACAATACGAATATATGCTGCAATGCTGACGCATGAGCTCGCACCGCGCGTGGCCTTGATAGTAGCGCACGAGCGTGAGATGTGCGGCTCGGGTCTTATCAATCGTGCGCGGCCTAATTGTTACCGAAATCTCGTGGTGCCGTTACTGTACAATGCTCGGTGCGATGTGTAGCCGAGGATCTGCGATGCGACAATCAGCGTGTCGATTGAGTTTTCGAAAATGATGTTTTGGAGTATTTGCTACAGTGGTAATCAAGCGATGTAGGAGTGCTTTACTTATACGAAACTGGGAATTTCTAGAATGTATTTTTGCTTATACATTGAAAATATTTATTTTTTATTCTGCAGTTTGATATATGGTTTATCGAATTTGTAAATAAAGTGAAGCTGAGGAATGTTGAAATATAATAAATGGTTATAAATATACAAAAGTATATAATTCAGTCACTATAAGTACGCAGACAAGTCATTAAAAGTTGTAATAGAAGATACGTAACCCGACAAAGTAAATATTTACCTCAATTGAAAGTGCAAAGATAAACAATTAATTATATATACAGCAAAAAAAAATTTTTAAATCGAAAAAAAAAAATATATGAAAAATGTAAATTTGATAATTATATGGTTTATATAGATATATAGGTACACGGTATAAATTTGTATAAAATATATGACCCTAGATATTTCCTATTTTTAACACTAAATATTTGACAGTACGCGTAAGAGTGTGTGTCCAACATTCAACCTAGTTTTTATTCAAGGCATGTGTATTTTTATCCGAACTTTATAACATTATCATCGACTTATCATGGTAGCAATTTTGTGTAATACCACTTATTATAGAATCGCACATAAATATGACACTTACTAGTTTTTTTGCCAAATATTCCACAATTTATAAGTTTTGATATAAAAAAAGTGTAAACCATGAACAAACTTGAAATGAGCAAACTAAAAATCGGCGATTAATCTTCTTCCACCTCTTATCGAGGCGCGTGTAAATAAAAAAGTGGGTCAAGCAACGAGACGTAAATGCGTACGTGGGAGAAGGAAAATAATTTTCATAAATGCAACACTTTTTATCAACGAAAATTTCATGTCAATAAATATTAATCAATATGTTTAATTCACTCGCTTGAATCGTAAAAATATTGCAAATGAGAAATTAGCGAATGACGCGGTTCGACTTTGCCATCAATATTTAATTTAACGTAAGAAACAAATAAGCGTGTTCTTGCAATGCATGCATCGCCCGTAATCTGCACGTCCCCCGACAAAAAAAAAGCCAAAATACATTATAAGCAGTGGAATACATCGGTACGACCTTCACTCGATAGTGCATACGCCGGCACAAAGCATGCCCACTTATAAACGTCCGAGCACCGCGACACCCGAGACATCGCAATGTCAACGCAACTCCGCCCACAATCGTCAGCATTACGAGTGAATACAAAAGAAAATTGAAAAAAAAAAAAAATAAATAAAAAAGCAAGCTTCTGCCGAGGCAAAAGTTACCTTCCAGGTTCAGCAGCAAATCGTACATCGCACCCAGCGATGCCCTTGTCGTCGGTAACTTATTACGAACTCAATGATTGCTGGTGACAGTGTTCCGAAGCAAAGCCCGACTTCCAGAAAAGAAATAAAAAAAAAATCGCAAAGATTCGCAAATTTTCAAAATAAACAAACAAAAAATCTTTCGCAATGAACTAGAAACGGCAAAGTACGACTCGACTCTACGGTCGATCGGGAGCATATCCAAGCTAAGCGGCTCGGCGTATCCGGCAAAATTTTGGCGAGCGCCTGCACTCACGCAGTCAAATATCTCTCTCTCTCTCTCCTTCTATCTCTTTCTCTCTTTCTTTCCTTCTCTATCTCTCTCTCTGTTTCTTTAGAGCGCGCGTGTGCACAGTCAACAGCAGCAGCAGTGGCGGCCGCAGCAGCAGCAGAGTTTCGCGCGTGCGTGCACGGGTGGGGGGAGGGGTGGGCGTCGGGGAGGGGAGAGGCCTAGAAGAGAGAGAGAGAGAGAGAAAGAGTGTGATAGAGGACGCCGGCGGGGAGGTAATTTCGGGTGCGGAGGGGGTGGGGGTGGGGAGGGGAGGAGGAGCAGCAGCAGCAGCAGCGGGAGGTGGAGGAGGGAGAAGAGCAGCAGCAGCAGCAGTGTAGCAGAGCAGCAGCGGCACCGGCTGGCTCAAGGTCGCCGCGGGGCCGCACGCGCGCCTTTCGGCTCACGCACACTGGCGCACCGCGACACGAGACGCAGACACGGAGACGACGACGACGACGGCGGCGGCGGTGTACAATAGTACTGCGGCTGCTGCACATGCGCGCTGGCACTGCATCGCTCGCTCTTTCGATTCATGACCGGTGTAATGCTTTCTCGCTTCGATCTCGAAAAGTTAGACTGTGTGTGTGTGTGAGAGCGATTATAAGAGAGAAAGGGATAGCGAGCGATATCAATTTCGTGGTAGAGGAGCGAATACGAAACTCTAATCGAGCGTGTGTGTGTATGTGTGTGTGTGTGTGTGTGTGTGTGTGTGTGAGTGTGCGTGTGTGTGCGCGCGCGCGTGTGTGTGTGTGTAGTTTATGGCACGACGATTTTTTCGGCGAGTATTATAGGCTGTGATGCGCTGCGTTTCGTAATCAACGTAATAGGGATTTTTGGCGCGGCACGGCGTGGGCGGTGTTATCGCGTTGCTGACGCCTGAGGATGTGCTTCGTTAAAAATAAAGTGCAGCTTTGCTAAGCGTTGTTTGGGTGTACCCATTTCTTCTTTTTTTTTTCGTTTGAGGCTGCTACGCGCACGGAAATCACGGAATTCGTGTTATGTAATGGCTTGTGGATGATGATAATAATGGATGCGTTGTAAACGATTTATTTTCGTGCATTTCTGAAGAACCGCGGATGTTTAGACTAGCGCATCTTGTTTTTTTGTTGAGGGGTTGATGTATTTTTAAAATGCGGAAATGAAAGAATACATGCGGATCTTAGGAATTTTTAAAATTATAGATACTTTGATTTTAGCACACCATGAGCAATGCACCGCATGAGATTTCTGAGTACATTTGGATCATCATGATTATAAAGTTTGCAGATTATATCAATTACTTTTGAAAAACAAAAAAACCCACATGCATTGTTTACCATTAATCTTTATCTGAAACGTTCGCATATTGCCACATATCCTACACAATGTTGATTAGCATTTTGCATTTCATGATTAATGAATTGATGAATTTATTTTAATTGTACATAATAAAAATTGACTTCAGTTACTTGAACGGGATAATAAATATTTAAAGTTGAAGTTTAGCATTACAAAATTCAGGTAAAGCCCAAAAGAAAATGCATAAGTAGTAACAGACAATGATAAGACACGTTCAAGAAAAACATCAAACCAACGAATGAAGTTCCTTATCTATACAAAACTACGCAAATTCCTTCATTCAAACAATAATAAACTTTGTTACTCGCGAAATCTCAACGACATAATTTACGATTTCGTAACTGTAAATTTGTGTACTCCGCTGTCAAAATTCAGCGCCATCAACTTCAAACCAAAAAATATTACGAAATTAAAAAAGTGTGCTACCAATGGCGCTAAACTCTATACAACGTTTCACAATCTTATCTGATCCATCTGTTCCCTGCAACCTCCGAGCATTAATTAACGCAGCCATTTGCATACTGCACCTCGAAACTCAAAAACACACGCACCGCCCGAAACTGAAACAAAAAAAAATGCAGAAACACAAAGCGCGCGCGACGCAGAGTAGAGAGAGACAGAGAAATCCGCAGCTAGCCGTAAAAAAAATAGAGAAAGCTCGTAGAGGGAGAGCAAAGTCGCATTGTTAGAGCATGAATCCCGGCGTGGCGCGGATGATTAGGTTTCTCCTGCGGTCGCGCATATATGTAGCCCGTAGCAGCGGTTGTGCATGCCGCTTGCGTAATCCCCTTCGGTCTTTCGACCAAAAACTTTCTGTCCCGCCGCCGACGCTGACGCCGACGCCGGAGCCAAAGCGCGAGTGTGTGCGTATATAGGGGCCTCCTTTTTTTCGCGCACGGCTCGCCCGCGCGACGAAGAACGTTTGGAGGAGTTTTATATATAACTAGTTCGCTCTCGTGCAGGCCTCCATCCTCTCTTACGGGATTGTCTATCTTGCTCTACTTCGTTGACTTCTTATGTACTGCGCGCTCTTGCGTCTTTCGCGAGCTGCGCGTGGCTCGCTTTTGTTTTCGCGAGAGCTTAATTGACTTATGAACTTGTTGCGAGTCAATTTCAAGAAGTAAGCAAGATTTGGAATTCTCTATTTGTTGATGAACAAAAATTTTGTTATAATGAAAATATGCGAATGCGTTGCGCTTTCATTGAAATGTATTTAAGATATTTAGAAACACTCGATTAAGGAAAGAAGCTGCAGAAAAACGTGTTACTTGGGATTATGAAAGATGTATATGATGAAATCTAAAAAAATACACTTTCTTGTGTCCAGAAATCGCAAAAATAATTTGAATGCTGGGGTTGCCAAACCTTTTCTATATCATTTTAGGGGCCAAATTATGAAGAAAAACGCACTTGAACAATTAAAATTGGCCATGTGACTATCTTTTTCTGGCAAATTAGATGTTTTTTATATATAACAAAAAAAGGATTTTACTGCGCAGTTAATAACTGTGCACACAAAGGTACAATTTATTTTCCAATAAGTATATAAAAGTAGAAGAAAAGACCTTTAATTTGAGTTTTTGTTCGTTAAAATTGGATGCCCGGTGTAAAGTTATGACCAATTGAAAATAGAGTAATAAAAATAAAGTAAAAAATGGAAAATCCGTCCGTTACTGCCCTATTTCCAACAAATTTTTACCCTATTTTCAATTGGTCATGACTTTGCACCGGAACATCCATTTTCAAAAAACAAAAACTCAAATTAAAGGTCTTTTCTTTTATTTTTATATAGTTTTTGGGAGAAAAATTGTCCACCTTTGTGTGCACAGTTATTAACCCTTTTCTTTTTACTATATATATATATAAAGTACCTAAATTGCCAAAAAAACATAGTCACATGGCCAATTTTCATTGTTCAAACGCGTTTTTCTTCATAATTTTGCCCCTAAAACAAGATAGTAAAGGTTTGGATACCCAAGCATTCAAATTTCTATTTGTGATTTCTGGACCCAAAAAAGTGTATTTTTTTAGATTTCGTAATATACCTTCTAATATCTAACCTTTCAAATCGCCAGTTAACGCAATGCAAAACACCCCGGCAAAATTATTTTATAAAAAAGATCTTTTTTGTTAGTTTCAAAACAGTTTTTTAGATGGATGTTCAGTTTTTCATTTAGAAACATGCCATTGACTAATTCCATGTAATGTGAAAAGAATCATCTTACGAAAATGCATTGTCCGTTGCACGATGAATAATTTTATTCGGAATTTGACCAGAACTCGTACACCAGGAATGGAAATTACCGCAAAAACGAATGCATTTATTTTGCAATGCCAAAGGTTACGCTTAGTTTACCTATTATGTCAGACGAAAACATTAACTTGAAAAGTTACGTAACATCCATCGAGTATAACTTGCGCAGACAAAAAACACGTCGATCTTTTATCAGCGAGTCTATTATTGCGCGTTACCTCGATTGCTTCGTCGTATATACTCGACATTGCCAAAAAGTGATAATGATCGAGCAATTATCGCAGAAATATATTCTATGCCCTGAAGCATATTAAAAACAGATACCGTTCGAAAAGATGGCCAAAATGCAGGAATAATTGAGCCGCATGACTAATAACAATCCAGTTCCCCTTTACATGATTACACATCGAAGGCCCCTCATTGGGAAATCCAAAAGATCTAAGCGTCGTAAAGTCGTGCGTGCACTATATAAGACTGCGAGCGTGTAACCTCGAGCGTCCAGGTCCGACTGCGCAGTTCCCGAAAGCGCGGCAAGGACAAGCTACTCAAAAAGGGTAGCTATACAGCTAGAGTTCGGCGAGAGGGAACCTGCATCGCGGTTTGTGTGTATCCGGAGCGAGCTGGATGCTTTGCCGGTGACGTCACGCGCGGGATTTCATCTTCGCGAAGCGCTCGCGCCCGTGCAGAAAAAAGAAACAAAACGCCGAGAGCGCCGCTGCAGCACTGATTCACCGCACGCATCGCACAAAGAGGAAGTGTGGCGCGCCGAGGCGGACCAACGAGAGAGAGAGAGAGAGAGAGAGAGAGAGAGAGAGAGAGAGAGAGCGGACGAGAGTTGCGACCATCGTGTTTCTCCGCGCGCGTGCATGCCAGCCAGAGAAACAGAGTATATACGACCCCGCGTATATAATATAGGATAATTATAGGACTCTCGGTTTGCCTAAAAGCATACCCGATACACACGCTGCTGCTGCTGCTGTTCGCTCTCTCTCTCTCTCTCTCTCTCTCTCTCTCTCTCTCGGTCTCTGCTGCTGCTCAACCGTCGATCACTTCTGCGAATCGCCGATCGGCGAAATGAAACGCAGCACGCCTACTCCTCTTGCGCGCGCGCTTCTCCCCTCGCGCCAACGACACACCGTAGTGCTATAAGCCCAAGCGCCGCGCATAAATATTGCACAATGGCCAAGCCAAGCGCGCGGCGCCTTCTTGCCTTGCACCGAGCACCGTGGATTTTTTCCTTCGTGCAGAGGACTCACTGTGGGATTCCCCTCGGCATGTGGATAAGTTTTACTCGGAAATTGAAAAATCGCTTCGAGGGGTTTCGCTTTCTACGAGTGATTTGATTTTATTCTCTTTTATATTCTTTTTCTTTTATTTTATTCTTTACTTTGCAGAAGTGCTCTGATTCACTTTAATTCGATGGATACGTATTAAGCCTTACGTGGAGAGTCTACGAAGTTTGTCTTGCGGTATGTATGTAAAAATGGATATTTTTAGAAAAGCTCACAATTTTATAAAACTAAAGTAGGCATCGCAAGCTATAATTTGCAATGTGTCATGTAAGATGCAAAAGTTTGATTGATTTCGAAGTAATAAGTCTGAAATTTAAGTAATCTACAATCAAGGTAATTTTTACCGTTTGTCAACGGATGCATGGATTTTTATTTTACTGTAAAGTCAGGATCTTTCGCGTTTACTATAAATTTAATATAATTTTATTAGTTTACAACTATAATTGTAAACATAATTTTTATCAGAAACTTCTCTGTGTGTAGAAAAATAGCTGGCTCGATAGCCGTGGTTAAATCATTAAAGCTACAAACTTTTACAGATATAATATAAATTTGCACAATATGGAGTCATATTTTGCTTGTGAACCCCTACTAGCAAAAATTCTGAAACACGAGCTTAATTATTTATCAAAAAGTTGTTCTCCAGTGTTTGAGACAGATCCTTAACCTAAAGATTCTGAACTCTCCTTGTTAGTATGAATGATAAAAAGCATACAAAATAAACTGTAGAACGCGATCAATAAATACAAATTTTTGCACATTTACAAAAAAACACAATCATAGATGTAACCGATTCCCCGTGAAAACGTTTGCCCTTAAGCCAATCTTAAAAATCAAAATTTTGCAACTGAGAAGCAAACTCTCACGAAAGTGGATACATGACTACGACGTATCCCAAAGGTATAATATATGCAGAGCGGTGGAGGCGCCCGTGCGACTGCACTATGCTGCGCGCGAGAGTAGAGGCTGTTGTTCTCCAAAGTCACGCCGCGAAATCGGCAACGCGCGCGTGCAGTCTCTATAGAAACGACGCGCAGAAAGCCTATATGTGTATATAGATATGTATTATGTGTAATAGGCGCCCGATGTGTGTACACCAATGCGCCCGGATATTCCCGGTATATATACATGGACGCGCGACATTTGCAACGGCGCGCCGCTCCTACATTTAAATTTTTTGTTTTCGCGCGCGCGCGAGCGAGCTGCATATCGCCCGAGTGCATCGACGAAAGCGGTGGAGCGATATTTTTAGGCGGAAAAACACTTTGACGTTGGCGGACTTGTTTTTCGCGACTTTATCCTGCTTTTCGTTTCTACGAATATTATTATGTAGTTAAAGTAAAGTTATTGAATGTTTACACTAACGTGATGGGTGATTTTAAAAAATTTTGCAATTTTGTATTGCATTGTTATACAACTAAGCATAATGAAAAAAAAAGAATTTAAATTGCCATACGTTATGATTATTCACTCGCGTTTTATTATTTTACATGATTTACATATCATTTTTAAAATAAGAACGTTATAAAATGAATAATAAAAAATCAACAAACGATAAATGTAAGCAGGGTGGAGTGCCTAAATGCAAAAAGTAACAATACTTTATTATATAGAAAGCTATAATTTATTTTATTTTTTAATTACAAATTGAAATTGCAACGATTTGTATTTAATCTTACATACAAATATCCTGAAGTTTGTGTGTAAGCATTACGACAGTTAGTATTTCTGTAAATCTTCAATCAATTGCATATTTCAAAGGTTCTAATAATACATTGATTTTAAAGGTCATTTATACCTGAAATAAAGTGAATTATGTTATAATAAAAGGGAATTATAACACAGAAACCAACTTAAACACTAGAATACCACGATGCTTATATAAAATATTGAACATTATTGAGATGATTATAACAATCTTGGTATGGGTATACCCATACAAATTACATACTCTTATATTTATTATATTTCTTAAATATTGTAGTTTTTGATTCAAATAAATTCTTTAAATAAAATTTTAATTTCTTTAAATATAATTTGTATTATAAAACAGTTTATAAATAGGCTAATATATTTTGTTGTTTGCTTGCATCTCTTGAGCGCCAAACCGACACGTCTGTTACTACTGACCCATCTGATATTCCTTATTATACTAAAACGCATGTAAAATTAATCCGCATATCTTAAGTGATAGAAAAAATGTTGTTTATCACTATATAATGTAGTTCTTTTTAAAACTAACTTATATCGCTAACATGTAGGGGAGAAAAGCAAAAGAATGTACTTAAATATTTTTCATAAAGTATTTTCATTTATTATAATCTTACTTACGTAATAATACTTATAAAAGTGCCATAGAACGCCTAAAAATAATTAATATGAACAATTACGAATTAGACGGGGTAAAACGGGGTACTTCAGTATTTGCTTCAGAACAGGATCTAAATATATTTAAAATTGAATAAAAATTACTTTTAAGTAACAATATCCTAATAGAAAAGTGAAAATTTTTCAGTTCTATGAATCTAACCGTTGACTTATAATTAATTTTTTTTTACGACTTTTGTCAAAATAGTCAGTTTTTGCATTACAAAGCGTTTTATAAATAATCTGCTTTCTATAAGGGTAATAACATTTGTTACCATTTAAACTTAAATTTCTTCAACATTTGAAGAATAATTACTTTTTTTTTTTTAAATTATTCTTTTTGTTTTTGATACCCCGTTTTACCTTACCTCCGTTTGCCCTAATATATTTAAATAGCTTATTGTATATCGATTGTAATCTCTAAGGTCGCTTTTCAAAGCTTTTGAATAGCACTACAACGTCATGTGCTTAGATGTTTACTAGAGTGATTTCGGCTGTTGTCAGTCTGCAAGTACGTAAGTCAAAACTTACAATAGTAGAGGCACGTAACGTGATTAAGGATTCTATTTACGTTTATCTTTCTAGTAGGAAAGACCGGGGCAAAACTGAACGCGGGGTCGAATTCGAACAGCTTCGAGACTTATAACTTTAACGCTGAACGGGATGTTGTGGATATAAGTTATATCCTTATTTTGTCAAAGCCACAACCTCCAGTTGTGCGTGAAACTTAAACATATCGACGCACTGTAGTGTTCGTATTCGAGGCAGTGTTCAGTTTCGCCCCGGTCTCCCCTACATACTATAGCGATTTTAATCGGTTTCGCACGACGCAAGCATGTATAATCCGAGATAGCGCCGGCGCCCCGTTTTGCACCACCTTTCACCTATTACTATATAACGCATCTCAAACATTGTCGCGATTGAATTCACATTCAATTAATTACTGAAGAGCGCAGCCGAACGTGCACCGACAAAACCATCTCGAACTGACAAAACCAGCGACGTGCACGCACCGAGAACACAATCATCATCGCTTTTCACTTTCCGGGCGCATTCAGATAATCGCAGTATATAAGCTGCAGAAAGCAGCAAAGAGAGAGAGAGAGAGAACCAACCCCGACACTCCGACAATCCCCCGCGTCAATTACGGAAAGGCGGCTCCGCGCGTATAATGAGCGGCACGAAAATAACCCCGCGAAAGATTTACGTAAGACGCCTAGCTGCGACGGGGCGGCGCGCGGGGAATAAAGCGCAGGACATAATGAAGGAAGCCATTATTAGCATCCGTGCATACGGTATATATATACATATACACGCGAATTTTGGAGTACCGCGCGAACACGCACATCCCGATGCTATATAGATGCTGCTGCTGTACAGTGCTTGTGCGAGAGCCAAGGGTGGAAATCTGCGTAGACGAGAGGGAAAGTTGCCTGCGTGTGTAAGGCTGGAGGGAGGAAGACGGAAACGAAGCGAGTCGGGAGAAAGAGAGAGAGAGTGAGCGTGTATATATATAGAGGAAAGAGCATCGTCGCTGCTGGACCGGGGGATGGAATGGATGACGTCGGCGGGGCGCGGAGAACGGCATTCTGCGCAATTGGGGAGCTGCTGCTGCGGCTGCTGCTTTTCAGTGCGGGTTTTTCGCGATGGGAAATCGGAGCTTGGCCTCTCGGCAGAACTGACTTCCAGGGTATTTTCTTACAGTTTCTTAAGATTCTTTTGTTTGGACGAATAGGAAAGAACGTAAAATACCTCTTGAAGATCACTTCTGATTTAATTGAAGACTTATTTAAGGTTTTGGATATTTATAATAATAGATTTGCTTTCATTCTATTTAGTTAAAAATTAAGGTGGTTCTCGCACACAGGTGCATATTATGGCGGGTGTTTCGGTAGGCTCCATATTTTTTATACTTTAAACTTCTTGAGAAGCTCAATGACTTACAATTTTCAGAGTAAGTCTGAGTTTCAGATAGCAATTAGCCTATACTCTCTCTAATTAAATTTCACGTGGTTCCCTTGATTTGAAACATGAAAACTCGATAAGAGGGCACATTTCTCGAAAGAACAATTCACAATGCAGATCAACTGCAACAATTCATTTAAAATCCACACATCCGTAATAACTACAATTGCATTAATTTGAAATTCGTGGCTATAACCCTAGGCAAAAAACCATCAGCCATTACACTCACGCATTTCTCGTCGTCATTAAAAGTAGAAATAACCTATCCATCTTCGGATCCCTCGCTGCAGCTACATTATTCTCGCCGCGTACAGCTCCGTAGCAATATACTCTAAGAATTTTACAGCCTCTGTGCCCTCGTAGTATACGCCGCGCTCTACGCACTCTGTCTCTCCTTCATCCCTCTCGCGTCCATCCGTCTCTCTCGCTCGATCACCTTCTCTCTCTCTCTCTCTCTCTCTCTCTCTCACTCTTACTCTTACTCTTGCTCTTACTCTGTCTCTCTTGCCGGGGGGCGAGCGAGCGCACAGTCAATACTGCAGCAGCAGCAGCAGCAGTGAGCCACCCCAGTAAAGCCTAGCCTTCTCTCTGTCTCTCTCTCTCTCTCTCTTTACCCTCTTCTGCAGCAGAGCACCCCTGCACACGCAGCAGCCGCCGCCGGGCCACGAACTACTACTACTACGACGACGACGAGGAAGCATTTGGGGAAAGCGAAGCTGTAGGAGCACGGAGCAATAGGGGTGTTTCAAGTATATTTCAATAAATATGCATTTGTTTAAAATAATTTTCTTTTACCTATTGACTTGAATTGTGAGGTGTTATATTCTGCAAATATGAGAATCATTTCAAGCAAGGGATTGATTATGATATCGTTTTGACTTTTCAAAGCGGCTTCCCTTTTTTCTTCGTTTTTTGACATATATGGAATAACTTTATTCTTACAAGGGGAGTATCTCACCTCCGGGACACGAATTTTGATGAGGCTTTGGGAGGTGTCTTTTGGTATCTAGAAATGAAGACTTTGACTGGTTAGAGCAGCTAACATTGCTCCAATCCTGACATACAGCTAAAAAACATTAGTATTGCTCATATACGTAATGCTAAAATTATCGTATATAATATATACTAGCAATGTTAATATAACAAGTTGTATCTCAGGATAAGGACAGCGTTAGCTGCTCTGACTAGTCAAAGTCTTCATTTCTAGGTATTAAAAGACACCTCCCAAAGTCTCATCAAAATTAGTAACCCGGAGGTGAGATACTCTGCTTATTGAGGGAGCAGTGAGGCTGCCAGTAGCTGACAGTATATTTATGCAATATAAATCGCTGAGAGTAAGCTCCTCTCCTAGCTGAGAGTGCAGCCTTATATTTCATAAATTAACTTAATCATTCAAAAATCGGGTATCTTACGTCACGTACTTTAACATTGTGCCTGATTTGTTTATATTATCGTCATAGACAGATATCATAGATAGAAATCGTTACCTTACATATAAGCTAGTGTGCTAGGATTAGTTTTTAATGAGAGAGTGATAATTATCAATAATAGTTCAGTAATAAAGTTATTATCATGCTTGTGTTCATAACATTATTATGTTTCTGAAGGTTATATTCATTGTACAATTTCTAACTAAAGTTCGTTTTTGAGGCAAAAAACTACAATATATATTATATATATAAGTATGTGAAGTAACTTCTTAAATTTTTAGTTCTTGCATTATGTGGAGAAATATAATCTGAGCAATATTCAACTTATAAGTTTCAACGCTACGTTTCTCCACATAAACTACGAGAATTAAATATTACAGAACTATTTTGAATAATTATTTATCACTAATTTTTAGCAAAGACCTTACGGGCAATAGAATCTTAAGTGTAGCTAATCCAATAATTACCACGTGCTTCTGATCGCGCTCCTACCGTCTCACGTGTCTGATACAGGACAAGAAAAGCAGTAGTCACTATAAATCATGCTCTTCTTATTCTGATAATTTCTACCTCTTGGTCATAATGTGACAATCGCATTTACTTGTTACATAATCATGGGGTCACGATACGTATTTCACAGTCTCTCGCGTAGATTTTCTTAAAACAGCGATTCACAAATTTCTTATCTCGAAATGCTCTTCTTACCCCAGAAGTTCGATTTTCGCCCCGGACTCCCCTATATATACGCAGACGCGCAGAACTGCGCCATCCAGCCCACAGCAGCAGCAGCAGCAGCAGCAGAGAGCGAGAGGGAGATAGCGCGTAATTGCCGAAGGGCGTTGCGAGAGAGAGAGAAAGAGTGCGCGTAGGTACTATATACGGCACGGCCGCATCGACGCAGGAGAGAGAGAGAGAGAGGGATAGTGAGAGAAAGAGTATAAAAAGGGGTTGGTGCGATAGAAATTCTGATGAAAGCGCAGATTCTCGGCCGAGGCGAGAGACGTCGAACGCGGCTCGGGGGAGGCGGCGGGTGACGGCGGCGATTGAAAAAAAGGAAGAGAGAGAGAGAGATGAGCGTAACGAGGAAAAAAAGCGCTGATGCTTTTGACGGTTTTCCTTCTTCTTCCGTTCGGCTCTCTCGCCGCAGAGCTCGCCGCGCGCTTCTATATAGCTATATAGATGTATGTGTCTCTCTCCCTCTCTCTGTGTGCTTTTTGTTAGAGAGAGAGAGAGTGTATGGAGTGAGAGAGAGAGAGAGAGAGCGAGAGAAAGAGAGAGAGAGAGAAAGGGGAACAAAAAGAGTTCGGCCAGGTTCGAGGACGCGCTAATTAAAATCGCCGAAAACTTTTTTTTTGCTCCCCGTGCGCAGTAGTCGGTTCATTTTTGTTTTATTCTTCTCTTTTCCTCTTTTCCGATGCGGTATTATATGTATAGGGTTTCGACGCGAGCGCGGGATCGAATATTATATTCGCGCGGCTTTCCGCCCGATTGCGCGAGTTTTCTTTCATTACGGATTTTTGTTCCGCGTGAACGTCAGCGAGAAAATAGTTTTTAATTAGTAATTCATTAAGTTATGTTGTTATGGAGAATGGCACGAATTGAAATTTATTATAGCTAGTTGGGAAATTATGTATGCTAATAAAAGATAAACTGAAATTTGAAAAAAATCATAATGCAGGTGTACGGGAAAACAGAGCGTATCGTTAAATATAGAGAACAAACAAACAAAAAATGTATATAGCCACTCGTTGGTCGCGATGGTATATACATAAGTTTGAGCACGTTATTCAAATAAAATATGCATGAGCAGAGCAAAATAGTAGCCTCGGTTTCATTCACTCGGAGAATACATAGAATTTCGCTTCAGTCCGATGTTCAGGCCGATGAACTGTAAACAACTGTTAGGTTTAATACTTTTATTTACAATTTGCAAACCACACAAATAAATTATTCTTTCAAAACGATATCGTATATAGTGTTTGTTCATTTGCGGCGTATTAAAAGGTTCAATTTGGAGTACGAATACTTATTTGATCAAAATTAGTAAATGAATATGATAACCTTCATTCGTTTATTTGCGTAGACGAATTTATTTATTTGTTCTTATTTTATTATATCGATATTAATTGATAAATTATAAAAATTATTAAATATTATATTAATTTATTTAAAGAAGCACTTAATCCAATATTCAATTTATAATTTTTCAAGTCATTATTTAGGTATAACTTTCCCATAGACTAGAAGAGAGTTAAAAAAAATCATGTTATTCATACCAAATTTGCATAAATTACAATGGAAATTATTGTTTATATTATTTAAATAATTATATATAAAATAAATTTCTTTATCAAGAAAGCAATACTACTGCATGCACCACAATTAAATAAAAAAACTACTATTTCAGAAGGAAATAAAGAAAACCGAAAAATGTCATACCACATCGACTAATGAATTAACGTCGCCGTCTCCGATAAGCAATCAATCAGTCCGACACCCCGCGCGACACCTCCCAAAAACAAAGTGTAAAAGCGCTTCGATGCATATAAGCAAGCAGGAACAGCAGCAGCAAGAGCTTTAGATTGAAGAGCGCGATAAGTCCGCGTTCCATTGACGAGGCGGGGCGCACACAACGAGGAAGTAATAAAATTCACCAAAGAAGCCAGTTCTCGCGGGCCGAATAATAAGATGCATTTCGGTTACGCGCGCACGGCGCGCATATATAGGCTCTTTCCCGTTCCTCGCGACCAGCGGAGAAAGAGAATGAGAGAAGGAGAGAAAGAGAGAGAGAGAGAGAGAGAGAGAGTCGGCTTTAAATGAAAACCGGTAATGCACGAGTGCGACGACAAGCGAGAACGAGAACGGAAGAGCCGCGGCGCGCACGTTTATACATCCGAGGGAGTAAAGTGCCCCTGCCTGGCTCTCTTTCGCGGTGCAGGTTTCTTTTTCTATGAGGCGAAACTAGCCGAGGAGAGGACTTTTACTTTATGCTATACCCGTCTTTGCAGTTTGCGATTTTTATTCGACTGTTCAATTTCTTTCTCTTTATTCTTCTTTTAATTTAATTACCTGTACTGCACAGTTATTTATTTAAAAGAGCAGGATTCGATCCCAATTTGTAATAGATAAGGTATAATTTTACGCAGCAAGTAATCGCTAATTATAATAAATTATTATAATTATTTGCTTTTATGAAAACATGACACATTGCAGAAATTTTTAATTTTCGAGTAATACATCTCCAGAAACATAAAAACATAATGACTAGGGTGAGATTTTTACGCTAAATCTATTAATAGCCATATCCATTAATAACCATAAATAGCTATCAATGGTTAAATACTGGCTGTTAACGAAACCAATTTCCATCAAAGTAATTTTACTAGTAGCTTATGGATAATAATTTTGCAAACTAGTATACATTTAAAGCCATCAAAAACCTAAACTTATCTATAGGATACACAAAATTCAACCCTTACACTCGTAACCATGAACTCGCAAAGTACCTTGCACATTGACAAGAGAAACATAGTGTTTTACTGTCTGCATAGAAAAAAAAAGAATTTGAAAATACCGGTATCGCTCGCCATGAGAAACGTAAAAGAAAAAGAGGGAGCGCAGCAGTGGCAGCAGCGAACTACACGCTGACAAAGCGCAGGTGTTCCCTTCGGTGCACTTCTAGGTCCTAGAAACGAGCGCGACCGGGCGCGAGAGACCGCATAGAGCGCTTCTGGCGCACATAGACGAGAAATGAAAAAAGAAGGAGGGAGAGAGAAAGGAATAGGAAAAAAATCGATCGCGCGACGAGTGCATCCTGCGGAGCCGAGCACATACACATCGCGGAGAGAAAGTAGTATACGCCACTCGGATTAGAAGCGAGCCAATAACGCTTTTCATAGAGCGAGAGAGGGAGATGCGGTCTTTATTTTTGCGCGCTCGCGAGGGGCCTCGCATGCCGCCGAGGACCTCATTCCCATTATTCCCAGACGTCTACTTTTCTAATAGTCGTCTAGGACTATACAGCGTACTGGCGTGCGCTGCAGCACGACCGAGGGTCATGACGTTTGCCCTTATATGCGCCGCGCTGAGAAATTCTTAGCGCGTGTATGTATCTGTGATGTATGGTGGTAGCGCCACTTTTGCCCCGTATAACGCTTTGCCAACGAGTCGAATGCACAGAATAGAATTTATACAGCTATAAAAGGAGTTTTTGTATTCGCGCTGCATTCGAGTTTTATGCGTTCTCCTTATTTAAGGACTAATTTTATAGATCTACCTACAATGTATACATTACTTTTATTGCGCCGAGCATTTTTCATACTTGTTTTCAGTCGAAATTCGTCTCACGCTTTTTAAATATAATTTCAGAGTGATTGTAGTAAATGCTCGAATGTACATTTCATACTTAAATACCATTTGCATAAGAGTCGACGATTTTAAATATTTCTTACTTGTAATAAAAGATATTAGATATGTTGTATTTACGTATTAAAAGCCCCTGTATTTAAATTCAATTGACAAATATTTTTAAGAACAATGTAGCAAAACTAAATAGAGAGGCGAAGACACTTACGCTGAAAAGCGCAATCGACGAAAATGCAACTGGCGCACGATTTCAATCCAGACTCGATCTCATCCAGCGAACAAACTCCGAATAACGGTATATACACGCCCGCGCGCTTACCGATTCACTGTGATTTATCGCACTGCGACGAGATCCTCGGCGAAACGTCAACTCGCAACTGAGAGCAACACACGCATATAGCATTCGAAATCGTCCAAAATATTTGAATCGCAAGCCTCGCGCGACGCGCTAAAAATTCTGGGAAAGCACATCGGACCCGATTTCTCGAAATCGACGACAGCAGCCTCGATCGTGTTTATCCATTGTACCTTATACATTACACTGGGTACTGTATATACGCAGGCGATGCGTGCGCTGCGCGAGAACCGCCTGTTATTGTTGCATTCGCGCCCTTCGCGCTCGTTCACCTGTGTTTATTGACGCGCGCAAGCGACGGTATAGCTTGAGAGAGACTTAAGATTAACGCGATGAAAGGGAATGATTAGAGGGACGAGGGAATATCGTTGACGCGTTTGCGTGTATATCTGAAATCGGATGAAACGGAGCCGGTATTTTTCTACTTAGAGTTGCAGCAGAGCTGACGTTGTGTACTTTGCTTTGAGAGTATGATTGTCATTATTGTTAATTATTTTTTACAATTTAACTAATTAATTTTATGGTGTTTGAATATTCTTTAATTTGCAATCTTTGTCTAAAATTGATTTATCGAACAGTTATGAAAAAATGGCTAATTTTTAATAATTCAGTACCTTTGAACATTGTATACAATTCATAGATTGCATATTTTTATTTTTGTGTTTTTATTTGTTATTAAATACTTTTATACGGCTCCAGATTTGTACAGCATATTATATACATTGATAAAAGTATATTTTTATTCTAGAAATATTTATAGACATAATTAATCATAATAAGTCTTTATATATTTTTCTTTAATAAATGATATTAAATTTTGCACATTTTTTGCAGTGTACATACACTGCACATTGCAACGATGTTATTTTTTATAAATGAAAATTTCATGAAAAATTAAAGAATATCATTATAAAGGTCATTAAAATAGATTAAAAAATAATGGTTCATTATGATCCATTGTATCAAAAATCTATGTAATTCAGTACAAATGATGCAGTCAATGAAATAAATACGCTATGAAAAACGTGTAGATTTTAATTAATAACAAGTGACAATTAAAAAAATCATCGTTATAAACATTACGAAAAAATCTAATTAAAAATAACAAAATATGTTGTCAATTCATTTATATGTCACCATCAGCCGAAACAAAAACAGTCTTACATCAGATAACATAATCACCGGCTGAAGCCGGTGCAATAAACAAAAATGAAAGATTACGCGCATATAAGTCTCGCAGGCCACTGCAGCTTGCGAACAAGCGTACACGCACGTACGTATTGCGCAGCATATGCATATATATATATACATACACTCCCCGCAGCTCGAAACGCGCGTGCGAAGTATATGACTCAATCGACTTACTGCCGGCAAAACACGCATAAGTACTATATATAACCCGGTGGTCCCTACGAAACGACAGCACCGCTGCACTGCAGTTTGGTTATACCGA
The DNA here is from genome assembly GCA_949152435.1 of Gastracanthus pulcherrimus. Lineage (NCBI taxonomy): Eukaryota > Metazoa > Arthropoda > Insecta > Hymenoptera > Pteromalidae > Gastracanthus > Gastracanthus pulcherrimus. The sequence continues at coordinate 152,347,770 of OX424574.1, read as the reverse complement.
AGTAAAAAAGGAGAAAGATCGATCACTCGCATAGATAAGCTTTGATATAAAAGCCAGCATTGTCCCGACGAACGGCCAACGTTGAACGAGGTATCGCGTGGCAAGAGAAACAAAATCCGTCAACCCTTTTTCAAATCGATCAATACGCACAAAATTCGCGTATATGCCTTTATAATTAAACAACTTATACACACTTTTTCGCTTACTCACCCCGTGACAATATCCGTGAACCGACACTACAGCGTACAAAAAGGTAAACACAATCGTTGATGTACAAAATCGTCCTGCGATTTGAAAAAGCCGGCAAGTTCTTACGAATACCAGCGACACACTGCACTGAAACTGCACCAAAAACCACGTGCAGTCCCACGTGAATTCACGCTCAAAGAACCGATATCCTTGTAGGCGTAAAAAACGTAGGCCAAAAAGTACCTATACGCCGAGGTCACGTGCCGCCGCGAATACTGCGCTGCGACTTCCGCGTCATTCTCGCTCTCTCTTCTTCGCCCAAGAGCAAAACAAAACGTCAAGCAAACGCGTGGGTGTGCGCGCGTACACCTTCAATTAAGATCGACGAGCGCTGCTAATTACCCGCGTACCGTATACGGACTGAGACGGAACCAAAGATTCGCGCACGTGCAGCGAGAGCGAAAAAAAAAGAACCGGGCCGCGCGTATAAGTATCTAAAAGCGCGAAATATAGAAGCTAAGCACGAGAGGCCGGCTCGGCTCGAATTGGACTGTGCGCTAGTCGCGAGTCCCATAGGCCTGCACACGCATTTTCTTCTCTCTCTCTCTCTCTCTTTCTCTGTCTCTCGCTCTTTCTCTCGCTCTCTCTCTCTCTCCTTTCTCCTTCTTCTTCGGGTGTAAGCGGGGCTCGCTCCGTCCCTCTCTACTCCGCGCGGGCTTAACTGCGTCTCGCTCTTTCCCTCTCTCTCTCTCACTCTCGCGCGCGCGCGCGGCTAAAGTTTTAGGCTTAGCCACCGCGCTCTCTTACATATATACGCACTGTGTAGTGTTGTAGTGCGTTCGTGTGGCCCCTAATACACTTTCGGAGCATATATACTTTTACGATCGCGACGTGTGTACGTGAGTTCGGCTGGTATATACACGCGAGAGTTGAAGAGAGAGAGAGAGAGCGAAGAATGCGCCCTGCGTAAACTACCGGTTTGCGTCGTATAACGCACGCACGCGAGCCCGTAATCACGAGGTAACGATTGCCGACGAATTGCCGATCCACACGGGGCATAGAGAGAGAGAGAGAGGGAGAACGCGAGAGCTCGCTATACTTTGTACGGGGCTCGCGCTGAGGGGAGGAAAAACGCGAGCAGCGCGTGACGATCAAAGGAGGGCATTTTTAAGAGCTCTAATGCTGTTGCTGCCGCTGCCGCCGCTGCCGCCGCTGCTGCTGCTCTGCCCGGGCTCTTTTATTTTTTCGGGGAACTCGCGCTAAGGCAATTTCGTTTGCGAAATTAATTATTTTCCTCCGCGCTGACTCGACTTGCTTTTTCTAGCACCGACGCTAGGCTCCAAGAGTTTTACTGTTTCTCGCTTGTTTTGGAGTTAAAAAAAAAGACTATGCGAACTCATTGCTGCTTCATTTTGGTTTTTAACGGGTCGCGAAACTCAAAAAGTGCATGGTACGTTATATAAAACATTTTCAAAGCGTTGTTCTCTAGCAAATGTGAATGGAATAGGTTGGAGTTTTAACTAGAGATTGTGTCGACGGCTCTTACGAAGACTAGCACATTTCGAAATTCCCCACGAAGACTAACACTTTTCATAAATTTCCCAGGAAGACTAGCACTTTTCGCATAGAGTATATAAATTAGTGCTGTACCGATAAACTCTCGAAAAATCGGATCGATTCTTTTTTATCGGGTTCGGGTAGGGTACTGGACTCTTTTGGTACTACAAAAATTATTGTTTTACCCGAGAAAATCAGGCTGCACCTGAATAAATAAAAGTAGCCTGAAAAAATCAGTCGGCTGAAAATCGCCAAATGTGCTAGTCTCCGTGGGAAAATCATGAAAATTGCTAGTCTTCGTGGAGGAAATTCAAATGTGTTTTTCTTCATGGGAAATACAACAGACGTGCTAATCGTCGTAAGGGTCATCCGTGTAATTATGGTATTTTGCAGGTCTTACCAGAGCGTTTTTTTCAAAATAATTTACTGTAAAATGAAAATATTAAAAAAAAGTCACTAAGGTAGATAAGACAGATAAGACCTTCGAAATATCATGAGTAACTTTTGCTTAAAGTTTCAAACAAATCCATTCAAATTTTCCAGAGAAATGTGAGCTTTCGTTGTGATATTAATGTTTTGTATAGAGTAATATTAATATTAATATTAATATAGTATTGTTAATATTTTGTCATAGCGATACTTCAGTAACTGAACCATTTTGAATAAATAAAAGAATAGTACTTGCTGACGTAGTCATAAAATAAAGAATTATGATACCTCATATAGTTTTTTTGTATTGATTTACATAGTACGTGACCGAACACAATAATCTTTTTCATATAGTACAATTTATACACGTACACTTTTCCAGCGGAGGCGGACTTGTTTAGATACACATGAAAAAACTCGGAAATTCACTTATATGGGAAGAGACCTTTAGACACGTGGGCTTCATATCAAATAATCAGCAATTTATTCATGCTACATACACAATTTAAATATAATATTTTATAATAATACACAACGTTTTTAGTAAATTGCAGTGCATGCGGAACATTAAATCCCTTTATTTATCAATTAAATGTAAAGCGCCTGCATAATCTATGTCAGTCAAGCAAACTTATTGATTTTATTAAGACAAGACAGCGCGAAATTTAATAAAACCTCCGGAAAAAAATGCGGGTCGAATAAAAGTGTGCAGGCTAGTTTTTATAAGTTGCTACTGAGTTTATTAAGTATCAATATAGGGGCATCCTGTGCAAATCTTATGATTTTGGTTTGTATTTACGTTCCATATTATACAGCGATTATTTACGTAATTTACATTTACGTTTCGTTAATTTACTGTTCGTTAATGAAAAATTTAATAGGAAAATTATTAGGTATTATTATTAAAAATTAACACTTAATTAAAATACAGTACTAATTCTCATACATAATAAAAGTTCAACCACTTCAATGAATATTATTAAAAGTATTATCGAAATCAGTTACTTTCGCATCTAATTATTAAGCTGTAGAAAAAAAAATGAAAACTCTAGTTGCCTTGAATCCATCTTTTCTTCGAGCCTGATATATAATGGCTCCAGAAAATTCTTTTCACGGGCTAAGACAATGGCGCAATACATCTTGTCACAAGACACGGAACAACAGACCTTTCCTCAATTTTTTGCTGCAATTGTGCCCCTCTACAGAGGCCTCGTCCCTTCGTCCCTTCGCCACCCTTATCATTAGAAAAAAAAATTATGAAGAGAAGTCTTTTACGATAATTTGCATCGAACTTGTCAACGCTAATTGCACAGGTGCACGAAAAGTTTACGGAGTTTCTAAATAAAAATTATACATTGCAAAAAAAAACGACGCAAATTAGAGCGTAAAAGACAATATCGCACGAAAAATAAAGAAGATTAAAGTGCGCGTTTATCACGCGTCTGGTACGCTCGTATGAATATTAGATTATCGCTCAGATAATGAGGGTGAACCTTGCTATTCCACTGCATTCTCCATTCTGCTTCGCGAGCCGGCTTAGAATACTGAACTCCTTTGAATCATGTATTCTTCCCTTACGCTTTCGGGGTTCAAGGCTTTCATTAATTTTGTAAAATTTACTAACTGTAAATGCTGTTATATTATAAGGGATACATCATTATTACACAAAAACTTTGTTGCTAGTTATTGCTTATTCTCAGCAATAATTTAATTTATAAAATACAGCGCAACTCTTACCATTCGAGTAGCAGATAATTCAATGTTAAAATTATTCCACAATTAGAGTTTTCGTACTTCAAAGTTTTCTGTAATTAGAAGTACTATTATTAACCCGATCAGACGAAACTTATATGATACCTACGCACTTCTATAATTTTATGAATTGAATACTTGTTGATATGACATATTCAATGTTTGTAAAAGTAGTAGAAATTAAGTATTCCATCCAAAATTACCAATTTTTTTGTTACTAGTGTGCATAAATATTAACGATTTTATATTTTGCATGCATCTATATTTACTTGGTGTATATAATATATTACGTATATTTTTTGTTACTGGACGCATTCAACATATTTTACGCTATTTTATATCATTGAAATTAACAATAATTCTAATTTTGTTCATTGTCGCATGGTACTTTGAATTATCGGACTTCCACATATATATTCGCACAGAGGACCTCAGAGACAATATTCTGATATCAAGTACTGTGAATATATGGTAAACTGACGACGTTTATAAAAAATTAACATTATTCATCACAATTTGTACACCAGGGTAATTTTTACCGTAAATTAACATGTCTTTCACGATATTTATCAGAACATTATCTTCGTGTAAAATATCCGCTTTCAACCAAACCTCGAATAATATTACTGATTATTTACACGTGCGAGTACAACTATTAAACTTGTAAAATTCAAGTGTTCGCTGCAGAGGTCCCAAAGTTGCCTCATCAAACGTTTTAGAGCCCGATAAAATCACTTCAAAGAAAAAAAAAGCACGTTAAGATCCTTGGGCGATAAATTATGAAAACTCACGGATCTTCCAGGCGGTTTAACTCGATGATCTAAGTTTCGGGCTCACGATAGTCACGCGAACCTTCGTCTCCGCGCGTCGCCGTCCCTGAAAGAGCAGTTCGGATCGTTCTCTAATTAGCTTTATTAATGAATGAACGTTTCCATCGCACGTACCACCTTATAAATTCGTCAATCGTCCTATCGACGGGAAAAAAATGTGAGTCGGCTTTTCAATAATTTTATAGCAGACCTCGCATGAAGACAAACTTACTTGTCAATGCGTAAAGCTATTTATATATTTAAATGATTGCTTTCAATAGTTTCTTATTTAACTTACTACACGATTATAGTTAATAAACAAATTATATATTGTACTTTTCAACTGAACGTACAACTTGAATAAATATTATTTCAAAATTATCTTGTTATATTTAAAATTTTAAATTTTAATGTAAAATAGACAGTTTTTATTAATAGATTAATTAGTTCATTAATTAATTTCATTTTTTTTATTTGCATTGTTGTAATCCGGTATCCATAAATATATAAGGACCCATATAAGCTATAAAAGAAAGAGAAAAAGAAGGAAATAAGAAGAACCTGATGGTAATTAACACAGTACCAGATTAATTTTAAAATTAATCTACACAATAATTAATGCAGATAGAAGTGTTAAACTTATCACATTTCAAAACTGAAAGATCTTAGGTCCGGATTAATAGTCGCCGCTCAGACTTAGACTCAAACTCACACTCACACTTAAACTCGCAGGAGCCGATCTAGGTTGCTTGATCGTTTGTGATAAGTACAATGAAATTTTGTTGGTCAATATTGACGACAAACAAAGAAATAATTAATATGGTACCTATACTGATTTTAAGTGTGAGTTTCAGAGTGAATGTGATTCAGAGTCTGAGTCACGACTATGAATTCGGCCCTAAAATTTACCTAAAATATACAGTTTAATTCGTTCACTATGAATAAATATACAAAAAAGAAAAGAAACGGAGAAAAACATATAATTCAATTTTGGAATGTTTTTCATTCTAATGAATGCCCACAAGGACGGCCGACACAAGAAGAAGGAGGAAGTTGCGCGCTTAGAAGGGCACCAAGGTTACAAACGCAAGAAGTAGAATGCAAAAAGTAAAACACCTCTGTTACGCTGACCTTCTGCTAGTGATTAGTTTAGTTATATGCATCGACGCTCAGCGCGCGTTTTACATTTCCGCACAAAGAGAAATTTCTAATAAAAATTATAACAAAATTCACGGTAAAAATTACCGTAAATAACTATAATGCTGGGACACTCCGACTTTCCGGCACTTTTTACTGATATTTTATCATTTCTACCGCTCTGAACTATAAATTTTACCGCATTAAATGGTAAAATTTGCCTGATTTGAGAAAAAGAAGATAGCCTGTGAAGGATATTCACTGAGCGTGCACACATTTTAGGTTAACTCTGATATAAATGGGTATAAATGTACTTATTTAAGTATTAATGATACTACTGTAACAATTGGAAGAAAATAATTCACACAAATTTTACCATCTATTTCATTGTGTAACTTTATATGTTCCACAATTCTATTAGTTTTCTCTAAGATTCGTATAGAGAATTTTTTCTCCACGGTTGGCAACTCTTACCCTTCAGTGCGGTAAAATTTATCGTAAATATCAATAAAAGCTGCCAGAAAGTTGGAATGACCCAGCTTTATAGTCATTCGCAGTCATTTTTACTGCAAATTTGGTCATAATTTTTATTAGAAAATTCTCTCTGTGCGGTAGCAGGAATGACGAATAATTTGTATAAAGACTTTTTTCTAATAATAAAGAACCTATTCATTTTCTGAATTTATAAACATTTCTGATTGCGTTTTTATTTTATAATGCGCAAGAATAATGAATTACTGCATAATACGTTAAAATAACATAACGCTATACGTACAATAACAGAATGTATAAAAAAGAGTATTTTTTATGAATATCAAATTATCATTAGTATAATTATACGCTTAAACAAAGCATTTATTAATTGTATACTACGAATTTTCCATTAACATCAACGTCGTCCCATAAGAAAATGCTTTATATACCCATATAACGTTCATAGATCTAACACAGGCCGTATACAGATTTCACATTAAAAATTCATAGTCGTAAAACATATCACGTGAGAACCTACACTCAAGAATCACACAAAAACGACTATAAAAATGCATAAAATGAATAAACTTGATACTATACAGAACAAAAAACACAATGCTAGACCTAGAGCAGTGAAAAGTACGAGGCGGTGATCAAACGGTGTCTGCACACCGTGAACTTGAAGTGCGCGCGCGCGAGGTCCGCGGAAGTTAGCGCTCCGAGAGGGTCTATCTATATCTAGCGCCGGAATCGAGAAAAACTCGCGGGTGCGTGAAAATTACGGACGGACGCGGAGGTGCGCGCATCTCCGCGTGAGGGCAGCGCCTGAAAACACGCGCAATTAGCATCACTCGGGAGACGGGCATTTGGAAAATTACGCGTCAAGAGTGACGTTGATTCGGTGAGTTACGAGCGCGCGCTCTCGCATGCGTATACATACATGTATATGTATACCGCCTTCTTTTGTTCGGGCCCGATGCGAGGTTTTAATGATAGTATAATCGCGGTTAGTTGATGATGGGTAATTTTAACTTTGCAGTAGTTTTTCCCCAAAAGTGATGATTTTTTTTAAACATTCTGTTTACTGTTACTAAATCAATTAGATTTATAGTACCTAGCACTTTGACCATTTATTGTTAAAACTTTTTACGTGTACTTATTATTGTTATAGAAATGTTACTTTTAATTAAAACAATTAAAACGTTCTAAATTAATTAATTGATCTTTTGAATATTCTATTAAATTAAAAATATTAAATGCAGAACGGATGTGTTTAGGTGGCGTTTACTTATATAGGTAGCGCCTTACTAAACAAACATTAAATATTTTTAAAATAAATATTGAAATATCTAAAAGAGGAATTGAACACAATTTACAAAAAAGAAATAAGGTTTTAGTTGCAGAAAATTTAATTTCTAAAATTACTATCATCTTGTAATTTTCATTTATCGTTAATTAAAAAATAGCACAACACTTACATTATCCATGAATTCTTTTAATTTTCAAAAGTAGCTTACTTAATAGATGATCGCGTGCACGGCGCTAATATATGCGAACATCAACGTAAACAAACACTTGCCGGTAGAATGCGCAGCTGAACACCTATTACAACGCATTATAAACGCACCCTCTGAATAAAAGCAACGTATAACACTGTAGTCCAACACTTCACAATGAGGTAACGAACGCGAAAGAAAAAAACGAAAAGCTCATCGCCGGCGCCACACGCCTTGACCTTCAAAAGCCGGCGAACGCCATCTTAAAAACATCACCTTGAAAGCGCGCGCGCTCCGGCAGAGGCGCCTCGCCGTCATCCCTCCTCCCCCGACAACAACCCGAATCGCGCCAAATCGACGAAGAATATATATGTGCACCAGTATTTTGTATCGCAGCCAGCAACCGCGACAATAACTTGAGATATCCTGTAGCAGTTGCGAAAGTATCACAGACGAAAAAACTCACGCTATACTTTTCTTTATATGTAAGGGAGCTTTTCGCATTGTTTTGGAAGCAATGTAGGCAAAACCGCAGTCATTAATATCACATGTTCCGTAGATGAAGTTATCGCTTGAAGTTCGTAAACAAATAGTTGAATCACAATTGTTATCGTTATCACACGAATTTGACCCTACTATCACCGCATTAGCGCAAAGCAAATGGTCATACCTTGGTAAAAGAAATGACCACTTTAAATTAAAATAAAGCGATTTTTAGCAATTTCTTCGCCGATTTTACTAAAAATCACTTGATAAACGGTCAAATGTCTACTACGAGGAAAGGTACGTACGAAAAATGGGGTAAAAAAAAACTTGCACGCAAGAAAAGCAGACAAGGGCAAGAAGTAAGTCGGCAAGAAACGGGTACGTTACCTAGTGGATGAAGCCACCATGAATTGAGCAGGGATGATTGGTGATTGCTGGGGCCGTTGCCGACCGGGGCGTACATCCTCCTCCGACTACGTCACGCCCGTCACTGTCGCGCGCGCTTACTTTTGCTCGCCGCCGCGCCGCTCTCTTTCTCGTCCCTAGGATGTGCTGCTGCGGCTGCTGCTGCTGCGGCTGCCGGCGACTGCTCTCTCTCTCTCTCTCTCTCTCTCTCTCTCCCGCAAGTTGCCGCCGCTGCAAGCACCCCCCTCGTGCACAACACAGCGCGCGCGCGCGCACACGCACACACGTTCGAAAGCTACCCCTACCAGGCTGCGTACACAGCCTGCCGGGATCCCTGTGTACACTCTCAGTCATTTCCCCTTCCACCCTCGAAGCGCCGGTGGCGGCGGCGGCTGCGCAAGGGGGTTGCAAGGTTACCGGCGGCTCGCCACCTCCTCCTCACTCGCGTTTTCTCCTCCCGAGGAGAGAGATTGAGAGAGAGAGAGAGAGAGAGAGAGAGAGGCAGGCGTCGCCCCTATATAGCGGGCCGCCCACGCAACGAGCGTCGAGCGCAACCCCAGCAGAGCCGACCATCACTTTCGCTAAAAAGTACTTTCTCTTTCTATACCCGCGCGAGGGTTCGAGACTCGCCTCTCTCTCTCTCTATCTATCTATCTCTTCCTCCCTCTTTGGCTCTCTCGCTTTCGCTCTGCGTGCGGATATGCGACCCGAGAGAGAAAGAGAAAGAGAGAGATAGAGAGCGATCTCGGTTTGGCGAGAGAGAGAGAGAGCTTTACCAAGGTTGCCAGTGCCGGCGAGAGCGAGCTTTTTTCGGGAGCCCCGCGCAACGCCGCTGATGACTTTTAACCCTCTGGCGCAGTATCTCGAGATATCTCGTCCAAACCAGGATTTTACCGTAGCCTGGAGGACGAGATATCTCGTCCTGACATTTCTTCCCGTAACTTTCGACTGGTACACTTTTAGAGTATACCTACGACCACGCAAATTAAAGCTGACAACTTGCTCTTTATGATAAGCTTGGTTTGACTTTCGATTTTTTCCAGCGACCGAACACGTAATATAGAATATGCATTCGGGAACGGAAAAGTCGGGTAAAATGCTTAGGCAGGGGTGTTAAGGGATGGTGCGGGCTGAATCATTAGTTTTTTGCTTTTAAGGTTGTGTTTCTTTTTCAGGTTGGGGTGGAGTATTGAATGTAATTTGTGAATGCATAATTTTGCAAGGAAATTTTTGCTCCTTCTATCATGATAAAAAGAGATTTGTACACAAAAGCTCTTACAAGTGGTCATACAAGTTTTATATCATTCAGTGCGAGATCTAATTAATTATAATTATAAGCACTATAGTAATCTGTAGATTTATACTACTTACTATATACTAATAAATAAATGCTTTGCATATGTTTATGAATTACATATTCCACCAATGTACACATTTATTTAATTTCTATGTATAAAAACTTTGTCTATTGATCAAATTAAACTTTAACAAATATTTTTTAATAGATTTTGAAACTTAGAAATAGTTAACCAAAACTTGATTAAGATTAAACAATTACACTGCAGTAATATCAATTAAATGTAGAAGATAGTCCTTAGAGATGTATTATTAGGCCGTCGAGATATATTTATTGCATATTTTATTATTGCACGAGTCTCCTAAATTAATGCCAAGCAACAGTTATATTGAACTGAATATAAGAACTTAATTTATCAGTTGTGTTAATTATACCTACAAGTCTAAAATTTTGTAAATAATTCAAACACTTTGGAAGCATCAAAACCAGTACTATCCCAAAGTTTAACGACTTTACCCTACTTAATTATTATTTATCATTAATTTTATTTCTAAATCATCATTATTTTATTATGAATAATTACTTTTTTCAACAACCAATCACTCGTGATATTTTATATACGTGAAAAATAAAATTATTGGAAATTCAAATTCTGGTTATAGCCAAATGAATGAAATAATAACTATATTTGCTATAGTTAATTAACATTTTATTATCATACTAGAATTATTTATGAAAACTAACTTTTATTGAATTAAAGATGTATTGTATAATAAGATTTGAATAAAATATCTATTTCATCATGAATCACTACGTATTTAATGGGGTGATTAAGGATATTTTTAATGAATACGAGATAAAACGTAGCAAAGGTCTAGAGCAGACTATGAGCGAACTTTTTCGTGTTCGAAACGTTCGTTGTTTAGTTCAGGCCGGAAAAAAGGGGAGAGAGTAATGTAGATGGAAAGGAAAAAAAGCAGCGGAAGAGACTGAGCGAGTTAAATAATGAATATGCGAAAGAGAGACTGAAAATATGAACGAGAGCAGGAGCAAGAGAAAGAGAGACGGAGCATTGTAAAAGCTCGAGTTCCGGGCGCAGTGATGAATGCGGATGCGAGGGTATGTATATATAGCGAGTGCACGATGGTTCGAATGCATTTGTTCGAGTGGCTTATTATTCTCTCTTGCTGCTTCTGCCGCCGCCACCGCCGCTGGTGCGAGGGTTTTAAAATTTTTCCTGAAATTTCGCATGGATAAATGGCTGTTATGTATAGAGGAGAATGGGCATTCACGTGGAGGAGGATTTAATATTTTTGCGATTTCCAAAGCTGAATGTGACTGCAGAGTAATTCCACGTAAAACCAGACAAACCTTTCACGTGCACATCAACGATTTCAGCCTCGAAATTATTTCTCTGTGCATGGCCCCTCTTATAGATAAAAGATTGTCTGTCAATTTATACAAATCCTCTACAACTTTTTTATGCTCTACGGAATTTCTTATTTAACAGTTATTTTATATAGACATGTCTGTAATTATAAAAGAAAATGTATGAGCTGAGCAAAGAACTCAGCTAAGGGATACTAAAAAGCAACCTTTTTGAAAATAGTCAAAAGGATTACTGTAGTTTAACTTTAACCCCATGGTTATCGTGACCCGACCCATAGAAAATACATCTTTTACAAAATGATTCTTTTCTCGGAAACAAAAAAGATTAAGACTCAAAAATGTTATTAAACATTATAAAAATAATAATTTATCGGTGTACCCGAACCAATAAATTTTGAAATAATGGGTGCACACACATTCACCTCCTCTATGGTTGGAGGGCAAGGTGAATGGGCCACACGTAAAATAAAAAATATGTAGGCGCTTCGTCCTAGACTCCAGTGTGGACTCCTCAGTAAGTTAACTTAGACGCCTGCCACTAAGATGGTATAGCGGCTTTATGTTATTTCAAAATTAATTGGCTCGGGTACACCGATAAATTATTATTTTTATAATTATCATCACCGAACGATAGCTTCTGTAATATTTGAAAAAAGTTATTAAGTATTGTTCTTGATGTTACTAATAATCTTAAATTTTTTCAATCTAGTTTCATCATACCTACGTTTTCAAGTTATAAACGATTAAAAATAATTACGTTTTCTTGTATAACAAAAGAATGAAAATGGCTAATCTGAAATTTTAGATAGAAAATGCTAAGAAATTTTAAGCTTTTAAATGTGTATTTATACTGAATCAATAGTATTATTGTTAACATACAAAAAAAAACAATACAATTTAAGACCCGAAATTGAAAAAATTTCTTTTATTCAAATTCCAATACAACACACAAACACAAATTGGCGATTTAAAATTAATATCGGTCGCCTAGTTCCTGAGATACAGGTATGTATATACAGTCATACACATACACACATCCACGTACCGACATTTTTATTAAATAGTAGGGGAGAGTTTCCCAATACCGACCCCCATAGCTATTTTGACTGTAACACTTTACCATATAGCGGAAAATTAAAATTAAAATATGGAATGTATTTTACTATTTTTTGAATCGGCCTTTTTTAAGTACAGCAATACTTCTTTTCAAATTCAATGATTTGAATTAATATGACATTTCACTTTTTAGTCGTCATAAATTATATGAGCGGTTCTGTGCATAAGTTGTGTGGATGGTACTGGGCAAGAAATAGATTTCACCTATTTAGGTTATATTACGCAACGACTAGTTTTGATTTAGACACCGAGGTTTTGTTTCGCATAGATAGAGGTTTAAATATGTATAAATTGCTACAAATACATAAGAGTCCATCTTACTACCCGTAGAAAGTACATTTAGTTTTAGTGGGTTTTGGGGTCGCTGATTACGAATTCATGGTCAGAATTTCAAAATTGCATTTGTTTAAACAATTTAAACATTATAAAACTCTTTGTGGCTATTCGAAGAGTGTGACAGAGTACGTACTCATCCAAAACTCACTTAGAACTCAATTATTTCGATTTGACCAAGAAATACCCGTAAAATTGTTGAAGATTGCTACTTGCGCTTGAAGTTTGAGATACTTACATGCCTGCTAGTAGTATCTATACTGTGAGGAATGTTGTTCTGAAATTTTACCAAATCATTCTTGAGAGGTTGTTCATGAAAATATGAAAAAGAAAGATTATGAATTTCAAAATTCTTAACCGATAGGCCCCCTTAAAACTCTATTTAAATTCGAATCTTCGAAAAAAGGGGAAAGCTTTTTTGAAGGATGCCGGCTCCAGTCGATAATCTAATTTTGTCAGATTGAAGAAAAACTTAGGATAGTAAAAAAAGTTATGCTAAAATCATTATAGAAACATGTTTTGAGACATTAGGAATGAAAATACACTATTTTAAAAAAATGTCTGTATACACGTGTCTGTGTCTGTGTAGATATGTGTATGCGCGTGCGTGCATGTGTGCATGCGTGTGTGTGTGTGTGCATACATGCGTGCGTGTGTGTACAGATGTGGATAAGCATATCTCTCGATATACACAGAAAAGTTCATTTTTCAGGACTCATTTCTTTCTTTTAAGAAAGGGTCTCAAAAATAATTTTTGTTGATTTTTTGGTTTTAATTTTTTGGGTTTGTTAGTATATTTAAAATGGTATCATCAATTCAGTGCTAATGCATTTGAAAGAATCACTGGATTGAGATTTTCCAGAAAATTTAGTGTCATATGCTAATGCCGCCATGCCGTACCAGTACGGTTATTATCTACTGCAGTGTAATTTTAAGAGTAAGTTCGATGTTAAAATTAAATTTTCTATCTTATATACGTTGGAAATTTTACGATAATAAAGAAACTATTTAATCAAAATCAATACATTTTTTTTCTATAAACAACTTCACGAACAATAAAGCTTTACTACATGAAAAGTTCTATTATACTTTCAATCACATAGAAATACTTATAATATGCCGCTAAAACTTCAATGAACCTTTAACATATGAAATATGATTAATAAATTGAATAAATATTAATCTCCTAATGCAATCATAATTAATTTCAAAACGTAGAGTGGTTTTTTGTTGTTTCTACGTAGAACGCATGAGATTTATTCTTTGAGGTTTGAATTTTCTTTGATTGTCTTTATTCAAACTTTTACATATGCAGGTTTTTGGGTCAATTAATATGCATCCATTGCCGGATTATTCGATATTCAAAATGATAGATCACAGTAATTATTATAAAAATTATTAAATGTTTCAGTTTTTCATAACGGATTTCTTCAAAGCGGATGTACAGGGTAGCCGATTACCTAGTCAAGGTGTACACGGTTGCGCCGATTATGTAGTCAGGGTAGCCGATTACCTACTCCAGGTGTACGAGGTTGCCGATAACGAGGCCCAGGTAAGGCACTTCGCAGTTTTTGGAGTCTAAGTATAGTTACCGACTGCACTTGACCTCCAGAAGGTCAGGGTTGGGTTGCCAATTACGTGGTCTAGATTTGCAGACTTGCCGTAACGTGATCCAGATAAGGCACTCCGTAGTTTTCCAAGTCTAGATAATACATGAACGGTTGCATTCAACCTCGAGATGGTCCAGGTTGCCAACTGTACCACATAATCGACGATTCTAACCTTCTAGAGGTCGAGTGCAATCATTAACTGCACCTGGCCTGCAAAAACTACGGAGCGCCTTAGCTGGACCTCGTTATCGGCAACGCCGAAAACCTAGACCACATAATTGGTGACTCTGACGTTCTCGAGGTCGAATGCAATCGTTAACTGTACTTATAAAAGGAGACCTCGGAGTCCGGGTCTCGGATTTTAATGAAACTTTGGGGATCGACTTTTGGAACCTAAGAATGAAGCACAGAACCCGTAGTTTTACCCAATGGTTATTTAAATCTGAGATAGAGTAATGATTTTAGTATTGAAAAAAGACTTTCATGTTATAACTTTTAAGGGCGGTTTTATAAAACAATTTGAAATTTTTTGGAAAATCTAATTTTTTGCTTTCTCAAAAAGAAAATATTATTTTGATAAAAATTTATCAGTGACCCCTTATAATATATCCATTTTTATTAAAAAAAACCATGCTTCAAAGGGCAATTTAGGCCATTCTTATTGTTTCACCCGCGAACACGTGCGTAAGCGCCTCTGCAGCGCCCACCCATTTTTCACTCTACATTTCCATGGTGAAAATAAAGTGTTTTTATCATGAAACCGTCATGTTTCTTTTAGAAATGCCTATAAGCTTAAAAAAAGAAAAGAAATTATATGAAAAAATTACTTTTCAGTTATTAAAACATACTGAAAACAATGTTTGAAAAGTGCGTAAAATAAGGAAAGAAATGTGCGCCGATTGGCGGGTTATCCCTTAAAAACACAAATTTTTCTAACCATTGGTATTTTACGAAAATTGGTATATACGGGATTTGGGGGTCGCTGATTATTTAAATTCAAATTTGATCAAATGGTGACCAAAAGTGCTATTATCAAAACCATCTCGAACGATTATTTTTATTTTAGTTGGTAAATAATTTAGAGACGGTGTATATTCGAATCCAGAAAGAAAATTGACTGTGCAAGCACCTTTAGGTTATATCATATTAAGGCTCGCCGTGTAATTTGAGAGGTTTCTTGTATTTTGCTTTATAATTTACAGAAATAATTAGGTGTAAGCATAGAAGACTATTACCATTGTTTTGATAACATTTTTTGCGGATTTTTCACGTAAAACCGTATTATATGACTTATTGACTTGAAGAGTTTGAATATGGTAATATAAAAAAATATACGCTGCATATGTGTATGTTTGGGTGTGTATATACACCCTGCTGCAACGGATTATTTCAAGAATTTTTTAAATATTGATGATATGAAGTTATACGAAGGTGTGTTTGATACCCCACATGCACTTTCACGAGGCAAAAGTTGAAATTCATAGCGCTAAAATTTTAAAAATTCTTGAAAGAATCCGCATTACAGAAGGGTGTACATATGTGTATCTGTAAGTACATGTGCGCGTGTGTGTATGTGAGTGTGTGTACATGTACGTATGTATGTATGTATGCATGCATGTATGTATGTATGTATGTATATACATATGTATGTATGTATATACATATGTATGTATGTATGTGAGTATGTGTATCGTATCTCCTTCAGTATATGTATTGTGATAATAGATATTGAGAGGCTTGGTGACTCCGCTGCTAGCACCCTCTAATTATAAGTGAGTGTCATGTTTCCGCGAAATAGCATCAAAACTCTGATTTCTTAGCAGTGCATGAATGTAAAGAAACCACTTTTCTCAGCATGATATAAGCGACAGAAAATCATACAGTACATACAATTGTCTTTATTTTACGTACTTTAAGATGCGTGTGCCAATTTTGCCGTAGAGTTTATTTTCGATGCGAAAATTGCAACTTTCGTTGACGTTTATCAGTTGGTAAAGTGGCCATACGAATGCATTGCAAGGCAAATGACAATCGATGCCGAAGATAACGGCGATTGCTTCTTCAAAATTCCTAAGCCTACTAATCCCAAAATATTGATACCAAGGCGTACGCTATCGCACCATGTCGGTAAATAACACATAAAGGAAGTCTGCTAGGCTATAAGTCTTGACTTTTTGAATCACTTACTATACAGCTTTACCATAAGGAGTGATAGGTGGCCACTTTACCAATGTTGGTAAAATGGCCAATTTTTAACTACTTAGAACTTCTTTAATTAAAATTCAGGAAGTATATTTTTTTTGTAAAAAAGTTCATGAGGTATTAGAGTTAAAGGTTCAAATAATATGCCTCAATAGTTTCCGAAGCCCCAAAACCCGATATATATCTATTGTGAATTGAAAGAACCTTAAGGTAGACACATTACCTGCACTTCCCTTATATTTTTATACAATATATAAAACGGGATTTTAAACAAACATCGTTGAACAAAAAGATTGTAAATAGTCATTTCTTAGGTATCTATTGGATGGTAGTTTTCAATCTTTCTAATTGGAAAGTCTTCCATTATTATTAAAAAATCTTTACTCGACACATATTCTACGGACTATATATGCATCCTTATAGTGATTCCCAAGCATCGGATCCGGACCTGATTTCCGCCGTAGTTCCATTTCCAGTTGGGAGGTAGGTGAGACACTCGGTAGTTCCACTGTCCCTCAGAGGATTGAATAAGTATGAGAACTCAAGGAAACTTTATGAATGTCTAGAAGTTTCGACTTTACGATAATTGCCGTTGATCTACATTTTTCTACTAGAAATTAGTGATATCGAATTCGATTGCGATTTATTATACATTTTAAGATATTAAGATATAAGATTTGCTTCTTTGATTTTGTTTTCATAATATCAATAAGTCAGATGATTTTGATTAACTATTCAAAAGGACACCGCAATAATCATAAGCCAAAAAAAAAGTTGCCATAACTCACGAAAAGCTATAATACCGGCGCAATATTCCGCGAAGCGTTTTCCAAGCGCATCGCGCCTAAATCACCTCTATACCAACGTGCAGGCCAACGCGCAACCCCAACGAGGTAAACAAAACAATGCAAACCGATAAATCAGCGTTGTATACTCACAGAGCCAGGCCGCGCGCATGCACCCGTATCGCGATTTGCAATTGCGATCCCGTCCCACGCCAGCCGCAATTTTGATCAACGGCAGCGCATAAACCCTGCACCAACCCCCCAAAAAAAAAGTAAAGCAAGAAGAAAAAAAGCATCCGAATCCGCCACCGCCGCCTCCTTATTAGTACATCACTGGCGCGCGCGGCTCCGGCTCCGCAGCGTCGCCGCGCCGGTGCCCGCCAGCACCGCCGTAGGGGAGGGGGGGGGGGGGGGGGAGGGGGGAGAACAACCTTGCACCCCTGACGCCCGCTATACATCCTCCGCCACCCCAGCTGATGCGCGCGGCGGCGCCGGGGAGGGGAGGCGAGAGAGCAGCCCCGAAAATTTCGGAGGTCGCGCGCCGCAGCAGCAACGAGAGAGAAAGTGAAGACGGAGGGAGGGCATATACGCACGGAGAGAGCGAGAGAGAGGAGAAATGTAGGGGGCTTCCGGGGGGGAGGGTATGCAGAAGGGAAAGCCGGCGCAACGCGTATATACGCTGTTTATGTGTGTGTGTATACACTAGAAGTGAGGAGGGATGAATTGAGGGGGAGGAGGGAGGGAGGGAGGGAGGGAGGGCCAGGGTGGGTTGGTGGAGGGCTGAGGGCCGAGGGAGGGTGGGACCGAGCGAGCCAGCAAGCAAGCAACCTGCACCCGGCAACAGCCCCCGACCTCGGAAGAACTAATCATTAACCTCCTTCCACGCACCGTTTTCGCACACACATCACGCACATGTGGCTGATTTTTATGTACCGAAATGGATATTCTCAATGTCATTCGCTTTTATAATATTCTTAGTTTTAGTTTTTTAAACTATGATCGCAAAGCTCATGTGCAATTTTACGACATAACATTTTTTCAGATCCCTCATATCTATTTAGAATTTCCAGTTTTGCAAATACGCTTTATTTATAGTAAAAATTTTTGAATAAATTAAACACAAAATTTGTATGTAACTATATAATTGTTTATCCTGGAATTATAACTGTTCCTGTAATTACTCAAACTAACTCTTAATACTCGTAAGTTCAGTATACAAAAAAAATCTAATTTAGCCTTATCAAGATTTTCTATGGAATAGCCAAACCAAAAATATCCTTTTTAGTAGAATCATCCATGTACGCGAATTTTCTACGTGCGTGTGCGAGATTTGCAATAAATCAGTATGCGCGTGCTTTCGCGAAAACGCGAATCTATATGTACACGCACGTATAAGTAATTTCGAGGAGGGAACTTTTACTTTCGACCGCTCACCTGTGCTGCCTCCCCCGCAGAAGCCAGGCAGGCGATATACAACCCCTGATACCTGCGTTTCCGATTTGCCTTATCTTATCTCTCAGGCCGGCATTTTTTTTTCTTCCTCCTCGCTCGCTGTTTTCGTTTCTTTCTATATAGGCTGCGTATGTGCGGGGAGCAACAGCGCTATATATATATGTTCAGGGTTTCCTTAGCTGCGCGAGCTTTTTTTTGGCGAGTATTACGACATCGCACGGCGTCCTTTCCGCGTTTGCCCTTTTGACCTCGAAAGGTCGATCGTGTTGCGTTGCATTTTTATTATTAAGCGGGCTCTCCCTGTCAAGGTGCGGAGCTTTTTCTGAGAGGCGCGACTTAGTCTTCCGTGCGTTCTCTTAAAGATACTTTAAAGGTGTATGGATCCTTATCGTGACTAGCCAAGGAGGAATCTGGAATAGCAAGAATATGTTCGAAGAAGTTCTTTTTGAGAAGTAATAGTTAAGGTGAGGCATTACTGATGATTGGTGTTTTAGCGATTTTTACTTTTATCTTTGGATCTTCATAACATTATGCCAAACCCATGCGAGAAGTTTTTTAAAATCATCTAAGAAACATGTAAAAAAAGAAGTTTAAAGTATAACATTTTTTTAAATTGTAGGAGAGGATACATTTTTAACGCATGACTTATTTTTATTTAAAGCGTTCCTGTTCTTAACCTCTATCATCTACACTTATTAATATTTTTTGTTGAATCTTTTTGTACATGTCTCTAATATAACATTAAAAAACTCATTGTATAGGTTTGGCATAATGTTTTATAGATCCAGATAAAAAATAAATTGCTGAAATACCAATTTTTAATAGTACCCCTTCCCCTTATAATAGATTTACTCAAACCGGTTATCAAATAATTTAATTTCTAAAATAAAAAATTGTATGTACTAGTTTTTTAATAAAAAATGCCATATTTTAATTTATAGTATAAATTGTCATATTCAGAGTAAAATTCAATATTTGTTTGGTAATTTTTACTTTTATAAATTCGATAACTTTTACTATAAATCAACGCTTCTTACAAAAACTTGCACATTTTAGATTTCTCGCAAACTATATTAGTTCTTTTTAGAGGTTTCTTATAAGGTACTTTTTATATCCGCTAATGAAGACTAACATTTTTATAAAACCTTCAAACAAGTATTAGTTTTTGTCGGAGAATTTGAAGTGTACTGCTTTTTGTAGGAGTGTCAAAATAGGGTATGTAATTTTCATATAAAATTGAGTACGTTCCGAATGGCGTATACATATAGAAATAGTCATTTATGCATTTATTTTGTTAGTTATTTGTTAAATAATACAGTTCCATAATTTACGATAATAAAAACAAACAGTACTTAAGAATTATAAATGGACAAAAAACCTATAGTTTAAAATCAACCATGCATTGCGATTACGTCAATAATTTTATATCAAGTGTTTGTCTAACTAGGTACTGCAATAACCTTTTTTATTATTTTAGTTAAATGCGTATAATAGTAACGAAATAATTTATGCGTTTCGTTGTACACTACAGTCATAAAAATATATCACAATTTTTTTTAATAGGTAATTCTGAATTAATTTAGGATTGGATAACTCGAAATTAATAGACACCGATGGATTATGAAATTGATCAAACCAGACAGTCATTTAGTAAAGTATAAGAAGTGGAAATGTATTTCGAAAAATTAATAATACCATTTGGTTTAAAAATAAACTCTTTATAGTGATTATTAATATAGAAAGCAATTAAAATACATTGTACAAATATCAATTATTGAATTTCAATGTAATATAATAATATAATTTTTCTTAAATTTAATTTTAACTTTAGTTATAAAAAATTGCGCTTACAAATTTTAATATAACATTCTGACTTGTTTACCCATTTCGGAGGGAGGTTTCTTTGACGAGACACTTCATACACTTGTGAATATAAAGTGCGTTCTTCAACCTTATTAAACTCTTAGAAACTCTCTAAAAAGCACGAGGTACTGTCTTTGTCAAAAATAAGTTTCAAAATATCTACGTCAATAACAGACCTCAAAAGCGCAATAGAGTGAAATTCTAGTGCAATTGACTCTGTATAATACAAAGTTAAAAGAACTAGGAAATGGCATCGAAAATGTAACTTCACCTTTGAAAGGCTTATAAGGGTATATAGTCGTGTCGTAATTTCTTTGTAATCTTTTAGAATTTTTACATTTTATAATATCTTCAAATTTGATGAAACTTATAAACATTTAATGTTTTAACAATGTGACGTTATTCAAAGGACCATTAGTAAGCTGTAATTATTGTAAAATTTAATTTATACCACTCTAACCTCAAAATCACAACTTTGATATGATTTTGCGGCGCTCGTGGTATAAAATATGGTTCGAAACTAGTGCGTAAGTAGATTATTTACCTCATGTGATGTTTCACTCTCGCTTCACGCGAGCGAAAAACGTCACATGAGGTAAATAAGCTACTTCCGCACCCGTGTCGAAATGTACTATTTATTTTTAAATATCCTGCGCATTGGCACGAATATACTCGTCCAAAATACCTATCAATTTTGTATATATTTTGTATCGCTAATACAACACTCTTCGATAAATGATCGTTTTTTGACCACTCAAACGAAAGCTAGATAGTACAGTATCAAGGTAAGAAATTGCAGATGATTGCAGCCCATATTATGGACGCAGGTTAACATTCAATTAAATCCAAATATTAAAAATAAAGTAGTGCGCAGGAGGGTTAAAATAGAAAAGTAATTATACATATCGGCTTAGGCTATTTACGATCTACACAAATGCAGTTGAAAAATAAATAATGTTTTCTTCACTATTTCGAATTAACTAATGAATAAAACTCATGAAATACATTCTGGGCGAGCATACGCGAATTCTGGACTAGCGAAGACTTAGAATTAAATTGAAAATTTTTAATTATCAATGTCTATAATGAATTTAGTTATCAATTTATATCTTGACCAACCAACTATATTTATTTCTAGCAGGTTAAAGTCTACTGTATATTATCCGCAATATAGCAAAACAATTACACTTTGTAACTTTTAAGTGAACTGCATCTCCACTTTAAATTCAATTACCTTAATCAGTTTAAAAGAATTTTAAAATTTTAAAATGATACTTTTTATTACTTTCCTATGACTATAATTACAAAGTCTTCATCGAAGTGTAACTCATCGTGGCTTATATAACTTGCGAGAGCACTTGCCCGCAAACGCAAGGACTCTTTCAATAGTGTCATCATTGTCAACTTCAGTGTTCAATAGATATACGTAATAATTGCACTTACAAAGTTTTTATGATTCGACTGTTCTCTGAGAACTTCATCAATAGTTAAATAAAATCTACCTTTGATACTAGTTACAGTTTAAAGTGATTACCTGAATAACAATATAAATTATTCCAAGATAATATACATTTTTACAAACACACTCGCGCTTACCTTTCATTAAAAACTAAATCGAACAAGCATCGCAATTTTTTTTGCAATTTTTCATCAACCATCCGTAGAAAAAAAATCCGAGCCTCCGGCAAAACAATAGACCCCGCGAAGCTACGCACAAAAAGCTACACCGAGCAGCAGCTCGCACTCTCTCTCTCTCTCTCTCAAAAAAATAGAAAGAAGGAAATCACACTCGAGTCTCCGAAGCCTATACGCGCCGGGGAATCGATTTTTCGGCGCACCATCGTAAAAAAAAGGCGCGAGAGTCCTAGAGGCGGCTCGTGTACTTACGCGCGCAGCGTTCGGGGCGATAAAGGAGAGGAGAGGAGAGAAATTCGCAAGTGCACTCTCTCTCCCGCTGTAGGTTGTATACATGTACAACAGGAGAAGCAGGGCGCCTTGAGGCAGTAAGGCCAGTAGTAGTAGAAGTAGGAAGTGAGACGAGGGCGAGTCGAGCCCGAACCCCCGAAAATTCTGAAGGAGCGCGCTCGGCGTGCAAGCAAGCAGCAGCAGCAGCAGCCGCGAGCTAGACAGAGACACGGAGATGCGATGGATACATATATATACATACATACATACATATATATATATATATATATATATATATATATATACAATGTTGCGTTGCGTCGAGGGGCAGGCAGGCATATATAGCGAAGAGAGACGGGGAGATAAGTAGAAAAAGACAGGGCGAGCGGGAGAAGGGAGGCGCAAGAGGGGTAAGATGCAACGCGCATCTATTGATTCTCCCGTTGCCAAGGGTTGGCCCACTCACTTTCGAAAGCGCACGCACCGCACAACTCTCGCTCGCTCTTCACGCACACACATACACACACACGCACACGTGCACGTGCGCGCAACGAGAGCCGCGTGTCCATGCAAGGAGACGCGTATATATGTACGTGTACGTAGAGTGCGTAAGAGTCTAGGGCCAAGGGGAATGGAAGTCTACGCCTCGCTCTTTCTCGCTGGGAAGCCGAAAGGAAAAACTGGATTCTGCAACCCCTAGTTGCTATACCGCTGCTTGCTCTTGCTTGCATTTCACTATGCCTAGGCGAGGACTTTAACTGCAGGGCGCGCTTAGAATATTATCTCGACGGAGTTAGGATATTTTATTTCGAGATGTTGAGGCTTGCTTCGAGCGAGAATGCTAATTTCTCAGTTTTATTGCGTTGTTGCGATGGAATTATTATTTCTGTTTTTATTGTTGATGTTTAAGGATCGAATGTCCTTTGGAGTTGTTGTAATTATTATATTTACTGATGAGTATCTTTTTCTCAATTTTTCAATAATGCCACGTGATATGATAGGATATTCATTAATCAAATATGATACCCATGTTACCTATACGATATATGAAAAATAGCATCGACTAATGATAGAATTTCTAATTAGATTTTACGATTTATAAAATTACGATTTTTTTTCAATACAGGTACGATAATGTGCAAAAATATAGTTGATAGTGAAAAATAAAGATTTTTCATACTTGTCTAAAAAGAGTAAATAATAGATTAATATCAAAGAAAGAATCTATGAAATATCTTTTATAACTGCAAACAACAGAAGTCTTTATTTAAGATTGTTAGAAAGTTTTTAGTCGACAATTATATATTGTGCAACAAACTAGATATATTTTATCATTTATGTATATGTGAACAAAACCAAGAAAATAATGAAAAACATATCTGTGGGTTTATAGAAAAACGACTTGTCCTTTTTTTTAAATTGAGTTTCGAACGATTTTGATATCCTTACATAGTCTATTTTTAGATAAAAATGCAAAAGATCAAGAAAGTGTGAAAATAAGTGACCATATCTACTAGTAATGAGTATTTGTAACATTATAGTTTAAATGGAAATTAAAAGCTTTGAACCTTAATATCTCAAAAACATGAAAAGTGGACTTAAGTCGTTTCTTCGGGAACCCACAGATGTGTATTAATATTATAGTCCATAAATACAATTATATACGTTTTGTAGTTTATAAAATAATTTTATTCAACAGTTATATTCCAAGAAATATTTAAGCATGCACTTACAACATTTCTAGTTTATATACACGAAAAAATTAATATATAATGATATTAAAAAATTAGAAAATTCTTTTTGTACAAAATTCTGGTCCTGTAAGATAATTAAGTCCGTGATATCAATTTTTTATTTAGATTTCACTAACAGTTTGAGAAAACCAAAAAATAAAATAAATAATAATAACATATTAATATAAAATATTAATAAGTTTTAAAAATAGTACAAGAAGTTTTTAATGTTATTTTTTATCATTACCGTTGACTAAGATATTACTGAATGCGTTTTCGAGACACGTGAATTTCGTTTTAGAAATGATGATTATTTTATTTTGCGTCGTAAATTAAAATATTATTGTCACTTAACACACTGCAAAACTAAAGAACAAATGTATCTTAATAAATAATTAGAAGATGCACATTGCTGGTGCACAATGTGCATATG
This sequence comes from Gastracanthus pulcherrimus, assembly GCA_949152435.1. Taxonomy (NCBI): domain Eukaryota; kingdom Metazoa; phylum Arthropoda; class Insecta; order Hymenoptera; family Pteromalidae; genus Gastracanthus; species Gastracanthus pulcherrimus. The sequence continues at coordinate 152,322,918 of OX424574.1, read as the reverse complement.
CACCAACTCAACGATCGCACTGAGAAACAAACTGACGATCGAATTTCACTTCGATCCCACGCTTAACCTACTAGTAGGAAAATCACAAAAACAAAACTCACCTTCCTCTCGAGTCTGAAATTCCCCAAAGTTCTTCGAGTTGATGCAAATCATAACAAAAGTCCGGAATGTCAAGTTTTGCTTAGACGAATGACGATGACGCGAGTGCCGCTGTGCCAAAAAGTAATGCTCCGAAAGTACAGATTTTGTTGTGTTATTTTCTTTTTCTTCTCCCTTATCTTCGCACCCGCGTCTTTCTCGCGCTGCCGGCAGCGAAGAAGACCGACAACTGCCGCGCGAATAAATGCTCGCGTGCGTTTCGACCCCCCCTCTTCCGCGTAAAAGCGCGTATATGGGTATAAACTCGATGAACGATCCGCAGCAAAAACCGAAAATTTTGATGCGCTCGACGGGAGCGCCGCCTCGCGGAACTGCAGCGATCCTAATTTCTAATTCTAATTCCCCCTTCGTACTCCCTCTTTCAAGATACACTGCAGTCTGCAGGCGGCAGTTGACCCTAATTTCTCTCCCTCATGGTTCTCTGTGTGTACATTGTATGCTGTATTCTATGCTTTTCTTATCCTTAAATAAACTTGCTCTATGCTCATCAGTTTTATTGTTTTCTTTTTATTTTTAAATCAATTTGTCATAAAATCATTTTACTAATCTCTTTCTGAGAAAAATGTTTATATTGTTATTGCAATTTAAATATGCAAAATTTTCTTTTTTTACTTTTTCCAAGATTATTTTCTAACTGTGCGCATTTTTGCATAAATAGGCACAGGCATTACAAATAGTAAATATTTCAAAAAGCCAAATGTATCAAGAAGATCTTCAGATTTTCTGATTGCGTTAGTATCTGTTGTTTCACTTTTCAAATCGTGTTCGTTTTGTATGTCTTCTATAATTCTAGCCTCCTTCATACCTTCTTTTGCAAATATATCCTTTGTTTTAGTCGTATGAGCATCTTCATACATTTGTCGTAAACGATCAAGTGAAACCATCTTTTTAAACCATGACCTGCAGTTTGTGAATTTTTATAACCTTATAAATTTGATATTAACAAAAAATTATTAAGTATTGCTTATCTAAGCTTTTAAGTTTCACTTACTTATATTTATTATTTATACATTTCTTTCAGAAATTTAAAAGTTTGTTATTTAGATCAATAAAACTGTTATTCACAAGAAATTTTTGAGCCTTACATTTTTTTCAACCCTTCAAGAATTAAATTATTTTTATAGGTTACAGCAGATAAAACAAAAGAATATAAACAAAATTAATTTTTGTTGTTTTCTGGATCATTTTTATGATTATTTCGATTTATTATCATTTTTTAACAAAAATTAAATAATAAAGTATTATGATTAATTTTTGTAAATTGTTTAACATTTATTCTATAGGCTGTACAACTTCATTATTATTTCAAGTAGATGACAGATATCGCATTCGTTTTCCAATCAATGAGACCATATTGATTTACAAGTTCGTTTTCCTAGTTGATAAATTTGATAATAAATATTGTAAATCAATAACATTTCTCATAGAGAAAATTGATTTTCTTCGAAAAGTATGCCAATTGTTATTTTTCTACTGCTTGTTAGAGCAAATGATAATTAACCAACTACAAGAATGTCATCTTGGAATTCGTATGTTGGAACCTCAAGATTGAGAGGAGCTGGACCTCTCCTAATCCTTCCACTAGCGTCGTAATGCGAACCGTGGCACGGGCAATAATAACCGCCGAAGTCACCAGCATTTGCAATTGGTACACAACCCAAGTGAGTGCAAACTCCAATAACAATCAGCCATTCAGATTTCTGTACTCTGGCAGAATCTGGTTGAGGATCACGAAGAGTTGCGACATCAACGGCTTCTTCCTTCTGGATTTCAGAAGCGGTTCTATAAAAGATATCGTTTTACTTACAAAAATTTGGAGAGATATATATCAGATACTAAAATACAGTATTTTATATTTCCCACACATAACAATGGCAAGTGTAAGTAACTATCATCAAGATAGTTAATAAGTTAAACTATTTTTTAGATGAGTTATTACAAAAGAAAAGATAAAAAGAAATCAAATAAAAGTTTGATACTTTTAAAAAATTAATAAAACTTGCATAATTAAATCTGAGGATTCCCGGAAAAATGACTTACGTCCACTTTTAATGTTTTTGAGATATTAAGGTTTAAAGGTTTTAATTTCTATTTTAATCTAATGTTAAAAAAATTCATTACTAGTAGATATGGTCACTTATTTTCACACTTTCTTGATCTTTTACATTTTTATCTAAAAATAGACTATGTAAGGATATCAAAATCGTCCGAAACTCAATTTTCAAAAATGGACTTACATTGTTTTTCCGGAAACCCACAGATATATTCAAATGAATTCATTTTTGTTTAAAATTTCATAATCATGTTTAGTTTTAAATTTCAGGAGGCCTGTTGGTCAAATCATGCTAAAATAAGGCAAACTTTATGATACTCTTCATAAAACAACTATACAATGTAAGATAGTAAAAGTTTTTCCGCTTTATTCTAGTACTATTAAAGAGTAAAAGAAATTTGTATTTAATTTGTATACATCATATCTTATATATATTATGATACCCGGCTTCGCTATAAAAATTAGGGTTTTAGACCAGCGCCGTCAAAACTTTAGGCACGGTGATTTAAAATTTAAGAATCAAAGAATTTCTTGAATATCGTATATCGCAGTACGTAGTTTTGTTGGTAAAAAGCAATTTGCCGACGATTGGCATACGTTTAATCGAAAGTGACTAAGTACGTGATTTTTTTCACACAAGTACGTCCATAAAAAATAATTGAGTGTTCAAAATTGCATAAAAGTAGATGACACGGAAACCAATATAATTAAGAATAAAATCCAGTTGGAATTTTTACAATAGACTAAGAAGTGCATTAGTTATTGTGTCGCTAGTGCGCGAAAAGAGCATTATGAAAGAAACGCATTTAAAGTTCTTTTCTCTCCACAACGCGCTTGGAGCTTGGATTGCTTAGATGGCTATATAATCCATACTGTAAGGAATTTTGTTCTGAAAATGTTCCTGGTTATTGTTGAGAGGTTGTACAATAATTATATGCAAGAAAAAGAATTCGATTTTTTTGAAAATTTTTGACCAACAGGTTTTCTTAATTAGAATTTTCAAGGCATTCTTCTATTTATTATTAAGTTTCTAATCTTTTTTAAGATTATACAGGACTTTAGTGTAAAATTAAATGGAATAATTTGAATAATGAAGTAATAAACTCAAAGGAGGATGCCCATGGATGTGTAGTAGGAGATGCATCAATGCGGATGTACAAAACTTTCTATTGTTTAGCTTGTCAAAATATAAATGTTAAAAAAAAATTTTAATTGGGGAAGTGAAGGGAAACTTCAAAATAAGAGGGTCAAATTCGATAAAATAAGTGAATAAATCAAGATTTTATCAGATATTCAGTAGTAAAAGTTAAAAGAATATTTTTTTGTTTTTAACTTTATACAAAAGAAAATTTTTGTGTAAATGCTTAAGATTTTATAAATCCTTCATGCTCTTATTAGTTTTATAGATCTCCTATCAATATTTTACCTGGGTCCATCTTAGGCCATCCATGGGCATCTTCCTTTCTAATTCTTATTTTCAATAAATTCACTACTAAAAGATAATTTTATTCTTTTTATACAAACCTGTGACGAACAAATAGAGGTTTTCCACGCCATTTGAAAACAACACTCTTTCCTTCTGGGATAGCACTAAGCTTTACTTCAATCTTAGCCATGGCCAAGACATCGGCAGATGCAGCCATTGTTAAAACAATGTCAGTTACGATACCTTTTGCTGCATAAGCACCAACTGTTCCAACACCTGATTAAATTAAGAAATTGTTTAAATCTTTTCTATATTTGAAATATTTATTGAAATTTAGAAAATCTTTACTCACCTGCTGCTACAAGATACGAAACTGCCTGACGTGATGGAGCACTGTCACTGCTCTTAGTGAAAGGATTTTTAACTGAATCTCTGCGGTATTCATTGAAATCTGGTACTTGAATGTCGGTATGTGCTAACCTTTGTTGCGTAATTTGGGAGCTCACTAAACAAAAAAAATATTAAATCAATTTTTAAACTTATTAAAATATATGCACCTAATAGGCTTATATCAATTCAGCTAAATAGTATATGCGGAATTAGTATTTTGATAATTAAATTTTGAATACTTTTATGTAAACATCAATATTTTAATTAAATGTAATTATAATTATTATCATGCCATAAAAACCTATAGTTGACATATTTAAAGTCAAAGTTTAAATGAGGCACTTGCAAAAAATAGAACCGAAAGATGTTTTTGCCTTTAAGAGCAATTAAGTTAACAGTTTTATAATAACTACATACAATTTATAACAAGTATTTAAAAATATGGGCAACATGTTTTACAGTATCTATTAGTTTTACTGAAGGCTGTCTGAACATCTTAAGACTTATCTACAATAGCACTAGAAGTCTCAAATTTTTTTTGATCATTTAAACAGTTTTGTGCAAAAGAGCATTAGATAATCTTAAATGATTTGTGCATAAATTTGAATTTATAAAAATTATAGAAATTTCAGTGCAGTTTTTTAAGCTCTATAAAATTTGATACATGTATTAGACCCATAATTTTTACTCATATTAATAACTTTTTTGAAAGGTTGACAATACAGTATATTATTTTTCCTTTACATTACTTGTCGTTTTTGTCGCAAACATTCAAACATAATATTAAATTATGTTTAAATTAATATTTATATTCATTCACGATTGTAATTACTAACCAAAACTAAAGTAAAAAAATAATAATTATCAACAAAAATGAGGTTAATGAAAGATTAGACCAAAGCAAATTATAACCTCTCGAACTCGTATTCTAAAAAAATGTAAAACGCAATACCGTCAAATCCCGAGAAAAAGTTGAAAACAGTACATTAGGCACCCCCCAAAACATACGACAATAATACGCCTCAATACAGTCTGAATTTTCGTTAAAAATAACTTTTAAACAATGTTTTGTATTACATGATATTGCAGACGGGCACGTAACGCTCGGTCGATAACGCAGACACCCTGCAGTCCACTCGAACTGCCCGTATTATACCTCGCACACAGCTCTGAAGGTTGTTACATAATTATAACTCCAAAATAAACACTTTGCGCGTTCGAAAAGGGCGAAAATCGAGCACGGGCCATCTCGCAAAGCGCAAGCGGGGGGCCCAGGGGTCGCAGCAATGATACGTACCAGCGATTCCCGAGCTCACGCGCACAGAACCAGTCGTCAGCTGCAGATCCTGGCCGAGCGTGTAGTTGAGGGCCCGCTGCACGGGACTCTGCAGCAGGATCTTCTTGCGCGTTATCTTGCTCGTCGAGGAGACCGGCTTGACGCCCACGTTGATCACGTTGGCGGTCGCCTTCGCGAACGGGGCGATGCTCGAGGACTTCGCGATCACGTTCATTTTTTCGCTGCACGGGGAGAGCTGCTCGCCGTAAAGGACGTACTGCTGCCCAGCACCAGACGACAGAAGACACGGATGTCGCTGCTACTTGTCGGAGAGAGCAGGCGAAAGAGAGAGAGAGAGAGAGAGAGAGAGAGGCCGGCCAATCGTAAAAACCGACAAGATCCTATACTCGGCGCAACCGAGGAAGGCTGCGCCAGCTGATTTCGTATAGTTTCAAAATGAGAAATGTAACTATTTGACGGGTGCGCGGGGAAATTTGAACGTTGGGAAATACTTGGAGTGGAGATTTCACTTCTAGTGTGACGAGTTGCTGTGTTTTCACTCCTGCTGGGGTGGAAAGTTATGTCAGAAGAATGAAAACGCAGACGGTATACTTATTCGGAATGAGATTTTTAGAGAACGTTACCGTGAAACTGGGTGATTTTGGCCACATCGTTTAAAGACTATTCCAAATCGTGAATATATGTAAGAATACAAATTTTAAAGTATTCAAATCTACCTGTCAGTTGGTATAAAATACCTTTAGCAAGTGCTCTTTTCGAAATTAGACTTACCAATGTACACACGACGTGGTAAATTTCTGGTCGAATGCGTTTGAAATCCTCCAATGAGCTTATAGCGAAAACGTGCGTTCGATCCAATGAGACCCAATGAAATTGCAGTATTTAAAAAAAATTCAAATGTATTCGACCAGAAATTTCCCACGTCGAGTGTACCATCTGTAGATGTAGGCCTTTAAAGGACTGTATTAAAGTTACTCCGTCAACCAAGATCACCACGTTTTACATAACTAACTTACTAAAAATGATGTGCTCATTACTATGAATTTAGACAAAAACACAATTATGGAAACAGGGGCCAGCTTCGACAATTAACTTTCGACATGGAAAATGACGACATCCATTATTTTCGTTAGAACCTTATTAGCCAGATGTATTGCAAATTGTTAGCAATTTGACATACACGTTTTGCTATCGATTTGCTTAAGTTTGACGTACAACTGCCTCCGTATATGCTGGAAATTTTGTATCAAGTATTGAAGTAAATTATGAGGACAAAGTGAAAGCAAAATTACAACAACTATTGCTCATGCTGGGCAGGCGTATCATAGGCATAAATTGCCATCATATTGTCGTCACATTTCTCGATTTTTATGTTACACAAATTTCCATCAATATGCTGTTATTAATTTCCTCCCCCTCTCTCTCTCTCTCTCTCTCGTACTGATGCATATATGAGTAATTTTATTGAATATTATGTGAATAATATTGAAAATAAAATAATACCTATAATATGTTAATAATATTGAAAACAAGATGAAAACAAATTGATATACAAAACTTGCAGCAACAGTTATACATCAAATATAAGTAAATCTGCGTCCGTATATGGCAGTAATTTGGTGGCAAGCATTTGCAGTCTATTTTACGGCACATTGACATCAATCCTTGATATTTGTCATTTCTTGAACGCAAGTTGGAAGCAAATTGCTAACAAACATTGCACAGCAACTATTTCCGCGATTTGGCCACGGCAAGCCTGACTAATGGGGAACTTACGCAGGGGTGGATGTAAAAAATAGAACCTCTGTACATATTTAATAGAACTACGTATAACATGCACCTAATCCAAATTGTAAAAATACTGACACTCAGCAGCCCAATAGCCATGGACAGATAGATGTTCATACTGAATGTTACTCACGATCTATGGGTTGTTTCATGATTTTTTTATATCATATTCTCATAGATTATAGCGTACTTCCTTTGTAAACTTTTCGAAATTTTGTCATACAAACAAAATTAAAGAAGATACGGCGCTTCGAAAGTCCTCGTGCCGTCATGGTTCATGCGCGGAGCCTTTGAAATTGCATGAATCGTGACATAAAGAAACTTTCGATAGCTGTAACTTTTGTACTTTACATCTCGTTCATTTTGCAAAATTCTCAAACAGATTGGTAAATCGGCTTAAGTTCTCTATCGAAATCACCGATACCGCCAAAGAAAAAAAGTATGAAACATCCCTTGAATAATGATGCTTTAAAAAATGAGAAATATATATAGAATGGTAAGATCAATTAACTAAAAATTAATTTCGTTTTTTTATAAATATATTAGAAATTTCTTTTTACACTGACATTATAAAAAATATATTTTATAGCCTATTATATTAAGTACATTAATAATTTATTTAAAAATTAAAATCTATAATCTATTTATAGGTATTGTAAGCCTTAGTTTTGTACGTACATCTAAAATAGTAGAAAAATAAATATTTACAATGTATGTACACTCGATGTAGGAAATTTCTGGTCGAATGCATTTGAAATCTTCCAATGAGCTTAGCGAAAACGTGCGTTCGATCCAATGAGACCTAATAAAATTACAATATATCAAAAAAATTTTAACGCATTCAACCAGAAATTTCCCACGTCTAGTATACCAATACACTGCATTTAATTTTTTTTACAAGATCTAAATTATCAGTTACTTAATAGTGTAAGTATTGTACTTTACAGTACCAAAAAGTACTTCTAGAAAAGTACGTATTTGAATTAAACAATTCAAATCATATTAAAATTGTTTATAAATTTAAAAAACGTGATCACCAGAAGAATTGACACTGTCCTAGAGTGAGACTGGTCACACTTGCAAGTGTCAATAATAAACACAGGTACCTGCCTGTAATTGGAACTCTGAAAAGCCTAGCACACATTTTTAAGGATGAAGTATATAAAAGTAGTGTATCCAAATCTTCCCCTGGTGTGCTTTGATAAACGAAGGGTCGAACACGTACTTCATGTCCAACACTTTGAATCATTGAACAAGCTGTAGTTAAACGTGCTGCCTGAAAATATGGTAATAATTAATACTTTACTGTCGATCTCTGATTATAGACTTGATAGTATGTATATTAAAAGTATACTTGTATAAATGGAGCTGCTGATATCCAGATCCATAGAATTACGTTAATTATGTTAACACAAGTAAGTGGATCGATTTTACTGTTTTGACTATCGTATTTTAATAGCCAAGCTATACCTGACATTGCCCAAGAAATATTTACAACTGTGTAAATACAAACTGCAGGACCATATTCATCATTAAAGTACTTTAACAGCTTTCTAAATTCACTTATTTCCTGCAAACGAAAGAATAGTTGTTAATATAGTTTATATAAAAAAATTAATTCATGACTATTGAAATACCTTCATCCAATCTAATCCAGGCATAGTATGTTGAAGTAATTTTACTCGTAAAAAGTGTAAGTGAGATATTAAAAGTTGTCCTTGTAAGCAATAACTTGTTATAATTGTACCTTGAACCATGTCGTGCCATAAAGTGCAAAGTATTAGAAAAACTTTCAGAGCTATTTTTATATCAGAAGAACTGGAAGCATATGTGGTAAACTCATTATCATAAATGAAATTTTACATTAAAATAAAGTAGTGATGGAAAGACTTTTACCTATGTTTAAGCCATTGAAAAGTAACAACATCCCTAGCAGTCATTAAACTTACAGTTATTAAAGCCATTATCATCCACACAACACCAAGACCAATAAACAACCACAAAATTCTAACCAAACGTCTTTGACCACCTCGATTAGCTGGATTCGAGGATAATAGAAAAGCTCTCTCCATTAGGTTTTGTAATTGTTCATTTTCTTTAACACGAAATAAATAAACCGTATATAAATATGCTAATAAGTGTAAACCATTAGGAATAAAATAAGCAAAAATTGCGTTTCCATGACATGTTTTGTCATAAGTTCGTGCTTTTGGAACTATTTCTGTTTCTAGTGTTGCCGCTACATAACAAAATCCTCGATCTCTTCTGTTAAAGTTCAAAATAATATTTAGTGCTGATATAATTGCTGATATGAAATCTATTTAATATGTATAACTAATTATAGAATTAAAAACGTTACCTGTAACAAGCCATATACTGTAATATGTATCCAATGCACATAAAGATAATTACTTGAAAAGTATGAAAATTTGCTAGAATGCAGTATCGAGAAAAGTATTCAGATTCATCACTATTTGGCCTTAGACCCATGAGACCTAATAGTCTCAAGTATGGCTTTAAAATTTTATATTTACAATAATGTAATACTGCAGATGTACTTAAATTCTCATAATCTGGCATTTCTGCTATTTCACCCATCTTTTGAAATAATTCAATACATTAAAAAAATATAAATTTGTATGATGTATATAAATTACATAGTATATTAACTTAGATGTATTATTGATACATTTATTATGATTTTATATATCATAATAAAAATGCCATGCATATAGCAAAATATTTACTATTTTGATTAAAGTGTTTATGAAATCTAAATATATAATATTATCAGAGTTTTATCTTACTTCTGTGCTATGTAACTGTAAATCTGACAATAATGAGGGAGTTGACGATTGACAGGCTTCATCATGATTTTGTTGTGATGTAGGAGTTTCTTTTCCATTCAAAGAACCATTGTTGCTTGGAGTTGCCTAAAATATTGGTTGTATTACATAATCATTCATCGTACACTACATTTTATCATATCAAAAAATATTTTACAATCATTTGCCAATATTCTTTTGAAATTCTCTTGTTTGTAATACTTGCATCAATATCTACTTTAAATGAGACAGAATTCATTTTGATGATACTTTAATTTATTGTTTGATTGATATGTATTTTCATAAAGCTATTAAATTAAATAAATAACACATTAAAATTTCACATTAAAAAAATCACTCAGTAAAGTCAATATCTAAATATCTACTAGGTTCAATAACCAATGATAGGTGAGAATTTCACCAAATGTTAAATTCAATAGAAAAAATGTAAACATCAGAACTTACCTTCATCCTGATTTGTGGAATCAGAGCGATTTTCTAAATGTATTTGTATAGTCAAAACTATTCAACGAGAAAATGTTATTAAATTCACTTTATATTGAAATAATCATATTTACATACTAACTGGAGGCATTTCTCCTCAGAATCAAACATAATCCTGGTAAGCATGCAGTAAAAACGTTTATACTCATACATGTCTATATATCTTTAACTGACTGACAGTGCAAGTGCATATCAATAGTAAGTGATGACATTTCACCTTTCACATGTTATCAGTTGAAGCAAATCTTAATAATTTATTTTCTACACAATGATGAAATTGGTAAATGGAAAACGCCAGGAAACAAAGAATGCATTCATTAGTATAGAAATAAGTTTTATTTACAGCTGTACAATAATAAATTTTTAACTTAATTAGTTATACTTATTATTTCATTTTTCTACCTTTTCCTATATTTCTTGCTGGTCTTAATAAATGTTTAAAATCTTGCCTGCTCGTTTTGCTTTGATCTTGTTTTTTGCCGAAATTTTTCTATAAAATAATGTATTTGTTTAGTAATTAAAATATTGTAAGATATTAATATTTTTAATTGTATAAAGAAATGTATGATGCTGATAAATCATAATCATTTTACCTTTGCAATAGTGAATGTCATTTCCTTATTTCCTCTTGACCCTGACACACTGACTCTATGTGACTCCTCTTTCTGTAATCTGTCACCAAGGCTAGCTCTGAAAATGAGAAAAGTATTCATTTAAATTACTTATCTCAATGAGAATTCATTACTCAATAATTGTTATCGTTCAAATGTCAATAGCTTCACTTCATCTAAAGTTCACTCACTTGGCTCGCTTTCTCATGTACTTAGATCCATTATAGCTTGCACCATCCTTTAACTCATAGAATTTGGGTTGTTTCTTCGGCATTTCTTCACTTTCTGCTTCTTTAATTCTTCTTTCTTCCATTTCAAGTTTTTTTTCATTTTCTTTTACTAATCGATATTGTTTCTGTACCTCTTTTACCCATGGTTTCTCGTCATCAGAACTATCAGCCATATCATCATCTTCAGAGTGCAAATTTTCTATATATTTAAAAATAATAATAATTAAGTCAGGTAAAATATTTTTCAATAAATATTTGCATGAATTGTAATAAGATTTTTGTTATTTTATGTATCCACAAAAAATTTTAAAATTAAAAATGCAAACTCTTACAATATTTTGAAAAAATAATTATTATAAATAAACTTTAGACGTCAATAAAAAACTTGACTTACCAGCATCATCATTATCAACATTAACTTGTGCTTTACTAGCAGTTCGTTTTTTAGTTTTTCCCATTTGTGAAATAACAGGATTAAGAAGAGCAAACTCTTCAGAATTAGGATCAACTTGAAAGTCCGGATTTTCAAACAGAGATTTAAATCGATCGTCTTTCAATAAATTCGGTGTAGCCTTCTTCTTCTTCTTTGAATCTGTAGTTACCTCATTATCCATATGTTTCAAAGCCAAATCTTTATTAACAACTGGTAATTTGTGTACCTATAATTTTTTTTGCATTAATATTACACGCTATCATACAGAAAACGTCAGTTCGTCAAAAAGATAGATATCTACCTGTACTCGTTTAGGTCGTTCTTCTTCAATCTTCTCTCGTATTTTCTTTTTCTTGTATTCCTCAAATTCAAATGGTTTGATAACATCTCTGGCTTTTCTGTATAATCTGACATCCATGAAGTAACCATGCATGTATGCTCTTAATAAATTAGTACCCTTTAAGTGTAATAGGCCCAATTCATCTAACTCCTTTTCTGTGACAAATTTGTAATCATCATAAATTGTTTCATAGTCCAATTCTTCGAGTTCCTCTGTAAGATTATCAAGGAAACCACACCATCTTGGTGCAGGTCCAAGACTAGGTATGTAATAAGACTGTATTTTTGTGTTTTCATTAGCCATAAACATCAAACCAGTGTTTGGAACAATGCATAAATCATTAAAATCTGACTGACCTTCAATAGATGTGTAGATTTTGCCCTAAAATAGTTAAGAACTTAATAAATAACTAAATGCGATGAAAAATAATTGTAGCTAAAGATATAATTTACGGTTTGCTTTTCCCATATTTTCACAATAGAACTATCCATAGAATACACCAAATCCATACTTTTATGGAACTCAATATTTCTGATGGGTAAACCATACATGTGATCTTTTATCATAAATGGACTATTAGATCTAAGATCATATAACAAAACTTGTCCTGTTACAGTTCCGACACCTAAAGTTAAACCACCTTGACACTTTAGAGCAGTAATTGATGGTACTGTGGTTAGTCTACAAACATAGCAGATATATTAATTAATGATACTTACATTTACATTAATTAGTAATAAATCTACAGAAATTCATGTTTATACTTACTTATTATCTTCCTTAATACAACTAAAACCACAGTCAAGTGTCCCAACTTTATTTCGTACACGTGGATCCCAAGCTTCTACTTTACCTTCATCATTACCTACTAACAATAAGTGGTGAACAGGATTTATTGTGCATTTGTTAATAGCTGAGCTTTCAGAAATTAATGGTTGTAAGAATTGTCCTCTTTCAAGATTCAACCTGTATATTTCATTGCTGAAATACAAATTAAAACAAAATTATCTTATTTTGCAAAGTAGTATTTATGAAAAATCAAAATAATGTCGAAATAGGTGTAACAATAAATTACCTTGCTCCCACAACAAATAGATCACAAGAAGGATAATGATACTGCATATCCCTACCAAATCTTGGTATTCTAAGTCTGTAATATTTACCATGAGCAGCATGAAATTCAATGTGCCTATCACAGTGTAAAAATACTAACTAAAAAGGAAAAGTATATATAATAGTCAATTAAAAGTATTATAAATTATAATAACTAATAATTCATTAAATTAATTTAACTTACTTTGCTGTAGTCATCTGATATAGCTTCAAATGTAACAACTTCTGAGTCAAAACATCTTTCAAATTTTAATGACAATTGATTTACATCAAAACATTTTAACCTAGGCTTGTATATACCAGTTGCAAAAACATATTGTCCATCTTTTGACACCCTAACAGAAGTGCTGACACCAGGCATATCAAAATCTTGAATAAGTTCTATGCGTCTTCGAATATCTGGTTTTTTAAAAAAACAAGAAATACATAATTTTGACAAGGCTTATATTTTAAAAATTATAAATACTATTCTTTAAAATAATATTCCCACAAACTTAATTGTTAATTTTAAATAATTAATTATGGAAATATTGATAACATTTTTTTTGCTTCATTGTGATTTCAATTTGTATAAATGTATTTTTTACATATGTTTAATTAAACTTACCAATATTTTTCTTGACTAAATTTCTTCTTTTTCTTTCAGTCAACCACTGTAAAAGTTAATACATTTTAAATTGTATTATATATTGATACAAAATATATTATAAGATTATAAACAATAAATTCATAACCTCCTGATAAATCAATTCTATTTTTACTTACCTCGGGAAGACTTTTCCCGGCGCTTAAATTATAAATTTTAACATCATTTGGATTTGACACCTGCATTTTGGTGGTTTATTATGTACAAAATTTCTTATTTATTAAAAAAGTAACATAATTATTGACAGCACGTGAATCAAACTTCCATTCACAGACCACGTGGATGTGTTTGTGTGCCTGTGTCGGTAACGTCGATCGATACGTGCGTGCACGATTCGATTCGACTAGTCGAATGGTTTGTTTCAATAGTTCGTAAAAACAAAATTCAAAATTTTCTTTTTCTACATTTTTACAAAGTATCTGTACTAAACAAATAGTAACAAAAATTAATAAATAAATAAATAAATAAACAAATACTGAGAAAACAAACTTGAGCTTTTAAATTATTAAATTAATTTTATAAGTACGTAAGTATGGGAATAAAAGACATTCAATTACATTCATTGTAGATTTTATATAGTTATTAAAAAATATGACATGCACTCATTTGATTAAGAGCAAGTATACATATATAAAGGCAATTGCCGTACATAATACATTTTTTCTTCTTCTTTTCTATCTTCATCAATATTATTGTGGTCTTTGGTTAATATAATTCTGTGCGATCCTAGTATAACGACATAAGTCCACTTTTTCGAAAATTCATATTTGAACGATTTTGGTATCTTTACTTATTATATTTTCAGATAAAAATGCAAAGAATCAGGGAAGTGTGGAAATAAGTGACAATATCTACTACTTATGATTTTTTTAACATTAGTTTTAATAAGTTTAATGATAAATAGATACTTCAAACCTTAATATTTCCGAAACACAAAAGTGGACTTATGTCGTTATGCCTTTCACCCACAAAATTGAAAACTTAAACAATTCAATTACAATATAGAAAATGCATAGAGTGGAATTGGACAGGACTGGATTTAAAGGGAGAAAAACAACACTGTAAGTGCCTGTAAATTTTGAAGGTTTTCTATTTTATTTATTATAGAAAAACTATTAAATGAATCCTTCTGAAACTTTTTGGGCCTCTATTAGCTTCAATACAAGTAAAATAAAATTTTAATCGGTTTGGAGCTCAAATACTGCGATTTTTACGGCTCGAACATCAACGTCTCTATAAACATTAAAAAAAGAAAAAAATAATGTATAATCTATATGCGCGGGCTGGCTTCTGGGCTACGGAAGGAATTTAAAAAGCTTTACACTGCAAAAATGATGAAACGTATAAAAATATTACGAAATTTCGTTCAAAAATCAGCTTTTCTTATTACAAAATGAGTTTTCAGAACAAAATAAGCCCGCGTTCAATCGGATGTGTAAGTAGATATTTCTGAATGCAGTGAACGCGGTAAAGCAAAGTTATTTTGAGAAAAATGCGCTAAAGTTTGAGTACTCAACCGCCCGGCGTTGAGTATGCCTCACAGAGCAGTCTATAAACTCAGCCAGTTTTGCGACCTTTTTCTGAAATTTTTAGAGAATATTCAAAAACGGATACCTTTCGACTACCTCTTAAATATGACGTGTTTCGATTGAAATAGTATATTGTGCAACGAGAGGGGGTAAATGTGATATTTCGCCTTCGGCGACAACATCGCTCGTGCTGACAACACCACTCAAGCTTGAAAATGCCCTCCCCCGTGATACACACTGTACTTTTTTATTCAAAGGCATGATTGGGCTTCTTTTAGGTATGTTGGTCGGTTGGGAAATTATACAATTTAAATTCCTACAGCACACCAAAGAGAGTTGAAATAGAAAAACTCTTTTTACATCGCCGGCGACATACTTCGTTAGACGAGGGAGGCTCTTACACTGTATACGATGTTTCGAAAATTCGCGCCAGAGTCCTTCAGCGTCGCCCTGCGCCGTCTCCTCGCACTATCGCCGCTCACCGCGAGATCTCTCCCCCGCGAGGAAGTCAGAAAATGGCCGCCGTCGCGTCGGCGCGCGAGCAGTCCAGATGTCGCGACTGCGCGGCTCTCTCTCTCTCTCTCCTCTGCCACAATCCTGTATATGGACGCGGGGCGGTGGAAGGACGGCCGTGGGGGGGGAGGGGGTAGCAGAACCAGCGGCGGCGGCGACGGCGGCGGCAACAGCGACGGCAGCGCTATAGCGCAGCGGCGGCGACGAGGAGTCCGAGTCTCTGCGGTAGTCGCGAACCGAGTTGGACGGGTGACGGGCCTGGTTCTCCTCAGTTGTGGTGAATAACGTTGTTCACTCTCTCTCTCTCTCTCTCGCTCACTCTCCTTCTCGCCCTCCCCCGAAAATCTTTTTTTCGCTCTCGCGCGGCAGAGACGTAGGTGTGCACACACACGCTCACACGCAGAGATTATATACACGGACGGACGTAGACACGGCGGACGGCAGTGTCTACTCGGCAGTGCACGCGAGCGCGAGCAGAGAGAGCGGTGCATAATAAGCCCGTAAAGAGAGAGAGAGAGCGCTTCGGTCGTCCTTTTTTTGTTGCTCGTTCGTCGACGCGGCGGAGCCCCCCGAGGGAAGGTTAAATAAAAAGCAAGGCAGAATGAGCTGGCAGGATTACGTCGACAAGCAGCTGCTCGCCTCGAGATGTGTATCCAAAGCGGCGATCGCCGGACACGACGGCAACCTCTGGGCAAAGTCCGAGGGCTTCGAAGTGAGTACCCAACGTCCTACATATTCTCCCTCTCAACATTCTGTCTGTGTGCCTGTCTGTATGCCTGTGTGCGAGTGAATACGCGTTCGTCCTCTCTTTCTCTCTTTCTTTCTCTCTTCCCCCTGCCTGTACCGTTTTGCTCCTTTTTGCGCCCGTACCGTATCGTACTCCACCGGAAATTTTTCCGTTGGCTGGAGTATGCACGCTGCCGGTGAGTCCGAAAAAAGGATGGATCCTTATTTCTGGGGCCCCGAGCGCGAGCAGCAGCACCGCGGAGCAGCCAAAGAGAGAGACAGAGAGAGAAGGTGATATATCGTAGAAAAGGAAAGCCAGTAGGAAATCCCAACGCCCTCGAAAGCCATCGGTTATACAAAAGAGGAGAGAGAAGCGCCAGAGCAGGAGCAGAGTAGACAGAGATGGAGAACGAGAGAGAGAGAGAGAGAGAGAGAGAGAGAGAGAGAGCGCGACTACGTTAACCTCTCTCGGGGCGTACTTTCGAAACGGCGCGCCGGCAGCCACGACCGATGCCTTCTTCGTCTTGCTCCGTGTGCGCCTCTTTCCTTCCTTCTCTTTTTTCGCGCGACGCAACCGCGCCGGCGGAGCCCAAAACTACACCGCCGCTGCCACGTAGGATGACGTAGTCGTCGGGAGCACGCGAATAATCGTCGCGAACGCATCTATCTCTCTCTTTCTCTCTGCACGCCTCCACGGACGGACAAAAATGCCTCTTCTGCAGCCAAGTTTCATTTTCTCGTGCGGTTGCACGCGATTTTTCGCACATTTTTTTACCTCCGTTCCAAAAGAGAGAGAAAGGTTATAATTCGCCATTCTCGCACTCCTGCGTCCGGCCGTGCGCGTGTATATACCTATATATACGTATAATACGTCTCGCTCTCGCTCGCTCTCGCACGATATCGATCCGTCAACCAACGTTTCTTCTCTCTCTCTCTCCTCGTAACCGGCGTGCGTGCACGCGCCGCCGCCGCCGCCGCCGCCGCACACACGCCTTTTCTTCTCTCTCTCTCTTTCTCTATCTCTGGCGAATTCGAGACTGACTAGCACCGTTGCGCAGTGCGCACTGCACACTTGTCTGCTCCATAAAATACTGCACGAGGCGAAAATTCGTGCGATGATTGTCTATAACCAAACGGCGCATGACTGTGGTATAGCTCAACTGATACGCGTACAATTCGGAGAAGGTATAGATGCGAGAGGGTGTATGTGTGTGTGTGCATGTGCGTGAGTCGGCTCCGCGGGCGGAATGAGCGAAATTTTCAGGGTGTGGCGCCGCCGTCGCGCTTCCTCTTCTTCTTCTTTTGCACGGTACAACAGGGCCACGCGGGCCGCGAATATCGTGTGCGCGAGGAGGCGCGCACTTGTACTGTTCCTCGTCGCTCCGTTTTCTTTTTTTTGCTCGGCGAGCGAGCCGAGACGAGCGGAGCGGAGCACGAGAGAAACGGGAAACGAGACGAAGGAGAGGAGAGCAAGAGCAAGCAGCAGCGGCAGCGACACGATCGAACGCACACCGCCGAAAATAGCGCACGACGGCCCTGCTTTTTCCTCTCTTGCTTTGTCGCCTGCCTGCCCGCCGTTGGAGAAAGGAAAGAGAGCGAGAGAAGAGGATCTCGCTGCGAGGAAAGTTTCGAATTCCCTCTCCGCGTTCTCTCGGTGTGTAACTTACGTGTGTGTGGGACACGATCGCAGGCAAACACGGGCTTTGTGCTTAGGAGGGATTCTTTTTTCTCTAGGATTTTCTCGCTCTCTCTCTCTCTTTCTCTCTTCTGTTGCGGAGGGTCCCGCGAGAGATTTTTCAGCTCCTTTGTCGGCTGTTGCATCAGATAGGTGCTCGGAGATGGCTTTTTTCGTTGACCGTCCTTATGAAATCGGAGTCGTTCTTTCTCTCCTTCGTTTCGAATTTTCAAATGATAACCTGCGGAGGTTGCAATTTCGCGTGATGCCTGAAAGAGTATAGCCTCTTGCCTAAAGCGTAATTGCGAGCCTGCAGAGGTTGACCAATTTTCCTTAATTGTCGCGAGTTTATCGTGGGTTTCGCCTCCACGCATCTCTGTTTACTCGCTTTGCACAGTACCGGTACAACACGGCTCATCTCGACTATATCGGGTACCTACCGCAACAATCGTCCGCTAATTATTCAAACGCACGTGTACATGTAGTATAAAAAACTCCAATCGCATGAAACATCTAGCATCGAATTAAACATTCGCCAGAGACAGACAGACAGACAGCATAAAAGGTAGATTCGCGATACTTCGGGGTATATACGGGTGTCCGACATGCACACACATGCGAAAACTTTCTCTCGGTTCGTAACCTGCTTTTTCGTACTGCACATCTCTCGAGAAGAGAGGGGCTATTAAAGTCGCATAAAACGCACGGATGAGCCTCTCTCTCTCTCTCTGTCTCTCGTGCAGCAGCAGTGGCAGCGCTTTCCTCGTTTGCCTCCGCGCGCGCGCGTGCAAGTGGCTCTGCACTCTCTGCGTGCACATTGCCCCTCGCGTGGAAGCGGAAATTGGCAAACGAGAGAGAGAGAGAGAGAGACGGACGGACGGAGATAGAAAGTATGCAGTGCAGTGCACGGTCGTAGTTTTTCGGCAAAACGGCGGCTGCTGCGAGAAAGAGAGATAAAAATCGCCAGCTGCACCGACGGAAGATACGAGAGACAGAGAAAGAGAGAGAGAGCGAAATGTGCGAGGTATACACGGCGACTGCACGGTGCACACACACTTTTCGATGCATATTATCTCGCTCTTTCTCTCTCTCTCTCTCTCTCTCTCTCTCTGGCGCATGGCTGCCAAAATGGCGGCAGCCAGCCAGCCGGCAGCCGGCCGGGCAGCAACCCTGCGCTGCGGTTGTGCTCGCCGCGGTGCAGCAGGGCCGTAGCCGAGGATTTTGCCGCACGGGGGACTCGCTTTTGCGAACGCGATGATTTTGGACTTTGTAGCTGGGAGTGGAGTGTTGAGGAATGAATGAGAGCTTGCTTTCTGGATGAGATTGAATGAAGGAGAGAATCTTGGAAGGATAGGGAGGTCTCCGAAGACTAACATGAAATTCTATCTTAAAACTTCGTATGATTAAAGTAGTTTTAAGGATATTTCTATGCAGAAGACTAGCTTTCATTACTGATGTTTCATGCAATTTTTTTAAGATTTTGTTAAGGTTTTCAATGAATAGTTTACATTATTGTATTAGCAAGTATGCAATAATTATAGTTTCCAAAACTATAGTATAGTGTATCAAGTGTTCAAACACTTAGTCTAAAGTAAATAAATGTAAGACACCTCATTAATAGACGTTTATATTTAGAAAATCATTGTTAAGAATATGTTAATACTTATTTATATTGTAAAGTAAATATTCGATTACGCTGTAGCATTTAAAATTTCATGAAACTACAGTTAGCAACCACTTTTCAGCAGTCAGTTGGTAAAAACAAACAATATTTTGATGAAATCAAAATGGATGCACATACATTGTTACAAATATTTAAAAATTAACAGCGTTTACTTTTAGATTTTATTAAAATAAAAAGTTGCTAATGAGTTTTTACAAACTGGCTGCTGCAATCTATAACTTATGCCTCATTACAGTTTCTAAACTTCAAAATCAGATATTATGAGCCATAAAAAAGATACATTGTCTGTACATTTTCCTAATTAGGCTGTTATTTATTCATTTGTTGTAGGGGTCTGACAGACTCTTTGTTAAATACTTCATTCGCTCTTTGCTTTGTTGTTCATTCACTAATTTTTACAGTATTGAAGGTCCAATTACGCAACATGAGTTTTCTTTTTGTATTTTTCAGTGTTTAATCTCCAATACTGATGAAATTGAAATGAACATTTGCAAAACCTGCACCTCCCGCAAACATTCCCGTGTTCACTCTTGTCTCTTTTGTCGATAGGCTGGCTCCTTAGCTTTCTTATTAAACTTTCGTTTTAGTTATTTATAAAAATAAATTGTATATTTTTACTATGCTTAAATATGCGTATGTGTCTCACAAAAGATATCACTTCACGACAATATCAATTAGTTTTCTTTTAGTTTGTAATTATAATAAAGCAATGACCAGTGTCATTAACTGTTGAAATTGTAGTGATATATTTTTTAAAGATTATTTTTTGGGATAAAGCTGTAAGAATCATAAAGTAAAATATAGTTATTGGTGTCCAGTACTTATAACGTACTGTGTAAAGTATGCATTACGCATACACTGATGTGGTTTTCACTTCTATAGTATTTTTTGCCTTACTATTTAAATAATCGACTAATCTGAGGTTAATAACCGTTTGGTTTATTTTTCCAAAACACATATTTTCACGTATAATGATAAAATAAAAATATCCGTTACAGATAAATTTTGACATGTATATCAATACTCATTAACTGTAAATAATTACTTCGATACTTTTCTATCATTGACTCATAACTGTTGTAGACTGCTGTTCATTCGTTGCATTTTTCTAAATGTCTTATTCACATAAATGGTTATAATAAAAAGATTATAATATTTTTATATATCGGGAAAATCGAAGCTATACGATGGAAACATCTACAATTTCATGATTTTAAAGCAAGATGAACTCATATAAAATTCCAATATAAATATTCAACCGAAAGTAAACCAATAATTAATGAAATAATTTCAGAAAATGACGTGACAAATTTATGTCAAGAACAGCTGTTGCCGAATGAGTGACTATACTAAATTTAATTTACCAATTCAGAAGCAAAAGAATAATAACTCGAAACGAATAAAAATAAAATCGAAAGAGTAAAAGAAGCTTAAATATTATTCCGAATCGAGTTAGAACTCTTATAATTGCCAGCTTTCCAGCAACAAAACTAATAATTACGAGCATTGCTACTATACTCTAATGGCTCTCTGAAATAATTACGGCGGCGAAATTTCACCGAAAGAAACCGTTTGTTTACACTCTCCGATGCGTATAATGAATCAAGAAAGCGATGAATCGAAGCGTGCAGACGGCCCTGGCAAATCCATTTCGCTTATGTCGGTCAAGATTCGCCGGCGCGCGGCGCGGCGTGATTCATCCGCGTGGCAGTGCTGTACACTCAGCATCCCGAGCCCCGCGCCAAAAAACTCGAGGGGGGAAACCGGGGCGACATGCGATGCTGCTTAAACGTGCCACTTCTTATTAAATTATATATACTTTTCTGCGCTCCTTTATAAGTCTATCGGTAATTGGTGGAAATAAGTTGTTGAATAACTTGTGAGTTCGTTAAAGCAAAATAATTACGTTTAAATAAACATTGAAAATGTTGCTTCTTTATTGTAAATGAAATTAAAAGTAAACTATGCATAGTTAGTTTTAAAACAAAATTTTTAATTTCGATTAAGAGGAAAAAATTTTTCTTTATGTGCAAAATTGAAGAGTCATTGGAGCTAGAATCTGAGTTCTTTTTTAAAGAATGCTCATCTTTCAATTCACTAATCATGCTTGTTATCCGATTTGAGTATACTGGATATTCAACTCGTTTTTACGTATAAATACTAATATCCGTACTTTTTTATTTTAAATCATTATAACCGTTTAAGACGACCATATAATGATAAACGAGCATAATCAATGAACTTAATTACGATTTTGTTTCCCACTTAATAATCGTTCATTTTGTTTTTCATCGAATTGCAATTCATAAGTAAATTATAGTTCAAGAGTATACGTATGATTTTCACGTTTTATGTACTGGCAAAGAAATAAATTATTATTTTTAACAAAGATATCCATTTAAAGTGTCACTTTCATGGTATCTCACCTCCGTGGTATACTCGTAATTTCACGCTACCATGAGTTAATTATCAGTAGCAACATAAATAATTCGCTTTAATTTAGTTTTAATGTAGATAAATTATTTCTGCAGTCTATGCACTTTTAATTTAAGTTTGGAGACCGCGTTAAATTGCAATAAAATCTGTCTTCTGATATAATGACACCTCCGTATCACCCTTTTTTGAACAAAATACGTCAGCTTTTGCACATTCAGTTTCAAGCAACCAAGAGGTGTACACAATGTCAGATGTTACAGATACCAAATAGTTACAGAAGTATATTTCTGCTTCCTTTCTTCAGTTTTATGAATCAAAATCTAACATCATCGTAAAATTCACGTGAATGCGTTGCACTAATTCTATTCTTAGTAAATAAATATTACGATACAAAGTCAACTGCGCTCGTTTCGCCTCGATGTCCCCTACGAGTAGTCAGTCAGCCAACTTTCTTTCTCTCTCTATCGCTCTTTGCTCCGTGACTCATTGAACTCGCCCGTGCTGATTTCCGTGCCAGGGTGTAAATCGATACCGATCGCCTCTCTCGAAGCCTTTTTTTCGCCGTCTCTCGTACACGGTGCTAAGACACGTTAAATTGCCCCGTTTCACACGCGCCGCTGCCGCCGTCGTCAAGAGTTCGCGTATTATTCTTGTGGAAAGGGGACGGGAAAAAATTGTCGTTGCGCGCGGCTAAATTGAAACGTCACTCGGCGAGATTACAAGCCTGGGCATTTTGCTGCGAGGCGTCGATTTCCTTCGTTCAGACTGACGATTCTTTACTTTTATTTTTTACATTCTATTGTTTTGCAAATGGGATTTCAAATGGCAGTTTTATTGCGATTGATGGACAATACATATAATGCAAACGTTTGTATGGAAAACTAATCGGAGATTGAACAAAAATAAATGTGCTTTTATGTTCATATGACTGGTAATTTGTACTTATAGTAATATATATTTTTTATACATTAATTTCAATATTTACAAAAATGTACTGCATTTTTATTTTAATTAAACTGTAAAAAAGATAATTGCTATGCTCAGTACTGCAAATATTGCAGTAAAAATATTATTTCCAATACTGTAAATTAGAGGATGATAATTAATGTTTCACTATTACACTATTTCTAGTTCTGACAATAGTGATTTTACATTTTCTTTATTTTAGAATGTAGTCATAATATCACAAATAAAGAGAAACAAACTTATTCTAAAAATTGGTATAATTTAGGAAGGAAAGCAAATTATTATTAAAATATCGTTAAACGTTACAAAATGAAATCGCTCCATTATTTTCGAAAAGGTTGTTTACGAGACAAATACAAATTAACGAACACGAATCAACATCAACGTAAATGCTCATGAGTCTCGTTTCCCGTTGTCCTCGCGCCTCGTCTATCAGACTTTTCCTCAAAAAAAAAAGAAAAACCCCCACGGTTGCGCTCGGAGCACGTGCTCCGATTTGTCCAACAGCGCATACACAAAGCACGTGTGTGTATCTATTTAGACAAGCGTGCACTCTCTGTCTCTTTCTCTCTCTCTCTCTCTCTCTCTCTCTCTCTCTCTCTCTCTCTCTCTCTCTCTCTCTCTCTCTCTCTCTCTCTCTCTCTCTCTCTTGGGTAGCAATGCAGGGCTGCCACCGGCTTCCACGTGACCTTGAACTAAGTACACACATGTACGTACTCTGCATGACCGCGATTAGGATCGCACGTTCTGGCTACTTTGCTTTTCCCACGACACCGAGAGACAAGCGCCGGATTATTCCGAGAGATCCGCTCGCACCCCCGGTGATTTCGGTGTGTGTACCACTTGCATACATATACGTATAGTATACAAGGCGTTACACGCGGCTGTAATAAAATATAAGCGAAACTGCACAAGTTTAAATAGCCTCGCGACACGAGTCAGCCGATTTTGTTACTTGGGAGGGATGATCGTAAATTGAGCTGAAAAAGTTTGACGTTTATAAACGGCAGTGTTTCGCGTGTCTGCTAAGTTCGACAAATATTTGGAGTTTAAACTTTTTGAATTCATGATGTCTGGATGAAAAGATATAAAATAATGTAAGAGTGCGAAAAAAGAAAAGAGTGCCAGAAAGTAAATGTTAATTTTTTATACAAGAAATAAATGCAGTAGTTTTTACCAAGAAATAAATGCAGTAGTTTTTACCACGAAAATATCTTAGCAATTAACTGTTTTATCGCGTTATTCATAATACTTTGTTTAATGAAGAAAATTCAATTTCCGTCACAGCTGTTCTTTTATAATAAATGATCGATCACATTTAATCAGTAAATAGTTTACGTTTAGCTATCTGACTTATGGGTATATTTGTAGATTATATACATTCTATTATCTTGAGTATAAAATTCTATTATAAAAACATAAAAGTAATCGATATTATTGATTTATTTGTGATTGTCTTGCGTTAATAATTACTAAAACAAATTTAAATAGGTCTGTAAAAAAATTTTGTTCCTTAGATACAATGAAAAATACTGAAATTATTTGAAACGATTTTTGTAAATATTTTCTAATTGTCTTTTGTGTATATTTGCTGATGACATTTGATTCTTATCAGAACCTGGATTACTAAACTACTTTATTATATCTACTAATGTATCTAAGAAAAAGTATTACTTTTATGCAATATTTATATAAGAACACCTCCAAGAATAAAACAATAAAAATTTATAAATTAACTTGTGCAATAACCGTCTTATTTCTCAGAAGAAATCAATATCGAATAAATCGATTGGTAGAGTTCATACATGTTACTCGATTAATTATGATGCAGGCACTAATTTATTAATTTGCTTGGTCGGAGCCGAGAGAAAGTCAAAGGGGAAGGTCACTTATTTAATAACGAAGCCCAAAGTGTCTTGATCTTTCACGGCTTATTAGCTGGGTGCATTAACTAGATAACACTGGCAGATTCTAATATAATCTGTAGGTGACGTACGACACACGTCTATTAGACTGAATTATTATTTTCTATTATCGTGGTAGCATCACTTGTTCGATGAGACTTTGTTTATTTTGTTAATTTTTGTTTTAAAAATAACAAAGAACTTGCAAACTGTTGTGATAGGAATGTAATAATTATTCGTGTTCAAACAAAGACAATAATGCACTCAGCATGCAGCAGAAGTAAAGGTTAAAATAAGTGTCATTGTAAAATGTTAATCTGTTGCATTGATACAAGAGGTCGTAACGCACTACCTTGAACGCCGTATAATGTATCATTCGCGTGAAGATTTTTTTAATCACCAATAACGTTTCCTCTGATAAGTCCGAATACGTTCATCAACAGCTGCGAGCAGCGCGGTATGCTGCTCCTCAACTCCTAACCCGAAACTTCCAATAAAGAATAGTGTACCAAAGTATTCAGGTCCAAATTTCTACGTATTCGTATTTTTCCCGTTATTTTCTAAAAAATTTTACTTATTAATTGATACGCATGTAACTGAATATTAAAACTACTTATTATTTATTTATTTTTATTTGTGGTTAAATCCCACAAATTAATACGTATACCAAATAGCTCTACTCGTGAAAAATAATACTGTAATTATATTTTTTCATCATATACAAAGCAACTCTCTCATCTAACTTATTATTTTTTTTATTATAACTTAACACATTTATAAATTAAAAAGCCACAGAACATATAGATATAAATTTTTACAAAAGATGAGTAGGTAATAAGTAACGTTAAGGGGTTTCTAAACGCTCTAAATTAGAGCCACCTCTTAAAATAATTTTAATTAATATTGTCTGTTGAAATTACTTTCTGACATTTATATAATCTCAGACATTGTTAAAATATTATATATATTTTTTTCAATAAATAATATAATAACTTTTTTACACCTTTTACACGCATACCGATGCTCGAATGCGTATGAAATTGGGACATTCACCTTACCCCGCCCTTGTTCCCAAACGCTCGTCCCGTTTCTGCGCGGCTGATCTTTCAAAAATACATGAACCACGCAAAGAATTGGCAAAATTAAAAATAATATCGGCCGCGCGGTGCATCGCGCGCACGAGGTGTCAACGTAGGTATCTTACGCGAAGGACGCAATGTGGGTCGGCCGTGAGAGCATCAGTCCATGCGCGATTCGCGAGACTCTTAAATCTTCCCAGGGTCGTCGAAAATAACAATGCGTTCGATTTTTTAAATCTCTCGACGCCCGTTTACCGAACGGATGTATCTTTTTTTTCTCATTCGTTGCACCTCTTCGCCTTGACTTCGGCAGCTGCTGCTGCTGTCACCTTACTTGTGCATGGCGACAAGATACACGTTTTGCTCATACGAAATTAGCCGATAGAGAAATTCGTATTTAGCGCTAGAGGCGCGCGCGCGCCGTGGCAGTGTTTTTCATTTAAATTTAACTCGAGATTTATTCCATTGGAATTTAAAATGCAGTTCAAATTAAATTACGTTGCTATTCCGATAGCAAGTCAGATTTATTCCGAGTTATACAATTAACTGCGTTTGGAATGGAATTCTGCACGTTATTTTTAGTTTATAGAACAGAGTAAGAATCCGTTTCTTGGCCCTAAAATATTAAGCACTTCATTTCCATTCGAATAAAATTGTTGGTTATACTTTTTTTGCAATATTAAATTTTAAATTTATCTTCTATTAATCTAGATTGCATTCAATGTTAAATGTGAATAATTTTAAAAACAAAAACATATATCTGTTTTCAAACAATGCTTTTTGTACTAAAGTGTAGTACTATTCATCTCGCCAAATTAGCTATTTTAGTCGTCTTGGAGTTCATATAGAAAGTAAACAGTGTAGTGTTTACAGCAATCAAACCATTTAAGTCCTTAATTAACCGACAAAATTAGCTCACTCACTGCTCACTGACTTTTCCGTAAAGGCAGGATTGTAGGAAACTTGTGAGACTATGTATCGAACGCTCGTTTACAATTCAAACTCGTTGCAATCTAAGTTAGTAGTATATCCTACCATGTTAATGCATATTAAATTGACAATTCAAATGCTTACACCTGCAGCAGGAAATAGTTCTGAGGCGAATCCACATTAAGGTTGTAAAGCGTTTACTAATGATACATTTTTTAAGAACGTAACTTGCCTGATAGAAATAAAGCAGGTTTCCTGGAAATTTTGGAGCGTTTTTATTTAAAATCGTTATCATACTATTTATTGTTCAATCGTATTTATCAGAAACAATTAGTAATGAAGCAAGGTTTCTGCAAAAATGAACGTTCAAGAAATGTGGTTGAAAAACTGCCGAAAAAAGCTATTTCGTTCTCCATACACCAGGGTTGATTAACTATCGATACACGTATCTTAAAAAACTGTCCCTACAACAATGATAACTAACGAATAATTTGCTTGTGTGTGTTTCAGGTGAGCAAAGAGGAGCTGGCGAAGCTCGTCCAAGGCTTCGAGGAGCAGGAGCTGCTGACCTCGTCGGGGGTGACCCTGGCCGGCAATAGGTATATCTACCTGTCGGGCACAGACCGCGTGATAAGGGCGAAGCTGGGCAAGGTCGGCGTACACTGCATGAAGACGGCGCAGGCGGTCGTCGTATCCCTCTACGAGGACCCGATACAGCCACAGCAGGCCGCCTCCGTTGTCGAAAAGTTGGGCGACTACCTCCTGTCCTGCGGCTATTAGGTCAGTCAGTCATCTCGCTCGCTGCGCGCGACCCTTTCTTCTTCCTTCTATTTTGTCCCCCTCCTCGCGTCCCTCGGAAGAGTGCGAGCCCGCGAGAGCCCGCGAGAGCCCGCGAGAGCCCGCGAGAGCCCGCGAGAGTGCGTGTGCATTACTCTTGAAACGAACGCCCGAAGGCTGCTGCGGCACTTGCACTGGCATTTGCCAGACGGGAAAGAAACTGGAGCAAGGAAGTGCACTCAAGACTCTCGCGCGCTCGCACTTGACTTTGGACTTAAGCGCTATATGTATATAGCGCGCGCAAGCGGCACTCTTGCCTTCGCTATCGAGAATATGTTTATTGACGTTTAGAGCGAGGTCGATAATTTTCTTTCTCTGGACGGGGACTGTTTTGTTTGTTGTTGGCTTGGACTCATGTATTTAGCCATTCTCCTTTACTCTTGTGTACTTTGAGCAAAGATTTTGTTTGAGTTTTGAAATGATTACATTGTTTTTTAGCGAAATTTTTTGTAATTTTGAAAGAAGCATAACTGCAAGGATGGAAATGTTTTCTATTTGAAATATTTGGGTATCAATTGGTTTCTCAGCTAAGAAAGGTATTAAACCAGTAATCGATTTCACTTAAAATAACTTTTCTGTAGTTTTAATATCTATATATACTATTTCAGAATCCGAGGTTCGAATTTTAATTCGCCTTTACTATAATTAAATATATCCATATAAATTTGATGAAAAATTATTATTAAATTTACCATTTACTCAGATTCTGAATCCAGGTAATGAATCTTTGGAAAAGTTATACATTATGAAGTATTTTATTAATTTCGTAAGTTTTATTGAGTTACCATTTGAGCCAATAAACCCGCATCATAACTAGCTAAATAGTCGATTGGAAATTTGCAATTTGCTTTCTAATCGCGTAAATCTATTCTTTAAGAGACAGATTATATTCAACAGACCTTTTCAGGTGTACTTAAAAAACCGTCAACAATTGTTCAACAATTGTTTATAGTCGTTACAAATTTGAAACACAAAGCCGCTAAAACTCTTCTCGAGCAGTACTCGAAGCACTTGTTAAAATAAAGCAGACTCGCGTCTCTTCCGGAAAATTTTATCGAACGTTCCAAATTGTGGCGCTTGCGCTCGACAGCCTCGGGAATTTCTCTTATTATCCACGTACCTGAGCGCGGAGACTCGAGAAATCGCGCGTTGCACAGCAGCAGCCTCTCCTAACAAGGACTCACCTTCGAACATCTCTGTCTAGCCCTGATGGCTGCTGCCACTGTCGTTTCTCTCTCTCTCTCCCTCTCTCTCTCTCTCTATATATATATGTACGCGAGTACGGCGACGCGACGCGGATGAAGGATCGATGGCTCGAGCATAATTGAGCCGTTTTATTGTTCATTGTGCACGACGAGGAGGCGCGCGGTATGCGTGCGTGCACGAGGGGCTCCTTGCTTCCGGGCGATTGACACGCTTTTTCGCCGGCATTATGTACGAGGACTCGCGAGCGCCGTTTCGCAAGCGGGCTCAGCGGTAATAGCGGCTCTCTTTTTCGCCTCGTTTGACTTTTTTCGTACAAGTCAGGCGTTGGTCGGAAGTCATTAGCTCGCGTTTCCGCGCTGTAGTAGAGCCGAATTCTCTCTTATTTTGGGATGTTGGTCGTTTTTGCTTTACTCAATGACATCAGACAATTTCGTAAAAGTATAGTATTTTATTTGTATCTTGAGTAATTACTTTTTCATGAAAGAATATTTACGTGAACACTATTACACGGCTATTATATTACTTTCCATCTTTTGTATGTTTCTGTACAAATATTTTTATTAAATTTTATATATTTTTAATTATCTGGATTGATGAATATTTAATTTTAACTGAATACGTTAAGGCCGCACCGTTTATACAAAATGTGTCAAAGTTTAGTTTTTTGACTGAAAATCGATAATATCTTATCGAAAACATCCTTTTTTGATTTCAATATTCGTGAATGGATGTAAAATACGTAATCGTACAATATTAAATGGCACAGCCTATAGCTAAAGTTAAATTGAACCAACATGAAAAAAGTTTCATTGTTTCTTGTAACTTCAAATAATGAACCAAATTTTGTGTATATATCGCATGTTCACATTAAACAATGAAACTTTGTTATTGTCGATTAAATTTAATTTTAACATGGCACATATTGTTAAGCTGAATATTTTTCATCTATTCACTAAGCAAATAATTGAAAAAGTACTTTGTACAATGAAATATTATCAAGTTGAAGTTAAAAATGAACTTTAAACACGAATTTATGCTTTCGCATATATCTTCAAAAAGATTAATTTTCTTTTCAAGTACATATATCGATCAAGTTTACCTTTTCACAATAGCACACAATTTACAACATTAACTCATTGTCTTCCTCTAAACACAAAACGCGCCGCTCTCTATCCCCTTCGATAGAGAAGATAATAAGTCCTTTGTCGATATAAGCCGATAAACTCCGCGCGTAAATCGCGAAGCTCTCGGTAAACCAACAGTTCTCTCCGCGCGTGTTCATTAGCCGTGGAAAACAAAGAAAGTGGGGGAAAAAAAAGAGCATAAAGGCAGAGTCAGCGGCGATGATCGTGATTTCGATGCGGCGATTTCGTAACGTAAATCCAGCGTGAAGCAATGCTTCATTCGGCGACTACGGCCACGCGCGTCGGAATCGCACGAGCATAACGGCGCGATGCAACGACTGCTCCTTATAACTGGGTATATAACTCATTACTTTGCGCTTGTACGCCCGCGGCGGGGCCACCCGAGCTCGGAGCATAGAGGCAAAGGCGTCGGTCGTCGCTGAAGACGCTATTGGTTTTAAGGTGCTTTTTCATGCTGGCAATTTGGCCGATGCGATTAGCGCGCAACGTGACCCGAATTTTTATTAGGCGCGACTCTCCGGGGACGGATGTTGTTAAAATGAGGCATTTAAACAGAGATGGAAATAGACGCTGATTTTGTATTATCTTTGCCTTGGGTTAATGCACTTTTAGAATTGTAATTGTTATCGTTCGATTCTGTTCTGAAGACAAAGAAAAACAAATCAATAAGTGCAATGTATACATAAGTTTCGATGAATTCTATACATATATATACATATATGTATAGAATTCAACTATATATACATATAGCTTTTCACTTATGTATATGAAATTCTTAAGAAAGTTAATTAGTCGAATTTCTGTTTTGAAGATAACTTGTTAAATTGTAATTGTTGACCTTAATTTGTTGTTTTGGGTATGAAGAATAACTGTAAAACTTTAGTAAAGATTGATTATTAATTTTTGTCTACATCACATATATAAATACATCCCGAAAGTACGTACACCTTGCGTCCCATAGCAGTCATATTTTAAAATAGTTCATTAGATATTCTGGATAAAGCTGATGACTCTACTCTTATAATAATTGTTGTATTATCGCTGATAGAAATAGATAGTAACGATTACTATATCTGTGTCGTAAATTGAGAACGATAAGCCGAGTTGGTAAGGAGTACTATACAAATTGAAACTCAGTACTCAAATAGTTAGTAATCAGTATACTATACTATATATATTACAGAATCCTTGATTTGTATAGTACTTATTACCAACTCGACTCGTCGCTCCCAATTTACTATACATGCACAGTAATCGTTACTATCTTTTTCTCTCCGTGTATAAATAAATGATGTAAGCCCTGGATGAACGATATGCACCACCAAGAACCTGAATAACAAACTTTTGGAGATGTTTTTTATCTAAAGTTAAAGCTCTAAGTAGACTTATCACACAGTTAAATTATTCATCAGAAATACTCAAATGAAACTCTGAACAACAATCACTGCTCCAAATCGTTTTTTACGTTCTTTCAAAGCTCAATAAATGTGAAAATTTCAACGACTCTCCGCCACTATCTAAATGCGAAAAATGTCACGTAGCCCATAGATTGCACTGCAGCCGAATCCAGGGCATGAAATTGCACCTTTACCGCATGTAGACGCACACGAACAAGGCAGCCTGAGAGGCCCATACACGCAGTAGCAGCAGCCGCAGCGGGAAGCAGCAGCCGAGGATATAAGCGAGCGAGAGAGAGAGAGAGAGAGAGGGCGGACATAATTTCCTCCCGACTATTTCAGTTAGATGCATTATCAGCGCCGATGAGTCATAACCGCGATACGCAGTCGTGCACGCGCTCTCGCCGACACACGAGCGCGCTCGGGCGTTAATATACGTGTACCGTGTATAATGTGCGCAAGTTATATACAGAGCAATGCCGATATTCTCTCGAAATGACAAAAGAATAAAGCGAGACTGCTGCCGCTGCCGAATGTATCGGCGTTCGTTGTGTGCTCGTTAAAGGGGGAGATGACTTTTCATCGTCGCTTTGATAACGTAATTAGATGATTCTGCGCTAATGTGCGAGTTAAAGAGCGATGGGAACGGGGGAGAAAATATTTTTATTGCCTTGTAGAGGCTGAATTTCATGCTGTGGAAGTGTTGATGACTTTGCTTCATTTCAAAGAAAAATAAATTAAAGTAATTGATGTGATTCAGATATAATAAATAGCATTATATGATTTGCTAAATAGTGAAGTTTTTTTACTTTATCTATTTAACCATAAAAGCGTATGTGTATGCGTTTCGTAAAATCCAAAATTTATTAAAATTTCATTTACTATTAGTATTCATAATTGTAAATATTTTCGACAACACGATTAATCTTAAGATTGTTACTTTATTTATATTGTATGAAATTATTCTTTGTATCCGGAAGTTTTTGAAACTATTCTGTTTATTCAACATATAAATTCTTAAAAGATAATATTCAATGTAATACACCTTTTAAGTTGTATAAACCACAGTGAGTCCTTGAAGATATGATAATTGACACATAGGATGCCATGAATAAAATATTTACACCTCATTGAGTGGTAAATATTGATATCTATTAATAGAATTGATAAATTCAAGACTAAATATTTGCAAAACATTTCAACTAGTATCAGCTATGTTTACGTAATAAGAAACGATACTTTTTTGCATTAAAGTTTATTATTATGCAATTAATTTGTTATAAATCGCAAGTTCAAAGTTAAAACGCATTTGCGATTTTTTGCTATTTGAATTAAGATGAAAATGGAAGATGATGTAGCGCTTTAAAAATGACACAATGTGACGCTACAATCTGAGGAAGAACGTGACATAATTGAACCTAAATACTTAACAACTCTCGTAAGTTTTACCGGTTTTGAAAGAGAAAAACAAGTATACTGTTTGTATTCCATGCCACTGAGAACAATTTCTTCATAATGAACTCAGTATTTTTTTCTGAATTTTCGTTTTTAAAGCAAATTAAATTTACAAATGATGATGGTCATTATTTAATTACGAATCAATGGAAGTACTATTTCGTTGAATAGACTTGTACATGACATTATTATACAAGTTATTAATTTTGTATACCTTTATCTTCTTCAATTTCTATGAGTTTCAACAATAAGATTCGCACATCAATAATTTTTAATTTACCTATATCTTGTTTAAGTTAAAAAAAGAAAACTAAACTAAATATATACATAACAAAGCTGCAGAATATTATCTTAGAGCAGATATATTTAATTTATACAACACTTGAACAACAACACTCAATATAAAAGTAAATGTTCATCAATCTCCTTCAGCGAATGAAAAAGACACTCCTCCGCAGGCAAAGAGTACACTGGAGATCGCAGTGATCGTGACAGTTCGTCGCGGCGCGAGGCGAGCGTGAAACAGGGTAATCGCGATCGAGCTCGTAGAGGCGATTTGTCCGCAAAGTGTACCTATATAATATCAACCGCGTGCAGATTCGCGCGCCACCGCGGCCGGCCCGTTAAACGGCCAATACCGTAAACGAGCGTAACGAACGATCGCGAAGTGCAGATTCACTCTCTCGAGTCGGGGCTTTTATATGTGCCGTCGAGTAAACCACGTGCCTTTTTATTGAAATTTGAACTTTCCACCGATACACTTAGCTGATAGTCCATAATAGTTAAGATAAATCGGAATTATTGAACTTTATTGACAAGCTTTTTTCTTAATTAATAGAGTTGTATGCCAAGTTTTCAATAATCTAGCAATTTTATTCGAGCCATTGGTGTGATGATTTTTCCGAGCAGGATACTTGATGCGTAATGTATATGATGACGAGTATGACATTTATAGAAACAGTCATAAGAGATATATGCGTATAATGCCGTCTCTAGATCTAAGCTTTAATCGAGAGGACGTTGAAGCGAGGAGCCGATAAGACGAAAAGTGGGGGTAACGCAAACCCGGGCTAGCGACTCAGAGTGGGGACTGTAAGAAACTTGAAGCTCGCTTGAACATCCTCTCGCTTAAAGCGTATCTAGAAACGGCATAAGACCTTATACTAAATTAAATATAGATATATATTTTTTGCATAGTGAGAATGTCAACACGATTGCATTCAGCTTTCAACGGTGATATTGAATTAAGCAGGTTTTTCAAACTATGTTATTTTTGTAAATATTCAAAATTGTGGTCTAATTTTCATTTCATGAAAATTATCGAAATTTTCAACAGATATTGTATAGATTTTGTCTTAAAATTAGTATACGATGGATGATTTTTTCAAATACTGATTTTGACAAATAGTAAGCTATGTATATAAGGCCTAATGAATATTTCTATGCCTATTTCTCTGAACTATAGGGTATAAGAAACAGGTTTTGATATGAACAACAATTCCTGCTGACTACTTTAGAAATGCTATTTGCAGTGTTTGTTCAAATCCGTCATCTATTTTCAAATTTTTATATAAATATTTCAAATAAATAATAAAAATATAAATTTATTTAAAGTAGATAACAAAAGATATTTAATACCCAGAATATACTATTTATCCAGCATGTTTCTATGTGTTCTGTAATTATAAAAATTAGACATTCTTTTAATGTATATAAAATACACTCGAGTCTCAGCTTAAAGAAGGTAACAGTGCCCGTAAACTTGCTTTTACCGTTACAACACTTTCTATTCCCTATTATATACATTCCAATGAAACTTAAAATTCTCAAACCACGCATCTTTCTCTAACGAACCACTTTGTTTTTCTGTTGCAGTGACCTTTGGGACCCAACACAAATATCTATAATTAATAATTAAAAAAAAACTAAACAAACGATACGGTCGACGATGATTTTATAAATGATGAAGAAGAAGTAAAAAAAATGGATGAAGAAGAAGAATCAAGAAGAAGAAAACGACGAAGTGTAGGAGGAGGAGGAAGAAGAAGATTAAAGGAACAGCGAAGGGAAGAACGTGCGCCGGCGCCACGCATACGGCAGCGGCGCAGGCCCGCTGCTCACGATTTAATACAATGCTACGCAAGACACACACCGCGCGGGGCGACCCCGCCGGGGCCCCCCGAGCTTTTCTCGCCGCTAACGTGATTAAAGAAACAAGAAAAACAAGAACAACGGACCACGACCCCAGCCGGCATTCGCTCACACCCTCACCCACACACACCCACACACACGCACACACACACATATACACGCACACGCACAGAACCCCAAGAAAGCACGCATAGCCGCACAACGCTGGTGGCGCGGCGGGGCAGGAGGGAGAAACTCGGGGACGCAAGCGCTTGCTTTCTCCCTCGTTGGGCTCCGCTCTCGCGCGATTTCTCGCCTAAGATCGCGCACACTGGGAAATCGTCGCCGCCGCCGTCGTCGTCGTCGTCGTCGTCATCGTTCATCCAGCTGGAGAGCTGAGCTTCCAAGGGGGCGCCCTTTTTCTCTTGGGCCCGACGTCGAAACAACAGCAGCGGCAACAGTCTGAGAAAGCTTCCTTCCAACACCCCCACCACCTTCCATC
This sequence comes from Gastracanthus pulcherrimus, assembly GCA_949152435.1. Lineage (NCBI taxonomy): Eukaryota > Metazoa > Arthropoda > Insecta > Hymenoptera > Pteromalidae > Gastracanthus > Gastracanthus pulcherrimus. Next base: position 152,286,989 of record OX424574.1, on the reverse strand, counting down.
GATCGACCACACGGAGAACTTGTTTGCAACTTTTTGTTTGTTGATAGAGGAGGGGAGGAGAGATTTTTGTATTGCGCAAGAGTGAGAAGCCCGCGCCACCGAGGAGGACAGCCAGAGAAGAGCAGCGGCGACACTTTCTTGGGACAGCAGCAACAGCAACAACAGCAGCAGCAGCAACAGCAAGGCAATAGTGATAAAGAAGCAAAAAAAAAAAACAATTTCTATTATTGGCGGATGAGATGAAAATGATGAAACAAATACATTAAGGTTTACATTTTACGAAAAAAAAAACGACTCTCGAGATGTACTTTGAAAAACCCCACATCCATCCAAAATTATTCTCTCACTCTTTATTTCTGCATCCTCTGTTTTTATACGCTCGCGCCTCGCATGTCCTTTGGTCTTCTGCGTTCGGTGATATTCGTTTTTTTCTTTTTGCGTTTCTCACATCTCCACCTCCTTTTTTTCATGCTTTCTTCGACTCGTATTTTTACTTTTCCCGATGCACACGCCCGCGCGCATGCACGCTCTCGCTTTCGCGTAAATATAACTTTTCTCGGCCGAGTGTGTGTACGTGCGCGCGGCGGTGCCTTTTTTTTTGTTTCTTTTCTCCGCTCGTAAGCACACACACATGCAAAGACACTCACAGAGAGAAACAGACGTGAACGAAAAAAAAGGAATAATAATAATATTGATGATAATGATAATACTCACACGCGCCCAAATACTTTCATAAACCGAGGAAACAGATTTTGTACTTTGACCACTTATAGGCGTTAAAACAATGACGAGGACGATGTTACAGTGATGACGATACCGGCGATGATGCCGTTGTTGTTAGCATTGGCATCGCTCGCGTCATTGAATTAGGTTACAGTCTTTCGTACTACCAAGGAGTTGATAATAAATACATAATGTGTGTGTGTGTGTGCGTGGAAGAGAATGATCGAGAACAAGAGGAAAAAATAATAAGCGCAAGGCAGACGTAGATAGAGAGAGAATGTCCGAATTTTGCAAGAGGGCTCCTTTTTATATATATTAATGTGGAAGCTGCGCCGGGAAGAGTAGACGTGTGACTGTGTGCGTTGGGAGACGAGGAGAGGAAGAGGGGAGAGAGAAAAAAGGCCAATCTTGTAGCGAGCGAGCGCAAGCGCGCGGCGCTATAGAGAAGGCAGAAAGGCGAATACGAGAAAGCCGTGGGTGTATGTGCGTGCCACTAAGAGTGCTCTTTTACTGCGTGCACCGAATTAAATCCGATCTCCGCTCATGCCAGAATTGCTCCTCTTTTCTACTTTTAGTGCTTTAAGAAGTCACAATGCCTTATCCTGCTGCACTGCAAAGAACTAAAGTCATATACCCAGCGTTGAGAAGATCTACTATCATGCGAGAATGATAAAGCTTTCAATTTATTCAGACCTCTCATATTTAATTCAAATAAATATGCTTTTAGGAATACATACGTATTTATTGAAATTTTATAATAACTTGTTTAAACCATTAAAACTTTGTCTTAAAAGATTGTTAAGATTAATTTCTATTAGCGTAAAAGAGCACTCTTATATAAAAGAAATGAGAAAAGCAAGAAAAAGAAATTTAAAGAATAAAAAAAAACGCGTGTGGGCTCGGTCGCTATGTTATATGGCTGCGTGGCCCGTCGCACAATCGCGCGGTACTTTTTAGCTATTTACTGTCTCATTATTGCTATATGTAAGGATAGGAAAAAAATGAAATGAAGTAAGAAAGTAAGAGAGGATTGGAGGGTTTAGCAAAGATTGGGCAAAGACACGCAGGCGAGGTTTATACTATAAAAATAAAGGAGGGTGAAAAAAAAGAATACGATGGTGATGATTATGATTATTACGAGAATGAACGCACGTGTCATATTGCTGAGATTTTATTATATAGAAGGGATTGGGGGCGCGTTTAATGAAGATTAAAAAAAAAAGTAAGAATGATGAAAACGACGCGAGTCGCAAACACACAACGCATTGATTCATTCATTCATTATTACACTAATAAAAACTACTAGAAAATATCAAATGGATTTTTACTCGCGAAAGAAAAAGAAATAAAAACATGTTAAACACGTACACTAGAAACCACACGTATACATACACATATACACTCATCTCATAACAGTTCATACGCGAGAGAAAAAACACATGATTCACGTGCGCGAACAAAATGAGGAAACGCGCGAGCGTCGAGAGAAACGCGACTATACGGAGCTTTGATATTAATAACGAATCGCGCGCCTATGATGAAAGTTTCACTCGAGTGTGTATATCTCTCGTTTCCGTTTTCGTGCTTTCGCGGAAGCTCGCGAGTTGCGGGAGAGCTAATTATTATCGTATATATATATACGTTCTCGCGAAGCCCCGCGCGCCTTCTCTTGAATCTTGCATTTTTAGTCCGCAGTGCCATATTTAATGAAATAGACGAAGAACCTGTTCCAGAAATTTCACGGGAGTAGTAAGGAATAAAAGCATAAAGCGTGCGAAAGGTCCTTTGAATTTTTTAAACATTGTATTACCGGGTGAGTTTCTCTCCGCCGCTCGCGGGCCGCCGATTTTCGCTCATCATGCAGTCATTCATTGTCGCTCTAAAACTGCTACATGAAAAAAAAATACCTATAAACTACTACTGTAACTACTACTGCTACTATTACTGTAACTTGTAATACTGGTTGCTTGTCGAATCGTGCAAAAGATGAAAAAAATCATGCCAAGCAACGGCCCGAACTACCTATGTAACGATTTTTATTGATAAACAAGGAAAAGGAATAAAAATTGAAGTGATTGATATTGTAAAAAAAATATGGAGTAACGCCTCACAAGCGGCTTGATTATTTCGTGTCTCATACATAATATGCTCTCCTCTCATTCTTCATGTTTTTCTTGTTTGCTCATCGCTTCATGTGTGTTTCATAGAATAGATATAAAAGCTTATGAAATCGTTCCTTTTTCGCTCTTTTTTGTGAACAATTTGTTTCTATTAATTTTAACGATCTTAACGATGAACGCCTACTTTTTTATTTCACTATACTTTATAACGAGCATTGCGTAAGGACTTTTTGTGATACATACTTATATATACAAATTATTTAAAGACACTTTCGAAGAGGGGCAAAGGCACTTTGCTCCGTTCATGAACCTTTATTACCTTGAAAGCTCTAGTATAATTAATGTTATTAAAAAAAATTAACACTGTAAAAAGATTTTGTTACTATTATTACTTCAAATAAAAAAGAATTTAGATACTTTCGACAAAACATTAATTTCGAATTACTCGTCTTTTTTTTCGCTTTGTTTTCTCATCTGTACAAAACTACTAACAATTTTCCATTACGATCGAAGCAAAAACAGCCGGCGTCGATACAACGCGCCCCAGCGATGTACAGAAGCTCGCTTTTCAACGCCGAGTCCCGGCTATGTGTACACACACAAAGCTGCGCACATATGCACACATCGGGGCGCAACTTCAGCCATATAAATTGCGTATAAAGCCCCGGCGCAAGGATATAACTTCGAAGCCGACGTCGGCACCACACGAGCAAGCAGCAAGATTCTCCTCGTCTATAACTCGCTGGCGGCGTTATCCGTTTTTGCAGCTTCGCGTGGCACGAGACACCGGAAACGGCGCGGCGCTCGCTCGTCGAATTTCCTGCTAAGGAGACGACGGAGACCGACGACGTCGGCTTCTTTTCACTCTCGCGCTCGCAGCAGCTTTTCTATATGTGCGCGGATGCATAAGCATGATGCAGCGGCGTCGCGCGTCATCCTCCCGCGGGCTTTCTCCCCTATTTGGTATTCACGGGCGCGCGATGTTAATTTTTCCGTCGCGGCCGTGGCTCTTTTTCTTTCTTATAGAGGTATATAGGTATAAGAGAGTGACCGCAGGGGAGTTCGGAAAACGCTCGAGAGCGACACTCGATACTCCGAGTGGACGGTATTATACCTTCTAACGCGCTGTGTGAATCCGTAGAAGAAGGCGCGAGCGCGTGTTCGCTGGCTTGCTCTATCGGCTATTAACCTTGAACGGATTTTTTTTCGATTCGTGAACAGCCTGCGCGCGCGCCTTTTCTGCGCGATGGAAGATTCCGTGCTTGGCCGCTTCGATCCAATTATTCTTTTTACGAGAAAATTCCAGAATATTGAGCAAATGAATGATAAATTTTGGTATTTAATGTTACTAATGATTTTAATTGTTACTAAAATACTTGTCTATGATAATTTTGAAAAATTAAAGCATCAATAACGTACATATAATTTAATATGTATCAAGATTAATTTGAGTTTGAAAGAAGAAAACTTTTCGAAGTTACAGTTTATTTATAGATTAATAACGTTAAAAACACTTACCTTAATCAGTTTCATAAATTAATGAGGAATAATGATTGACGCTGTAATATGGGTATGAAAAAAAAATAAGGAGAACAAAGGGTGTACAGTTTCTACGATTAATTTATTTTATAATTTAAAAATTATATTAAATATAATAATCGCATTACCGGTGATCGTTTCATCGTAGTAATTAATATATTATCAGCTAGAATCTCGTTAATCGTGTATTCATCATTCATAATAATGTCATTAAGAATATTATTACCGTTATCGTTACCGCGACGTGTAATCGAATTATTAGCAACATTACAACATGTTAATGATCCTATAAACTTGCGACCGTATCAATAATATTGTATCATTAACATTCTCTGTCTTTGAACTCTCGCATACTTATACGCGCACACAGGCATTATTTTCTCGCACTTTGATGCTCTCGTTCGCTCGGATTCACTTCACTCTCTCTCTCTCTCCCATTCTCCCATGTACACTCGCTTACGCGCAACGCAAACGCTCCTCGCCACTACTCGCTTAAATAAAGTGTATACATGTCGTACTCGAAATACTTTTCGATCGTACCGGATAACACGTGGATTATCCGAGGTTAAAGTCTCTCCCTTATACGATTGCGGCGACAAACACGGCTCGTCTCGATAATAATGACAATCATTTCATTTCACTGCTATCTGTGTTATTTCATTTTTCATTAGCTGCACGCGATTCGGACTTTTTGAAAAACTCGTCGAAAATCTCTGTTTCTTTTTCTTACAGCTCACGCGTTTTTTGCTTTGCCAATATATGTGCCTTTCTTTGACCATCTAAGGAGACGACGACAAACTTTTTATTCACACAATTCTCATATTTTTTTCACACAAAGGTACAAAGACTGCGAAATGATCGCGATAGCCGCGACAGACAGGGTTTTATTACACATAACTCAGCCTCGAAAGTACATCGAATACGAAACGGTCGACGTTATTATCGACAGTCCCCTAAAACCAACGGTCGCTAAAAAACGGCTTTCTGAATCACATTGCATACATTTTACATGGTCTGTGCGAACGTTAACACATTATGTATATTCGGTAGCCAGAGCCTATCCAGCATCACGACAACAAAGTTTATCTTTTTATTTATTTTCCTTTTTTTTATTTATACTTTAAACTTTTTCTGCTTTCATCATTAGAAAACACAAGACAAAAAAGAATATCTTGTTACCTGTGCAAAAACGACTTCTTTTTAGACCCTAGAAATTGCAAAATTTACCTTTTTTGTCTTTCTTTTATTTCTCTTATGTTATTCTCTTCATTATTCTGCGCTATATTCGCGATCTGGAGCTGGACATTCGGCCCGATTGTACATTCTCTTCGCTCTTTCCTCATACCTATACACTTCTCTGCTTTCTTTTTATTATATACGATACGTATGAAAAATTATCTGGCATTATAGAGTTATAGACAAACTCGCACCCACATTTGAGACAAAAAACACCTCAAACACGTTTAAAAATTCTTAAATCGCACTTTCGTTATACATATTTTCAAAGGAACAGATATACAGTCGCAAAAAATCCATTCAATTTATATAGCTCCACTCGGAATCTCTTCGCCGCACAGCGAAGATCGCAATATTTTTTTCTTTTTTTGTTCAAGTCAAAAATAAAAATAAGGTATAAATCAACGCGTAAAGCATCCTTTCAGTCAAGGATATCGTGAGGTGCAGAAAGAAACAGGAGATAAAACGTTATTATAACGCGTGTCATATGATTCATTAGAAAAAAAGGTAAACAATGTTCGGCCGAGCACCGATTGACTCGTCTAAAATACAAGTGCGGGCGAAACAAGCGACAAAGGAGCCCAATCGGTTCTCCCTCGCAAACAAAAAAATAAAACGTCTCTCTTTACATATGATATACATATTAAAAAAAAAAAAAGGAATAAAGAAGACAAAAAATAGAAGAGAAGAAAAATTAATTGGCACTAGCCCTCGTCATCGTTCCCCCTCGAGATTATATACCGCGACTGCCGCGTTTCCCGAGGGCCTCTCCGCGACGTTATCCACTCGTTTTCTCATATACTCTCTTGTAAAAGCTCGTTTACAAAAAGAAAAACGACGATAAAAACAAAACGTATATATTATATAGACGTCAGGGTAGACAATCCATCGGCGAATGTCCAGCGACGGGAAAAATACTCTCTCTCTCTCTCTCCCAGTTCAACGATGATTCTTTTTTTTTCTTCGTTTTTCGCTTCAGCTTTATTCTTCCAAGTATACGCGTGTATACTTGTATTTACTCGACCATTTTCGCGGCTTGCTTTTTGGTTTGCTGTTTCTTTTTGGGATTAGGGATCAGCGATTATTCTTTCGCGGTCAGCGCGATGAAAAAAGTATTTACACATCGTTACTCATCGATTGAAAAGCTCTTGCATAACGTTTTTTTTTCTTCCTATTTTCTAACCAATTTTTTTTGTCAGAAAAAACATTTTGCTCCTGCGGAGAAACTTTAATATATAACTGCTGTTTTTCCAGAGCGGTCGCTTTGCATGTTCATGAATATGCCAAATCGTTCTAGCGCAACGGTTTTGCGATACACCCTCATTAAACACTTTGTACACTTATCTAGGTATATCTCAATTACGAGAATTCGCATTAAAAATACTCCTTTGTTTTCTTTAGAAAAAGTCCTTTTCAAGGTATATCATAACCTTACTCTAATTTTTCTTATTAAATTTAATTGTAAAAATGTATGTCTTAGGCTTATAGGTGCTTACGGAAAAACTGGCAGTTGTATTCTTAATGCGAATTCTGTATTTCATCGAGCACGAGCTAACTGAAAATGAATAGAAAATCTAAGATCCAAGGATCGGCGAGTCTCGTCGGAAACTCCGCGATCCCGACACACAGACATATTTGACACAGCCGGATATTCGAATACGTGTAACCATTCCCGTAGCAGCTCAAATCGCCGTTAAATCGTTATATCGAATTAGTCAACATGCGTATACAATGAAATACACGTTATTTTGAAAAAGTTAGCCTTCCCGGCTTTGAAATATCCTTCGAATATCCGGTTCAGCTACGAAGCCTCATCAGCAACCGTCCCGTCGCGCTAGACACCGATCTGCGATCTCCCCATACAAGAAGCTTCCTCGCACACAGAGCAGCATAAGAAGCCAAAGAAACGAGCAAAATCCCGCGCGCATAATCGTCGAATGAAAGCGCGAATGAAAGCGCGAATGAACGAGCGATCGCGAAAAGTGTGAAAACAGGAGAAAAGACGCGCCCAAGGCCGCGCACCGAAAACCTCATTATATCCGCGCGCTGCGTGATGTCTTTCACTGGACGATGCAGCAGCAGGGATTGCTCGATATCGCGAGCTGCTGCTGCTGCTGTGGGTGATGGTGTGCTCGTCCGTTGGCCTGTCCTAGTCGCTGCTGCTGTCCCTGTCGCTGGCGATTGGCTACCCTGGCGCACCTGGGCTATTGGTTCTCCAGGGAGTAGTGGCGCGAGCGCTTCCAGAAGTTCTTGAAGAAGCCCTTCTTCTTGGGCGCGTCGCTCGTCTCGACACCTGCAACAACTGAAGGGAGAGAGACACCGACCCCCGAGCAGAGGGTCAATCGTTAGTTTGCCTGTGTGTATTTTATATATATACATATATATATATATATATAGGGTTACTCGTGTCGTGGGTGGCACGGTGCACTGGCCGATATATTGGGAATTTTCGGACGTTGGCTGGGATGGGAGAGGAGCTGCGTTAAAGGCGATGGATTGATGGTGTAAGGGTTGCACTTGCGATCGCTTGTATATGGCTTGTTGCTGTCTAGCTTGGATACATTTATCAATCGCAGTGATTGATGTTTATGTGATTTCTTTCGTGTTTGTTATTTTAGAAGCATATTGTACTTCTGTAGAATCTTAACATTGTTTTCTCGCAAAGAAGATACTGTGTATATCGATAAACATTTGTGTTAACTGAATACTTTAAGATTTCTATGCATGTTTGATGATTATTTATTTTCATTCGTCCGAAATTTTAGTTCCTGTACGCAGGTACGTATTATGCGGGTGCTTTGATGGGACTGGTAATTTTATATCGATTTTCAAATTGCAAAGTGCATGTAAAATGATTAAGTACAACATCATCACAGGCTATTAAATATTTTGATATTCGATTTTTTATGGAAATTGTGAACTTTAAAGTTCGAACCTTCAATGACCTTTCAAAGTGAATTTAATATTCTTATGATCATATTATATTGCACATTTGGTTTATTACTAGGGTGTGTGCTCCAATCAATGAACAGATACTAGAGAAAGAACACCTTACGAACAAAATATACAAGTTCAGTGATTGATTATTATTCTTCCAGCACTAATGTGCTACTCCCTGAATTTAAAGCTTGAAAATGTAACTATTTAGCTTTATAATACTTTGAAAACCTTTTTTTTTCAAGCAATCAAAAATGTCACGTGACCTGATCATTTACTGGTCTTAAATGTTCATTCATTGGCGCAGTCACCCTATATTTATTATTATATAAATTAACAAAATAAAATAGCAATCCCCCGTAAATCTACCGACAACCTCGATTATCGAAGATATAATTATTATTTTTACTTCATATTTGATAAATGGCCCAATCTGAAATTTCGTAACTTCATTAATATTGATATAATATTTAAATTTAAAGCAATTCCCTTGATTTTAATTTTTGTGCAAGAACTGACTTAAGATTTATATAATAACTAACGAAGATATTAAATAATCTTATAAAATTAATCACTATAATATTACTACACAGACGAAACCCCACATAAATCATTTTATCGTGACTATTTACACAAGAGTATATCCCTTTTATTGTACCTCTTTTGAATTTGCACACCGCGTGCAATTTCTTCAATTCGAATAATGCAAAACGAATGCCTCACTCAGTGCAAACCGTAATACACCGAGGCACAGAAAAACGCTACCGGATTTTTCCGATACCCGCTGCAAGAGAAAAATAATGGAAAAGCGGACGGCGTATGCAGCGTTTTATATATACATTGTTAGTTTTTGCTTAATGGAAACAAGTCAATCGCCGAGTATAGTCGTCCTCGTTAGGGCTCACTCGGCTGCTCGCCAGCCAGCCGCTTCGATTTAAATTATTTCATCCACGTTTTTACGCACGCGGCCGTGTCGAGTGCTGCTGCTTCTGTCCGATGGCTATAATAGCCGCTGCCGCAGAGAAGGCTCCGCGCGCACGTTGCCTGAATCTCAAACAGCCTCTCTTCCGGCTGGGACGGCGAATCGCGCAGGAAGTTTCGAGATATCAACCACGTGAACGCCTCAGATGCGATAAGGCCGCGTGTAACGTAACGTATTTTCAAAATTCTGATGACTGCAGGCGTGTTATTTTTTCCGCTTGGAAAGTACGCCCAGTTTCTCTTTTTCGTTTTACTGCTTGAATAAGTCGATAGTATCAATTTTATTACATTCTTATGAGAAATTTAACAGTAATAAAGAATATATTTTTAGTTTTTAACGATTATTTTTAAACAGAAATTATTGAAACGTATTAATAAAGAAAAATAAGTGTAGAAAAACGTGTCATGGTCTGTATTTGAAAGTGAGAATTTACAACGTAGATCATTTAGCAAACACGAAGAGTATGCAAAACACGTTTTCACAAGCAATTTTGATCTACCTGCCTTGAAACGCAAAGGATCACTTATTAGATCTGTTGTTACGGTACAACGTAGCCAATGTACAAAAAATATCATTTAACAAAGGATTATAATACAGTGGAGCCTCGTTATATCGCCGAGCAGTATATCAAAAAACTACTGTAATATTTAATAATAATAGTATAAAATTTATTTTCAAGTAACTTTCAATTGAAAAATGATTTTTTATCTGTATTTTTATTAAATATTTCAAGAGCTTTTTGTTATATCGTCGGCAATATAACGAAGCTCTACGGTAATTAGTTCTTTCAGCGCGTATAACTTTTAAATAAAGTAGATTTTTTATTCAAATTCTTTGAATAGGAATTAAACTTGGTTCAATTTAATTAAAAATGTATTGTATAATTGAACGAAATGTAATACTCTTGGAAAAGTTTTTCTTTATTTACAAACTTTTACCATTTAAAGAAATACGAAGCTTATAATTAAAAACTCAATTATTATTGTATGATGAGGTAAAAGATAAATCTTCTGAAGAATAATACGAAATATGAAACCTTTTTCTTCCTACACAGATCCTTCATTATTTTTGAATTATCCAATAATTTTGCAAATAATCCGAAACTAAAATCTAAAATAAGAGTAATAATGTTTGTAATAATTTGAAAAATCAATCTTCAAAAAGTCATATTCCAGCGACATCCTCCGACAATGGTAAGAAGCCTGGCAACCAGCGGCCATCCAAAAGCTCGCTCTCGCAAGCGCTAACCAAGAGCAATTCTCTCCCTTGCAAAAGCACCCCAGCAGCCGTAGCAGCAGTATTCGAAATCGACATCTCGTGCATCCACGCGCGCGCGAGTGTTTATGTCCGTCATGGGCTTCCTACACAGCAGCGGCACCGGCACCGGCACATCCAAAGGCCAATGAACGGACGAGGGAAGGAAGATAGCGCGCAGCAGCACTGCGAGCTAGAGGAGCAAACGCTCCGCTCTATGTGTGTGCGTGCACAGCGTGGATCAATACCAATAGAGGCACGCGGGCGGCCGGCGCACACGTATAGATATATATATATATATATATGCGCATGGTTTCTCGGGTGTGTCCCGCGATCATTCTCTCTCTCTCTCTCTAGCGAGCGGCAGTGGCACAGACAGTAGCAGCATCCCCCTTCTTTAAGGGATGCCATCGTGCTGCTGCTGTTGCTGCAGTCGATATTGCCGAAAATATCGATTTGCAGTTAACGCGCTCAGACTTGTTTACGACGAGGATGAGACGCGAGCTCTGCGGCTTTTGTATCTCGTATACACTCGCGCTTTGGATTCTCGGCTAAGCCTTTCTATGCGTGCGTCTGTTTTTCAGGGGGGTGGGAAGGAGTGAATAGGAGCGATTCAAATTTGAATGGCGACGATTGGAATGGCGGTGGCTGGGATTCTTTTCTTTTTTTCTGGCATAAAAGTGGAAAATGAAAAGGAGACCTATTGTTTTGGAAGGGCGATTTTTATGCTTGCATTTGAGCTTTCTATTTTGTCATTTGAATGTTGAAGAAATTGGAATTTTTAATTAAAAGGATGTACACGTGCCTTATGATACGAATGAGCGAGAAATCTTTCATTATTTTATATATTGAACGCATTTAATATTTTTAAAAAGATAATTATTAAAATGGTTCTTTTTATATTCTATTTAATTGTTTAAAATAAGAGCACATTTTTAAGGGACGGTATTTATTATAGAATACATTAAATAGGTTTATCGTATAAGATGGAAACTTTAAAAAAAAATTTATCAACATATTCAAATGAATGAATCATTCTAGTTCTTTAAAAGAAAAATGCTTTACTATGTTTTAAAATATTTATGTTCATCATAAAATTACTAATACATTCGGTATTTCCGTACATTCTGAATTGTTTTCCATCTTCTACAAATAATTTAAGAATACATAATTTCATTAGCAAAGAACGTGAAAATAGCAAAAAAATTATGATCTTTTCCGCTGGGCAATCAAGCGGTCAATAAAAGCGCGCGAGCGCCTGGCTGCGTCGAATCTCTAAAAATACGCGCGTGTCTTCGCATCCCCGAATGAAAGAATCCGTGCGTAAGTACGCATCACGCTGCGCGCTCTATAGATCCACTTTGATTTTCCCCCCACGGCGAACACATAACAGCCACATCATCAGCAGTCGCACGGCTCGAGGCGAAAAACTCGGGCACCCGCGCGCGCTCTCTCCGTCTCACTCGACACGAGAAGTCCCCCTCAAAAATAACCGCGTAATATTAATAGGCTCTCGCGGTGTTCGCGGAGGAGACGAAGTACAGCGCTTTTGAGCTCCCGCCCGAGAGAGCGCTGGGAGAGGAGATATTTTGGATCGCTATGACTGTGCGCGCATCGGCCGCCCGCCGCCGCTGCTATGCGCCCTGTGCGCGCCACCGTGTAGCCTTACTAAATTCGGCCCTCGCGCGCGCGCGCATGCACGCGTGGAAAAAAATTTTCACGCGCGTCCTACATACCCGACGTCGCTCGAAAATTCGACTCTGGCTTCTGGGTGGTGAAGTGCGTAGCGGAGAAACACCGTTTGTTATAGTAGTGATTTGAAATTTAAGTTCTGCTTTTCTTCGGCTTATTGTATACCGTCGTATTAACGGCATTGAATTTTGTCAATTTATTGATAAATTCATCATTTTTTATAGGATTTATATACAGGTAGATGAAGTGGCCTGTTTTCAAGTGCCGAAATAGTATGAAATATTCTTTATGTTCATCTTACTGACGATTTTATGAGACAAACATCGGCAATAACGCATAATGAGGCATTTTTATTAGAGTAGCATATGTGTTGGGCACATAAAGTTGTTAAATATGAAAAGGGTGATTTTTAATATTTTAGTTATAAATCTAAAAGGATAATAAAGAAAGCAGAAACTCATATCTGGTTTGACGGTGGCAGATGCTAGTGAAAGTACCTATAAAGAAGTTTATTGGAACATAATATAACCTTTAGCTTGCTTGATAGTGCAAAATCATGCCTAAGTTGTAGACCTGTAATATATTTATCGCGTTTATTTCAACATGAAATGTGTTGGTATATTATTCTATAAAATAAACTTATAATCTTATATAATACAATCTCCGGCATAATTCTATAGTATTAAAAATGAAACAATATAAATAATAAATTGATTATTTATTATTTAGAATTGAGTTGAAGTTAAAAGACTATATCTATAAAATAAGTTTTACGTTCACTGACTTTCATTAGTTGATGGAAACGATTTTTTACAATTTCTATTTCCAGATTTCAATTTCTATTTACAATTTCTATTTGTATAAACAACAAATTTACGAAGTTCTTTTCACAGTTTCCTAATCTTAATTTTGGAATAATGCTCATTGTTTCAGTATGACATGTTTATTTATATTTTCGCGATCTTAAGTAACTTCCACTGTTTTACGTTCTTCTTAAAATATTCACTTGTAAAATTAGTTAATTCATTATGCTCTGTTTATTATGGAAAGGAATTTTGTATTCCTTCAAGTTACATGATAAAGGTCAATGCCCAAAAAATGATCTGACTATTAATTGATAAACTTTAAAGACTTATTTTTAAATTTAATTCAGTTTAAATAAATCTGTGGATTCCCGGAAAACTACTTAAGTCCATTTTTTTGATAATTGAGTTTCGAACGATTTTGTTATCCTTACATATAGTACATTTGTAGATAAAAATGCAAAAAATCACGGAAGTGTAAAAATGAGTGACCATATTTATGAGTTTTTTTAACATTAGTTTAAATGGAAATTATAAACTTTAAACCTTAATATCTCAAAAACATGAAAAGTGTACTTAAGTCGTTTTTCCGCAAACCCACATAAATATACTGTACATAAAATAGTATAAAAAAGGTTATTTATAAATGCATGAATTATGTTGCTATAAAATCACATCACTATAACAACTACACTTACTAAGGATTTGAATTATCAATTTGCGATGCAAAATCGCAAATCTCGTTCATGATCCTCTTACTAAAATAACCTAGATCATTAACGCACACACTCAAGTCCGACCTCCAGAAGGTGAAATAGCGCAAATTTTCGCGATCCCAGCCTAGGAAAAACAGACAGTGGCGCGCGTTTATTCGGCTTTCAGCTATATATTTGCTTTCCTAATGAACCAATGTATTTTAATCGATTCGCCGCGAGCACGGAACGCCACCGTCGCCGCAGCGGGGAGGAACCGTTAATGACATTGTAATGTTTACGCCTTCTGAAAATATCGCAAGTGCTATACTGCAACGCGAAGAAGGAGGTGGAGAAGAGAAACGCGTGTGCGGCTGTTCGCTGTACGGGGGGGCGCAGGAAGAAGGGGGTAAAGCCGGCAAGGTTCAGGTTATTTTTGGCCGAGATTCGGCCGGCAAACAATATTTTAGCTATTTCTTATTGCGCTTGACGTAAATCTGGCGCGACTCGAAAATAGCCAGGTTTTACCCCCAATAGTTGCCTGCACGAGAATCTACCGCACGAGGCGCACCGGAGCGCAGAATTGAAGGGGAATGTTAAATATTTTACTTTTTCTATTAATGATGATTTAACAATTTTGTGGTAGCTGTCGGGGATATTATATGTGTTACGCGGTATTATTGAATTCATTCAGTTCACTGACACAACTGTAATGTTTTACGTATTTTATATAAGAATGTGTAATGTTTATGTTTTCGTGTTTTTTGCATCGGTCATCTACTTAAAATATTAATAACATAACAAAATTAGAGAGTGGGCCAGAATGGGTAGGATATCTTTTAAGGCTTACTAATATTTGAAATTTATTTAAATAAATTCAGTAAATATGTGAATATATAATTATGACAGGTAGCTATATGATATTAACAAAATAAATTCTGTAAAACTGTATAATTTGTTCATTTTGCTGTTAGTAGTTGTACACTATTAATAATTATTTTTTGTCTGTTGATTTTCAACATAAAAATGTACTATTATTTTAAAACAGTATTGCACTTATAAAATAACAATATATCAGAATGAAGTTATCAGTTTCGAATGAATCTATTGAATTGCTGTAAAAAACATTTTTTTCTCACTCTATAAATTTACTACACGTCTAGCTGAAATTTTGTAATATTATTTCCTTTTTTATATAAGTTATTCTTTTATGTATACAGATTAATTCTGAAATTCTACTCGGTAAATAATTAAGATTACCCATTGTGCAACAATCACCCCCACTTAGAAAATTATAAACTAAATATATTACACTGAAAAAAAATTTGTTGAATCTAAGTAAACGTTTCCTTGAATCGTACTAAGAAAAGATTTACTTAAATAAAGTAAATATTTCTTAAATTTAGTAAATATTTATTGAATTGATGAATACCAGTCGAAACATAATTAAATATTTACTATTATCAAATAAAATTTACTATTATCAAATAAATATTTTCTTAGTACGATTCAAGGAAACGTTTACTTAGATTTAACAAATTATTTTTTCAGTGAGTGAATATACGTTACTATAGAATTGGAAGTTTATTATACAATAAATTAATTTTCCCTCCACCAAATTTAACCTCCAAATGACCTCATAAGTTTAAAGCAACGACAAAAATAGTCTAATAAATTGGTAAAAACGATTAAAAATAAAGGCTTATAGACTTCTCACAGTTTGTCTGTGCGGAAGTGATAAGAGATAACTTACCAGCATAAGGGCCGGATGGCGAAAGATTATCCTTGCCAGTCTTCCCATCTTTGCTTCCACCCCCTGAAACAACAAGATAAACAGTGCGTTAGTCAAATAACGATCGTCTTACAAAACCGCTGCTTATCTGACAGAATAAACATTCGTATATATATAAAGAGAGAAAAGAAGATGAAGAAGTAAAGTAGACAGCACGAAAATAGAAGAACAGAAGCAATATCGAGTAGACATCGAGAAAATCGCGATCTCCAGCCGGGCGGTATAATTCATTAGCGAAATTGAAACATTATGGGCTTTCCGCTCTAAAATATGGACATTAATGGTGCGGCAGTTATCGTCGGCGTGCTCGTATAATCCGCGAAACTCTCGAGTCATGCGCTTGCAGATCCAAACCGAAAGCGAGTCAGCTGCTGGCAAAGAAAGAAAGCACCTCGCTTTCAAAGAGGCAATTCGCTCGCGCGATGCTCGCTGCAATCATTATATATTATGTACAGCCATACGCGTGTGTATAGTCTGTAACTGTATAATATAGTTTCCCGCGAGGCGCTGCGATTTACGCAGGCTGTTGCACTGCTATCGTTCGTTCTCGCAAGAGTTGCTGCAGCCTATCACTGACTGCAGGATGTGCCAGCCGATATGCAGTGATACGAACTGAGGTACGCCTGGACAAAATACTCTGCGGCATTCAATTTTTACCAGATTTGGACGTTTCTTTTTCTTTAAATGAAAGATTAAAACATTTCTTAAAAGTCCACAAAGCAGATTTTTATTTAGATTTTTACTTTGGGATTGATATTTAACCAAGAGGTTGCATAAAATACGTACCGTGGATAGAAATAAAGTTATAGAAGAATTTGTAGGTGATATTTTGGCATGTTAAAAACAAATATGAAGTCATATTTTTAAAATTCAATATGGCTGATCCAATAAGACGGATGAAATCTTCTGAATTTAGTATGCTTTTATTACAAATTAATTTAAATTCCTTGCTTAACTAAAAAATAATAAAACTATGCTTTTGAAGTATTTTAGAAATTTTGTTACTTTAATTAAAAAAAAATAAATAAAACGTAAGGTCCAAATGGGATGAAAATTGAAGTGTAGAGTACTTTATACCTGTACGTCAGTTTGTCTTACGGTCAATAGCCGTACGGTGCAGACCGCGGAGAAAAGCGTCAGTCGAACTCAATGAACTTCTTACGCAGATACCAAGTGTATTATATCTTGGATCGAAAGCCTTTTATCTTTTTATAGAAAGGTGAAGGAAAGTCAATAAGGCCTTTTTTCTGAGTTTTGTATTAAGAGTTCTAGTAGGTAAATGCATGTTTACTATTGATAATGGAAAGGGAGTCATAGTCATTAACTATAGATTTAAATAGAGTTAGAGCAGATACCCTAAAGTATTATTGAGATGAAAGATTAGAACAGATTTATCTAACATTTACCTAACTAGTTTAGGCAAGTATACACTAGAACTAGAATTTTCATTAATCTAATTCTACCGTGCTACTAAATAATACAGTAAATCTTATTCACCTCACAAATATTATTTCCTATATAATTATTTTGTTTTTATATAACTTTAAAAATATTATTGCAGTTTATAAGAAGCGATTTTAAAATACAGAATCTGTTTCACGAGATTTTCCTGATTTCCATTCTCAATATATAATTTGAACGTAGAGAGCATACGTTTAAGAAGCAATTAGGGGTACGCAGATCCATAACGGTTCGCTTATTCATATTCACGGCTAATTGACGTAGCAATTCAAAATAATGGCTACCGTTTAACAAGTCGATAAGGCAACGGGCCTTTATTCTTCCTACGCGCACTGTATATACTCATTACAAAACCATTTGCGCGCGCGTTTCGAAGCGGATTTACTTTTAAGCACAGCGTCCGAGAAACAAACGACGACAAAAGCGCGTCTTTCGACCGCAGACTTGCTTTATTCAATTACGTGAATTTGTTCACTTCGCTATGCGTATCAAACGCAGGTAGACGCAGACGACGTATATATAAGCGCGAAGGTCCCCGCGATGCACGCGGACGACGAATATGTTTTTTCCTCGCGCCTGCGGATCTCGACTTAATGGGCGCGCACTTGCGGACTCGTTTCGTCGGAGTTGAACGCAGTTAATTCACGGAATAGCCGCTGCACGAGAGCGCGAGGGAAAAACTTCGGGTGAGATAACGGGAGTCGAATGCAATTCAAAGCTGCGCAAACGAAATTGCCGAGAGCTCGCTTAGAAGATTTCAAGATTTGTGTTATAAACGGCAAATTGTTTTTTTATGGGCATGCAAAGCTTCAGAGTTTGTATGTTAAATACTGCTGTGCACATAAAATGTAAACAAATATTGAGATTTATTCAAAAGCCATACGCTTAGATATACATTTTATTAGTAGGCAAGTATGTTTCTACATTAGTAGAATAAAGCAATTAAGGTGGCTCCTGCATAAATATGTACCTTAAGTATACAAATTTATATAATAATTTGTTATACTATATAAGAAACGATATAGTATAAAAGATGGATACTTGAAATGACGACAAATTTTTTTGTTAGAAAAATTTGAAAAAGGTATTATCAAGAACTAGAGAAATATTCAACAAAACACTGCAGACTTTTTTATTTCTTATTCGATTTTAATTTTGAAGATCTCACTTTGTTCCTTGAACGATTTCAGGAAGACTTATCAATATAAACGTTGGAAAAAATCGATAAACCTGCAAAGTTTCGTCTGATTGTGTATAAAATACATACACGAACTTATAAACAATTGGCTGTAACTTTCAAGATTTAACGATTTTTTTCAATTTTCATATAGGTAAGTTCCCCTGAAATCGTTCAAGGAACAAAATGAGACCGTCAAAATTAAAATCGAATAAGAAATAAAAAAATCTGCAGTGTTATGTTAGATATTTTTCTAGTTGACAATAATCACTTTAGCAATATGGGAATATAAAAAAAATTCTTTTGATTACTTGAAGTCTCCTTCTTTTGTATTAAATCATTTCTTCTTATTATAATATGAGAACAAATTACTACATAAATTTTTATACTTAAGGTACATATTTATACAGGAACCATGTTGATATAAAACCATAGCTTAATTTCATTAATTTAAAAAAATTAATAACGTTCATTTTCATAATATTTCTATTATTTCATTTTTTATATACTGAGAGAATTTTCTGATAAAAATTGCCTAAATCATAGTAAACGTAGGATATTCTGACTTCAAGGAAAAAATTAGGATGTCTAATGTTATAATGATTTTCACGGTAATTTCTATCAGAAAATTTTCTCTGTGTAATATGAAGTTTTTTGTTTAGTATCTAACACATTGAAACTGCCTTCAAAAATGCGGTAAACTTGTACAACGTTCTAGTTTTATGATGACAATTACCATAATACAGGGTAAAAATAATGTTATTCATAATAATTTTTACTGTAAGATAGGTACACTTATTCTGTGAAATAAGAATATCTCTCGATTACAGTAATTTTCTTGGTAGTTTTTATCAGAAAATTCTCTGTGTGTACATACATTATTTCTTGTTTTCTTAATTATTTATTTGCATATAATATATTATTATACATATAAAACTTTCTTTTACTTAAAATACATACGAAAAAAGAATTAGAATAAAAAATTTCGAAGATTTTTTAACCATTAGTGTTAAAAAAGGTGTCATAGAATAATTTTCACTTACACGATAACAATCAATTAAACGCATTAATTAATTAAATGAGACGACAGGTGTATGTCAATAAATAAATACTTATAATTGATATTAACGCCTGCCTCGAGCGCATTCACATACCCGATGCAATATTTACATAAAACCCGTTCCGCTCAACAAACAAATCAAAATAACAAAATAATCTCCCAACGCCGCGCAGTCTCGAAAGCGAAATCTGCGCAAATGAAATCATCTACCCGAGCTATTAATCGCTCCAAAGTGCAGCGCATATCGAAGCCTCACACACCAACATAACGCTCGCGCGTACCTACATTATACACACAGTAGCTCGCACACAAGGAAGCTAAAACTGAGACAGGGTCGCTGGGCGGAGATCAGCTGAAGCGCGCCGGCGAAGACCGGTCTACCCATTTCCCTACATAGCCACTTACGAAGGCAGGCAGGCAGCCGTGTATACCTACATACACTCCGCGGATGTGCGCACGTGCGCGGGGCGATATCAGCTAGTGCACAGCGTAATTACTTCCCGGCGCGCGAGCGCGTATTTCGCGATCCGTGTGCAAGCCCTTTCCGCGAAATGGCTGCGCGTCGCGCTGGCGAAATTAGTATCTCCATTATACCTATTAGCCGCGAGCTATAGCGCAGTCACCGCGAGATGAACGAGTAGGAAGAAGAGCGCGGGGTTATTATACCTACGGCGAGGCAACTGCAGGTATGTCGTCAATAGTAGTTTTATGACTAGCGCCGATGCCGAGGTGCTCTTACGTTGGGTAGCGCGCGAGGGCTTCGGCTTTGGCTTCTTTGTGATTCTTTCTTTTGGGTAGGTATGAACGAATGTGTATTTCCTTCTTGCTATTGGAGCATGAGGATGCTCGCGGTTTTCTGGATTGTTTCGTTTCGTAGAACTTTTGTGGTGGGGTTGAAATGCCAGCTGGTGCATTTGACGATAAATTATTTAAAGCATTTTTTTCACGCTAAATTTAAATTTTGTGAATATTTCCGACCAATCAAATAATGTTTATGATACTGATAATATGATGTGAGCTGATTTTAGGATAAGATAAACTTTTTATATACTTAGTTTGAATTTTGCGCTTGAATCCTTTGGATCAATCAAATTATGTTTATAGTGCTGACAAGATGAAGCGAGCATTTTTTAGAGGAAAATTTTGTGTTGAATCAGGTGCAACGCATTTGATAATGATTCCTGTAACTTAGTAGTTAATAATTAATACATCGCATTTAACACAATTTCGCCGCACTTGAGTAAAAAATGTATTCTCTTATTTTAGGGTATTAAGCTAAGCAGATTTTAATTTAATGCTCATATCAAAAGTGTACTATGAAATTCGACTAAACTATCTACCTATAAAACTAAAAATAATATAATCTATGCAATTCATAGTTTGTAACGAAAATATTGAATTACGAAAATTTGCTGACGTATCCCACAGTGTCATTTCAGTTCCATTTTACGATACTTAGACATTATATAATTTTGTTGGTTGTTATACAACAGTTTGTAATTGAGCCCTTCTGATACTCATATCAAAATTTGATAGGATAATACGCAATTATATCAATGAAAACAACATTGAAAAAAGTAAATTCACAAGTTTAAAAACACTGATTTTAAAATATTAAAAATATCAATATATACGTTTCTTCAATTTATATTGTGTAATAAATAAAACAAAATAAAATAAAATAAAATAAAGATATTCATTGATTTCCTGTCGTTTCATGAGACGTGTAAGAAAAACGCAACGCCTTAATTTTGAGAAAATCGTTATCAGTATTAGTATAGGATTGGTATACTATATAGTACTGTCCGATAAGAAGATAAATTATAATTATAATCCGCAGTAATAAAAGAGTCTATCGAAAAAAGTAGGGATGAAGCTCAGCGGCGAGTGAGAATGGACGAAGGCAATGTACCGCTACGCTGCTGCAGCTATACAGTGTAGACGTCTGGACTCCGCGTATAAATCAATATAAAGGCTTGGAGAGAGACCGTGCACGGAGATGAGCACACGCAATTGTGTTTACCGCCTGACTTTTGACTCGCAAATAAGGGAAGAAATATTGCTACTACCTATTTCAATATAATTCTTTTCTTTTATATGCTTTTAAATTATTTAATTATTTTAGTTATCTTAACATTTTCATAATATAGGTTATACTTTATTTACGTCAACTGCAAAAAAAAACCATTTACGATTCTTTATAAACTAACTAGAAAATATATTACTATATGAAAATCTTTTTCAAATAATTGGAATGTCAAGGGCTAATTTGTACATTTTATTATTTGAACTTCGAACTTCTACTAATTTATGAAAAATCCCATTTAATAAACTCCTTTTTCGTTTTAAAAACAAGTAGACAGCTTCAAATACTATAAGCGTATTTCATTAAAGAAATTCACTTAGACAATTAAATTTAACAGTCCGCCGGAAAAATGTAAATTTTGCGTATTCAACGACGGCCAAAGGGACACGAAGAACAACACGTTATATAGGCAGCGCGCGGGGGACTGTCGAGTAGACGAGAAAAGTGGCTTTGCAGCGGGGCAGCGTATGTATATACACCCATTGAAAGATTAGCGCGCGGCGGACACGACGAGGTCCTTGGCTTGCCGCGCGGCATGTTGAAACCACCTGGCTCCTTGACGCACACGAGCCTCGGGATAATCAGTCGGTTTACATAGCACACGGAAGCACGAACTCACCGTCAACGGGACACCATTGTACACGCGGCACAGAAATTCTACGTTACAAATACAATATATAACTGTGTGCTTGGTTCTTAACACTAACGTTCGTTTAAAATAACATTTGATATTTCTTCAGTGAAATGTATTTATTCGAACTGCACAGAATTGTTAATGATGGTTTAGCTCATTTATAATGTTAAGATTATTTAGTAAAACTAGTAAGACTGTAGAAGTAACTGTAGAAGTAGTCTAACGTAAAAGTATTATTTTATGCTGATGCTTTATCTACATTTTACGATTATTATCAACGTAACAGAATATTTCTAATTTGAATATTTGAATATGATGCGACATGTGTTATAAGGAAAATATTCAAATGACTGGCCAGATATTATTTTTCAATCAATAATACTGACAGTATGAGTAATTTTTTGACTTTGTAGAATAAAAATGAAAGTTCTTCCAACTATGTATAATAATGAATGCGTATAGAAGATCGTAATTCCCTGTCCAGAGTCGACTAAATCGAACGAAGTAGATACTACATGAAATTCAATACAGAAGGTCTTTTTTGTAACGAAAGGAGTTCAATGGGTCGTGGCAGGGGACGTGTTTCTTTTCATCGCCATTAGCTCTCCCTTCGAGAAACCGTAGGAAAACCACAAGCATCCACCTATTGATCCGGGCAACAGTCCTCGAAAGCAATTTGTCAATTGGTCGTTTCGCTTTTTGAGGCGATCGATGCCTTCGGGGAATCTCACGGAAGTTAATAAAAAGTAGCAGTGGTCATAAATATAAAACATTTTCAAAAGTATTTTAAACAAATGTAAACATACTGTATAAAAGAATATTTTAGAATAATTTCTTTTAAGCCACAAAGAATGATTATAAAGTGTTACATGTTTTTAAGATAGTAACGAAACTCTTACTCTTGCCATGAAAAAGCTTTAAAAAGCGCATAAAAGGTGCAAGTGAAAGAGATTAAAGTAAAAAAGACTAAGTATTTTTAATTTAAATAGAAAAATGAATTTCAATTACATTCTAAAAATAAATATAACGATTGCTTTGATTAGAATCAAGTGATTATTAATTATAATTTTACAAAGCTATTAAAATGTTCTTGTTTAACAGCAAAAAAGTGCATACGAATTGGGTAAGTGATGTTTGATACACCGTAATTTGACAATTAAGATGCGAAGGCTGCTTTGTCCATCGGCAAGAAGCATCTGTCACTCGATGCGTGGGAGGCCGTGAAATTTCGGCTATTTATAGAAGAAAGTTAGTGCCTCCCAGCCTTTGAAAGAGTAAAGCGTCCACGAGCTCCCGTATATATAAAGTCTCGATTATATTCGTGTGAACATCTTGAAACTGGTATTCATGTTTTTGTGAATGCAATGTTTGTTCGTACGTGATACGTTTTATATTATTAATAGAATTACGTCTTCAAACTTGGCAATACGCACGGTAATAATACCATGGGTTATTATTATACTTAAAAAATAATAATAGTTATTCTATTTTAATATTTGTATTTAAGCGAAATATTTATAGGTATATAAATCATGTATCTTTAAAATGTACGAGTATATTTTTTGGAAGTCTTTCGCTAAAGAAAATACAAATTTTTATATATTTCTTAGATTCGATCATAAAACATCGTTTTCTTTTCATTTTAAAAAGAATATTTTTTGGCATAGATTATAAATTTTGTACAAAAAAGTGACCAAAGTAACAGTAATTTATTAAGAATACAGATTTTTAAAAAAAATTTTAAACTCAAATAATACGTAAAGAGAGATTGGTTTCTACATAGAGACTGAAGAATACCAAATCATCAACCTAGATAAAGCATGAAAACGTAACTACTATCTTTATCCCAACAAAGCCAAGTACAATCCAGCTCGGAGAAGCAACGTCGTCGTGCGACTCACAGGCTGCACCTGCATCCCCGATTCCCTGCAAAAGTCAATCATCTCGACTCGCGGCATCAAGCAAGCAAGTAAGCAACGTTCATAAAAGGCACGAGGAAATCCTTGGTACACAACGAGCGGAGCACTATAAACGCCGGCGTGCACCTAGTAAGTCACTTATATCCGCGGCACGTTTGACTCACGAGCTAGACCTCGGGCCTTCTGGTGGTGTGCTCGCAATAGTGTACGTATACAGATGCACAGGCCGCTCGCCCGTGTGGGCATTTTATTCCAGCCTCGTCAATTTCCGCGCGCGGCCGCGGCCCAACCGATACCTCCGTGGATATATACAAGATTACTTACGGCGCGAAGCCACGCGGTAGCGGTATACGGAATGGAACGAGAACGGCACTTTGTCGCGATCAGCGTGCAGCTACAAAGAAGCCGGAAGGCCTCTAATGCAGCAGGTAGCGCGCGAGCGGATTTAGAGCGCCGGAACTTGAGAATCCTTCGGCGAAGGTTCAAGGGAGAACGCGGGACGACGATGAGCTTCTTGCTGCGGCTTTTGCTTTCGAGGCTCGGGACGCGGTCGAGTGATTTTTATAGTGATTTACAAATTGCTTTTCACCTGATGGCTTTTCGGTCTTTGCTTTCGACTAAAAGCCAAACGAATATTCGTCGGGGAATATATACTCGTGGTTGAAAATCATTGTGCGTGAAATAATTTGTTTACATGCTTGTATATTCATGTGATTTATTTAGTTATAATGAAATGCAGACAAATATCTTTATAATTTGTTGCACTTGACCCAAAGTAGCAAGTGTTACGTTTTAATCTACTATGTTAAGTATACAAAGGTTCTTGATTTACTGTTTGTATATGAACGTAGTCATTCTTATATAAGGCAGCAAAAATTCAGTATTATTATTAGCTTTTGAAATTTATTTTAAATTTGGCTTATTATTAGATTGGCAATATTACGCAAATTTGCATAATAAAATTATACCGTTACTTGAAAGCACAATCACGAACGCATAAATATTCAATCCAGGACTGAGAAACCGAGATTAAAAATTGTCTGATACACTTTCTGTTAAATCCACTCTTTTCTATCGTAAGCTCTGCGTGCCTGACCGAGTAAAAGTAATACGACACGTAGTGTCGACTGCACTTGCTTATGCCCATCGCGAATAATTTCTGCTTGAGTCATGTATTTTGAGATTACCAGCAGATACTTCAAACATTATACGAAAGAACAAGTCATTACAACAAAATGTTCCCATAATATATATTGTTATAGAAATATTGGATATTATTATTGAAGTATTTAAGTTTTTTCATTTTTTAAAACTATTAATAGGCATTAGTATAGAGAAAATATTCATATTATCTCTCAGTCGTAATATCGTATGTATTTGCAGCACGGAAGAGTGAAAAATGCGAATAGCGAAACTTTTTTTTACCAGATACTACAACTCTAGTCTGTGTTTTTGCGAACAGTGTCTCAACTTTTCTCGCATCATGCGCACCACTCGATACGTCAGAGTGCACGGGCACGGGTGGATACAGTGGCTTAACGCGCTTTACCCGCAAAAAAGTTTCCTCGCCGAGCGGTAGAAAGTTTGCACTATCCGTCAACCTGGTTTCTGCATTGTCGACTGCTTCTATTCCGTTCTTTCACGCAAAACCATTTTCCGGAACATTCGCTTGAACGAAGACATGGATTTATGAGTTGAAATGTTCAGATGTTCCTTGATGAGTTGAATTGGATAGAATATTTTAATTTCTTTCTTAAACCTCGTCTACTTTATTAGTTTACGATGGAAATAAAAGAACACATTCAAAATAATTAAATTATGTAATGTAAATAAATTAATATTAAAATAATGGCAATTTTAATAAAATATTTTAGTGCAAATACGACATCAAAGTGCAAATGCACTAATAAACATAGAAAGCTCAGAAATCTTTTCTATTAAAAATATATTATTCTCATTACGTTCCTTTAACTGATATATTTACTCCTGAATCTTATTCAAACAAGAGATCAGCTTATCACGAGTAACCGAGTACAAGCTCGCCAGCCATCAACTTCATTTTCCGGGCGATTTCGATCGCGAGCCCGTCATCTAAACGCCTAATTTTTCGCCGAGGTGCAAATTAACTCGCTCTCGAGCCTTTAATTGGATCGATTATAAGCGCACGGCTCGAAGGAGCGAGCGCCGTGTGAACAACGCGTGGGCGTGCTCCGCCGCTAACCTCGCGCATAAATTCGTGTCCGCGGCAGCATCGCGTGATAACTCAATCCAGCATTAAAGATAACGCTTTAATTAACGATCACCGATCATCCGCTCTGTCACAGCGCGAGAAAACACGTCGACTAAGCGTATAAGTAATGTTTGTTGATCGTGCGCGTGAATTTTGTATGTATAATCGTGCGTGCACACGATCGATTGTCATGCCTCGATCGAGTCTTCGTATGTGCATGGAAATATGGAGTGCTTGTGGAGATGCTCCTTTTATGAAACTTCAGCGAGGTCCTATAAATCTAAGCGTGTATACGCGTGCACTTTTATTGTCGAACGATTCGGGAGTAAGCGCGTGCGATAATTATGTCGTGCCTTGATAGATGGCCTGCAACGTATAATTTAAGTGATTTATTGTAGAGTTGATTTATGCGATGTAAAAAGGTAGGTTTAGTTTGCATGGTAAGGGTATGGGTTGATTCTTAACACTTCACTTTTTTATGTCTATTATGTCTTGGAATCTAAGAGATTATATTAATAAAATAATTATACTTGTTATATGTGTTTTCACGTCGAAAACGAAAGTTGTAAGATCTGCAGTAGTTAAATGTAACAGTTGGTATTTTAAAACAGTACGTCAAACTGAGGAACGTTATTCAGCATTTTTGTATTACGTACAATGTACTGTACTACAATGTAACATTGTTTTCTATGCAACACCTAGTAATTTCTAAGCTGCTACGTCATAGACTGATTTTGAAACTGATCTGAAATTGAAATCTTTTAAAGAATTCACTAACAATAACGATGATAAAAGCTGCATAACAACATGATGCGCTACAATTCTAAGCAACGTAATAACCATAAGCATAATATCTGGTGCATCGGAATAACTTGCTGCTCTTCCATGAAGTACCGCGCGTAATTTGTTTCCATTACGTACGAGCGTAGTAAAATTTGCACCGTAGGAATGCCGAGAAATTCACTTTCGTTCGGGGAATAAAAACTCACACTCCACAACTCGTCTACAAAACAAAGTTCCAATGGTTTCCAAGTTAGCCCGCAACGTATACAACTCGGCCTCGTGCATCGCGATTTGCCGTCTAATAAACATTCGGAGAAACCATTTACCTACAGCTACAGCCTCTTGCCGATATACCTACACATCGCAAACGTGAATTCCAGCCAACCGCCAGGAAAACGAAAGTGCGAGTGTAGATTCGCGCGTCTCCCTCGAGCGCGCGCAAGAAAACAAATAAGGGCGCGGCGAAATTTCAATTAAACGGTATATATACACGCGGAGAATCGTTCGCGCTCGCGAGAAGGAGGAGGAGGATTCCACCGGAGCTGCGTCATCGCGCGAGTGAAAAACTGGTTTCTTATTGAGCTCGCGCGCTCGTCCCGCACTACCACCGAGAGCATCTATATATCTACGTGTCTGTGCGACGTGTATTATAGACTGCCGCTGCGAGTGCGCGAGACGTCGAGAATCGCGGTGCGAACGCGCGCGCCCGGTGTATCGACGGTGTCTCGACCGGGACACGAGGAGGAGAGCGTCTTCCCATTCAAGCTAGACCTCCAAGTGCACCGATACGAGCGTATCTGATGTTATTACGGGGCATATTCGCGAGACGACGAGGTATCGAAGATTTTTCGAGAAAGAGGGTATAAGCTATAGGTCGTGAAGAGCTTTCTTTGTTGTATGTTTTATGTTTGATGTATATAGACATTGATAAGTGTTATATGAAGCGTTCGGAACCATAACGGGAATAAGTTCATTTTCGTAATTTAGTAAACATCCATACAAATTTTAATGCTGTCATTATTCATCTTATTTAAACTATGCAGTTGATAAACAATACATTCAAGTGTTAACTACAGTGATAAAATTTATCAAAATTTACCTTTTTATGTTTTTAATGTTAAAAAGAATTGCGACGGTTCGCATAATTCCTAAAAGGGACTTATTTCTTTATGGTTCTGAAGGCTCCATATATGTTTCTGTAATTCAATTTATTGCTGGATTTCTACAAAGATAAAATACTTGTGATTTAACAAATAGAAATTTTTAATTTATCGATTGTATGTACTAGGAAAGAATGGATAAAGTTTTTGTTATACTTTCTTGTACAGGATAAAATAATGAGAAAAATGAATCCATGTCAGAAATTAAGTTGGCTTAGTAGCACGCGATAGGGCAGTTCAAAAGTCGCCTTTACCGATGAAAAAGTGCTGTACGAAGGGTACAAAAAGAGAAAAACGAAAATAGCCAATCAGGTGACGTGGGAAAAACGGTAAAACGCATGATAGGCCATACATTAAAGTTTCAGTCGAAAATCACGTCAACAATCCTTGCGCAATTTATAATATTAGTTTATTTAATAAATTGTTAATAATTTTTAAAAAATCATTCTAAATATATGTATTTTCCTTTATGGAGTATCCTATGCAATATCACGAAAGTTTACTACTCTACTAGTACATTTACTTCTTATGTTGTGTTACACGCTTGACAGTGACAAGAAAAGGCGAGAATCGAACGCTTGATCTCTACACGTTCCAAATCCGTAACTTATCTCCTTACAAGTATACTGCACTTAATGCATGCACTTATAAAGTTAAACTACAAGCTGTTCACCAACAAAAAGTAATTGACAAGTAGGTCGATCGTGAGCGATTATTTTCGAAGGATTGCTTCATTAAAAATCAATTCCTGTTCTGCTGTGTCAGTGTCATAATAAAGATTCGATTACAAAGATAATTTTTTGTTTTGGTTTTATTTATCCCAATCTCTAAAAAATGAGAAAAGAGAAAATAAGACTGATATAAGACTGATAAGACGATCTAGTACAATAATGTAATTAGACCGAAGAGGATGACAAATATAAACGTGTCATCGAATCGTTAAAATAAAACTTTACGTCATGTAAAATAATTCTATGAATACTGTAGACGATAATAACCCTACCCAATTCTACTCATTTACGGTCATCTAACTTGAACAATCACTATAAATGCCAAACATAGACTCAAAAGTACAAGCAACAAGCTACGGCGACTGGCACTTTTCCCTTACCAACCTCTACTCTCCTCCTCTCTAAGCCCACACAAGCTATTATAGAAATATCACTCTCATCGAAATAGTGCAGTTGATCGGCACGCAGACGATCTACCCCCATATAACCACATAGCGATCGCGCGCCTTTCTCTCCCCTCCTTCGGCGTCGCCGCGTGCAATCTATAATACACACTCGGAGCCAAGAGGCATCGCATAGCCGAGCCGCGAGACGAGGCGGCGGGAGGACCGCCGCTCCTTCCTCCACCCTCCCGCGGTGCATGCGCTCTCGCGTACGCGCGGGGTCATTTTTCCGACGCGGGGGGTGCTTTCCCGCACAGCTCCACCGGCGCTAGACGTGCTCGCAGACGGGAGTAACGATTGCAGCGCTACGACGACCTCGCCCCCACCGCTATCTTGGTACTCTCTCTCTCTCTCTTTCTCTCTCGGCCTCCTCGAGGAGAAGAGCGGAAACGGACAGGGGGGTCGCGCGGTGCGGCACTTCATCTCGGTAATTCAAAGAGAGGAGGAGGTTTTTTGCCTTGTTGCTGGGTCGCGTATACCGCTGTCTCGCTAAATTGGCTTGTTTTTTCTTTTTTATTGGGGTTGGTGAGGGGGTGGAGGGAAAGATGAACAGGTGATTCTTAGAATCTGTTTGGATCGAGTCTGATGTTCGAAGTGATAGATTTTTGTCGTTGGTGGAGGAGATGACAATTTTAGAATGCTTCGTGACGTTCATGGTTAAAGTATTATTGTTACATTTAACTTTAATGTACATTATGATTAGATTTTTACGGGTACAGCTACGTCTTTAATTGTTAAATTAATCGATATTACATAATTTTAAGGTAAAAATAAATTACCTGTTTTTTCGGTATGATACAATATAGGTTACTATCAATATTAATTACCTATTGTTCAATAGTCTATTGGATCAAACAATGGATATAGCGGACCCGGACTGCAAAGTCCCTCCTTGTTAGTTATTCTTTTGAAACTTTCATAAAATATCTAGTTTGCAGTAATACATTCTTTTAAATAGAAAAAATCCTTGCCTATGATGAAAGGGTAAAAATAAAGTCCATTCTAGCGTGCGGATTAAACTTTTACTATCTCTGCAGAACCCGTAAAACAAACGAACTGTAACAGGAGCAACGATGAACGAAGACAAATTGAACCGTTAGGGAAACATGAATTTCATCCCCAGAAAGATAAGAAAAGAAAAATCGAAATAACACAAAGACGATAAGAAAGATTGACGGCGGCAGCAAGATCTCAAAGAAAATGCACGCGGAAACCAAAAGATTTAGACGCTGCGGGAGGAACGAGAGAAACGACCTCGTACACGACCGGTCCGCAGGAAAGAAATACACGCAAATAGACGAAAAACGAGGAGAGACAAATATACAGCAAGGAGAGAATGGGAGAGTATAGTGAATAAGGGGAGAGGGAGAATTTGACTTCCAAAGCTGCGCGTCCAACTACTACTACCGCTATCTATCTGCTGCAACCCCCCGCGCGAGTCCTGCTCGTAGTTCTACTGCACGAGCGAAAAACATTTTCCGCGCCCCCGCGCTCGCTGCGCCCTCGCTTCCCGCACATGCCCTCTCGACTTGTGTAATGTAGAGCGCGCTCGCTGTGCACGTGTGCGTGCTGGCGCGCAGGGACGATCCTCCTCTCTGTGGAACCCCATGCCTTTTTTCTTCTTTGCTTTCACGGAAGAAGTAATAAGCGAACGAGTGCGTTTTAGGGGATATTGCAATTTGCTATATGAGATGCGTACGTGAAGTCTTTGGTTAGTGCGATAATTGAAACTTAATTGTGGATTTGAGCATAGGGAGAGTTTCTTTATAAATTTAATGTAAATTACGGTGAATTAATTAACGTTAATCATAATTGTTACCGTTCTCCAGGGTCGTTTATATTACAAATCAGAGTAAAATTCTTGTGAAGTCACAGAGTCATAAGTTTATTTATTTTATTAGTCTTTTCTCTGTATGTTACGAATAATTAAAATATATTTTTACCTCTATTATTCAGTGTAAAATAATACCAGAATGACGATTAAAATTGTACTTCATTAGCATGATCAATATCTGTAGAACTTGTATTTCGATTTAGACACTTATTGTTAAAAGAAAATAAACATTTTGTGAATGATATAAACTTGTTTAATTATAAGTTTCAATTAGTTCGGAACGCGTTAAAAGACAAGGTATGTTCAAAAAGAATACGTGACAGTTTATAACAATTCTGATTACAAAATAATTACAAAGTGGCTTTTGTGTTTGAAGTATACGAGGCATCAGTCATGCATCGTTGGTATGCAGAAAAGTACACTCACGACGAAATTGGCTTTGAGTTTCAACGTTGATAATGCATCGCGAGCGTGTCGTATGACTTATCGCCACATGGAAATCTGCTGGAGAGAGAGAGCCTGGCTAATGTCTCCATTTGCACCTGCCTTAATAATCAGTCTTTTGAAAATAAACTAACTAGGTAGCCCGACCTTCTTTCATTATTTATTTTACGTGAGAAGTTAATGAAGTTTTCTAATTTACTAACTCATTTGTTGCATTAGTTACAATATTTCTTTATTTTACTTTGTTTTCTTTTCTTTTGTACATTTGTATTATATAGCTAATAAATTATTGTTGATCCACAATGAATAAGTGTAAAATATATGTAGCTTACTCAAACTTGACAAAGACATAAGTCAATATTCATATTGCTAACGTGTCAGTTATATTATTCTGTTTATTAGTTCAATGACATCTGGAGAAAATTGATTTTCGTCTACCATACAAATTTAAAGTTTTGCCAATATATCCAAACTTCAATTGAAAGTATTAAAACATTGTATTTATGCGGGACAGGAAGAACGCTAAATCATGCAAGTCCACAACTAAAACAATGAATTTATCAAGTTTAAATGCCCTTATCTGTACATTGTACGCATATCAAACGTGCCGCAGCACAGAAAAACATTTTTTTTATCAAACCTTCGAAACGAAGTGAAAAACACCAAGTCACATAAACTCCACGAAAAGCAAAAATTATTTTCGACTCGCTTATATCGTGCGTGCGCGATAAGCAGCAATTACCGGTCGGGTCGGTCAACCTTGCAATAATCGGCACGTTTGCGCTCGTTATGATGTTTGTGCTCGCGTTTCCCAATCAACTCTCTCGCTCTCCTTCCTTCATTCTCCAGCAAAAATAAAGAAAAGAAGAAACAAACAAAAAACCGAAAGCAAAAACATTGCGCAAGAACAAGCCGAGCGGAGAAAAGCCTCTCTCCTCGCATCAGTGGGATTACGCACGAGCCGGCCCGCATCGCGCGTTCTCTCTGATAATGGCCATTAAAAGTCCGTCGCGCGAAAGTGGCGAAGCCTCTCTTTCTCTCTCTCTCTCTATAAATAAACGATTGATAAGGAGCTTCGAGCAGCGAGCCGAGCGACGCGCCGCTGCTGACTTTCCTCCGCACCGCGGCGCGTGCATTGTTCTGCGCGACGAGCCGTATACGCATTACGTGTAGCTGTATTACCACGTCCGTGTAAGTGTGTGACAATTTGCGAGTTAAACAACTGCAGCAGCGACGGCGGCAGCGCAACTAAACAATGCCGCGCGTCGCTCGCGCGCTGCACCGACTGACCGCCCCGCGGGGACAACGACATTTGTTATATACTCGCCGAGCGAGCCTCCGGACTTGCGCGGCGATGAGCGCTGCAGCGCAGCGTTAATGCAGAGAGAAAAAAAAAACGAGAAGAAAGAATCGCCGTTGACGCACTCGCTCCTTTCAGCTCGGCGCGGCTTTTTGTCCGCTTCGGGACTTTGTTGTTAACAAATCGGAGAGCTTCAGTTCTTTGTTTGGACGAGCTTGTCGTGGCGTTTTTGTACAAGTAAAATTTCAAACATTGGATCTTTTCGATTTACTGGGTATTTTTTGAGAATGTTGTCAGTTTTAACAACGTTAATTGAATCTCATTAATTAATTATCATTACTCAAGTAGAGTGAAATACGATATGAAGTTTAATAAGTATTTATAAAATTTAAATTATTTTACATAAGTAAACTTATTATAATTGTTGAATTAACTTAAGTCATAAAATTTAGAATCACGAATCAACAATAAAATTATAAATAAATAGGATAATATTATAACATCTGTTTGACTTTGCTTTTCAATTAAAGCGTTGCTAGGAATACAGGCGTTCTTTGAAAAAATTTATTTTATCATATTTTTGTTTGTAATTAATAACTAATATTGTTACAGAATTGGATAAGTAATTATAACATTAACTGAAAGAAGAGTATTTAACTAGTATAACGTTTTTCTTTTAATTGTTATATATGTTAAATGCAAAATGTCTTTATTTCCAAGAAGGCTTAAATTACGTATAAGTAATTATTACCAGATTTAATTTGATCATAAAATGATGTACGCTTTTCAAGTTTCACTAAAGTTTCTATTTGTCTATAAAATGACGTTTACCCCGTCACATACAAAATTAGACGCCGCGTAACTCAGCAACTATTCTCATCAATAAGCGCACAACAAGTAAACAACATCTAAAAGCGGCTCCGACTCGCGGCGATTCGTAAACTCTCGCGCAATAGGCAACGACAGCGCACAAAGCGCGCTACTCGCAAGTAGTAAAAAAGCGCATAGCTCAGTCAATTACGCCAATCGCGGTAAACGCCCACAGCCTGCTCCCGCGGCCCAATCTTCCGCAGGATCACCCGACGATGCGGTAGACATAACGCAAAGCCTCTGCGCCGCTTCGGTGGAAAATCCGTCTACGCGAAGAAGCGGAGCCGGAGCAAATCTGGCGAGGATAGGACGGAATACATCCGAGGCGCTACGGCGGCGGCGGTGGCGAATCGATAGCGGAACTACCTAGCGCCGAGACGGCGAGGGACAGTTCCGGCTTCGGCAGAGGTCCTCTCCTCCGCCTGACCACCGCTGGCCACGGCGCGTATACGTATATACGTACACCTACTTGCATCCAAGCTGCAACGATGCGCGCAGCATTGTTCGCGCGCTGCCCGGCTTTTCGCGAAGCCCGGTAGCGCGCTTTACATTCGCTTTTCCGTACAAGCGCGCGGGGATCCGCAGTGGTCGTGCTTACAGCGGTCTTTTCGCCACGACGGTATTGTGGATAAGCCGTGTATAGAGGTGGCTCTTGTATAAAGCCGAGTCTGCGTTTGAGCGCATAATGGCTTTATGGACGCTTGGGGATGCAAGGTGTACACGGGTAATTTGTACAATGCTTGGATTCTTTTTTGTTCTTTGTATTGCGATGCTTTTTTATAGGTATTTTATTTTTACATAAGAATACTTGGGTATGATGATTTATGGGTTTTATTGATACTGCTGAGAAACTGGCTCGTGCAAAGAAATGGTTGAATTGCCATTATCTATTATTAAATTACTAAATAAGTAAACTGATAATTTAAGAAGAAAAATGTGTCTGATTAACTAATTATTACTTACATCTTAACCCATTACATCCAAAGTGTTTTTGATGCCGATTTATTTTTTTTCTAGAAAATGTCCATTTTGGATATATGTAATTTTCCGACCGATATTAGATATGAATTCAAATTAGGCAAAATTTTATTCTTTTACCAAACATAACTTTACCTATTTTAGACAGCTAAATTTAATTTTCTTAGAGGAACCATATTTTGCATTGTCGATAGCATTAATTATGGTCGCTTCGGAAGTAATGGGTTAATATTAAAATAATGCACATATGCAAGTGTTTAACTTCCTCTGTATTAAAATTATTAAGGTTTTTTTAAGAACAATAATATATAAGTTGGATATAATAAATCATGTTCTTTATATCAATATTTATCAAATGATATCTTTAGCAAAAAAAAATTTTAAGTTTAAAAATACGGTTTATTATCCGGAAGAGATATTCAAAAAATTAATACTTTACCGAAGGCACGGGTTGTCGATGACCTCAAGTAGCGCTATTCGATACTGATGTAAACAAGATCACGAAGATTATTCGCGAAAATATAACTTCGCGATAAACAATCTCACACAGACAAGATATGTCAAAAATAGAAGGGATCTAAAGACGTTTTCTATTCGAATTAAGAATTTTTTTTACAAGTCAAAGCTCGAGTTACTTTATTTTTTTATTGCATTGAAGTGATTTCTATTCAAAAAGAAAACACAATTAAAATTAAACGTGAATAAGTTATAAATCGAATAGTGAGTCAGAATCGATGTGACGTCAAATATATACGTAATGCATTACGCATTACGCGAAGCTTCCCAAAGTCTTCTATAACATTTCGATGACTCACTTCGCTCGCTAAATCTTTAAGATATAATACAAATGAAAGAAAGTATTTCTTCTAATATTGACTAATATAATTTTATTGAATGCATTCCAATCACATTATTTCATATAATTAAAAATAGGATAAAATCCCAAGTACTTTTCGAGACAAAAAATGACATTGTATAAAGCATTTTAAATGTTCGCATGCCATCCGCCAAAAAAGGACACCAACTTACGAAACGTTCAACATACTAAAAAGAAAAATCGTTTTCGAATACGGAGCACACGAATTTCGAAACTATAATTCCTGCGACAACTCGCATCGACAGCGAATTTTCGCGCTTCCCCCCTCGCGACACCCTCCGCGAAGATTCAACAGTTGGAAAGCGAATCCGCGATGCAAGAACAAAAAAAAAGGAGTCAGCCGCGGTATATCCAGTGATTCATTTGCTAAGCGCCCTTAGCAACGTGTACAACGCTCGAGCGAGTCGAGAGTGAGTGAGAGAGAGAGAGACAGAGGAGAAAGAGGGAGAGCTCAGCCAGCGAGCGAGAGAGGCCTTGTCCTCCCCGTCATCTTTCAAGGTCGATCTCTCTCCTTCTCTCGCGCATATCCAGTTAGAAATGGAGACACGGCGCAACCGTTGCCGGCTCGGGCATAGGTGGCGCCAGGTGCCGAGGTGAGCGGGCACACGTGGTGCGGGTACCAGCCGGAAATCAGGATGTGCGAGCGTCGTTTTCCCGACGTTGGCATCTCTGGCGCCACCTGTGGTAAGCCCACGAACTCAGAGTAGGAATCTTGCTTACCGATGGACGATTTTGTCCTCTCGACTAGAGACGATTCCTGCCTTACCGGCAACCGAACACTTTTTGAATTCGAATTTGTTTATTTAAATTTTTCTAACTAGTTGATGTTATTTAAAAAATATAATTTTGTGCTCCTTGTTGGATCTTTGACCCAAATAAAAATATTTTTATAAGCTTTTATGTTTTTATATTCATTATAATCGAAATCTATTATTATACAATGGGAATTTATTTATTTAATATTAGTATAAATAGAAAGTCAGATAAATACGTAAAAGAAAGTATTTTAGATATTTACTACTTTTCTCTAAACTTTTCTCAATTTATATTGTAATTACTATTAATAAATACAATAATATAAAATAAAATATAATAGAATGACCGTGTTGACCATTTTTGTTAAATGATAGATCATTAATGTAAAAAAAAATTTACTTTAAGATGTCCCTGTGAAGCTTCGTGTCATGCAAAATGTATGAAAGTAGATACATCTCAAACATAGTCAGACATCTGACTTTGCAAACTTTTTAAAATTTCTTCTACATGTCTTCTTGTATTTTAATATATTTTAATACTTATTGGGGTATTAGTATTAATCGTTCTTCAATTTCTTCTGAAATGATTGCATGAGCATCGGATTCGTTTTCAAATTTTATAATTTCTAGCGTACGTCAAAAGACAGCGCGACTTATTTCAAATCATTTTCATTTCATTGGCATTCAATATTTATCTTAAGCAAGTTTGAAGCAAAATTGATATGTAATTATAACGGACACTCAAGTATTAAAAACATACTTATCCTAGTACAGAACATGCGGTGCACCTATGGTAGCACATTTGCAGCTCATAAATCGGTTTTAGCAGAGAATATATAATGAAGTATAATTTTCTTAAACACACAAACGTGTACGTACCCATATCATTGACGTACGTTTTGTCATGAACTGATTGGCTTTCTGATAGAATAAACTTACTAATTTTGCACGTAAATGTAAAAACGATTAGAGTATTAACACTAAAGATATATAATATAAAAGTGTTTAAAGCGCATAACACCTAAGTGATTTAATATTAATATAGAATTGTTTAATGCATGCTGTTAATATCTACCTAAAGGTAGTGTTATGCCACGAAAGGTCACCCAGATGGTCGAGTAGTTAAAGAAGTTTTGATTAATGTTATATGTTGAAAGTTATGAATTTATGATGACGGCTTTTAAAGGTACGAAAACTCGATGAGCGATATTATGAGAATATTTAAGCTTCAAAAACTAAAAGCAGAAGGTAAATGATTGATAAAAAGAAAAAAAGATTAAACCGTTTATAGGAAAATAAACGTAAAATATTAATTTAAATTGTAAGAATAGTCATTATTATGAATTTATCTCTTTCGTATAATATTCAATAATATTAAAAGCCAATTGGAATTTAAAATTACCTTATTACGATCTGAATATTATTACATAAATAAATAAATAAATAGAAACGATTTTTGTTTCAGTAAATATGAAATATGTAAGTACTAAGTAGCACCTGTACTATTTACGTTTACAACTTTTATTTCATGATTACTAAGATATACGCACTTAAAATCCGTAACAAGCTAAATAAATACAAGTAAATACTACAATGAGCAGTTTGGGATGAAGAAGAACGTAATTCATATATTCATCCACATGTATTAAATATAAGTTTCAATAAAAATTCTCGTCATCGAGTTTCCGTGGGGCCGTCATGCATTGTCAGTCGCTACAAGAGCTCGGTGATGATTGGACGTTATAAATGCTGTTGTTCGCTGTCGTTGCAGCTCTCCCGGCGCTTACCTTTCTTGATGAGCAAGCTAGTGACCCTCCTGAGCGCCTCGCGCGTAGTGGAGGTGGTGGAGCTGTGCTTACTTTGGCCGAAGTACTTGTTGGGCGTGATGTTGGTGGGCAGGGTCAGGGGCTTCCGCTGCTCCCCGGCGCCGGGCAGCCTCGCGTCGTACGCGCTGTTGAGCCGCTCCAGGTGCTCGATCGAGGCGGGCCGCGGCTGGTTGGACTTGCGCGTCGGGTACCAGCCGCGATTCGGCCCGCCCGCCAGTCGCAGCAGCTCCGTCCCGATTATCGCCTGCTCCAGCCCTGGATTGTTCCTTCGGTACCTGCAAAGCCATCTTATCGTTACTTTCAGGAGCTAGGTCGGTTCTTTGGATTTCTCTTTTATAAACTTAACCTTTTTGTCATTGACTAGTGGTGTATCATTAACAAGATATGTATATTGTTTTCTAAGCGAACCCATAAATTATAAAATGTTATACTACGATTTTAAGACTGAATTTAAATATACGTTATTAACAAGGAAAGAATCAGGGATGTATTTCTTGAAATAGGCTTTTGTTTTTAAGATATCAGCTTTTCTAGTTTAAGTATGCATATTGTGATATTATGAAAAGGCACCTCTAGATTCATGACTCAAAAAATAAATAAAAATAGACGGATTGAACTTTAAATCGAATGAAACTATTAATTAACTCCTTCAAATTTCGTAATTTTTCCATCATTTTTCATCATTATCTACAATTTGTATACATAGCAAATCACGGTTAAAATTTTTCTTCGTCTACTTTAATTTACTTCTGGATAATTTTAGTGTTAAGACGTGCAAAGTTGGATCAAAAGTAGAGGTATTATTTTTTACTTGAAGTAGAACAGATCGACGCTTTGATGAAATAAGATGCTATCTCAGTTACTACTTTAATAATATATATTTAAGATAGCATGCTTTCAAGCAGAATCTGAGATAGCATGTTGTTCCACCAAGGCGTTGAGATGATATCATAAGAATATGCTATTAAAAATATTCTATGACATGTGTCTTAAATTTTGTAATAATAATATATTTCAAAAATTCCATACATGAAATGCACCCATAAAACTTTTCTTGTAAGTATCTTTAGTTCTTCTGTTTCCGTAGCTATAATTACATTTTAGTCATAAATTGA
Organism: Gastracanthus pulcherrimus; assembly: GCA_949152435.1. Taxonomy (NCBI): domain Eukaryota; kingdom Metazoa; phylum Arthropoda; class Insecta; order Hymenoptera; family Pteromalidae; genus Gastracanthus; species Gastracanthus pulcherrimus. Next base: position 152,247,536 of record OX424574.1, on the reverse strand, counting down.
AATTAGTAAATGATATTTTGAGCATTTAAATATTGTAAAACAGAAAATTATCTGTCAGTTTGCGTATGACTCCCGAAAAGTTATCTTTACACAATTTGTGAGAAACTCTCTAAAAAAATATGTCCCTTGTTCACTAATATTAATTTTTAAAATAATAAAATATAAATTCATGTCATAACATCCTATGTTAAAATTTAAAAAACGATGTTCATACATACAAGAGTTTTAAATTCCAATAAATATAAAAAAATCTAATTATGTTTTAAAATTTGAATTTATAACAAAGCAAAGAAAAAATTCTTATTTCAGAAACACTACACCATCAGCCAGCAAGGCATCCTATCCGCCAGCAAACCCCCCGTCGGTACAAGCGCGCTCGCGCAGCACCCCCGGGCGTATCGAGCTTACCCAGTGGTGGCGGTGGTGGGCGCGTACCATCCGGGCTGTCGTCTTGGCTGCGTGGGATTGCCGCCGCTCGCGTGCTGGGGCGTCCTCGGTATGTCGCTGCCGCGCGCGAAGACCGGCGTCTCCGGCAGCGAGCAGCTGGTCTGCATGCCCAAGCCCGTGGCCGTGTTGCCGGCGCTGCCGGGGCCGCCGTTGCCGTTGCCGGCTGCGCCGCCGACGCCCGTCGACGAGCAGGCCTCCGTCGAGGGCGAGTGGCGCTTCGTGAAGGGCCGGCGCCGAGACGGGCCGGGCAGGTCCGTGGGCAGGGTCCTTCGCTCCACCGGCACCTGAAAACGAGAGAGGGGGGAGCTCAGTCAGTGATCGATTCGGTACATTCTGAGAGCTTGTATGCGTGTCGCTTGGTTTCGAGTATCGACTTGAAAACGGGAAAAGTGGATGTTAATACTGGAGAATTTGAGATTTGAACGAGAGAGAATGTCGAATTTTTTTGGACCGAAATTAAATGTGTATTGTCAACCGAAGGAGATCAAAATTTCATCTTTTTACAATCTTATTTTGTCTACTTTACGCAGCCTTTATATTTAATCAGTTTTTCTTTTTCAGAAAACATACGTATGCAGTTTTAAAAATATATTTTTTAGTACTACTTTAATACAATTTGTACGTTTTCTATAAAGGGAGTATCTCATAAATGTCTTAGTTATTTCTGACCACCTGTTTTTAGTTTTTCGTTTCTCTTGAAGTTCAATAGGTATAAGATTAAAAAACAAGTAGTTAAGAATGATTCGATTCTTTAACTTAAATAAAATAAAATAAACTAGAATATTAGCTAATAAGTCAGTACATTATCGTTTAATGCAATATATCTCTATAATAGTTTCCGCAAACCACTTTAGAGATGCAGTAATAAGTTAAATCTTCCTGGACCAATCATATAAATGAAGCGCCATAGAGACCAATCGGCGTGATCTACTGGTCGACAATATTTCTTGAACGACTGCGGAAGGGAAGAAGTGATAAAAAGGGGAAAGAGATAAGCCCTTTCGCATTCTGAGAAATGCGTCTACGGCTGGGAAAAAGCCCAAGGGTGGTCATAATTTGTAAAAAGCACCATAGCGATAAAGAAAGGCAAATAAAACGCTAAACATTTGTTTTTTATCGCTTACTTGTCTTTAATACATTTGTCGATACTTCGTTTTGCATTAAAATACGTCTTCATTAACACAGCAACTTTCAAATGTAAAAATTAAAAGCTCGGAATGATTTAATTTCTAACTAAGTATATTAGTTATAATTTTCTTTATTGTTGAACTATTTTATTATGAATTATTCTTTCGAATTAAATAATACGATTAAGATACGTATAAATCGTTTACAAAAATTAAATTTAACTATACGAATGTTCAAGTATTAAGGAACTCAGGTAGAAACCCGCTCTGCCATAAGAAAAAAAATCAACGACTAAAAAGGGTAAAACAATCCATTCATCTCTGTTTGCCTCTCGATCTTTTTAATCCTTTTCCCTTTCATATTTCCACCTCGCCTTCTCTCACTCTTCGCTTATTTTCTTTCTCCCACCCCCTCTTTCTCTCTTTTCCCTTTAATCTCCCTTTCCGTTCATTCCTCCCTTGCACTTTCTCCCGTTATATATACGATATTCGGCCAGTCTCGGCGGTCTGCGGCTTTCATCAAAATTGCGCGTACGAGAGAGCAGCAACAGCAGCACCAGCCGCCGGAAAAAAAGTGGACGAAGAAGCATAAAAGGCGGGGGTGAGAGAAAAGCCAGGAGTGAAAGAGAAAGAGAAATAGAGAGAGAGAGAGAAAGTAGGAATCAAGCGATAAAGCTTTATACACGGGCGAGGCAGAAGTCGCGCGCACGAGGCTGAGACGGCGAGATGGATTATAATTATTGCATCGTAATTCATTATTATCGCGCCGCACAGCCGGCGAAACTTCGCCACTTCATCGTGTACTTCGCGGAGCTTTCTATGTGGAACGGCCAGTTTCGGTTGATTATACCCATGCAAAGGCTGCCAGAACGCAAGGGAAACTACGCTTCTCCACTATATGCTTTGAACTTGGTCTTTTTGATGTTTATAATAGGCGATATTTTTAATTGACGCATTTCATTCATGATTAATTTAAACTCTGCTTAACTTTGATATAATAATAAATCACTGATTGGATAAATTGAATCTTTATTTTACTTTACGAGCGTACATATAATACAGTATAAAAATATATTAATATAAATTAACCTAATTAAATTTTTTTAACTACTTACTATACTAATATTTATAAATAAATATTATAATATTCGTTTGTAGAAGCATGCAACGTTGTGTTAAAAATTCAAAAGTTCAGCTCAAGCCTACGAAATTCTATAACTTTCCTAATTAGTATAAACACTAGGTATATATCGACTGCTTACTAATTTAATTGATAAGGAATTAGATATCTTAAATCCCTTTTTCTTCTTGTTTGCATGACTCGTATAGGGCTTTATTATCGGTATTACCATATCTGGAACCCAATAAAGGTTAATTACCCGGAAAATTAATGACAAGCCATTATAATATTTAGCGTAAAAATAATACTATTTTTAAAATCATAATCTAATTGTTAAAATTAGCAGATAATATAGCCAATAATTCGAAAAAAAATTAAGAAATATTTTATAATATTAATCCTTTCGGCTAACATCGGTATCGATAGTCGATAAAATATCATATAGTTTGTACCTATGAGTATATGGAAAAATAATATCATTATTCAATCGTAAGCAACACGCATCGTACTTATAAGCGTAACCATAAATAGCTTCGAGAAACAGAGAAGACAAGTTTAGAGCTGAATCGTAAGTGTAAGTTAACATAGTCTTATCACATTTTCTAAATGAATACTGTAAAATTTTAAACGAATTTGTTCATAAAAGTTTTCAGTTAATAATAATTCATGTGCGTTTCCAACTTCACAACCGAACGCCTATTTATGATTAAGGTTTACCTGAACGTTAAATAGACGATACAAAAACACAAGTTAATTAGCATGAATTTATCTTTGAGCAACAAGGAAATTGGAAATGTGGAGATAAAGGATGCGAAGTCGTCGTTAATCTGGAATATAAGCAACCTATGTGACTGCAATTACAATATTGGGCAAACAATGGAGTCACCAATATTTTCAACACCAACATGTTTTAGTACAAGTCACAAATGGCAAATGTTTTTCTACCCAAAAGGTAAATCTTACACAGAAAAAGGCTACACAACTCTTTATATTGTATCACGTAGTGATGCAGTTTTGGAGGCTACTATTACATTATCCATTATCAGTAATAAAATAAAATGGATGTAGTATGTAAATTTGATTCAGAGAAAATAATATTTCAAAAAGATAAAGAATGGGGAGTTGATAATTTTATAAAGAGATGTGATATATTTCATGAAGAGAGGGATATTTTGCTAGATAACGAACTTACAATAAATTGTGATATCGGCATAGATTTAACAACCGCATGCAATAGAAATCTTATTAACAATAACATGGAAATAATGGCGTTGGCGTCATGTCGGCTTAAAGAATTAAACGATTTCGAGAGGCTTTTGAATGATGATTACTTAAGCAACGTGACATTTCACGTTGATGGTAAATTTATACGTGCACACAAAAGCATATTGGCAAATAGATGTGTAGTTTTACGGCGACGTTCAAGCATCTCAGTATTTAGAGACATTCTGCGATTTATGTACACCGGAAAAATAGACAATATTAAAGAAAATACTTGCAATCTGCTTGTTCTAGCGGATAGATATTTACTGATTGGATTAAAGAATCTGTGTGAAGAAACGTTATTGAGCAATTTATCCATTGATAGTGCACTTGAATATATTAATATTGCAGAGCGCCACAATACGGACAGATTAAAAGTTCAAACTATTAACTGTATTGTGTCAAATATAAATGAAATGATCAAAAAGCCTGATTTCAAGTCGATTAACATGATGTTCGAGGTTCTTAACGCTATTGCGCTAAAAAAGAGAAGTAAGACAAAATAACAATGAATGATTTTGCTTTTTTTAATTTTTATTTATCAGTCTTCTGCGTACATGATTTTCATTAAAATTAATTATTTTTATTTTAATTTGAAATAGATTCTCATAATTTATTATATTATAACTTCATAAATTTTGTACATATCTTCCTATAATAACAAATATTTTAAAAGAACTAAACTAATCTGGAATTATTTAGGTGCTACTTTCATCCTATACGGAAGAGTCCCCCAGTATGACCCCCTTCCAGTATGATTACTCATAACTATTGAGCTCATACCGCTAGATGGCAGTACTTTATATGCTGAATTAGATGCATGTTATAGTTCTATTAAATATTATTGGAGGTTTTTGTTTTTAAAACACAATTCCGAAGCTTCTCACGAGAATAACGATAAAGCTGTTAAGTTCCGCGTTTATATTATAACTTTTAGCAGGCATTTTATAACTTTTACCTTTGTCTTTGAATCGCAATTTTTAAACATTTAGAGCAAAAATACTCCTCTGTAAACATTAGGTGGTCATAATGGGAGGCACTTTTTCAAAAACTCAAAACCCTCATTTTTTGTTATTTATAGGTCCATTCATACAACTAATTCCATCTTCAAATTTTCATTTTCACCTTGATACACAAAAATTACAGCTAAAATAGCTCTGGGTGGTCATGCTTTGGCACGCTCCCCAAGTGCTGTCTTTTAAAACAAATCAATAAATTAGGTCTCAAATGTTAGTTCCGTAGCATGTCCAAAACTCAAATTTCGATACAAGACGGCACTCTATGCAGGACTAAGGTAGGTAAAAAAAATCCTCCGTATACATAGTTATCTATAACGTTAATAATATACCTTTGCACTGGTTTTAAACTCAAAATTAGCTAATTATCATGAAAGCAAGGTGCATACTTTTTGTCTAGCATTTTTGCGGTAAAATATTTATGACAACAGTATCTACACAAAAAAGCGCAGTAGTTTGCTATAATAGAGCATCCTGACGGGGGATTCGCAAGGTATATGTTATAACTCATCAAACGTATTCGAAAAAAGATCTGGGAATTCAAAATTTCACGAGTATAAACAGTCTTCTCATTTCAGATTTCAGTAAAAAGTAGTAGAGGTACACTACTAAATTACTATCTAGACATTGTTTATTAGATGTTTTATTACAAGTAAAAAGGGTTTTTGTTATTTAATAGTAAAGTACATAACTTATTTGCAAAAAAGTTCGTATGTTAAGTCTAGGAGTTATAAGAGCAATTTCAAAATAAAATATCAGTTCCGCAATACCATATGAAAAGTATTATCAAAATAAAAGGCATTTTAAATTATTTTCATAAAGTCTAATAACACGTGATTCTGTGACTAAAAATACATAAGAAGTCATACGAAGTTAACTCTTGTAAATTCAAGGTAGCCAATGCAGGCTGGGGGTAAAAATTGACAATTTTCATTCATCTGCCGTTTTTATGCTAGTTTAGAGCAAGTTACGGCGGAATCATCCATATACATACATTATACAGTAAGAGTTCCTTGAAATTTGAAAATCCATCAATTATATTAATACTGATTACAATTAAACTCGTGTACTAATGTAAAATTCTCTTTTTGTTTAATACATTCACAAGCTACATGTTTTTCACATACCTAATGTGTCAAAGTTTTATTTTATGAAGTCACCGTAATAAAACGTCAAAGGATACAGGTACCGGCGCTGATTTCTATGAAGTGCTATATCTTCTACAATTTCCGTAATATTATGTAATCAATCAAAATATGGTATCAGTTAAATTGCGTCCTTTAACTAATTTAATTATAAGAATTGTATTCAAACCGGCATCTTTGCACAGGGGTCTGGGGATGCGCGAGCCATCGATCATCAAAGTTAAGCGGCGCAGGGCGCTGGTTGTACTTGGATGGATGACCGCTCGGGAACCCCGTCCCAACAATGATGTTTCCGCAGATGAGAAGTGAAAATTTAGGTGCTTTTCGAGAAAGTAAAAGGTGCCTAAGTTTGACTTTCCCATCGGCTGATTCCTGGGGTGGGTTTTCTTGGTCGGCCAAATTTTCCTACGTCACAGGGCACGGCCCTGAGTGAATGCGGGAATTCAGTGGGGCACATAGGTTGGGTTTAGGATCAAACACTCCCACACATAGAAGTGTGTTAGGAGTGTCCCGTAAAAAGATATATAGTGGTCTACAGGGTTGGTATATAAGAATAAAAAATAAATAAATAGAAAAATAGAAAAATTGTAACCACCGTTTTTCTAAAATCATACTAATGTTTTACTGACAAAATGGTGGATAGCATAATATTATACACATTAGGTCTCCGTTGCCAATATTTCCAAGCGTATTTCTGTTTATGTTTTGGTTACGATATGCCTACGATATACTTATAATACGATTAAGAAAACAAAGGGATCACCGCGGAGAAAGGGAGAGAAAGAGAGTTTATTTTCTCATCAGTTGGCACTTCCAAAATCATCACAGCTCTTATAACGTAACCTAACCTTACATGCTCTTTGTCGATTGTATACAAGCTTGGTTCACCGTAATTGTAACAGTCGGTAGGAAATGACTATATTAAGTACTAATTACTCATTATTCATCGTTAAAGTAAGAACTAACGATAACAATAGTACTAAAACGAAGATAGCAAAACGCAGTTTGCATTTCGACTATTCTCATTGATTATATTATTATATTATTATATTATTATCCGTATGTTTCATGAAAAATAAAATTTTTGAAGACAAGGAATTGTGCAACATGCAAGTCGACAAAGTGAATTTACTAGAAGTTAAATCAACGTTTAAGTGGGTTATAAATAATTTTTCCGATTGCATGTATGAACTGCAAGACTGTGTAAAATCACAATTGTTTTTCACAACCCATGCTAATATCGACCTTGTATGGCAGCTATTATTATACCCGAAAGGCAAAGTAGAAGAAAATCAAGAAGAATATGTAGCGCTTTATCTAAAATCGTGTAGTGCAGAATCAGATATCGAGGCAAGTTTTCTATTTCATATTCTGAATGAGAAAATGGAGAAAGTTGAAAGTTTCGAGGCAAAAAGAAGTATATTCAAGAGCTGTAATAGCGTTTTTGGTATAAGTGATTTTGTGAAAAGAAGCTACATATGTGATCAAAAAAATAATGTATTGATTGGTGGCAATTTGACAATAATATGTGAAATCAATGTAGACACAGCAAGTGAATGCAACATATCATACACCAAGAATACGGAACAAACAGAAAAGCAAGCATATATCAGGGTTGTAGAGTTTGATGACTTCGAAAAGCTTTTAAATAATGAAGAATTTAGCGATGTGACTCTTGCCGTCGATGGCAAAGTTTTTCACGCTCACAAGAATATACTGGCGATGAAAAGCCCGGTTTTCGCGGCGATGTTTAAGTATCGCACCAAAGAAGCGGAAGAGAAAGTCGTGGTAATACAGGACATTGCCTGTCATGTATTTCAAGAACTATTGCGATTTATGTACGTTGGTAGGGTCAACGAAATCGAAAAAATTGCCGCCGATCTTTTAGCTGCAGCAGACAAATACTTACTCGACAGTTTAAAGGTTATGTGTGAAGATACATTATGTACAAATTTGTCGGTTGACAATGCAATTGACTGTTTCAATGTCGCCGAGCTACGGGATGCTAAACAATTAAAGGCGCAAGCCATTGACTTCATTGTGTCCAACGTGAAGAAGATGATAAACAAGCAAGGATTTAAGTCAACAAACGTGATGTTTGAGGTTATGAACGCAATCGTATTCCAAAAAAAGACGATGTAGAAAAATTATTCATTATTTTTGTTTATTTTTTATATGAATTAACGCAATTGTATTCCCAAAAAAGACGATGTAGACAAAGTATTCATTATTTTTGTTCGTTTTTTATATGATGCGATTAATAGACTATTCGATAACTACTTACTATACTATCGACTTATATACTATTTAAATTATTAAATTATATTAATTTATTTTCATTATGTGAAATATAGGAACATAGAATTATAGGTACATGCATGTTATTCAACGTCTTTTTTGTAATAATTATTAAGCATATAAATAACTATTGTGTGTGTATTAAATAAATAATATGATTCACAACTCGTAGAATCTATGTTTTTGAGTATTTATTATCTTATATTATTACCTCACATTATTGCATTATACAAAGTTTTTATTGAATACAATAAAATGTTTATTTATATTTAAAATTATTTAAAATTTCTTGTAATTAAAAATAAAGTACTTTTATGATAATTTGCAATAAAAAACAAATATTTTATGTTTCAATTTATCTTTATGTATTTGATTATAATAAGATAATGTATTATAATTGACTTTTGGACCAAGCAAATGACAATTGATCTTATTTGTCATTCAGAGTTTAATAAACACATGATATTTATTAAACTGTTGATCTATTATAATTTATTATTATTATTTATTTTTAATTAGCATACCAATATTATTTTGAAAACTGAAAGATTATATTTGATTGTTATAATTTATTTGTAAATAAAATTACTTTATCTATACTACATTATGTTGGAAAGAAATCGTTTAAAGTAAACTACAATTTTACGTTTAAATATACCATAATTATTTACCTTATATTATCAAATGTTAAATTTTGCTTTCAATGATTTTACCTTTCATCCGTTGGCAATTTAAATTACTATAGATATACTTATTCAGGTATCATAACCTAACCTTAATTATAAACAAGTTCGACTGTTACTCTGTGTGATTTTGATTACAGACAGTAGAAAAAGTGAAAAATTATTAATATACAATAGAAGCGAAACTTACTTCGCAATTTAGACTATTGTTGGTTTGTTTAAAAAAATCTCTGTAGAAAAGTAATCTCTGTAGAAAAATTGAAACTTATGAAGCCGAAAAAAGATTATTTAATAGCAATATTAATTACGGTTTAATAATTTTCTGAAAAATAGCTATATATTTGATAAAAAAAATTATGTGTTATATTGGCGACGAGAAGCCCAGTTTTCGTAAAGTCGTGGTGATACAGGATATTCCTCGTCATGTGTTTTAAGAACTATTGCGGTTTGTGTACGTTGGTAGAGTTAATGAAATTGAAAAAATTGTTATCCATCTTTGAGCTGCAGATAAATACTGACTCGACGGTCTAAAGGCTCTGTGTGAAGATACTTTATGTAAACATTTATCGATTGACAATGCAATCGAATGTTTTAATGTTGCCGAACTACGTAATGTCTTTAATCAATTAAAGGCGCAAGCCATAGACTATATTATGTCCAATGTGAAGACGATGATAAACAAGCCAGGATTTAAATCAACAAATGTAATGTTTGAGGTTATGAACGCAATCATATTACAAAAAAGATAACGTAAACAATATTTTTCAATATTTTTATATGTTTATGATTAAGATTATCAATATATTTAATCAATAGACAATTCGATAACTTAGTTAATTTTTATTTATTTTTATAATTAGAATGTAGGCATACACATTAATGTTAATCAACATCTTCCGTTATCTGTACAAATAATAATTAGGTACCTATCTATACATGCATTAAAGAAATAATATGAACAAATCATAGAATATTTCTGTCGGTTCCCGGAAAAACGATAAGTCCATTGTTTTTGAAATTGAGTTTCGAACGATTTTGATATCTTTGCATAGTATATTTTCAGATAAAAATACAGAAAACCAAGAAAGCGTAAAAATAAGTGACGATGTTTACTATTTATGAGATTTTTTAACGTTAGTTTAAATGGAAATTAAAAACTTTAAACCTTAATATCTCAAAAACATGAAACGTGGACTTAAGTCATTTTTCCGGGTACCCACAGATTTGCTTTCTTTGAGTATTTATAATTTATTATCCTACATTTATTTAAATGCTCTGCATATATACTTACTATAAAAAAATATGGTAATCATTGCAAAGTTAGAGTAATTTATCTTCCTATACAAAGTTTCTATTAATTAAAATGAAATCTATATTGTATTTGAAATTTTTTTATATAGGAGCTTCTCTTTCAAATAAAGTATCTTCATGATAATTGGTAATAGTAATAAGCAAATATCACAAAGTTTCTATTAATTAAAATGAAATCTATATTGTATATGAAACTTTTTTATATAGTAGCTTCTCTTTCAAATAAAGTATCTTCATGATAATTGGTAATAGTAATAAGCAAATATCACAAAGTTTCTATTAATTAAAATGAAATCTATATTGTATTTGAAATTTTTTTATATAGGATCTCCTCTTTCAAAATAAAGTATCTTCATGATAATTGGTAATAGTAATAAGCAAATATCACATGTATAATTTTGATATTTATAGATATGATAGTGTTGTAATTGACTATTTGAATCAAGCAAATAGCAATTAGAATTTTGCATACAAAAATATATTAGGTTGTTTTGGTAGAATAGTAACAATGTTTTCCCACGAACAGTAAACACATTTTTTTACCACGAAGACTCACTTTTGAAATCCAGTGGGTTTACACATAGGTTGGGTTTAGGATCAAAAACTCCTACACACAGGTCGTAGGAGTGTCCCGTAAAAAGATATATAGTGGTCTACAGGGTTGTGGTATATAAGAATAAAATAATTAAGAACAAAATATACGACCTAATTATTTTTTATTATTCTATACAAGCAACTTAATAGATTTATCCATGCGAAATGCTAATAACCTTATTTAAAATATAAGAGAATGCACTTAGTTTTAATATTTGAACTTTCAGCCATTTATATTTGTTACATGTGGATCTGCGAAAGACATGGTTAAACCTACATGAGTAGTTTTTTGAAATAAATCAAAAATGATTTTCCTTCTTTTAATAAAAACATAATGTGTAACTGTCGATCTAGTAAGAATAATCCTTAAGGACTATACCCATAAGGAATTAAAAAAACCGTAACAGTTTTCGTAAACAGATGCTCGGTAGACCATATGTAACCGGTACATTTACTCAAACTAATTTAAAGAAGCGTTAGAGATAATTCCACGGAAGTCGCACCAAGAAGGCAAAAGTATACTTTATACTTCTCATAAGAAGTATCGAAATCGCGCTCGGATCTACAAAGGACTTTGTAAGGGTAATGCGAGAGAAAAGTGCTTCTTCGCTGTTATCCGCATCTCCACGATCGTTTCTTATCTTATCAAAATGAAGTTATTATTAATTTAAAATTGACGCGTGGACGCCGCAAAGTCCGCTATCTCGTGCAGTTATCATTCTACAGTCCTAAGAATTCCGATATTCCTAATATAAAGTTCCTCGTACTTTTGTCAAATCTCGTTCTCTCCTTTTTGTTTTTGCCGATTTACCTCCTTTCTCACTCGTACTTAATCTTCGACCCGAGCAGACCGAGAAAATATTCTTTTTTCTTCGAAGAAAGAAGACAGAAGAGCTCGTAATCCTTCGCTTTTTTGCTTTGTCTTTTATTCCGGTCTGAGCTGTTTCCCTCTTTTCCACTCATTCATTTCTCACTCCTGTCTCTCTTCATTCATTCTCGCTTTTCGTACAATTCAGCGCATCTTTCCTCGTCACTTTATTCCCACGCCCATTTTTTGTCTTCTCGTTCGCGTTATTTCGTCCCCGGTGGTTGTTATTCGAGTTGTCCTCGGTGCTGGAAAAACACTAGTGCGAAAGAAGGTAGGAAGGAGAGGATGCGGAAATATTATGCGGTTGACGATGTATACGAATGGAATTTCATTCCTTCGTCCGTCGACCTGCGCAACATTCAATCCGGCAAAAATCTGGCGATCTCTGCCAATCTCTCACTCTCTCTGCGTTTTTCTCTCTTTTCGCGCTCATTCTCTCTCTTCACCTCTCGATTCGTATCCGATTCAATAACAGTCTGAAGAGCCCGGCACTCGGTGGTTTTCCACTATTTTTCAAGAAGAACGCGCGGCGGCGCCACTCTTCGATTTCTTCATTTGCGTGCGGATGCATAAGCTGAGCGGTTTATTGATTTATTCATCGTCAAGGGGGGGGGGGGGGGGACGTGCGAATCTGTCACGACTTTTTGCGTTATTTCGGATATGAGGCGTGGTGTAGCATTGCCTTTTTCAATTAATTATCAGATTTATGAGCAATTTATTTCTAGAAAATCGATAGCCTTACTTATTTTATATGATAATTCTATTTATTATTCTAAGAAATGCTACGTATAAGTAGAATTTTAAGCATAAAATTTCATAGACGGTATAACTAACAAAATTAAACATCTGGATGTGCATATTTTTAATGTGCATATTTTATTTATTTAACTTATTTTTTTAATTTTTGCAAATTTTATTTGTGACTGTTTTGCTAAAGATTTATCTACAAATTAAATCATATGCAATTAAAACAAACATTCTGGTAAGAGTGTATAAAAATATGAATTTCAAATTGAATTGATTAAACAGATTTTGATGAATACCGAAACGCTTGAGCCACTTTGGAATAATTACACAGATAGTGTAAATATTCATTTCCCAGGAGAATGTCTTAACGCAAGAAAAACAAAATATCATGCCTGATAAAGTAAGTCTTTACAAAACAAAAATGCTTTTAGAATTACATTTTCGTGAACAGAAATCAATACAGACATTAACTTTAGGTACAGCATAATTTCCCATAATATACAAACAAAAGACATTTTTCTATTGCACTAATATTGCAAATGATATATTAGAAGTTTATTGCATAATTTAATAATTACTCAAAATATTCGTATTCTAGGTTCCAATCTAAGTTTTGAATACATTATTCACACAAATTTTAAATCAATTTTCACTGCCATATAGGCAAACACAAAAATTCAAAACAACATAAACTTCTGATCCCATAATAAATTTTACACAAATATTTGTGCACAAACATTTTTACACAAATGTTTATTCATGGCAGCAATGGTAGTTTACACCCAGAGAATTTGAATTATCTTTTTCAAATGTACAAAAAGAGATATACAAAATAAGTAAAGCCAAAAAAGAACGAATCAAGATCTATTGCTGGCGACGAGCACTCCTCGTTTTCTCTTTCTCGAAATTCACGAAACCTTGCCCCTCACCCCCACCAAAAAGAAAAACAATGCGCTTCAATGTCACGTGCGATCGCTCGCGTTGTTTTCCCCATTGAGGCACGCGTATAGCAACAGCGCTGAAATCAACTCGGGGGTGGAAGCAAAAGAGAAAAGAAAGAGCATGGAAAGTACGTGGATACAAAGACGCAGAAGAGAAGACGGAGAGAGAGGGGGCGAATGCGCTCTTGAAAAAAGGAAAGAGCGCGACGACGAGCCGCGAAATAAAGGTGGTGAGAGAAAGCCGCGCTCGCGGAGTAAGGCATGGAAATGGACGAAGAGAAAGACAACGAGCACGCGGCCTATGGGTGTATATACATAGCGGAAAAGGGCGCAATAAGAAAAAGAGTAAACAACGGTAGGGAAAAACTACGCGCGGGCGCGCCTATGTTTTTCGTATTTTCACTCACCGGCTGCAGTCCTCGGCGAACTCGCGCCACGCGACTTTTCTCTCCCTCCATTTGTTTTCGCGATTTTCAATCCCGGCGTTGCCAAGCGGCTCTTCTTTCCGACTTTTCAATTTTTCTCAACACTTGAGCGTTCGCGTCACGAGTGACTGAGGAAATTTTAATATTTCTTTCTAAGAAATTCGTCGCGTAATATTATATATAAAAGATTTTTTATAAACGTATTTTATAGTAAAAGTATTTTATTTCCAAGTATAGATCTTTACATCTGCTTACAACTCGCCTTCTTATAAGCGTATTTTATATAAATAGATGTTTTTTTTCTAATCAAAATGGAAAAAATAAACGACTTGACTTCTGTGTTAGCTACGTGTTTGGTAAATCTAATTATTGTACAAAAGTAGTTGAAGCAATAGAAAAGGAAGAAAAGTGATAGAAAAGCAAGCCAGCCAATGAGTGTTTTTTCCTCCTATGCCTCGGATTTAGTATTTACCCGAGGAACAAGAGAAATAGGAAAAAGTAGACAGGGACAATCCTTGATTTCCTGCCTCACTTGACTTCGTGTAACTAGGTTCTTTCGAGTCTTCGCGCGTGCCTTTGTTTTTCTTTCTTCTCCTCATTTACGGAATTCATTTAAACCGCCGGCTTTTCTTTATTTCAGTTTTTATACTTGTGAAAGCGTCTTGCAAAATAAAGTGTGACTTCTCGTTTAAATAAATTAACATAATTATATGCAAATAATAATTATAAATTTTTGCCGCTATTTGTATAAGTTTAAATATATCATTCTACTATTGACAGATTCACAATATTCAATTTATTCGGATTAATTATAAATATTATAAATACGAAAATTCGAAAACACCAATTAAAATATTTAATAAAAGCCAATTTTTCATAGATTTTTGATTACACATGCAATATTTTATTGCAAAATATATCTAAATATACATCATTCTTTAGTCTCGTACATAAAAAGTGAGTAAATTATTTAAAACATTTCGCATACTCCTTGAAAAGTCTCGTTAAAATGTTACAATTCGAAGCTTCCGAAACAATAAAAGTAAATTGACGAATTAAGATTCCATCAATGCCTTTTACGCGTCGGAAGTTTCGCTTAGGTAAGCTTTTATTTGTTTCTTCCTACGTACTCGAAATTGCGTTCAGGACTCTGTTTTTTTCCATTTGGTTTAACGAATTCGCTCGAGACGTTTCGTTTTTGTTTCGTCTGGTACTATTCTTCCTTCTCTTAGTCTGCAGTAAGTCTGCCGTAAGACAAGTGCTGTTTTTAAACGCGTAATTGAAGATTTTGTTTATACAAAAATGTAAAGCCAAATTTTGATGATTTAATATAAATTCATAATTCAAATTCATTATTTAACTATATTTTGATAAATATTGAAATAAAAAATTAATTTGTTTAAATAATATCTATGTACAATCTTTGTATGCTATAATTTATAAATAAATTTAGAGTAGATTGGGGTATAATGAGACAGTTGCAATAACTAGTTTCTGCAGTAAGATCACGCTTCGGGTTGCTAATTTGTTTATTCTTATAAGTCTTACGCAGTAATATGCGCCTTATGTTTAAGGTGATAACAAGGTTCATCTACAATAACACATAGATATATATGTATTTAAGCACCATCCTCGAAGACATAGTATGTCTAAAATTATAAGATCTTTTACTATACATGATTGTATTACTTTCAAATCAAAATAGTCCGTCCACGCGATCGGAATAGCAGTGAGAACTCGTACGAGTACCTCGCATTGTAGAATACTCTAATGATTTTGATGACTACTCAAAACCGAAAGCGTGTCACTGCCCGAGGTTTGACTGTATTTTCTAAGATATAAAATTCATTAAATTAACTATTTTCAAATCAGATAGCAATTATTTTCCTTTTTGTAAAATTAAATTTAATTGCGTTTAAACAAAGTTATAGTACAAGAAGTAAATATGTAAATATCTCATTAGGGCACACTCACAGTAGCGCGCGCGCGAGTAGGTACACGTGAGCAAGCCTATATAATTAGTATTAAAAAAATAGTTTCAAGTGACATTAAACTTTTTCTGAAACAACGTTTCGTTAAATGTCAATCAAATAAAGTCTCATGGAATGTAAAAGAAACTCGTATTAGGCCGTTTTTGTGATGCTTATGCACGGGTACCCGCACAGTGCGCGCTACTGAGAATGTATTCTTATACCCAACATTTTTAGAAACCACTATTTTCGGGGTAAGAAGTAAATTACAGATTTTTTTGCGACACAGCGTTCAATCCCAAAAGTAATACATGGAGGTATTCTTTGAAGTGTTAAAAATGTATGCTATATTGATTTTATAAAAATAATTCTTATAAAAATACTTGAGTTTATTTTATTTTACTGTCTCATTATACCCCAGTCTACCCTACTTTGAAATGAAAATCGTAATAACTAATCAATTATTTTTATTAACACAGTGTTGATAAAATTAACAAATAACAAATAATTATCCGTAAAAAACAACAAACAACAACATCACCGTGAAAAGTTTGTCAAACAAAATCTGACGGCTCCCATACAGAATAACCCACTGGGCTTTTTAACGCAACTACATAGACAACTCGTCAAAATTTCACGCTATCTCACGCGCGTGCGACAGACGAAACGGTCTATTTTACGAGCGTCGCGGAGAGCTAAGCTGCGCCGCGCCAACTTACAAATACACACGAGGGCGAACTCTGTGCGCGCGCGCACACACATAAGAAAATCGCCGTAAGAAAACTCGGAGCAATATAAAAGCTCGGGCGCGGCGCGCGAATGCCGCACTCGTGCTTGCTCCTATCTCTCTCTCTCTCTCCTCAATTTCACCCTGTGAGAATTTTGCTCGCGTGCGAGTTTGCGCTCTTTTTGCCCTCCCCCCTCCCCCCAGTTTTTATCATTTCTAGGAGCGAGGCCAGTCTACGGCGAAGAAGCTTGAAAAGTTTTAAAGACCCTGCCCGAGCGCAATGCAGCAGCATGACTACGCGGGGAATCTTTCTCTGCTTCTTCTGCTGCGCGCTCGTCTTATACGACGCAAGCTCCCGCGCGCGCTGTTCTCCACGCTAAAACCAACGGTGCATCTTCGAGAGCACTTTTCTCTCGTTCGTTCCTACTCGCGCTGTCTCTTTTCTTTCTTTCTTTCTCTTCTGGGTGCTCTCGCTCTAAGCTCCTTGACGTATGCTCGGACCAACAAGCGTTTTTAATACTTTCCCCTTGGCGGAAAAGTAAATTGTCTTCGGCTGGAAAAACGTTTAGGCTCGAAAGTTTTCGAGAGTTTGCATGCTCCGTAAATGTGTTTAGCGGATTATGCTTTATTTATATAGCTACGAGTTTTAAGCTTTTGCTTATTTAATTTGAAAACCTAAAGAAAAAATTGGTTGTTAAAAAACTCAATGTAATCAAATTGGTGGTATTAAAGAAAGACAGTTTCAAATTAATTAATAAATTTATTTAATAAATTACTTCTTTATTTGCCTTTGATTGTGTATTACTAAGCATTGGTAACTAATCGGGTTTGTTTATTTACTAGATTTTATTTTACTTTCATAATGAAATACGCATTTCCGATATTTATTGTAAAATAATAGTAAAATTACAAAATAAAAAGTTATACGATGAACAATGTACGCGTACCATCCGTTTTGTTCTTGCTATACCAAACTGTTACTACTGTACACATACATCTTACCGTGAATTACCTACAATTAGTGGTGAATAATACTCTTAAAAAATTTAGATTACATTTTACTGCCTCTGACGAAAAAATGGAAGCTAGTACGTTTGGCTCACAAAAGAGTATCATATCTTTGGTAAATGGATTTTGATTAGGCATTTGAAGGCATATTCTAGAGTCTAGAAATGAAATGCACTGCTCATTGTGAATTCTAGCAGACCCATGTTTTAAAGATATAAACTGATTTACCCTAAATGTGCATCGTTTTAGTGAAAAAGAGTATTTCTAATTTGATCATAACTGCAAGTTTTTACGCTCTAAAAAATAAATAAAAGTAGGCAGGAAGAGCTTTAATTCGAGCTACGTTTCGTATAAAAATATAAATTTATTTTTAAGTTATGCACAAAGATAATTATAAAAAATGCGTAAAAATTCGTCGTTTCTAAAACTTTTCAGAAAAAAATCATCGAGCTTTTTTTATGCATTATTCGTCATCATCTTTGATTTTTCATAACTTTGAAATAACTGAATATTTTTATATGAAATACAGCCTTAATTAAAGCTTTTTTCTTATACTTGCATTCGTTCTACATAATTTTTCTAAAGAAAAAAATCATCTGAGTTATAAATACGTAAAAGTAGCGTTACCAATTCCACATAAATATCGCATATTTGAAGTAAAACAGATTATGTATGAAAAATAAGAGCCTATAAAAATGAACTATACGTTTGCTGAACCATAGCGCAAAATATGCCTTCCAAAGCCTCCCCACAAACCGTATGTCAAAGCTACGGTCCTTCCTCCATTAGTATATTTTAAGTCAAATTAAAAAATTCACTATACATTTCTAATGTGCTCAAATAAAATCCGAATCTCCACTCGAAGAGAGTTTCGTTCCACTTTTTCCACATAGGTGTCCAAATGTCCCTCCGAGTTTCATTCGACGGTACCCTAGCGATCGCATTCAAAAGAAAAAAGTCCCAAAAGCACAAGTACAAAACAGCAGCTCACCTCGCGTCTGGCGTTGGCGATGCCCGCCGCGGTCCTGCGCCCGCGCGAGTATCCCGCGTCCATGGACCTCGTGTTGAGCGAGGTCGTCTGGTGGTGGTGGTGCTCCTTGGAGGAGTCGAGGCTGATGCCCCGGTGGGGCGGCACCCGCGGCCTGTAGTCCATCGTGCGATTCGCGTGGCCGAGCTTCGGCTTGGCCGCGGGGCCCGTGCACGCGGCCCCGCTCCCCGCGGCCAGCGTCGTCAGCGTCGTCAGCGTCAGCGTCGTCGTCGTCGTCGTCGAGGCGCCGCCGATGCCGTTCGGCACGGACGAGCCACCGCCGACGTCCGAGCACTCCTCGTCGGCCTCCTCGACCGGCGACGGCGGCAGCGGCGGGAACTCCAGCACCTCCACGCTCACCTGAGGCACACGAACGAGCAGAGTTTCTTTAGAGAGAACGGGACGATGGGTGTGTGACTTTTGTGAGTTCGCTTGCGGGTGGGCTTTTTTTTGTTCTGTTTCTTAGGTGTGGGGAGAGGAGAATATCTGTGTGGAGTAGGGTAATAACGTTGTCATGTCTAATGAGGTATCTTTCGAATTTCTATCGGTGTTCAGATCAGGGGGAAAACATGAATTTAAGAGAGAAGCGTCCTCTCAGCTCGAAGTAAAGTGGTGAAAACTCAATTATGAATTTTGTGTGCTAATCACGAGAAGTTGCAGTAGATAATACGGAAAACTAGTATCTTTAATGGAATAATAACTGAATCTTTTGAAATATGAACCAGACAACGCTTATACAAATTCGAAGGGGATAGAAAATAGTTTTTTCTAAAAATACTTGTCCAATAAAATAAAGAAGTCGATAATACGGATACCTGTGAAAAATATTTTTCAATTGTTGAAAAAAACGACGTTCAATTAGCAGCTATTATAAAAAACGATTTACTATTAAATATTTTTTGTAAAATAAATAGTTTATTTTGTATGTTAGACAAGGATATTTTTATATTCTGAAATTAAAAACAATAAGCATCTTATAAATACATTAATTATAATCAATAATCATGTGAACAGTAGATTTATTTTAAGGCTTAGAGGGATTAATAGCTGTGTAATGTAGACGGCACGCGCTTCATATTTCTAAAACATTGAAGCTCGTTTTAATAGTCTATTGCTTTATCACTAGGCGTAGAAATTGTATAAGTGAGAAAACATCGTCTTAGGTTATACTGATTATTTGACCAACCCCAAATTAGTTTTTCAGTTATAAAATAAAGCATTTTTACGAATAACGGTACTTTGTGTGTAAAAAGAGCGATACTAAAAATATTCTTTATTTTTTAAAATGTTTAATATCTTATATATATTTCTATAACAATATTATGTTTATAATTTCTAGCATACGTTTAAGGAAGCAGGTCTGGATTAAACCCGAAAAAGACTTTCCTTTTACGAGTTCAGAAAATTTTTTATGTTTAAAAGCAATTATTCTGAAAATGTTTATAGTATCAAAACACAATGATATCTTAAATTTCACCGTTGTAAAACCTCAAAATCTTGATCATATACGTCACAATAAATCATTACTTTCAATACCATTTTTTTTAAAAGAACTTTGTTCCTCACACGATTCTAGGTAACATGATCAACGAAAAAATTTTTTTTCGACGGTTATTCGATTCCTTTTAACATGTATTTCAAAACACGCAGAGTGCTTTTTCGTTAAAATTCTTTTTATTATTCTTTTGGAGATCCAATCAATTTTGGGAAAAAATTGATTGGATCTACGAGAAAAAATAACTAAAAAAAAATGTTAACAGAAAAGTGCTCCGCTCTTTTTGTAATACATGTCAAAAAGTTTCTGATATTGTAACACGTAAACAGATCATTGTACATATTTTTGTTTTTTATGTCGATTCTCATGAAAGAACTACCTTGATAAATATGGTATTGAAAATAGTGATTTATTGTGACGTGTACGATCAAGATTTTGAGGGTTTACAACGGTAAAATGTAAGATATTATTAAGTATTGGGAGTTTAAAATTACAATGCGACCTCTGTCGGATACACAGACATCGGCCATTTTTCAGACATATAGATATAGTTTCCCATGCTAAAATACAAAACATAGCACAGCTGTGTGTACCTTTTCACTAGCGCCACCGCTGCCGCAGTGGTAGTTTTTTTCCGAGTTGATAGAATACAAATTTTCAGAATAATTGCTGTTAATCATAAAAAGTTTTATGGACTCGTAATAAATTTTTTTTTGGGTTTAACCCAGGCATGCCCCCTTAAGTACATGAATTATAAAAATATTATAAAAAGTGGTAATATAATAAATCAATTGCAGTGATATTTTCCGTATTTCTAGAAAGATTTAATTATAATAATTAATATATTTAAAAAACTGTACCTAAATAGAAGTAAAATTGCGAGTTTTAGTATATTTATTAAAATCGTCAAAGTGGCACTAAATTATCATTTTCTACACAAACTTAAAAAACAGTTAAGCTCCCTATTCATTTTCATTTTGATTTATGATATTCAAGGCTCGCTTCATTTAGATTATAAATCTCTATATTTGAAGAAAAAAGTGATAATAATTTGCATTTAATAAATTATATCAGTCTCTTTAGCGAAAAACTACCTTTTTTCTTTGATTGTATATTATACAACTTTAAATAATTTATAAATGTTCTTAGTTGATTGTATGTTGAAAAGTTTTTAATTTCATTTAATTATGTAACTAACAAGGAGAGTGTCACACATCCGGGTCGCGGATTTTGATGAAATTTTGGGAGGTGTTTTCTGGTACTTAAACAAGATATGACCTTTTGTGTTCAAAATACGCGTTATTTCAGAAAAAGTGATACCTATATACTTCGTATCGTAACTCTGCAAATTATTTTGTTAAAGAACTGATGTAATAAAATAAATAGTTGACTAAAAGACTAATTTAAGCTTTGTTTCATATAAAGTATTATTCTGTTGCAAAGCTATGAACAATAAAAAATGATGACGAAAAATTCATGAAGATTTGCGGATATGCAGTTCTTTAAATTGAGTAGTTTTCTATGCATTTTTGTCATAATTTTTGATTATTCGTAACTTTGCAACTGAATAATATTTTTATATGAAACAAAGCTTAAATTAAAGCTCTTTCAGTCAACTTTTTTATCTTATAGCATCATTTCTCTAACAAAATAACTTGCAGAGTTATGATATGAAATATAGGTACCATTCTTTACTGAAATAACGCATATTTTGAATACAAACGGTCATTTCTCATCCCCAAAGACCCATGGGTCGAAACTACGGGTGCTAAGCATGTTTAGGTACCAGAAAACACTTTCCAAAGCTTCATCAAAATCCGTGACCCGGAGATGTGACACTTCCCTTGTGAGTATAGTACTTTCTTTTATTGCTATATTTTAATTTTAAAAAATCCAATAAAATTGAAATATCTAATATAAAGTCAATCCAATTGTCATTTGCACAGCACCTATGTAATGAGCGCTGATATGTATATAATTTCTTGAAATGATGATTTTACATAAAATGACATTGATACTTTCATGTATTTATTAAAAAGCTACTTAAGAAACTTTCATTTCCAAAAAAATGTAATATCAAGCGCGAAAAATTTACATCTAAGTTGCAAAATATGCGTATGACTAAGCCGAGAGAGCACAAAATATCGAGAAGCGTTAAAGAGAAAGAGAGAGATAGTGAGAGAGATGAGACTCTTGCGCTATGGAGCTTTGCTGATGCGTCGTATGATTAACGAGCCTCTCGTTGCCCTCTCGACGAGTAGGTAGTCTGCGAATATCGACGAGCTCTCGCGGTACTCTATCGCGTAACGAGACTACGTTTCTCTCTCTCTATCTCTCTCTATCTCGCTCCCTTCCGTTGCTCGATGATGGCTTTCATTCAGGTATGCATATATGGATATGTTATCCGCTAAGCACGACGACTAATAACTGATACGTAGACTGTGAAGAAAGCCGAATAGATCGGATACTACTTTTGCGTATTTTATGCAAACTATTCGATAAATGTAGTTGCATTATAAATCAGCATCATTTGCAATACAAGATGTGATGCAGTACAAAGTACAATATTACTGCACAAAAGATTTCCATTGAAAGAACATATGTTACAAATATTGATAATGAACAAACATAATATTTTTCATTCATAAACTAGTTTAGAGACAACTGTTCTCATTTGCAGTAAAAATAATCGGCACTAATTGCTTGCACCACAAATACTCGCAATAATAATCATTCAATATTCAACTGCTAATTGGTAGCTCACTAGCCCACAAAAGTACTCAACACGTTCTACTTTTGCCCCACGTACGTAATACATTACATTCGTCATCTCCGCGACAGCTAACACTTAGCTATACGATCCAATCAAGCGCAGAGAAAAAAAGAATAATCTACCTGAAAGTCCGGATTCTTGGAGTCCTCGAGAATGGCGTCGATGACGTTCTCGATCTGCTTCGTGTCGTTCTTGTGATTCTCGAGGTCGCCGATCCTCGTCCTCCTGGCCGAGGAGTACAGCTCGCCGCCGTTGAGCCTCCTCCGCTCGAACTCGAGCTCGTTCGTCTTGGGCGCGTCGGTGACGTCGGTCGCGTGGGGCGGCGGCTGCGGCGGCGGCGGCTGCTGCGGCCTCCTGTTCGGCTGCCTGCTGTCGTAGGCGCTCACGTCCAGGAGCCTGCGCTGCTCGCAGACAACGACCCCGACGACGCCGCTCTCGTTGCTCTCGAAGCTGTTCCTCTTGGCGCCGGGCTGCGCGAGCTTGCCGCAGTCGCCGTTGCGCCAGCCGCCGGCGACGCCGCCGCCGCGTTTGCCGTTGCCGCCGCTGCCCGTGTCCACGAGCTCGGCCACGCAGCTGTTCTTCACGCTCTCGATCTCCTTGATCGCGTCGCTGACCTTCTCCAGCTGGCGGCGGTTCTCGTTCAGGGCCTTCTTCACTATCTGGTCCTCGATGAGGAGGTTCACCGGGATCTTGGACTCGAGCCTAGAGTGGTGCTCGCTGTTCGCGGACCTGCGCATGGCAACCTCGTCGACGATGAGGTTCACCGCGCGGGACACGTCGAGGCTCTTGGAGCTGGTGATGGTGATGCCGTTGCACTCCTTCGTCCTCTCGGCGAAGCTCGTTATCTTCATTCGCTCGGCCTCGTTGTCCTCTGGCTGTTGTTGCTGCTGCTGCTGCTGCTGTTCGTTCTCCTCGAGACCGTTGGGCTTTTCCTCGAGGATGGGCACGGCGGGCTCGCAGGCCTGCTCCCGGTGAGTGGATCTTCGCTTCTCCTTGCGCTCGGAGGACGAGGACGTCCTCGAGGCCGCGCGCACCAGGTCCGGCTGCGAGACCGCCTGCGTGTTGGCGAACTCCGCGGGCGGCTCGTTCAGGCCCTCGAGCTTGCTGTTCTCCTTGAGGAGGCTCTTGATGTTGTCGAAGGTGTTGGAGAAGCGGCGCACCTCCGTCAGCCTACTGTCCTCCGTCTCGTCGTCCAGGCTCTTGGTGGGCGAGGTCTTGGGGAGGAGCTGCTTGCGCTCCTTCTTGCGGCCCCGACGGATCACGTAGGTGCCGTTCTTGCTGAGGTCCTGGGGCCGCAGCTGGTCCAGGTCGTTCGTCGAGGAGTCCGAGTACGGCGAGACCAGGTCGTCGTCCGTCGTCGAGACTCGCGGATCCTGCCAGTCGTCGAAGTCCCGGAGTTTCGAGGCTGAGCCGACACCTGGTGATTTAAAACAATATACATTAACGGTGCGTCGATTGAGTCGTTGGATATTGGTAGGAATATTTTCAAAGTACTCGATATAAATTTTTTAAATTATTCGTTGGTTTTTGTGAATTTCATAATCACTTTGAATTAAATGACACATCGCATTATACATTGATTATGTGTCATGTAATAGGGACGATGCATGAATTGTTTGCTGATATGTGGATTTGATTGAATGTAAAGCTACACTAATGTGTTCTGTAATTATCTATAATCTCTTAAATTGAATCTGTATTATAAGCTTTCATTTGAAATGTTAAGGATGCGCATTTAACGAAGAATTTAAATTAGCGATACAAAATGTATACAAAATTGACGCTTGTTATATACAAATATAATCACCCCAATGCCCAGGAGGGTTAAAATAGAATACTGAAAATTTCTTAAAAGAAAAAAATTGTTATATGTTTCAGCCATAATATATTCATAAGAAATTTAATAATTTAAACACTGTACAAAATTATTAATTTTAATTTATATTTATAAATAAATATAAATTCTGTAAGAATTCGACTGTCAAGAAATAACAATTTATTTATATATTCTTTCCCATTGATCAATGCCATATTCAGCTGAATTATAAGACGATACAACACTAATTGCATTGATCGTTACAAAGTGTAAATCATCTGCAGGTAAGATTCCGATAAAGCCAACTCACTGGAAACGTCGCTGCTCTTTCGTCTCCTCCTCCCGACGACCTTGGTGCTCCCCGGCGCATACAGGGGATCATCGTCCAGCGCCACCTCCCACGCGATGCTGTGTCGCTTGCTGAGCGCGGGCGGCGGCGGCAGCAGCTCCTCCAGCGAGTCGTCCGAGAAGTGCTCCTCCTCGGACTGGGTCCTGAAGTCGGTGCTGTTCCTCGTGGAGAAGTCCGAGTTCCTTGTCGAGAAGACCTCGGAGTAGCGCTCCTCGGAGCCGCAGCGCTCCGAGGTCTGGCCGGAGAAGCGCTCGCTCGACTCGGCCCGGGGCAGGCTGAACGAGACAAAGTCGAGATTCCGTATGGAGAAGGGCTCGGAGGTGGGCACGCTCACGTGGTCGTTCGAGCTGGCGCTCGCGACGGCTATCGAGAAGTCCGAGTGAAAGCGCTCGTTCGAGGTCGAGTTGGCCCGGGAGAAGTCCGAGCTGTCGCAGTTGGCGCGCATGCTGAAGCGCTCGACGCTGACGGAGCTCGAGCGGGGCATCGAGGAGCGCGACTCGGACTCGCGGCTGGCGCGCGAGAAGCGACCCTCCGAGGAGTCCGAGTTGTTGCGACGTCGACGGGCCGAGGAGGAGGAGGAGCGCTGCTCGGAGCCGCCGCCGCCGCCGCCGCTACCTCCGACGTTCTTGCAGCTGCTCGCGCCGCTGCCGGTGCCGGTGCCGACGCCGTTGCTGTTGAGAGCGCCGCGAGCGCCGCCGCCGCCGACGCTGCCGCTGCTGTGGTGCTTGGAGCTGGAGCCCGCGGTGCCGCGAGCCGGGTGGTGGTTGTTCATCAGCAGACGGTCCTCCACGCTGTTGGAATAAGGAATTTGTTAGTGGTGTGGCTTTATTAGCGGCTTTTTTCCTAATAGAGAGTAATGGAGATATCGTAAGCTTTAAATCGAATTCTCAAGTAACGTTATTGTTTAAGTGTGCACATTTTTATATTTCAAACAAAGTTCTAAAATACTCTTATTTTAAGAAAGCCGTATTTTGTTCTTTCATAAAAAAGTAATCATATTTTAATAGAAGAGAAGCATGCGTTTATAAACAGATAACAAGTAGAAATGAGCAGGATTAGTCAGACGTGTATATTCACTTTCATACATCAGACTTGTTTGTATTTTTATTTATTCAAGTTCTTGGAGAATGAAAATTTTAACATGATTAAAACATTAATTTTAATTACGAATTTAGATTTTAATTTTATTGAATAGTAATAAAAGCCTTTTAATATATTTTATATAAAATGATATTTTATATAAAATGATATTTTATATTACAATGTATAACAAGAAAATAATTTATAATTATTTGTAGAATATTATACTTTAATTAACAATGAATTGTAATAATTTATTCTTGTAAGAAATGACGTTAAAATACAACATTTTTTTTTGTAATTGGAGACCTTCAAAATAAAACTCGGATGTAAAATAAAAAAGTTACTTCATTTTTGTATACCTTGTCTCTAATTGACGATATCTAATTTTACAACAGTGGAATATCGATAAAAAAATTTTTTAGTTTCACAATATATTAACCCTTGTTTCATAATATATTAACTTTCATGTCATTATGATTGAACGAATTATAGTAAAAAGTTGTTGCATTTTAAGGTCAATTAGCCACCCATACCTCCCTCAGCCGAAACTGTAAACAAAACTTTTAATACAATATTATGTCGTAATATTAAATTTAATAACGAGCAATATATTGAATAACTGGTTATAAGTAATTGGGCTATAAAACTGTTATGCATGGTATAGCAAATGTGCTTAAATAATAAAGCTACTACTACTGCACCTTTGATGCTTCATTATTTTGAGGATTAAGTCACTTGTTCGACAGTTTAACCAGCTAAATCCCATTAGCTAAGCTTATTCGCATTATCCACGGCTTACTTAATTGTTAAAGAGATTGTAACGAGAGTTTCAACGGTAGAGAATTATCTTTTAGGTTATAATATAACACATTACAAATAGCTGTACTTTACTCAAAACTTTTGTACATAATTATATTGCAAAGTATAAAAATGGAAATTTTTAATTATTATTCTTTAGTGAGATGCGATAAATTATATTAAAATATAATTATAAGCTTATATTACTTATGTATATACGTGTCATATTATAGAATGTTACATACAACGCTACAGACCTTTACTTTAAGAAGGATCTTTCGCAAAATAAAAAAATAAACTATATTGTCTTACGTTAAAAGAAAATAGATATATATTCTAAAAATTATAAAAAAAGACAATTTATCAAGAAAACTGTACGTCAAGAAAATATTGAAAAAATAATTTCAGTTATTTGATTATCAAAAAGGAACCATAAAATACCAGTTCCACTTATTTTAGTAGCGTTGGAAGTATTTAAATTTATTTATGCGTCAATTTAAATACTACATATAATTTATGCAGAAACATATGAATCAGAAATGTATTTATTTCTTTGTGATAAAAAAAGATCTATAGTGAAACTTTGACTGCTCGGAAAAATTGAAATTTGTCATCGCGGAATGCAGCCCAACTCTCGAAAGCCAAAGACAAGGCGCACCTGCTGGACTTGGTGATCTCGGTCTGTCTGGGCGGCCTGCGCGAGCCCGGATGATGATGATGATGGTGATGGTGGTGATTGTTGTGGGCCGAGGCGGCGCGCTCCTTCTCCGGACTGGGATGATTCGACTCGTCCTCCTCCTCCTCGTCGTCCTCCTCCTCGTCCTCCTCGTCCCCGTCCTCGTCCTCCTCGTCGTCGTCGACCTCGTCCTCCTCGTCCAGCCCGTCCTCGGACGACTGGCGCAGGTCCTCGAGGCCGTCCTCGGACGACTGGCGGCGCTTGCAGTTGGTCTGATTGTCGAGGGCGGCCGGCGCCGCGGGATTCGCGCGCCCCGGCATCCAGTTGTAGGACACCTTGCCGTCGTAAGGCAGACTGGCGAACTTGCTGGGCGGACTCGGCGGGTCCGCGAGACGGAACGGCTCGACCGGACCGTGGCCAACTCCGCCGCCGTTGCTGTTGCCGTTGCCGTTGCCGCCGTCGATGACGACCACGCCGTTCTCCCAGCCGTAGGGCCGCTGATGCCTCGTCTTAGGCTGAAAATCGAGAGATGTGGGTTAGGTTACGGAAGATCGCAGTAATTATGGTTCTAAGATTGAAAAAGAATTCCTAATTTGTTCAGTTTTCTTAGATTTTTAACATTTTTTTATACACGTGTTACTTTTGTACTTCTGTAAATAATCAATAAACATTTATTTGTCTCTATTTGACGATACTACTAGTTTGTAAACTATGTATGTATATTTTGATTTTTAAAGTAACATGTAATTGTGTATTATTCATCTAAAATAAACAAAATATGTTGAATTTTTTAACTATTTACATTTAAGATCATAAATATGGCCTTATTTGGTAAACTGATCTTCTGATAAAAAGTAAGGGTCGAGATAAAAAATTGTCCTACTGGTGAGTTTTCAGCTATATACGCTTTTTATTTTTTATTCAGACAGTTTTTTGTTTACCCCGCAGTTACTTTTATACATTATGATAAAAGTCACGGTATAAATTAACGCTTAGCGTTACTTCATCATCATTTTTACTGTGAACCAGCGAACAAAATTCAAAAGCTCCAATTTAATATTTATAGAATTGAAAGAAATTTTATAAATCGCGATTAAAGAAATAGTATTAAAGTATTAAAGTACTGTAAAGTATATAATTGAAATATTAATGTTTATAAATTGGCAACCTTATGTCTTACAAAATAGCTCTTGTTTTTATATAGTCTACAGCCTATTAACAACGTATATACTTACAGAATAATTCTTTATAAAGCAGGAAAAATGTTCAAAGTTCACGTGTATAAAAAGTAACACAAATAATCAAACGTTTTAGAATTGGCGTAAAATAAATTCAATATCTTAAAATAACCCGATTCTACTGTTTTATATCCGATTTGCCAAGGCTATAAATCAAGGAACAAACCACCCGCCGCAAAATCGCGCAGATTCACAACAAAAAAAGCTCTGCTCAAGACCATTGTGTCTGCTTCGTCCGTTGTCGCAAACACTATACACAGAACCGTCGACGACGGAATCGCGCCATCGCTCTTCCCGCGTGCGAGCGCGCGACTATATATACATCCTCTCGCGCGGTGTTTTTGCCTATCCGGCGAAGGAACGAGGAAAAGCTCTCAAGGAAGCATCGATTCGATGAGCGATCTTTTAGTGGCTTTTAGCAAGGACCTCGTCTGCCACCAACCCCCCCTATATACTTCCTCGGAGAGGCGTAAGCTAATAACGGGAGTCGGGGAGGCGGAAGAGGTTTCGCGCGACGCGGCGATGGCCCGCCTGCCACGGACCCGAAGCTTTCGCCTCGGCTGCGTAAACTTCGCTTTCGAGCTACTTTGCCGGCGCCACGAGTGGATTGCTTAGGCGAGTGTGCAAGCGCAGCGTATTATTATTGCTGTTATTATCGCGAACCATGCGGATATTTGACTTGAGATAGGCTGAGAGACAATTTGTCGACAGTTGGAATGGTTTGTTTAATGGCGAATTCGTGTAGGGTTGTGTGGCACGAGTGCCGATTGTTTGTTTCGAAGTAACAGGGTGCTTGAAGTGGTGTGGTGTGTGTTGAAGGCGGTGAATGAAGTAATCAGAATGATCGGTGTTTCGATTGTGCATGAATTATTTTCCTCGAGTTTATAGTTGATTTTATTTTATTTAGAAATTTTAATGAATTGAGCCTGCGTATGCGGGTGCCTGACTATCGTATATACTTTTTCTACTTATATTCGACAGATATTTGCTATAGAATAAAATCATAATGCGACAATCACATGCTTAAACTTTTTATACTTATGTTAGTTAAACTTAAACTTTATTTTTTCAAATTCGTCTCGAGCAATGAGCCAAGGTATAAGACATGAAATAAAGGCTTCAAATTGATTTATTAAAGATTGGTTCCACAAACACCTGTCCGGTGAAAATTGATTTTAAAAATTCTCATGAGATCTTACATTTTATCTGAAAAATATTTGAGTGCCTATTCCTTCAAAGAAAAAGATCTAGTGAGGTCTTAAACATTTATGTGTGTTTATTTCCAAGACTTAACTAAGGCTCGCTACCTGAATTACTGATGAATTACAAATTAATGAGAGCAATTAATTAAGAATAGAGATACTGTAATGAAAGCATATAATGACTAAATACTCCGACTTATAATACAAAAAAATTTTAAAATCGATTAATTTATCATCATAATAGGTAGCGTTCTTCACTGACTCTATTGCCCTATCTTTGTTGTTAGCCGCACATTTGTGCATACGTAATGCTGAAAATCTTACATTTGACTAATACTGCGTTCAATTATTCGCGAACAATAGCGCCAGCGATCGATAACGCGATACCAAGTTGAAGTCCGCGGTTACAACGATGCGGCCTGCCTGCAGCGGCAGGTCGATCGTTAAACGAGGTTAACCGTCCCGTAAGAAGTCTCGAACTATATTATACACCGTAACTCGGTGTGGAAAGCGAAACCTTCGTATCCCAAAATTGGAGAGTTTTAAAGTACATACAGCGAAATGTGATTTTTTAAAGAAAAATTACGAGAATACTTCTCGTTTTTTTACTACGTTTTTTAATAGCATTATACGTGTAGGGGAGAGTGGTGCTATGTTGTACAGGGATAAAGCTGCACACGTTAAATGCCTTTTAATGAAAGCCTTGAAAAATTTTCCAAAAATTATATTTTAAAAATATGTTTGAGATTTATGTTAATTCTCGCAGAACTTGAGAAGACTTTCATTAAATAATATTCAACGTGAAAACTTTACCCCTGTACAACATAGCCCCGCTCTTCTCTATATGACTAAAATTTGAAAGGGCTTTTCCCTAGCTAAGCTGAAATATTTAACGCGTAACAAGCTCTATACAAAGTCTGTATATTAATGGTACATTTTCATGTCATAACGTCTAAAATTTTCTTAAGATATTCTGTTAAAACTGATATGTTTCACAGAATAGTTATATATTACATAAAAAAAGAACAGAAAAAATAGGTAGTGGGTTTCCCATTTTAAACATATAGCGATCGAAAATGTATGTCTAGTATTGTCAGTTTACCTATAATATTAAAAGTGTAGGTACATCGCGTATCGATTTCAGCATCTTACTAAATTTTTCCCATTCTTTGCGTATCTCATATGCCACAATATAGTAAGAAATACCCACCCTGTTACACAACGATTTAAAATACAGTTAAGTTTCGAAGGGATTTGTAACGCCACGACAACCTCAAACGCTGAGGTATAAACCGAGAAACTCACCAGGGTGGTCTGCGTGGTGACGGCGTGTCCTTGACGCTTGGGATCGTCCATCGCCGCTATCCACTGCTGTCGACCACCGCCACCGCCGCCTCGGCGCCCCGACGGCTGTTGCTGCTGCTGCTGCTGCTGCTTCTGCTGCCCACTTCTCTTCGACGAGTTTCCGGGGGAAACCCTGCAAACAAAGGAAACAACGAGCTGAGTGAACGGCAGAGAGAGAGAGAGAGACAGAGAGTTGGCGAGGAGTAGGGTGGTGGAGCATGGCTGCCGGCGCCAATTTCGCAAGCTCCGTTAATAATTCGCGGAACGTTGAACCCCATCGCGAGACCCCTTAATCGACTGATCGACTTTCGCATTAGCCGGCTTTTTCTTTTTGCGCATAAATAGATGAGTGGATGAGCAGATGAGCAGACGAGCGTATTGTCGATTGCATACGCTTATATACTTTGCTTCGTTCTTTTGCTTCTTGATTGGGGAGAATGATTAAGGAAGTTTTTTATCGCTTGAACTGGGGATAATTGTTATTTTCGCAAGGAAATTCAATTGATATTGAATCTAGACTATTTTGTAAATGAGGTTATGTTAATGAAAAGTGTGATAAAATATCCTTTTTTATATGACTTAAGATCTATTTGGTAATATAATATAGAGAAACTTATTAGGAAGGACAAATAGTTTAAAAATATGTACAATAGACTATATAAGGTATATAATATATTAAACCCAAATCAAAACTACTTTCTTTTGGATTTAGTTCGTTTTACGATAATTTGCTTCATCCATTATTGAATGATCAATGTTTGCAATCCAAAGTCAATCTGAGAAACTTATTTCAGCATGTTACTAAATGCTATTTAATATTGAAATTCATATAAAAACACTTATGATTTTTATGAATACTTTATCGCTTTTATTGTCAAATAAAGTACTACTATGAGTTTTACGTATATATTTTACTGCTTTTCATTCAGTTAGAGGAATCGAAGTAAAAATCACGATTTTTCGTAACGTTTACGACTAGCCACTTCGACTGCGTGCATTAAATTGACCATAAAGGTATATTGATCTATAATAAATATGATACTCAAAGGTGTTTGTATAAATAAACCGTTTCTATTCTTATAAGTTATTACCACTCCATATCACATACAATTAATCACATGACACAAATAATACAATTATATTTGTAAGACGTTAAGAAAAACTAGGAGAACAAATTAAACAGATTTATTAATTGATTAATTATTTAATGATAATAAAATATTAATTAATTATTAAATATTAATTCACTGAAAAAAACTTCATTACTACTAATTTCAGGACGATAAATCTTCTTTCAACCGATCAAACGTGTAACTCTTTTTTTTTCAACTGCTTCACAGTCGACTGCTGCAGACAGCTCGATCCGACGCCCAGATCCACGCAGACGCCGCCGTCGTCGCTCCGCGATACAACTCGTAAACATCAGTCGATCAGAAGCGCCGATTTATATGAATTTCCCAGCGGAGCGTACGTCCGCTTCCGAATGACTGAGCGCGATTGGATTGGCAATTATGCGATCGCTCGCGCGCTCGGGGGGGGGGGGGGGTAGAAGTCGCGAAGGTTATATATACGTAGTAACAGAAGGCGCGAGTCGAAGACTTCGAGCAGACACACACAGATGGTTTTATATGCCCGATTCGTCGAGATGCCATTACCCGAGTCGGGGATGATTTATATCGGCGGCATTTTCCATTAAAACGCGATTTAGCCCCGCGGCTCGTCGACACACACACAGAGTTCGAGATCACCGATGCGCATGAGCGGCGCGCCGTGCATTTTCAATATTTTTCTTATATCTTTATTCGATTATACACGTGAATCGGAAGATTCAATTGATATTTCATTTTTAGAATATTTTTACGACGAGCTTTCAATTAAGCAAGTCGCTTTCGTCAGTGATTTTTTTATACGTATAAAATGATTGAGTTGTAAATCAATTTTAATCTTTTCTTGGAATTGTATTTGAAATCTTAATTTTGATAATTACATTTATCAGAAATGAAAAAATACTAATTAAAGAAACATAATATTAACTTATGATTCTTTATATTAGTTGAATTCTTAATTATAATTATTATACAGTAAATTATTCATACACGTTCAATGTAATAATTATAATAAAATCATCTGATCGAATGTGTTTGAATCCTTTTGAAATTCTGCCATGAGATTAATGAAACCGAGCATTTGTTCTAAGTTTAAAAAGGGGGTATTAATTAAAAAAGATATTAATAATATTAATATTAATATTATTTTTCCGGGTATTTAAAAAAATTCTAACATGTTCGACCAGATGTTTTTAACATTGGGTGGGTGTAAGTTGGACCCCTTTTTTCAATCGCGTTGCAATTTCAAATAAAACCAAGACTGCATGTATCAAAATAAAACAAAAAGATTATAATAATTATTAAAGCTCATTAATCATTAATCGCAATAAAAAGACATTTAAAGGTATATTCTCATGTAAACTCTAAAAAAACACATTTTTCTGGAGATAATTGTTTTCTGACATTTATAAATACAAATTACAAGGTTATAATTTTTTTATAGAGATTATATTATAATTATAGAGGCCAAATAGTGATGATAATTAGTAACAGTTCCTACAAGGCCACAGCTATTACACAGTCTTTATGTTGGCTGTAGGCGTG
This sequence comes from Gastracanthus pulcherrimus, assembly GCA_949152435.1. Classification (NCBI taxonomy): domain Eukaryota; kingdom Metazoa; phylum Arthropoda; class Insecta; order Hymenoptera; family Pteromalidae; genus Gastracanthus; species Gastracanthus pulcherrimus. The sequence continues at coordinate 152,213,394 of OX424574.1, read as the reverse complement.
TTTGTATCATCACCATAGCATAGCTATCATAACTACTTGTTGGAACTAGCTATCCGAAACTGTGTACTCCATAGCCTTGTTCACACAGTCACGCCATCTTTCTCTATTGTTTGCGAGTTGCATCCAATCCTCCTGATAACGTCCTGTTTCTCGTAGATCAATTTTAATATTGTCCTTCCACCTTCGCCTCGGTCTACCTGGGAGGCTTGCGCCTGTCGGTTTCCCTACAAGCACTCCAAGTGCGGCTCTTTTATTTCCCATCCTAGCTATATGCCCAGCACACCCTAGTCTTCGAATTCAATCACTATGGTAATGTTTGGCTTCTCGTAATGCTTGTATATTTCTTGGTTATGTAAAATGCTTCATTCTTTGGTAATCTCATCTATTTTGCCCCCAAATATCTTTCTAAGCACTCTATTCTTAAACACTCTAAATCTATTTTCTTCCCGTAGGTTAATGCCCACGTTTCGCATCCGTATAGAAGTACTGGCATTATAATTTTTCTATATATTTCTAATTTAGTCTTTTGCAATAGTAATCGTGATTTTAGTAAGTTACTTACCGAATAGAGGCATGCATTTCCCGAATGCAGTTTCTTCTTGATTTCTTTATGAGTTTCATTTTTATGGTCTATTATCATGTCAAGGTATTTAAAGTCCTCTACTTTTTTGAAAGTTTTGCCCAAGAATTATAAGTCGGTATTAGCAATCTCAGACTCTACTCTGCTGGTGACTATGCACTAGGTTTTCTCTTCACTTATTTCTAGGCCTATTTCTTTAGCTGTTTATCAGTATTTCTACGTTTTTTTATTACAGTTTCTCTGTTGTTGCCTATAATGTCTATGTCATCTGCGTATGCTAACAATTGTAAAACTATTAATTTTGCTGCTACGAAAATCAGTTAGAAAGTACCTCCAACAGTTCAATTATCAACTCGTCCACGTCTAGAAGCATATAGCTTACACACAATGCATAAATTATCAAACCTACTTTCCTCCCCCACTCACACAAAACTCAGCCAAAATATAAGACCTAAAAATCTTCCTGGACCCCGAACGCGAACGCGAGAAATGGGATTGAGAAGTGGAATCGCACCGAATGAGAGAGAGAGAGAGAGAGAGAGAGAGTAGGTATATAAGGATAGTCGCGCGCGGGCTCACTGGCGCGCGATTGCGAATAAATCCTTCGTCGTTATCGGCACCTCCAGACGATTGATTTACCTCTCTCTCGCTCGCCTTTTCTCTTATTCCTGCGCGTTCTCTTTGCAGCTCGCTCGCTAGCTCGCGCCAAGATGCCAGTCCGCCTGCAGGCGCGGGTACACCCGCCGAGGCAGCTTGTATAGGAGGGCTAAAGTTTGATTGTTCGCAATCAGCGACTACTATAGGCTGTGCGCGCGCCGTTTAGACTGCCTGATAGGGCGCTCACTGCCGAGATTGGTTATAGCTCTGAGGAGCGCGAGCGTCGCGCACTTCTTCTTCTTCTTCTTCTTCTTCTTCTTCTTGCAAATTACTTTTCGAGAGACGGGGAGTCTGCGATTAAACGAATATATAAGCCGCATGGCGCGCCCCTCGCGAATGCGTGCCGATTGATAAGCGTATTAGGCGAGTGGATTGGGAGTTGGGATTTATAGGTAATGAAGTCCGAGAGTAATAATACAGTTTAATTGTATTTTTAAGCCTGATGTGGAGTCTGAATTATAAAATTACGAAGGGCTGCTGTGCAGTATTGAATCGTGTTGTCATGGTTAATGAGTACCTGAATTTTGAATGTTGCACTGGTGTAATATCAATGGTTAATCTATAACATGCATTTTCTATTGAAGTGTAGAAATGAACGTCATACTAAAGAATGGTTACTAGATACTGAACTGAAACTAACAATGGATCTGTCGTAAACCAACAAGCCTTATCTTATATTTTATGAATCTTTTGCTTTTTACTTTTGTTGACCTCAATTGATGAAAGACTAGAATAGAAGAAAAATATTTTCAAAGAAATGCAGAAGACTATTCAAAGACAAACACTTAATTTTAAAAATATATAAGACCTTGTATTAATTTATGCAGGATCATGCACTCGACGTATCCTCTTTGTTCTGTTTTATATAAATTCGCGTTGTTGAGAAAAGTATCTCACAGTAGTTCGTAAGCCTGTCTGGGTTTGTCAATATACTTTTTCTTGTATTTTCGTATAAAAAAAGATATAAACATGAAGTTTGCGTCGATTTTCCTTATTCTTGTTATTTTCGTAACGTTTCGCGAAACTATTTCCCAATCACACAAGTCCTTCTGGTCGCGTTTGTTTGATTTGAGCCCATACGAAGAATCACTTTTATTAAAGAGAGCTCGTACCGTATTAGCACGAGTAGTGTTAGAGGTGCCCGAAACCGAAGTTTTGTCAATTAATCACAATGGGAACCAAACATGTAAGTTAAATTAAATAATTGAATAAATAAATAAATAAATATATAAATAGAAAATTTATAGAATAACATGACTATGCCCTCTTTTAACAAGATACATAATAGGTTCAATAGATATGCATTAATAGTTTAATAATTTTGAAATCATTATACAATATGGAACGTTTAGAATCATAGTAAAAATAGTTCAAATTGCAAATATTACAAACGCTAAAATCATTTCAAAATGTATAAGCTATTTAAAAAGGGTATCTCGAGATATATAGGACATAATACAAAAAAAAATCAAATGAGAGTTTATAAAGGTCCTGTGATATAAATAATGTAATGTAAAATTAGTACATATATAAGTGAAAAAAAAATTGTTTCGTGAAAAAAAAATTGAAAATTGTGCATATATGACAAAGATGTTTAAAGAAAAGAATAAGTTGAGAATCACTAAATTAATTAAGAAATAAGAATTTTTTTTGGAGTTTTACTGGATTTTTTTAAATTGCCAATATGTACACTTATGGTATCACGATTACGCTGGAATAATCTTTTTGCACCCTCGAAGAGGACGCTTTGTGACAGTAAAAAAAGTTTTGCTTAAAACATAATAGAAACATGTTTTGAGACATTAATAATCAAAATACACTGTTTTTAGAAAATGTCTGTATGGATGTGTGTGTGTGTGCGTGTGTGTGTGAGAGAGTGTGTCTGTGTGTGCGTGTGTATGTGTATGTATGAAAATTAATATATCGAAGCTCATTTCTTTTTTGTTTTTCATTAAGGACGGCGGCTTAAAAATTTTCTTTTTGTTTTCTAATGCGTTTTTGTTTTCTTAGCGGCTTTTAATTTTTGAGTTTTAGTTTTCCGAGAATGGAACGGTAATTTTGTACCAAACAGGGCTAATTTTTTTCGTTTTTTAATGAAGTTTTGAAATGCAAAAGAAATTTAAAGATTAGTCAATTCTTTTTTTTATAAAAATTTTTCTATATTTGGGTTATTAAGTTTTAGTTTTTCGAGTTTTTTGGTATGTTAGAAAGATTATGATCTATTTAGTATAAATGCATTAAACAGAGCATAAAATTACCTATCGTCTACCACCGCAAATTTTAGATAGGTTTCTTTCCTTCTTTTGTTATATACGAAAAAAGTCATATTTAGTTTAAACCGTTATATCTCGGAAATCTATGCTGGCAAATCGTTCACAAAATTTTAGATGATTAGGAATTCAGTGAATCTACGTACTGACATCCGATTACATTTAATTTAAATATTTAAATAATTTTAATAAATTAATTATAGAGAAAAATTTGCTGTGATAAGGATTATTACTATCGTTCTGTAATTGCAGTAAAAAATTATCTTTTGTCAAACCGTCAATGACAAAAAACCACACCCTTTTAGAAGTATTATTTAGAAAGAGATATAGCAATTTAAAATTAATTTATTAGAGCAAAGAATTTCATATTGGAACAATTAATTTAGTTTGAGGAAGCTAAGTGCCAGTGAATTGGCAGCGGTTTCTTTTACTATCACAAAGCTTCCTCTTTGAGGAAGAAAATTCTGTCAGTACTAGGTGGAAATATGAAAAAAGATAGTACTACCAGTAAGCTAATTCAACCACGAATAATGTTAGATTATATTTAAACTAAAGAGATATTAGATAAATAAAATAAAAATTTATAATACTCTACTTCGCTCTATTAGGATATGGCCTAACCTACCGCATTGTAAAGATATGAATATTGTAAATCTAACATTTTTCAAAAACAAGGCAAGAGAAGTGATTTTCAATTAGTACCAATAAAATTTGAATTTTCTAAATTTTAAAACTTTTTGGAATATATATTATTTTATCTAGTGCAATGTACAGGTCTTCTTACTTAACTTAGTTAGCTGTCTTAATTTTTGCGTATTGCGCTACATTATATTACTTTTTATATATATATATATATATATATATATATATATATATATATTACTTTATTTGGTTATAAAGAATTTGTATTATTATTACTATGTTTTATGAATATGTATCATTCATATATTATCCATGCATATTCTGTATTTAGGCCTAATGGCCTGTACTGTTAAATAAATAAATAAATATATAAATAAATAAATAATAAAAGTGTTATCTTAACACCATGGAATCCCGGCGATCCATATAAGGAATAGACGATTTACTTTCAAAGCTGTCAGCTCGATTTTTATAAAATTTTACAGAGTTTTGATAGTCGAATTTCAGAACTCATGATTATAGATTAATTTTTATTATACGTTTTAGTGACATATAACCTTAAAGTGGTTCCTGCGTCAAATTATTTTAACAATCATAGCCTGGTCTCCCCTGTGAAGTTTTAAATATTACAATCAATAGCATTCTGAAAGTACTTACTGTAATGAAATGTTAACAATATTTCATTCCAATAACTTTATAGGCTATATCATTAATTCTAACGTCTTCTTGGTCAGTAAAAGTTAGGTGGAAAAATTTATTTTTTTTATTTTCAATTGAACATATTATTGTTCTACTCATGTAAGACTATATGTGCAGATGTTGAGTCGACCATAACTACTATACACAAAGGCTTAGCAGATGACATTATTTAAATTAATTTTTAATAATTAAATTTTAATACATAAATTTTAATTTAATAACATTAAATTGGAAAATAAATATTCTAAAAGTAATTTGTTTTTTCACCACACTGCGCGTAAAGTGCTGACTGTACGCCCTCTCAGCAGGCCGTACAGTCCCGCATGGACTGCCTAGGGAATAAAGTGACTTGCGCATGCGCGATGCGCCTTTTTCCGCTCTCGACTGCGTCTCGAGCGGTAAAACAGCGCGTCGCGCGTACACAAGTCACTTTACTTCTAGGCAGAGCATGGGGTACTGTACGGCCTGCTGAGATGCGTACAGTCATTTCTTTACGGGGGTGTGGTGAAAAGTAGTATACGCACCTCTGGAGTACAGTAGGCAAGCATGCACTGTGTGAAATGCCGACCTCGCTTCGCTCGGTCGGCAACGTCACGCAGTGCGTACATTGCCCACTTTACTCCCTTGATGCATAATGTACTATTACTATCGTGAACATTATGAAACATAATTCATAGAATAGACAGTCGTCGTAATTAATTTGACTCTATAAAAATTATACAATTGATGCGAAAATGTTAATATTCAATACATTATCAAGTCTCATAGATTATGGTTATGAATATTAAACGATTTTTACTATATATACATTTTATTGTCGTACTCATGTAATGATATATGTGTAGATATTGACTCAACAACAACTACTACGCACAAAGGCTTGATACAAAATATTATTGGTAAGAATAAATGTATACTTAGAACATATGAAATAAACTTTGAAAATAACTTAGTAACATTAAATTGGAAAAGAAATGTTTAAATGCAATTTGTATTTATTATCGTAAAAGTTAAAAAACGTATTTCACGGAATAGACTGTTCTTGTAATCCACTTATTGGCTCTATAAAAATTATACGACTAATGCAAAAATGTGAATATTAAAAATTTAATGATATATGTGCAGAACGTTTTGGATTAGAAACATCTACTACAGATGTATCTACAGTTTCAGGTAAGAATAAATATGATGAAATCCCGAAAAAATGCACCGTTTTGGGCCCTGAAATCGCAAAAAAAATTTGAATGCTCGGGTTTCCAAACCTTTTCTATCTTGTTTTTGGGGTCAAATTATGAAGAAAAAAGCGTTTGAACAATGAAAATTGGTTCAAACCAGAGAATCCAACGTTGAAAATGGGTTAATACAATTCCCACTTGGGGAGGATACCCAGAAAGAAGAAAGAAAATGAATGAAAATTGGCCATGTGACTATGTATTTCTGGCAAATTAGGTGTTTATTACGGTTTTTATATATAGCAAATAAAGGGTTTTACTGCGCAGTTAGTAACTGTGGACACAAAGGTGGAAATTTTTTTCCCATAAAGTATATAAAAGTAGAAGAAAAGACCTTTAATTTGAGTTTTTGTTCATTGAAAATGGATGTTCCGGTGCACAGTTATGACCAATTGAAAATAGGGTAATAATTCGTTGAAAATAGGGTAAAAACGGACGGATTTTCCATTTTTCTTGCAGAATCTGCGATTTTTTACGAATTATTACTTTATTTTCAATTGGTCATAACTTTGCACCGAAACATCCATTTTCAGAGAGCAACAACTCAAATTAAAGGGCTTCTCTTCTACTTTTATATATTTTATGCTAGAAAAACATAGTCACATGGCCAATTCTTATTGTTAAACAAGATAAAAGAGGTTTGGAAACCGGAGATTTAAAATTTTTTATATAATCTTAGAAATCATAAAATAAATTTTTTATTTAACTTAATAACATTAAATTGGAAAATAAATGATTGGAATATAATTTATATTTACTCTCGTGGACAGTAGAAAACATAATACAGAAATCGAAATTCATGGAATAGACAGTCCTTGTAATCGATATTGGTTCTATAAAAATTATACGACTAATGCAAAAATGTGAATATTTAATAGATTATCAAGCTTCGCAGTTTATGCGTATGAATATTAAAAGTTTTATACTACAAACATATTATTGTGAAACTCATGTAATAATATACGTGCAGAATATTTTGAGTCATCAACAACTAATAATTTACGTAATAAATACAATAATTCGTATTTATAACAATTTTTTTTTTTTTTAAATGGCATTTCGAACTCGAAAGTTCATCGCCTCATCTACGCAAGCCTTCCACGTTTCCCTATTTTGTGCCAACCCCATCCATTTCGCGCCTTCCCGCCCAATTTCAGTTATGTCTGATTTTACGTTATCCTCCCATCTGCGTCTAGGTCTACCAAGAGGTCGCGTTGCTTTCGGTTTTCCTTTCATTATGCGCGCTGCTGTACGATCATCGCCCATTCTTGCCACGTGCCCTGCCCATCTTAGTCTCCGTGATTTTATTATTCTGTTAATATTTGGTGACGCGTACAAATTATGTAGCTCGTCATTGTGTAGTTTCCTCCACTCCCCAGTTTCCTCATCTTTCTTTGGCCCGTATATTTTCCGCAGAACCTTATTTTCAAATACCCTAAAACGATTTTCTTCCTCTTTAGTGAGCGCCCAGGTTTCGCACCCATACAAGATTACCGGCATTATTATAGTCCTATATATCCTTATTTTGACATTTTTCGACAGTAGCTTTGACTTAAGTAATCTGTTCACAGCGTAGAAGCAGGCATTACCCGAATGAAGTCTCTTATTAATCTCGGCTTTAATTTCGTTTCGATCATTTATAGTTGTACCTAAATATCTGAATTCTCTAACCTTTTCAAAAGTGAAATTTCCGACTCTGAGATCCCCCTCTGCTTCACGAATGCCAAGTTTCTCCATGATCATATATTTCGTTTTCGATTCGCTCACTTCTAGCCCCGTGTTTTTAGCCGCATTTATAAGGATTTCCGCATTTCTCGCCACCGTTTCACCATTATCTCCCACTATATCCAAGTCATCCGCATAGCCTAAAATTTGCGTTGTTCCGTTGAGTGTTGCGCCTAGCTCGCTAGCCTGCATTTTTCTAACAACATGCTCTAGCGTCAGGTTAAAGAGTACCGTTGAAAGCCCGTCACCTTGCTTCAAACCGTCGCGTATCATGAACGATTCGGATACATTACCGCCTACTCGGACCTTTCCAGTGCTTCCGTTCAGACATATTTGAATTAATTTTACGAGTTTTTTTGGTACGCCAAGGAGCACTAGGATTTCATACATTTTGCTTCGTTTGACAGAGTCGTACGCTTTCTTAAAGTCCACAAATAGCTGGTGTATAGTTTCGCAATATTCCCACTTTTTCTCTAATAATTGTCTTATGGTAAACATTTGATCGCTCGTTGACCTGTTGCGCCGGAATCCACACTGATAATCTCCTATTATATCTTCCGCGAATGGTGTGAGTCTGGCCTGTATTACGTTTGACAGAACTTTGTAGCAGGTAGCTAAAAGTGAGATTCCCCGGTAGTTATTGCAGTCTGTTTTATCTCCCGTTTTGAAGATCGGTATGATGATGGATTCTTTCCAATTTTCTGGTATTGTTTCATTTCTCCAAATAGCACATACTAGATAGAAAATTTTAGATGTAAGCGCGGTGCCTCCATATTTAAGTAGTTCAGCTGGTATAGAATCGTTTCCTGCGGCCTTATTGTTTTTTAGCTTTTTGATCGCGGCCTCTACTTCTTTGTAGGTCGTTTCGTCCATATGGAGTTCAGCAGTGTGGATTTCGTCTCCCATTTCCTCGGAGTTTTCATGCACGTTTAATAACTTATCGAAATAATCTTTCCATAATTTCAATAGTTCATTTTCGCTTGTCACGAGGTTCCCGTCCTTATCCTTCATTAACTGCGATCTACTCTGAAAACCCTTCCTAATAGCGTTTATTCCTTTGTACATCTCGCGCGGGTTATTTTCCCTACTATTAGTTTCTATTTTTCTAATTTCATTTTTCTGGTACTCGCGCTTCTTGTTTCTGTAAATCACACGTACTTGCTTTCTTATTTCATGGTATTCTTCTACGGCCCTATCGCTTTCATTGTGTACACTATCTAATTTAGCCTTCTTGCGCCTTTCAAACCAGAGTTCGCACTCTTCGTCAAACCATGGTTTGCTCTTCGGCCTTTTTTTCTTACCCAGTACTTTGTTCGCGGCCCCTTTTATAGTTTTTTCGATAGCCCCCCACAACCTGTTCGGATCGTCATCTACTCCCGTATGTTCATCCGCTTCCTCGAGCGCCTGAAATCGGTTGCTAACTTCTACTTGGTACTTGATTCGCTCTATCCCGCTTCGTAGTTTTCCAATATCAAAGGTTTCTACTTTGTTCGCTCGCTTACTATTTTGACCGGCTACTAATCTGGCTCTTAATTTGGCCACTACTAGATAATGATCTGAGTCGCAATCCGCCCCCCTATAGGTCCTTACGTCGAGTACATTCGTGTGGCGCCTCTTATCAATAAGAAAATGATCGATTTGATTGTGCGTGGCCCCATCCGGCGATGTCCACGTTGCCTTGTGTATATCCTTGTGCTTGAAGCACGTGGTCTTGACTATAAGATCTTTTGCGGCTGCGAAATTTATGACCATAATACCGTTATCATTGCTGGTTTCGTGCAGACTTTCTTTGCCTATGGTGGGCCTAAACATTTCCTCTCTCCCTATTTTAGCATTGAAATCCCCCACTACTATTTTGGTGTCGTAAGACGCGAATTGGTCGATTAATTGCTCTAAAGTTTCATAATAAAGATTTTTGACTTCTTCCTCTTTGTCCTCCGTGGGACAGTGGACGTTAATAACCACGTAATTATACCACGCTCCTTCGATGATGATATACGAGAGTCGGTCATTCACGAAATTCCAACTTTTAACGGAATGTATGATGCTTTTGTTAACAAGACATCCGGTGCCTAGAGAATGCCCGCTCGCGCCCCCATATAAAAAGGTGAAGTTACCGGATCCTAGCATCGCGTTATCTTTCCATCGGGTTTCTTGTATTGCTACCAAATCTAAATTGTACCTCTCAGTTTCATTTATGATTTCCCGGAACGCGCCTGCTCTGTGTAGACTGCGTACATTCCAGGTTCCCACCCTCAAGTTTCTTTTCGATTTGGTTTGGTTTTGTTTTCTTTGAGCCATGATAGTAAGTTTTACCCGCGCGTTTTGGATCCTGTTCCGATCGCAGGTGAGTCCATCCGTCTAGGGGTGATAACCCTCATACCTCCCTAGAACTAAGTATGAGAGCTTTCTGACTTTGGCGAGGACACAGTCAACTCGTCGTCAGACACACTCGGTTTCATTCTCATATCCTAACGCCCCCCTGCAAGGCAGCGCGCCTTCGCTGGCTTCGTTGCCATGTAAGACCAGGTGGCGAATCATTCTACACATCCCCTCTCAGGGCAGTTGTCATCGCTCCCGCATCCTCCACGACAGCAGGATTTTTGGCCCATTTTTTGTTTGAAATGTGTGGTAAAAGAGATAGATTACAGAGTAAGGTAGAAGAAGAAAGTAAGATAGGAGATTTTGTATAGTGTTTGTAGTTGTTGCGGTGCTTGCGTAGTGTTTCTAGATGAATGCGTTCGCCAGTGCGGGCTCATCACACCCACGCCTGGGCCTATCGGCTGTCCGCGACTGCTTATTCGCTTTATTCGCAGCTAACCTCTTTCTCAGGGGTCGTTCCTCTATCCGCAACCTGAGGACGCGCTGTGTAGTGGTGATAGGCACCCACCCGTCCGCTCTGGACGACTACGCCCAGGACCCGCTTAGGGTAACGGCGTTGCAACAGCGTATTTATAACAATGAACATCAAAATATAAAAAAAAGTATGAATTATACGTTATATTTAAATATTCATTTTTTTCAGATGCTGACAGAGAAGATCATACTACCCATCAATGATTTCAATAACATTTTTTTGACAATGTAAGCGATTCCTAATAAATTTCCAAAAGTTTCCAAAACTAGCCTCTTCTTAATACCTCAAGCCGTCCAAGCCAATAAATTACCTTCCACAGACGAAATACTCGCTAAGCCAGCAAGACCTTTCGTACAATCGAACGCAGCTACTCTCTCGTTCGAAGCAAGGCGAGAGGCCGAAGGGTGTGCGCGCAGGGGGGCCACAGTTTCCCCGAACAGAAGCGACAGATTGAGGCACGAGCTCGCGAAAGTTCTTTGAGAGATACGAGCGAGACATTCGCAACGAAACCCTTTCGTTTCTCCTTCCTCCTCCCTCTCCTCTAACCGACACAGGCTGCAGGCGCGCGAAATGCGTTCGCCTCGATCGCGTGCCCGGAGGACGAATCGGATGCTACCTAAAGAGGGCTCCGCGCGACTTTCCTCCTCCATCGAGCGATTTCCTGCAATCGCGCTGCAGCTACTGCTGCTGCAATTTCACGCCGGGACTGACGTTCGACCGTGGAAAAAGTCTCTGACTCTCTCTCTCTCTCTCTCTCTCTCTCTTCCCATCCCTTCGCTTCATCGGTGTCTCTTCACCCTTGTATACGTGTGCAAAGCCACATATATATAGGCCAGGACTTCAAGTAGGGGTGGTATGAAAGAGCTCTCGGTTCTGGGGTCGCGCACCGATAAGGGCCTTTTTTCATTCAGAGTTCAAGGTGCGCACCTCTGGAATTCGCTCCCGAGCAGTGTGAGGTGCCTGCCATCTTTTTGTAAATTTAAAACGGCGTTTAGCAGGCACCTTAAGCAATTACATGGTGAAGAGTATGTTCAGAGATAAAAAATGAGTCGAGTATTTATTTAGGCTTTTTATTTATTTAAATTATTTATTTATTTAATTTATTTATTTATTAAAACTTATTTATTTAATTTATTTATTTATTAAAACTTATTTATTTATTTATTTTATTTATTTATTTATTTAAATTTATTTATTTATTTAATTTAATTATTTATCTTGTTTATTTATTTATTCGACGTATTTATTTATTAATTTATTTATTTATTTATTAAATATGTTTAGTGTTAATTAGGTGTGAATGTATTTATTAGCGTGATTGTTAAAGTGTTATGAATGAGGGTGTTTTAAGTTTGGACGTGATAGTGTACGCAAAGATTTAGCAAAGTATGTGTATGTATTCTTATATTTATATGTTATCTCTATTGTATTTATTTTTTATTCTATGTATTATTATTTTTTTTGACGAAGCGTTTTCTGTGATATTTGACTGTGACTAGTTCATTGCATTTAGATTTTATAAACTGACGAACTGATAAAGTGAATTATTATTTTAATAAGAAATATGCAATAAGTGAAAGTAAGATAACAATTATATTAAATCGACTGATATTTTTTAATTATAATTACAACTACATGTACATGAAATTGTAAGATTTTGTCTTCTGACGAATAAAAAGTATATCTATCTATCTATCTCTCTCTCTCTCTCTCTCTCTCTCTCTCTCTCTCTCTCTCTCTCTCTCTCTCTCTCTCTCTCTCTCTCTCTCTCTCTCTCTCTCTCTCTCTCTCTCTCTCCTCTCTCTCTCTCTCTCTCTCTCTCTCTCTGTACCCTCGAATCCTAAATCCCTGGCCTTCCTTTGTTTCTCCTCGCGCGCTTCTCTCTATCGAGGCCGATTCTTTTCTAAGCGACCGAGACCGAGAAAAACAACGTCGGGGGCGACACGGCATCTCGGCGTTTTCGGCTCTTTGTTGGGTTAAGTGCGCGAGGGAGTCTCCGCGAGCGGGAAGTGTACAGTTGTTTGGGGAATTGTTGGGAAGGGAAATTTGACGGATTGAACGCTTTGCATTTTTTGTAAAGATAGTGTGAGAATTTAAACCGTGCTTGACAAATATGACAATAAATAACATATTGAAAATTGTAGTATTGATCGAAATATTACTTTGTTTTTTTATTATCTTTTGCTTATTATGATAATTCCTAATATTTTTATTTCTAACTAATACTATTTCTAATAAATATCGAAAAAAATTACATTTAACACGATAAACATATTTATCAAATGAATAATCTTTATTCTCTGTTCATAATCGTTTGCACCGTGTATAACACGCATACAAGCTATTAAAATAATCAGTGCCTGGAGAAAACGGGGTTTCTTAACAGTTCTTTACTACGTTTATTAAAAATACTAATTTTATAAATTTATAATACCTTGCATGAAGTAAAAGAAATATGACAAACGTTAATTATTAGATTCTTTTTTTTTTAATAATAGATTCCTTTGTACTGGTACTATGAGAAACTAAGTTTGAGCAATACACATTTGTATTGTTTTAATAAACAGTTGGTTTTTATTAACAAATATTAAGTGAAAGTTGAAATACTATTAAACAATTTTTGAATGGCAAGAGCTGTTATTATTAATAAATACTTACATGGGGAGGAGAGTTGAGATGATACGTTCAGCCTCTTCTGGCGGCGGAGGGAATTCCTGAGCGGGAGCTCCAGCGGGATCCTGGGGTTCAGGGCAATCCGGAACCGGACGTAATGCTACCAACGCCATCTTCGCTTTCCGGCCATTCATACTCATGTATCCGTCGTCCTCGGATTGATGTCCTGCACAAAACGACAACAGTTACAATAATAATTTTAAAAGTTTTAGTAGTTTTAATTATAAATTAGAATCTTAGATGCAGGATTTTCTTCCTGATGAATGAAAAAATTAATGTTCAATTACTAAAATACGTTTTTGCTTTAGTACACATTAGCTTAAAAAATGTATCGAATAAGGCTTTTAACACATTCTAACACTAACTCATTGCAACTATATTCGTAAAAACATTTGTCTTCATTTTATTTAATGAAGTAATTAATTATAACAGGTGTCCTTTTACGCGACTAGTCGAGTCGTTAGATTCTTCACTTAGCAAGAGTTTGGTCTAATGAACTCCAAATTAGTCTGACGACATTAAATCCCTTCGAAATGACTATTCGCTTTTAACGGAAGGGCTTATTAACACCCAGATACGCACAAAAACTCATTGAAACATAAATTATAATGTTTACAAAACTATACGATATATTTGATTAATTTACATTTACTTTAAAAAGTAATTCAAATTATTTTCAATAATAATGACTTATGCGTTTCTTAAATTCAAATGAAAAATTATTATAATGAAATTCTCGTTAAACTAGTCGATTAGTAAAAGAAATAAAGGCCATTACACGCCACATTTTATAAGCTTTAATAGACGATAGCTCCATTCTATCTTTAGTTTGCACACTCTAGAGTACAAATGCATAAGCTCTATAAAAAGAAAAATGAATAAGGAAATTAAACAGAGACTAAGACAGAAAATAAAATTTTAAAAGAGCGAGATAGTGGAGTCGTAATAAAAAGGAATTTAAATGGAGAGGAAAGATATCGACAGTTGGACAAGTAAAAAGTGGAAAATAAACAATAGTTAAATGCAATATTTGTAACAAATGAAATTTTATTATCTTTTTTGAACAGTATTTTATTATTTTTGATTTATGACTTTTCATTTATCAAAATAGAATATCAAACCAAATATAATACCATTAAATAACGACTTTCTTTTTGCAATTATTCTACTTATATTAAAATCAATATATTTGTTTCACCTAAAGACACTGCTGTCCTTTTGGTACACCCGATAAGCACTTAAAAAGTAAAACCGATAGCATTCCATCCCACGATCGGAAGTAGCAACTATTCTACGAAATGTAGTCACAACTCAGAGGGAAATATAAGCCCTTTCCTCAAGTAAAACTCTCCTACAGCTGCTCGAAACGAAATATAAAATTGCGGAGAAGGAAAGAAGCTGCTGGCGCTCGTCGAGCGCGAGTGAACGGAAAAAAAAGTGAAGAGGACTCGCGGCAGAGCGAAAAGAATAAGACTGCAGCAGCAGCAGCAGTAGAAAAAGAAGAAAAAGGACGAAGAAAAGCGAGAGCGAAGGATCCGCGATGTGTTTCTTTTTTCTCTCTCTGCCGTGGCGGCGCGTAACGAGCGCTCGCTCGCGCCTGGGTCTATAATCTTTTATTCATTCGCGTGGCGTATGCAGCGTCAGCGTCGTCGTGTCTGCGGGCGCATTCAAAGCGAGAAAGCCCTCTCGGCCGCTCGCGTGCAGCTCGCGTCGATCCGGAAAAAGTCGATTCATCGGGTCGACGCGGTAGTTCGGCTTCGCGCGCCGCGCCCCTTCTCGAATAAGATGCTCTCGCCACTCAATGTATATATACAGGTGTGGTACGTGCGGCGGGGGATGCCGAGATGCACGCAAGGAAGGGAAGGAGGTGGGACCGCCAGCGGCGAAGCGAGTGGCGCCGCGCGCTTTTTCCAATGTATCGCTGATTTCCCGGACGCTGCTTTTACGCGGCTACGTGCGAGGAAGCTAAAGGAAGGCTTCGCAATGGCTGCATGCAGTGGATGTGCGTGTCCTTATTTCTTTTAGGATTGGCTTTCTGCTTTTGTTGTGTCTCGCGAGCGCGCGCGCGCGCGCTTTTGTCGAGCTTTTGCGCCTGAGTAGTTGGAGTTGGCTGAATTGAATTTAGATTTTTTGGACTGGCGGGATGCAGACCGTTTGGAGCTTTATTATGCTGACTAATCTAAATAGTTTTTTTTGAGGAAGACTTCTTGTTGAATTATGAAGTGTAAAGTAACGAGATTATTGATAATGCGAATATCTTAAATAATTTAAATGCATAACCTGTTTCGATCCTTGGAATATATAATTCCAATATTAATGAAAGTGTTAACACCACTCGCTAAAGCTGAAATAGTGTAAAGTATGCAACTGTTTTAATTACTGAAATTTTAATTTGCTAATTAGTGAGACTTCACTATTTAAATAGTGCAGAATATTCACTAATTAAAATTTAACGAGCAGTAACCTACACCGATTATGCATTGAATAAATTAATAGTGCGTCAGTAAGTTTCTAAAATGAATTCTATTATTACTTCTTCATCTCTTCGACAGTTTCGCTTATTCCGTCCAAGCGCATGTTCGGTTCGAATAAAATATAGTTTTTAATCTAATCATTTTGACTTCTCAAAGAGAAAAAAGCTATTTTTGTAAATAAATTGCTTCAAATTTATTGTTACAAACCATTGTTTTAAGACTAAACAAATTATTGACATATTAAAAATTATATTTGAAGTCTGAAATAAATGAGAATAAAATTTACTTTTATTGAAACAAGAACTGATCAGGAACTACATTTAGTCGATCAGAAGCTGGAACCATGAAGGTATACAAGTGTATTGTAAATCTACATTACTATTTTTGCTTAAGACTACTGCGAATAAACATATTTTGTTTCTGGTGAATTTACTTTGCTCCTCTGAGAGTTATAACTTTAGAGTCATTATAAAATTCCAAAAATGTGTAAAATGACAACAAGCTAATAACAATATATAAATGTACTAATATTACATTAGTCTTTTAAATTACTGTCTTCAGATTAGTTATCGGGAAACCAAAAAAGTTATTAGAAAAATAAGTTTAAATTAAATTAATTTTTTGGCACGATTAACTCGAAGCAATTTAAGATTATGACCAAAGTAAATACACAGTTCTTACAAGCAAGTGTACCATCCACAATCTTTATTTTTCAAGCATAATTAAATTAGCAAATTTATGATCCTAATCTCAAACTTCATGATTTGCAAATGTAAGTTATAAAGTTATTTAATACTACTTTCAGAATAGATCTATCAATTTCCAAATCTTAGAATAGTAATTTTACACGGGACTTTTTACAGTGTATATAGATATAGTTTCCCACATGAATGTAAAGAACACGGAGGATGGAAGCGTACCTTATCACTAGCGCCACCGCTACGACGGTGGTAATTTTATTCCCCAACAGAATTATCATATTCCATTCTGTTAGGCATTATCCAAGTATTAAAAAAATATATATTTTTGTTGATGCTAAATTCACGCTCGTTTAAATTGAAATTTATCCTTGTTCAAAACTACCATTAATAATAAAAACGCTTGAAATTGCATTTTTCTAAGCGCTTTTACTGATTAATCCCCCATCTCCAGAATCCCAAAAGAAAAACTAAAAGCTGCACCTTTAATCTTTGCGAAGCACTTTTTTAACATTTGGCTCGCGAAAGGAGAAGCAGGGCGAGGGAAAATTGAAAGGAAGGAACTGGCTCATTGGTGAGCAGCGGCTCGTAAATGAACAACAACAATGCCGCGAAGCAAGAAGAGCGAGATAGAGATAGAGAGATAGTGGGTGGTGAAGAAAGGTGCACTCACCTAAGGACGGACTCTCGTCATCCGGCGTGAGGCCAATGCTCGGCTCCGTGCTGCTGCTGCAATCGGTCGCAAGTCCGCCGCCGCCACCGCCGCCGACTCCGCCCCCGCCTCCGCCGCCGCCACCTTCGCCCTCGACCTCGTGCTCGTCGTATTCGGAGAGCACTTTGTCCAACAGCTCGATCGATCGCTGCACATCGTCACCTCTGGAACAAAACGTCAAACGTCCACTCTATAGCGACGGTTCGCAATCTCTTTCTTGCCAAGCCTTTTTCCACGTCCAACAAATTGCCCTTTAAACGCTTATTGCAGAGATTCGCTGGCTGCTTTTCACACTAAAATAAATACTAAATCATAAGGATTTTTTAAATGTATTCGAAAATTTGTCATCTAAAAATTAATTTTTAAAAATCATGATATTCTCAATCAAGCCTTCTCTGCAATAAATGTTTATTTTCCAGGATGATTTGGGAATACAAAATTGAATGTTGTAAATAATTTCCTAAATATCGACTAACAAAAATAATGTATCTTGTTTTGGTATCGGATTGCGCTGAAGCTTTGGGATATATTTTTTTATACAAAATATAAACCTAACTTTCCATAATTTCAATCTTATAAGCTATAACAGTAATATTTTAAGATATTTAAGTAAATACTCTCCATTACTTTACATAGTAATAGGTATCTGTGATCTAAGCTATTGCTTAGATGACAGATGCCCTAAGAAATTGGAAAAAAAGAAAATTAAAGTAGATGCCAAACAGTTTCATGTTGATATTTGTAATTCATAAAAATATTAGGTAACGTGATACACCGTTATTGGCAATTAAACATTCTCGCTGAAATATGTATATTATTTAAAAAAAAAAAAATTGTATGCTATTCTCAATGATCGTGGGTAATGATGAAAATAGAAATATAAATTATAATACAGAAAAATCTGTCTACGAGCGTGCATAAGAGTTTACCGCAAAATAAATACAGTCTGTATTGAAATTATTAGTATATAGAGAAACAGTACATTAACAACAATGCATAGGCCCAAGTATATTACAAATCCAGATAATTTTTTTTATTCAGTGTTAAATAAAACCATAATGTTAAATATTCAATGACATTATTAATTTCTATTATTTATGTATTTATTTATTTATTGAATTATTTATTTATTTATTTATTTATTTAATTATTTATTTATTTATTTATTTATTTATTTAATTATTTATTTATTTATTTATTTAATTATTTATTTATTTATTTATTTATTTATTTATTTATTTATTTATTTATTTATTTATTTATTTATTTATTTATTTATTTATTTATTTATTTATTTATTTATTTATTTATTTATTTATTTATTTATTTATTTATTTATTTATTTATTTATTTATTTATTTATTATTTAGACAATTAATCTTTAGTATTTGTTGAGGTATTTCGTTTTAAAAGATGTGCA
Source organism: Gastracanthus pulcherrimus (assembly GCA_949152435.1). NCBI lineage: Eukaryota > Metazoa > Arthropoda > Insecta > Hymenoptera > Pteromalidae > Gastracanthus > Gastracanthus pulcherrimus. The sequence continues at coordinate 152,194,755 of OX424574.1, read as the reverse complement.
AATATACTTGAAAGCATGAGAAGAAAAGTATCGGCCATCTATTCAGTGTATATGTCTTCCATTATATCAAAGGGAAACTTTTTCATCAGATTCCTTCGGTGAAGTGCTTATCAAAGGTGACGCAACTAGTTCCTTGGCTTCTTCCTTCCGAGTTACTTCGAGAGCCAGTGACGACTGACCCTCGACTCGTTAAACCGAGTCCAATGAAATTGCGCCTGGCAGAAAATTGCTTTGCTCTCCCCAACATCACTTGAAGTCAGCACTTATATACGTTCCCTTCAAAACACTTTCTGTCCTTTTTCCTTTCCTTCACCCTCGCTACCTCTGTCCCTATATATCGCTTACTCTTCTTTTCTTACACTATCTATTTCTAGGTTAACAGTTTTTTTTTAAATGAAAATCTTTGGTGATGTTGTGTTGTTAATTCTTTTTATATAAAACATGTTTTGTTTGGCATAATTAATTGACACAGAGAAAATGTTCTAATAAAAATTACAGAGAAATTAATATTCACAACATAATTTTTCGTACGTTTATTTTACTGGAAATAATGATCTATCCTATCAGTCACGTGTAAGTCACAACAGCTTTCAAAAAAGTAGTTACTTCTTTTTTTAAGTTCTATCCCAGATTATTGAAAGCAAGGAATATCTACTCTAAATATAGTAGTACTGCTTTTCTAAAGGAGGTTTAACTTTTTCTGTGAGACGTTATATCGGCGAGCCTGAAACAGCTATTATTATACTTTATTTCTCTTCGTGTCGTGGATAAAATTTATAGAAGAATGGAAAAGAATGGTGATATCTATTGCTTTCTAAAACAGGCACCATTGTTTTTATAATAACATGGAGGTTTGTTATCGATATTTATACGCGCGCTTGAAAATTTCATGGAATAAAATATAAAATTTGTTGTTCAATCAGTTGTCCTTGATTAACTGATTTCTCTCGAGGCGGTCTAAGAATTTTCAACAAAATCTCACTAAAATTCATGAGTATAATTATGGATGTTTCTCAATTAAATAAAATTTTTCCGCGCAGTATTTCTGACAGTGCGTGGGAGTCAGAGAACGTCACGCTTGCCATAAAGCACGGTCATTTTTACCGCGAATCTCTCTATAACGTTAATTGCACAATTCCCCGCAAACCCACATAATTACAACGATTTCCCACCGTAATACTTTCTCTCACGCCACATCGAACATCGCGCATCATCCCTCGCCACTCTCATCGCGTCAAAGCAATCGACAACAACGCGCCTCGGCGAGATCACCGCGCGCATCCCGCGGCGCACAATGCACAGCAGCCCCCGGTAACATCCCGCAAATAACATTAATTACGCGCTGCTTGCTCCAACCGTCCGCCTGCTCTCGAACTCCGTGATTTTCACCACGCGTGCAGCTCTCCTCTTCCAAGAAATCCGCGCGGCTCTCGGGCGCTCGTTCCACCGAGATGAAGTCATAATTGCACGGCTCGCGGATAAGCAAAACACACACGCCCACGCGTACACGCACACAGCTGCTGCTGTTTCTGCATATATACACCGCCGGCGGCATACGTGCGCGCATCTCTCCTCTGCAGTGCGCGCGTAATACACATAAGCCCCCGAGGAGCCTTTGCGATTCCAATCGCCGGCGCGAGCGAGCGCGACAAAAGACCGCCCGCACAGCGTCGCGATAATATAAAACATACGCTGCTGCTGGTGCAGGGATAGGAGAGAAATAAATGGAGACGCGCCGTGGGAAGAGAATATAATTCCGCGATGCGTTTTTGCTTTAATGCCCTGTGACAGGACTGACCTATATTTTCCCCGCTCGGGATGATGCGCCCCGCGTGGCTGCACGAGCTTTTTGCAGCGCGACGCCGACGCGCGTGCACGTATGTATACGCGCTGCCGGCGAGATATGCGCGCGAGCGCGCGGAAGGGATTTTAATTGAGCGCGGGAAACTTTTCAGCCGGACTTTTTGATTGATGAGGCCGCTCTCGCTGGACAGAGGGAGGGAGAGATTCAAGTGCCCTGATTGCGCGGAACCTACCCCGATTCGTTTCGACCTGATTGTACTTCGTTTTTCGAAGAGAGCCTGGAGATTTTTCGAGGGCATTTTATCTCGGCAGTTACATTTCAATGGGCTTTTGTGTAAATTCAGTTTTACATTTGGGATGGGCTTGTCAATTTGCTCTTTGGTGATATAAATTGTGCGCAATTTAGATGAAGTGTGTACAAACTCTGAGATTATGTTTTATGATATAGATAATAGATTATGCCTGTCTTATTAGTAATTTATAATTTTAAACGTTGGTGACTTCATCATAAATTATTGAAAAATAAAGAAACTTCTATAATGAAGCAACATCGATTGCCACGAACTATAACCCAAATCATATTTTCTTGAGATACTGATACTTTATATAATCTACTCGCATATGTAACTATAATACGCACGCCTGGGATAAATTAATTTGAAGCAAGAATCTCAAATAATTTAATTTAAACTGATATTATACAATATTAGATAAAATATAAAATATAAAATGATTGTTTAAAAAGGAATAGATAGATATATTGAAAAAAATTTATTAAAAGAAAAATATGCTTGAATTATTTCTAAGTGTGATATTCTACAATTTTACATAAAAAAAAATTGTTCGAACATTGTAAGGACATATTGTTATTACAAAGGCGTTTGAATTCGTACAGGTATAAAGAGAGAGTTTACGCGGTGTTCGTTTGCACAAAGAGAAAACGTAATTGGCTCAGCTAACAATGCTGTACAAGTCGAGCAGGATCGCCGGCAGCCTGTAACCAAAGCTTACACGACTTCTGCAGTTGACTCAACCAGATACTTTCCACGCGCGTATACCGCAACCCCGTAAAATCCACCACAAATTTACCTTTCCGCGTACAAATAACACTTTCCACTTTCATACCCCGACAAGGCTTTTACATAAACACAGTCCGCGCAGCGATCTCGGGAGAAAAAAAGCGTCCACCTTTCGGCGTGAGAAGCCCTAAACGCACACGTAACCGTGATTTCGCGCCATAAAAGTCATACTCGAGCGCTGCCGCTCGGCCAGGCAAATTGGAATTTTTACGATCCCTTTAATTACACCTTTGCGCTCGCCCCTGGCTCGAATAAATCCGCGAGAAAGCTGTAATTTTCTCTTCCAGCGCGTACACGTGCCACGACGCTATCCTCCCGCAGCGCCCGGAGCTTTTAAATACCCCGCCACGCGTGTAGGAAAAGGCGTACCCCGAGGTCGTTAGCGGGGGAAAAATTCGGACGATTCGCAGCTGCGGAGATGATGGTCGGCCGCGGCCGGGTCACGCGGAGATTAAGCGGTTCGCGCGCTTGTTGCGATTAAGCGCAGGAGGGCCGCGCCCGTGCAGTTTAATCAGCGCCCGCGACGACCTAACGAAGTAACGAGGTTTGAGCGCGCGCGAGCAGCGGTCCTCTGCCACCGACGCTGCGCTGGTACTCGATAATTGCGTTTTCCGCGAGCTCGTGCGACGCGGAGGGGGGAGTAAAGAGGAAAATAAGCGCGATGCCGTGGGTAAGATAAGCGTAACCAACCCGTGGCTGCGGGGAAAAAAAGGAGGATGAATCGAGGTGTGCTTGCGAGAAGCGCTCGAGAATTGTGGTGATAACGCGTTTCGATGATTAATCGCAATTATGATGCCAGTGGGGATAAATCTGTTGCGAATTAGCGGGTTGAATTTTGATGCAAGTAGTAGAAGAATGTTAAATTGAGAATTGGTATTTAGGTAAACTGTTTGAAGAATTGTTAGCGATATTTCAGTATAATTATCCAAATAATTGGTTTGAATTTTAGGAAATTCTTGAATGATTGAATATATTGACTTTATGTTTAGAACATTCAACATGTTGTGATATATTTTGTGACTTATCTCGTATTGAAGCGTAAGAAACAAATGCCTCTTGAATTTTTCGTAACAGAACTATTACACATTAATTATAAAAATAATTTGGCATTTACTTGTATACAAGTACGAATTCTTGCATACCTACATATATTTTAAAATATTGAATATATTTTTCTCAATATCTTTTCAATCCAAGAAGTTAAAATAAGTTGTTATGTATATAAAGATAAAAATATGGGTGTACATGATGTTGAAAAATTGCATACATGACATTCTGAATCATGAGCTGCAATCACAAGGTATGTTAATCACAATTGTTATTTTATTTAGCATGCTTCAAATATCGAATTTTTAATAGTTTGCTTTATACTTCTAGACTAATAATAAAACATATATTCATTAATATATTCGTTAATGAGTATAGACTATCTCCAGTTTTTATGTATATTGTTAAGATTTCTCATTTTTTAATCATCATACACTTAGAAATGAACTCAAAGCTGCATAAACAAAATAAGGCTATAAGAAAAATTGGTTTAGTATCTTGAAATGTATACAAATAGTAGTATAACTGTGTATAAAAAGATATCTTACAAAAAATGTACGCATGATTCAACTGTATTTATCTATCTCGCCACCAACGAAGACACCACCAGCCACATGCCCACGCGTTAATTAGGGCATCTAATGAACGTCAGGTGCGGTGTATCGAAGGTGCGCTTTAATTTGAGGAATATCGCGCAACGTCAATATCAAAAGCGTCGGCCTCGACCGAGGCAGGGCGACTCCACGTTGCTTGGCAAACTTCATTAAAGTCTGTGTGCGCGCGTGTTCCCTTGCCCTCGTGCGGCGCGCGCAGAGCACTTTATCGGCATCGGTTTGTATTCCGTGGCGCGGCGGCCTGATGGAAGCTATCGAAGTTATTTTTAGTTATAGCCCGGGAAACCGAGCGCTCATAATTCCTGGCGCGTGTCCGGAATCTCGAGACTCCTTCGAGAAGAAGTGAATTAAGATTTTTATTTTATTATGGATTAAACCACTTATGTAGCAGAGACCGGGTAGTAGGATTGCTTTGCAGAGAACGATGGGGGACGATGAATGTTAATCGGGTATTCTTTTATTGTTTTACGAATGATTACATTAGAATGTATTATGGATGGTGCTGTTGTTTGCTTGCTAATTTACTTCCTCGTGTTTTGTGATTGGCATTATAGTTCCGCCTCCGTAAATGTAATGTTGGATTAGTAAATAATTTTGAAATTGTTGATTTATAAATTATCTGTCATTTTCAGTTTTATATTGAGCATTTCAACAAGTAGGTATTATAGTATTCCCGATTTAAATTAAGCGTAATTTAACGTAATTATTTAACGTAAGCCGCGTACACGACGATCGAAAAGGATCGTCGGGGTCGCTTTTTTCTTTCCACCGATCAACAGATCGATAATAGGAGAGAGCATGGGGCAGACAAGCCAAAAGGCTTATTCACTTCTTATACTTCTCTCGGAAAGGAGAGATCTCGTGTGAAGTAAGCAGAAAGACTTATTCATGTACGAAATAAAATCGATATATTTATTCATATTTTTCTAAAGAAAAAGAGAGCGTGAGCGGGCGTAGCAAATAAATGCAGTTTAAACAAAATATAAGAAAAAAGGGGCGCATTGCGACATTTATTCTTTTGTTTTTATGAATATAAAAAAGACGGCGCAGAAGCTCCGGGCTCAGATTTCGTTTTCAATCGCCGAGCTGAGAAGATCGTTATGTAAAACCTACATTTCTGTTATATTAAATTCGTTTAAGAAATATTATCTTTGCTTTTTTTTGTCTTGTGTGCAATTAATCGTTTACGATACATATAGTATCATTTATTATGCCAATGTCAAAGCAATGTGTACTCTAAATATAAAATAAATAAAGTTTAGAAATAATAATGAATACTTTCAATAATTTTGAATTACTCATTTTTAGTTAAATCCTATTATTATATTGATTACATTAACTAAAAATGAGTAGCCGACTCAGTTATCATTAAAATGCACGATTAAAAATTTCCAACCCAAAATTCCGTGCCAAAGAAAAAGCATCACCCCAAGCCCACTAACTCGCAAGTGAATCCACCTCGCTCAACCCGACCGAAGGAATTCCCCCGCATAAATTAACCAGCTCAAAAGTCGATAAGCCCACCGAAACAATCCTGGAACTACAAGCACCTCACCGCGGCTGCGGCTCATCGCGACGACCTCGACTCCGCGGATCACGGACTACATCGGCCTGGGCCGGGGGCGCCTGGCGTGCAGGTTGCTGCAGGACGGGAACCTGTCGCGCGCTGCACATCCTCCGCGTCCCGGATAATTCGATCGCGGCTGCAGAGCTGCTATATACACCCTGCATCCAACGCCGGCTATAAGAGCGTATTACAGACTCGCTCCGATGGTTTTGAGCGCGGGTCATGACTCGGTGCACTTGCTTTTCCGCACCTCTCTCTCTCTCTCTCGCGCGCTCCTGATTAACCAGCAGGCATTTAATTAGCCTGGACGCAGAGAGGCTTGATGAGCAAAGTTGAAAGGGGTTGCACGGGTGACCTCGCGGAGGATAAATAGATGGGGGAGAGTTATATGTGGGCTTTGTCGAAAATTGAAACTCGGAAGATAAATATGGAGATTCTCATTCGGTTGCTGGACGGATTGGTGGAATGGTGATTTTTTGCTGGAGAGCGGGGTGTAGAGAGGTTACTCGGCTCGAGAGGAATTTCCCCGCGGTTCGTTAACCCTTTGTGACGAGATGGCATTCGGCTGTGACATCTGTATTCTATTAGTTTTTTGCTGTTTTCACGTATTCGTTTCATTTTGTATATGAAATTTTGAGGATTCTCTTAAAAAGTTTGGCTGAATTTTCATCTTGTTAAGTGAATTTATATAGCTACTCGGGTTACAATGACATTTTGCTCAAAATAAAGAGCGCAAATTAATTCCTATTATTTTCAGCATATAAATGAATTATTAGAAGAAAAATCCCTCGAATAACGTTTGGTCGCATTTCGGTGTTAAAAAGGAATCAAATTTCATTCAAAGCATGGTATGTACACTTAGTTCAAAATAATTAAATTATCTTTTTTACGAACATTATTTACAAAATAAATAAAATACGCAATGATAATTTAAAAAAGAAAAGAAACTGTTTGCAATAAAAAAATACTCAATTTTATTGCAATTTGTAATTCAATTTTCAACTCTCATCCGAAGAAATAACGCGAATCATCAATTCAACCATTTAATTGAAAGAGAAGACACCGGTACAGCGCCGCCCGATTTCGCTGACGAACTCAGAAATTGGAGTTAATAAGAGAAAGGCCGAACGCCGCGCTAACGAGATCGAGTCCCCGAAAACCTGTGGCAAAAAAAATAGGGAGCTCTCGCCCATTGTCACTCGTCCCCTGCAAATTCGCAGCCCCTGATTTGGATGATTGTGTGTACCCCTCGGCGATGTGTCGTTGATTTTTTTTTCTACCCTGCGCCCGCGCTAACGAATGCGCCAGATTTTCGCCTCGTCGGGCCTAATTCGTCTCGCTCCCTCTCGACGAGCCGACGATGACCTTTCGCGCTCGCGGGCTAATTAACAATTGTGATTACGCGCTACGACAAACACTGGAGGGAGTTTTCGGAGTGGAGGGTCGTCGGTCCCGAGAAAGAGTCGCTGAAACTTGGACGAACTTCGCGATGGAGCTTCCGTTCGTCTGTAGGTGACATTTTGCAATTGTGAATTGGAGATGACATCGATAAAGATTATGATCTTTATTGTTCCAAGCATGATTTTAGATATTATTAACGCGTAATATTAGTAGAACATTTAGTTTGATGAGTTTTCATGGGTTTTAAAGCTCTGTCATGACTTTGACGATTACAAACATACTGATTCAGTAATAATATCCCGCGAATGGTCTGGCGAATTCTAATTATAGAATATTACTACTGATTTTGTATCATGAATAGACCTATACAGGGATTCTATACTTTGGTTTGATTGACATTACATGCAAAATATAGAATGACAACCAAGATTAGTGTTTAGAATAATTTATCTCTATTAGTAATAAATATTACTATCTCTAAGCCTTCGTAAACGTTAATAAAACATTACTTTCGTGTATATAAACTACAAAAAGTTATTTTTTTTATTTTTTGAATTTGGCTAATTATAATTACAATAAAAGTACATAAAATAACAAAGCCTAAAGGGAAATCAAGCCACTAAGCATTTTCTTCGCATAAAGTTTTGAAATCACATTGTTGCGACGGCATCGTAAAACAGAAAAACAACACGAGAGCGCAAACGAATAGTTGACTAGCCCTAATGAACTTTTTGTCCGGTGCTGCACAACCACACACGCATACTCCCGCCCGTGAAACATCGACGTCGACGATTAATTAGCAATTCTTTTGTAGATCCTTTCTAGATCCTGAACCGTAGCGAGGGACCGCGAAACAAAACAAAGGGAAGCGCCGCTCGCTCTCGCTACTGCACAGCACCCCCCACACACACACATTTCGCGACAGTAGCGCCCCCGTCGTCTTCGCCGTCTCGCGCGTACAACACGTCGTTACGCTCGTTTCATAATTCAAGATCCTAATTGCCCGAAAGCGACGCGGCCACGTCTCGCCGCTTCGCTTTTCTTTTTCATACCGCTCTTTTTCTCGTCTCTGCTCCTTTTTTTCCTTTCTTTCTTTCTGTCCCTTCTTTCTCTCGCTCCTTACTCCCGTGACCGCGGGCGACGCTGGCTAGTGTAGTAACCTTGCGGCGAGCCTTTTTTTCGTCTTCTTCGTCGTCTTCTTCTTCTTTAACGGAACGACGTTTCATCCCAGGAAAAGGCTCGGTTGTACCTTTTCACTGTTTTTCTCTCAGCATTATTCCCGGAGCTCGCGCGCATGCACAACACATTTTTTACTAGCGGTTTCGTTTTAATGGGGGTGGATGCTGTTTTTTTTATTCGCGAATAATTTTTATTTTACTGGGGGTGTTGTCGATTTAAGTGCTCAAAGGCGGTGGTACATTGTATGCGGGCTCGATTTAATGTTGCACTGAACGGTAGAATCGTGTATTTTAATTGTTTTAGAATTCATTCATTTATGATTTTTTGATTGCAAGTGCTTTAATTTAATATAAATAGGTTAGTATTGAAAATACGAATGTATAAGACACATCCTTATTACAACAAAACGGTGTTACTCAAATAAAAAAGAATAATACATGAAGTTGTAGAACACCCATAATTTGTACCTTCCTAATTCGAAACCCGCTATTCGAAAATTTTCAAGTTAAATCAAAATAAGTATATAATTAGCAGTTTTTCTGATTCACATCTACATTCTAAAGTCAAAAACCTTTAAAATTCAGATTATCCTGTATCTCGATTCCCGAATCACAGAGGCGTCCCACTGTATTTGAAATTCACGACAGAACAATGCATCACCCCAAACTTTCAACCCTGCTCATACGTCATAATAAAAACATCTTCCGTATATTGACTTCCAATAGTCCACCCAAATAGCCATAATCGAAATCCGTTTATTTTCCGCGTCCCCTCTCAAAGTAGCATTTTATACTCGAATCAAGCGAGTGCAGTGGCTCCAAGTTTCTAGCGTCCTCTCGGAGAAAATGGCGAGAGACAGATAGAGGGCATATCTGCGTCGGCAGAACGAGTAAAAATGAGCCCTGCAGAAGAAGATGAAGAGGGCGAATTCAAAGTTTCGCCGCGCTGCGCTTGCACACTTGCATGCAGCACGCGCGGGAGTTATATAGGAAGGTAGTGAAACTTCGTCGCGGGCTCGGCGAGAGAGAGAGAGAGAGAGAGAGAAAGGTTTGCAAATGCGAATTACGCGTCGCGTCGGGGGTGCGAGTGCGCGAAAGTTTCGGTTCGCAAAGGCGACAAAGTGCTGCCAGCGCTGGGAGCAGTGAAACGATTTCAAGGACGGGATGCAGTGATGAAGAGGTGGGTTTATATAGCCTGAAAAGCGATGTGGAGGGAAATATATATTTATCTATTTTTTATGCAAATAAATCTGATTTAGTAATTATTGACAAATGTAAATAACGTTATAAAGTAATCATTTGCAATGCTTTAAATGAAGTTGTAATTAAATTGTTAACATTTCTTTGACACTATTAACTTTTTGCATAAACAAATTATACTACGTGAAAGTTTGACTTAATCATTATCGTTTAGGGTTAATTTGACCCCGCGTGCGAACTACGTAATTTTATTAAGGTGTGCCAACTAAGGGTTAAGTACGAGAGAATTTTATTTGTAAATGTTATTGTAAGAATATTCTCAAAGTTTTTCAGTAATAAGTATAATTTCTTCATTAAAGCAAATAAATTGAAATGTTATATCTGCTGTAATTAAGTTAATTTTAAAATCATTATCATTCTGCAGGTCTCAAAATATTAATTGAATTATAATTATTATGATTATGTAATCAAAAAATCAAAGAGCGGAAATTATGTTATAGCAGCTTGAAATATTGAATTAATTATTGTAATTTTTCCAGCAACATATTATACAATCAAATGAAGGCAGACATTCATAAATAAATGGTAGAGAGTGGCAGGAAAATTAGACTTGTGGCATATCATGTGAATAAGTGATTAAAGCTATTTTAAATTATACAGAAGCCGCCGACTGTGGATCATTGAACTCACAAGGAGAGTGTACCACCTGTGGGAAACTATTTTCGATGAGGTTTTGGGGGGTTCTTTCTAGTACCTAAAATTTATGTCCAGTACTCGTAGTTTATTCCAACGTGTCCTTGTTCTCGAGATACTAGCTATTTTACTAAAAATATGCGTTAGTTTAATGAAAAATTGTACCTCTAATTCATATCATTACTATATAAGTTTTGTGCTGAGAAAATTGTTCGAAGAGAAATAAAAGTAGACGAAAAGAGCGTTATTTTAAGCTTTATTACGTACAAAAATTTAAATCCAGTCCAAAGTTATTAACAAGTGAAAATGATGTCTGAAAATGCACGAAAATCAACGAATTTATAAAAGATAAATTTTCGTATATAACAAAGCTTAAAATAAAGTTTTTTTCGTCTACTTTCGTTTACTTATTTACCATGTTTTCCAGCATCAATACTTATATAGTAGTAATATGAAGTAGAGATACCATTTTTCATTAAAATAACACATATTTGGAGTAAAATAGCTCGTATATCAAGAACCAGGGCCCAATGGAATAAACTACGGCTGCAGGGTTTCATTTTTGGGTACTTCGAGGCATCTCCCAAAGCCTCAACGATAATCGTTTCCCATAGGTGGGACACTCTCTTTGTCAGTCCTTTATATAGCTTGCAAAGCGAGACGAAATAAATATGTAGGAGATAAATTTGATTATAAAATTTAACAATTATTGGATAGACGGTTATAATCATTTACAATTCAATTCCGATTGTTGCAGAGATAGTTTTTTAAACGTGCAGCATGAAATCTTCTAAAAGTAAACGCAGTTATGAGTAAGACGAAAGATATATTTCTCAGCTAGAAAAAATTAACCTTGGCCAGCTAAAAATATTCTCTGTACAAACATGTCCATAACACAATTTTCGCGAAATGATCCTGACAATGCATTTACAGGCGGATATACTCTTCTCCACTCTAATAATATGCACAATTCCCTTCCGTGTACATGTATTCCATTAGCTACTCCATCCCTCTACCACCCCACCCTCAACATTTCGTTCACCCTCTCCATATTCCCAAAAAAGAAACCAACAACGCAACATCCGCGCGTCGTCGCCTGCAATAGAAAAATCGACTGCCGATCGAGTTTTCGCTTTGAATCCGCGACGCGAGGGAGAAGCGCCGCGAGATCAAAGCGAGACCTCGGCGAGGGAGGCACTTAAATCCTTTGGGTGCATACAGGGAAATAGCCGGGCTGCCACAGCGGGTCAGCAGCTTGTGTTGCCACGATGCGTCGCGCGAGAAAGGCGCGCCTCTCGCGTGTGTACACACACGTATGATCCGTAGCACCGTGCGCGGTAAACTCGAGTTTGGAAGAGGGACACACATCGTGCATAGCTATAGCGTGTGCGTGGAGAGGGAAGAGTTTACGTCGATTAAAAAAGCACGGCTATTAAGCCTCGAGGCTATTGAGGCTTTGAGCGGGTTTTTTATCTTCTTTGCAAAGGGGGCTGTTTTGAGATTATCATCAAAGCGTGTGTGTACATGCGGGGAAAGCTGGGTAACGAGGGATTCGATGCTCTTCACGGATGCGTGGAAGCGGCGAGATGCTCGGAATTTCTTCTTTTGATGGCAAAAGGTAATTGGCAGCTGATTTTGCAATGACGATTGGAATTGGAGATGAGTGGATAGGTTTTAATTTAAGAGAGCCTTCATATTACTTTGCATTTTTGATTTGGAAAGCTGCTAATTAAATAGCATAATAAACTACCCGCGCAAGAATAGGAAGTGTAGACAACATGTTGCTGCAGCTGTGAGTAATATGTGGGCCACGTATTGGTCACGTATACGTTGCCAACATATGGCCACAGGCAGTTATCCACATATGGGATATATCTAGCCGACACGTTGGGAGTGTTTACCCACATATTGAAATTGCCACAGTTTGCCCACACGTTGGAGCAGTTGTCCAACATGTTGGAAAAAACTGTCTAATATATACCCAACCACCCCCCACCCACTTTCCGCCCACCTCCCCACGTCAACCCACCTATTATATACTGCCGTGCAAATGTAGAAAGTGGGTATCTGCATTTCGCAAAAAGTTTCGAACCGTACAAATAATTTCGCACACAAATATATATCGCCCATATATTGGCCATTCCAGTTTCTAATATATTATCAACATATCTCCGTTAGTTTCGATTTTTACGGGGGTTGAAACATTATTATTCTTTTACAAAAATGATTAGACTTAGTTCGTTTTTTTAGGAAAACGATAGATATTTTTTCAATACAAATCTTACGCAAATTGATCCAAATAGAAATGAATGTTATCAAGTGTAAATGTCATCACCCACGTATTCATCCATATATACACAAATATACAATATAAATATATGTGGGTGCATATGGGTGGCATATGTATGAGTAGGTATGGGTAGGTGAGGGGGGGGGGCTTGGTTGGGTAAATATTATATTAGACAGCTCTTCCCAACATGTGGACCGACTGTGCCCAATCTGTGGTCATCTATGCCCAACATGTGGGCGAACTGTGGCAATATGTGGGTAAACACTCTCAACGTGTGAGCCAGTTATATCCCATATGAGGATAATTGGCTGTGGCCACATGTTGACTAAGTATTGGCAATACGTTGACCTATACGCGGTCCACATGTTGCTCACAGCTGCAGCAACTTGTTGGCCACACTTCCTATTTTTTCGCGGGTAGCAATTCAAATATGGAGCTAACAGATATATATTGTTATACTTGATTACTTACATATAAATATTTATGATGTCTTATACTTTTGTGCCCAATAATGTTTCTGCTACACTAACAGACTTTAAGCTTTCTATTTCGCTGTTTTATAAATGCACCAAATTTTTAGCTTTTTCGTTATTATCGCTGTGTAACGTACAAGTAAGACGATTAGGCAGCGAAAAAAATATGTAGACGGCGGGAATCGAACTCACGGATCCGAGTTCGCAAAGCTTGTGCTCTGACCACGATGCAAGCCGAGTGCATCGTAGTCTATACATCCCTTACCGCTGACTCGTCTTACATATGCGGATGACATATCCGTGACTGCTGATATATTTCCGCCTATGTAGAACAAACCACTAGTTACGAATCGTTGTCAAAATATTGCAGCACATTCTATACTTACCCCAAACAACCATTTAAGGCCAGTAATGTAATTTTGAAATTTAATCACTTTCTGAAATTGTAAATCTTTATATTGACTACTGGTTAATCTATCGCACATCATTTAGTAAGGAAACCAATAAAAAGTTTAAATAATTGTTTTAGATAAGTAACATATGCTGCCAAATGTTCCCGATGGTTTGTAACGAGTAGTCTTCGCTACATGCGAAAGATATCAGCATTAATTTAGTTTATTAATTAATTTTACAAAAATACCAGAATTACCCTATTTCTAATCATTTTCACATTATACCAAACATAACTATAACATAACTCTTCTCATACTAATATTGGTATACAAATTTGACGTCCTAATTAATATTTTCAGACCTGGTAGAAATTAGCCTCACCAGGAAGCTGACTAACAGCCTTTATAAATTCGAAGATACAGGTCCGCGAAACCTTAAAAATCTGTCGGAATCACCTATACCATTAAAAACCAAAGCAATCCCCATCGCACTAAAACAAACTCCTCAAGCTGTACATCTACTTCCACATCCATTCCCCTTCTAAATAATCCCCAGCACTTCAGTTTCACGACAGTCCAAGATCGCTTTAAAAATGCACTCGCGTCACCAACCAAACACACTGCTCGTACTGTCGACTACACTCGCGCTACAATCGCTGCACAGCCACAGCTTTGACACAAGCAGGAGCAGCAGCAGTAGCAACGGTACATCACCAGCAGCAAAAGCAACAACGCGCCCAAAGGCACGCTTTGCCCAACACACAAGCATAGACACTGCAGCCGCGAGGACGAGGTGCACCTGCACGGCTCGCACGGGCCGCAGTGTCTATCGATTGTCGGCGTGACCCTGTTCCACGTGCGCCACTACAGAGAGCGTTTCCGCTCGCTATCGCTATCGACTTCCCGGCAGCAACTACTGCACTGCACTGCACTGCACACACAGGATTCGACAATCTAGCCCTGCGTGTAACGCCGCCCGCGCATGTATAAACACCTTCCGCGGTGTAATATCCGCGTGCTGGTGCGACGCGAAGCGCGAGTGCTTGGCCTCGTCCCTTTTGCCGGACATATTTCGGGGAGTATGTTGTGCAGGTAATGCGGCTTCGCAATGAGAATTCTATGTGGATGTAGCGAGTGGCTGGCTGCTGGCTGGCGTTTGTAGGCCGTGCGCGTGCGTGCGTGTATATTTTGTCGAGGATGCTGGCGTGAGCGGGGGATGGTTTAGTGGGAATTAGCGGGGATTCTGATGTTCCGATGTACCTATTGTTTCAATGCATAAATGTGGAATTTGTGGGTGTTTGTAGGCTGTATTGTACAGAATTTATGAAAATGGAATAGTGAGATTTGTATGGTGATTGTCTAAATAAACACGTGATTACAAATATACGTGTGCTTCACGTATGACACTTTTTGTCTTTTGTTAATCTGTTTGTTAAATAAATAGGCAATTAGGTATGATATATTTTCATACATTCATACAATCTGTATAATTGAACAGATAAATACCTGTCATAATAACAGCCAACGTAGATAAAGAAAGTCGATTGCAATTTTCGTATAAGATAACTGTGTTATACTAACAACATTTTAATTAAAAAAAATAGACATTTACGTACAAATTAATTTCACGATTTCAAATTCTGAAACAATGCATGGAATTTCATATTATACGGGTGCTACGCCGGTGTAATGTCGGTGTTATTGCATTTTTCTTCGCTATATTGAACCTGCTTTACTGAATTTAAAAACTGTGACCTTAATTTCAGACCGCTCGTTAGGAATCGATTTAATCAACGTTCGAGGCAAACTTGGTAAATAATACTTTTAGGTGAAGCACTTTCTTGTGAACTAAATTCTAAAAATAGCACGCTTATGAACCCAGGATTTACATATTAGTTTCTCTTAATTTTCACCAATTTTTAAAGCTCGTATCATTTTTTCACGGTATTTCATTGAATTAGCAATCTCTGTTTATTGTTCTTCGAGAATCGCAATTTTCTATACGTCCATCGAAAGAAATCTCTCTGACCGCAAATAAGTCAACATTTTTACGAACTGCGGAAAATCGCCCGAGAAGAGCACGAACCAAAAGTAACAAGAATTTATAGGAGATTTTCCAATAACTTTTTGTCCGTTGCGCACCCGTATCCACAGATGTACTCACCCATCACGCGCCAGTGCTTACAAGGACCCAGGCGAATACTATCTGCAGTATCCAGAAGCCGTGCGACCGTGTGTACGGGGGCGTTACATGTAGGTATACGCTGGCTGTTGCAATTTTCCGCTGTACAGCCTATCTCCGCCCTTCTCTCTCTCTCTCTCTCTCTCTCTCTCGGTCGCGTCTCTACTCGTCGGCAGCTGAATCCTCAGAGTCGGGGAATCCCCGGGAGAGCGCGGTAGCGCCAAGGGGGGGATTCCCCTTCGCCGTGCTCGCACCGTACACACGTGTGTGTTATACGAATACAGAATACACGAGAGGTGGAGGCGGAGAACGTTGCCATTCCGTCGGTATGTGCGCGCTTTGACTGCAGCAGGAAGGAAGGAAGTCAAGAGGCAGAGAGAGAGAGAGAGAGAGAGAGAGGGAGGGAGGAAGGACGCGCGACGAGTTAACAAACGTCCTCGCGGCGTGCGCAACTGTACGCAACGCCCCCGGAATCGCAAGTTTAAGAAGCGTGTAATCGCTTTGGGATCTCACTCCATGTGCGCGCGCGCACGCTGAGGAGTCGGCATGATTTAACTGTTGCTTTGTGAATTTGGGAAACATTTTGGATGTAATTGGTTTTGTACTTTTTGTGGTGGTTTCGGTATTGATTTGGATTGAGTACAGTAGCGGATGGAAATTTAGATTTTTATTGAATCAGTTTTGTGATGAAGATTTTTAATGTTATTTTCGATATTATTACATTTTTTGTTCAACGAAATATCTATCCACAAGAACTGATCATCATGATGAAATTATATGCAAGGAATTATTTCTTTTTTATATTTCATTTGAAATACTTATTCGCGTGAAAATATCAATTTTAGAGCAAAATTTCAGAGCAAACTTCAAGCAGGTACATTAAAAAGTTTAATTTTATTAATGGATATTAATGTAACAGCAACTTCAATTTCATATTTAGGTACACGTGAAATAACACGCAGATTCATAAATTTATTATTTACTTAAATACATTTACATACAATAACATTTTGAAGAGAATTTACTTCAGTTTATCTATGCAAGAAATATGTAAATTTTTCATTCTCTGAAGTAAAATCTTTTTGAAACTTCGTCGCACTTTTAACTTGTACCCAGCCTAACAATATTTAAAACACGCTGCAATTTCAATTAGAATCAAGTTAAGCGAAAAATTTAAGTTTCGCAGCCGAGCTTTCACCTTACATTTCGCATTCTTAATCAAGACTGCAGAATGTTCATTTGCGCGCAAAGTACCGTTAATCATCGTTCACCCGACACCTTTTACAGCGCGTAAACCGAGTTAAACGCTCGCCTCTAAGACGGCGCTGTAAAGATAAAATACCGCGGCTGTATCGATTAAGAGCACGAGACGAGCCAACCGCGCAAAAAATAAAAGAAAAGAGAAACCAGCACCGCAATATACCATCCCCTCCGCTTCTCCCACGAAGGGCATAATAAATTAGCTAGACGCGCGAAAGCGATGCCGCGACTGTGTATTAAAATTCCAGAGCTTTCAAGCGCGAAACCCGCACCAAAAAAGACAAAAGCAACGCTCAGACAAGAACGAAAGACAGGCGAATTCTTATCGTGTCGCAGGATGGTACAGCTGCCAGCAATTTTGCCTATATATATACCACGCGAGGTGACGCGAGAGACTCTCCGAGGGGAGGGGGCCAGGCTAATTTCGCCAGGCGCGCGGGCCACCTGCCAGAAGACGATCGCGCGCAGAGAAAGGAAAGAAGAAGCGAGCAAAAGAGAGAGACTCGTCGATATTATTGAATGATTCAATGTGTTTGGCGGGCGTAGTAATGACCCGAAGGCCGTTGGGAATCGGCGAGTCCGGGCACGTATAGCCGCCTCCCGATAGTCACGCGAATGCGCCTTTCCTCCTCGTCGTCGTTGTCGTCGTCGTCGTGCGCGGGGATGCGCCAATGCCGATCCCCCCGCGCGCGGCAATATAATGCTGTATGTATATATATAGAACTTGTGCACGGAAGTCGGCGCGTCGATCGCCCTTGCAAATTCAATCATACGCGCCGACCGTGCCCCGGTGCGGTGCCTCTGTGCTATACATCTGCGCGCCGACTGCGTTTGTCCCGTTGTGTACTGCTGCGCGGCGCACGTGTGCGTTTTATCGGGTGTCCCAGTGCGGTTTGTTTTAAGCGATCATCAGGTTTGGAGTATAATGCGGGATGTTTTATAGAGGTTGGGGGTGAAGTGGGGCCGAGGATGTTTGATATAAAAAAATTAATCTGGGAATAGTTTGGCTCAATAAGTCTGGCGAAAGTCTTGCAAAAGTCTGGCATAGTGGCCAAAGCCAGACTTTTGGTAAAATCTACGAAACAGAAGCATCACGTCTTGTCAAATTCGAGGTAACCTAAATTTTTGTCTCTTTTATTACATATATTTATATTTTAAACAAGATTGCAATTTTAAAAAACCTTTTTCCTGTTTTATCTGAAAGTATGTATTTTCACTATTCCAATCGATATTAACAATGAGTGTATTATTCTAATTATGTATTTGATAAAAATGAGCTTTCTTGACATAATACCAACACAAGTCTGGCATAGTAGCCTAAGTCAGACTTCTGCCAGACTTTTGCAAGACTTTCGCCGGACTCGTTAAGCCAGATTAATGTCAGACTAGTGCCACACTATTTTTTTTTACACGGGTAATCATGCGCTTGTAGTACTAAGTGATTACTCAATTTTGAGCTCGGTAAATCGAAGGAATTCATTCATAATTTAATTTTAATATAGCACGTACTGTTCAGTTAAGTGGTATTCATCGATTTACTAAGCTGAAATTGAAAATGTACTTCGTACGATGAATTCTTATCAATTTTATGTGCGAAACTAATCTCTCATCCAGATTATATAGTCAATACAACTTTAAGTAATAAGTAAATAGATAAATATATTTATTTAAGCCGCGGCTATGACTCGATCTGACATATTTTAATAGTATATATAATATTTCCAAACAGAATTTTTTACGCGGGAAGTTGTTACACATAAGATGTATCACAGAGTAAAAACACAACAGTACCTTAAAGGTTGAAGTAACATACTAAGAGTTACAGATGGCTAAAGTAGTTGCAATGAAATCTACTGAGAGTTAATTACTAACTAATTACTTAACCACTTAACTAATTAACTACTTATCTCACAAACTGAACTAATGGGGCAAGGACTAGATTTACCCAATAGTGAGAACAAAGCGAGGGGATCCGCAGTGACAGTATCTAAGCATAGATAACGATAGAACACAGTAAGCCAGTGATTGAGATTAGAAATTCTTTTAAAGATTTGTTGATTCGTATATAGAGAAAGTTATCATAAAGTCTCAATTTTTACCATTCCTCAGAGAATCGCGATACGATGAAATTGAAACTCCACCTCTCTGAATTTTTCATCCCTCGAATCGAAATAGAATCCGTAAGAATGAAAATTCACTGCAGAAAGGTAGCATAAAGAAATAAAACATTTATTTCATTCTTCTTCTTTCTTTGCTCCCAATACCGCCTTAATACATTCCACCAAAGCTCGCTACACGTCGGCTCCAAAATAAGTATTCATTCTGATCGCGCGCACGGCCAACGGCTCGCCTTTTCAGCCGCTGCAGCCACGTAACAAGCACCGCTCGAGCTCGAAGTGCACACGAGACCGCGACTGTACAGGGGAAATAAATCGGATCGATCGGTTCGCGGAAAGGTCCGCGCGATCACTTTTGCCGTCTGCCGCAGTGTGTGAGCGACAAGACTCGTGTGTGTGTTTGGCTTCCTCCAGGGGGCGAATTTACGAGCCACTAAACTCGGATTACGTAACGACCCGCGAGCGAAGCGAAGGAAAAAGAAGCCACTGTCGCTGCCGCAGGGCCTCTATGTATACATATAGATAGATACGGCGCGGCAGTGGTACGATTCAACGCCTAGCGCGGCTATATTTGAATAAAGTAGGAAGGTTTCCGGGGTAACGAACCGCGGAGGCGCCCTCTCTTCCTCGCACCTATACACAAACCACCTACCCCCACACCCCCTTTATTTCCGCCGGGGAACGCTCTCGACCCTTTGTGCTCGCGTGCGCGAGACACGCGGGGGACTGGCTTTCTCTTTCCTTCCTTCTTTCTTTCTTTCTTTCTTTGAGTTTTTCATCGGGCGATCGAGTGGATCGTTCGCGATGTGTATGGATATATATGGATAGGCGGTGTGTATTTGTTGCGCCAGCGTTCTTCGCGATTGTGAAAAATAGACGGGATCGAGCGTACGATAGGAAGCTTTTATTGTGGTTTTAAGGAGCTTTGTGGAGAATTGTAGGAAATCTGTTATTCGCGACTCTTTTTTGTTACTTGCTGTAAATTATAGCTTATTATTCAAGCATATATTGTTAAGGTGGTGTTTCTTAAGGGTTTTTACCGGATAATCGAATTTCTTTAAAATATATTGAAATTTTTATTGTGCGAATTTTTAAAATTTGAAATATATAGAATAATTTATTATAGGCTTTTATAGTGGTTGAATAATTTATGTGCATTTTTCTAATTGTTTATAACATTTGTAACAGGAGCAATTTATTGTTACAAAATTAGACGTATATGTTATTAGGAAACTAAATATGTAATGATGATATGTTTTTGAAAGTCTAAGATAGTTATTTGTGTAATATACTTGAAAATAAAGGATATATATTACAGTATATATTATGCTTGTATTCAAAATGTTAACTACAAATAAAATAACACAAATTGTTTTGTATTTAATTTTTAGCTTCAATTATTATTGAACGTATGAATTAATGATACCTTTATGAGTTTAAGATATCTAAAAACTATTATAAAATCATTGAACAGAAGAAAGCATCTAAGTTCTATCAGCATGCGACACTATAATATTTAGCTTATTTTCCTAGGATTCGATAAGCAATTATTTATTGCACTTTCTTGAAAACATTTCAGTATCGAAAACATACACTGATAAGCTTCCTTCAATTTATCTTTTCGTGCGTACCTTTAGCATACAACTTATAAATTTCCCACTACCAAAAAAAAAAGAAAAACTCTCAGCCACAGTACAACCAGAAGAAAAACGAAAAGAATAAACCAACAAGTAGAAAATATAACGAGCATGCATCTTGGTTACAGTCGTCCCCGGAGCGTCTATTATACACTTTCTCCTCCTCGCGCTCAACCGAATCCGCACAATCTTGGAGTCGACAAGCAGCAGCAGTGACTCTCTGGCAACTCCATTCCCGTGGCATCCGGCGAATAGGTAGTATCAGCGATCTTTCAGGGAGTTGAGCGAAGCGCGACGGAGGCGCAAATCCCGGCGCTGCGCGACAATGCCCATCCAGCTTGCACGCCCCCCGCCTCGTCGGATTACGAGCGCACAATGCTCGCGCGCGTATTACACCCGGCGCGAGAAATGGATGCACCGCCGCGGCCGATGACTTTCCAGCTGTGCTGAATGAATGAGCGTCTGTGTGTGTCTGTGTGCAGCAGCGGTTAACGCAAATGTCGTTGTTTCTTGCGAGCCGATAACGGCGGCGCAATTGCGACGAGCGCAGGTTCCATTTGGTGGCTGCGATTTTAATGGAGAATGCGCTCCGATATTGCTGTTGCTGCTGCTGCTGCTGTTCGCTCTTGCGATCTATACGGTCTCGCTTGTGGGTCTTGAAGTAAGATGGTGTTTTGCAAGTGTTCGTTTTCTTGTTGCTTTTGTTGAGTAAATTGCCTGAATAAGGATGAATTGGTGCGGTCAATGCGGTTCTGCAGAGCCAATCGTCATGCCTGCAAATATTTCGTATTTATACCCAACAAATCCGGAAATTCCAAAATATTCTGTTCCTTTTTTGAGACTTGTATTCTATGATATAATTAATAAATATAGGCTATTTGAATAAAATTAACTGGGATAGTCTCATCTCCGTGTCACCGATTTTAATGAGACTTTGGAAAACGTTTTCTGGTATCCTATACTAATCTTTTTAATTATATATCAGGTTCCAGGCAGGACTTATGGTTTCTTAAAACCTCATAATAATCCGTGATATGAGGTGGGACACTCCACTTGTACGTCCTAAAATTTTGGATATACCTTTTCCGATTCCCGCACATTTTGTTGTTCATCAATAAAACAGTTTTTGGACAAAAGTTACATTAGATTTTTCATTTTTCACGTTCTTCTTTTTTAGTTATTCCATAAATTAAAAAAAGATGCTTTGAATCACACATTAACGACATTGGAGGCACATAATAAATACACGAACGTTAATGGATTTCGCTTCTATTCTATTTAGCGCAAAGTATGGCGCAAATAAAAAGTTCGCCTTACTATTTCATTTACCATGAAAGTGCTTTTAAATTTTAATTGCGCGACAACGAGCCCCGCAACAGCAGCCGCGCATAAATAGAGCTTCGGTTTTACCACACAAGTTGCGTATATAGGGGATACCAGGGTAAAGCGAGCCTTGGGGTAAAGAGAGCTTTTTGATTTTATCTCACTGTTTTGAACTTTAGTGTTTAGAAAAATTTGAGAATATGCATTTTAAAAGTCTGCAACTATATGATAAAGTAATTTTCCATTTGTGTTCTCTGTTTTAAAATTAAAAAATAATAGCACTTTCGAGGTACGTGAGATGATTTTGGTCTTTCTTAAACATTTCATAATATCTATAAATATTGTTCATACTCAATTTTGCCAAGACACGTACTGAAGTCTAGAATATTTATGGGGGAAACAGTACCTGAAATTTGCAATTTATTCGAACCATTCCTTAAAAGCATGCTACTCCGTAAATGGTACGTACTCGGGGCAAAGTGAGCCTTGGATGATATAACATATTCGAGCATGTAGTTAAATAAAAATAAGAATTTTATCTGTTAGTAAGTAAGTTTTAATTATGTTATCATTTTAACTTTCTTAATTTCATGAATTAATTAGTCCAAATCAAATAAAAGTCGTATATTTGAATTTCTATCAAGTTTTCGATGATTTTGTTTTATAAATGTGTATAACATGTACAAATTTGTTAAAAGTATTCTTTTTAAACATATATTAAAAAAAATTAATTATATATTATATTTACTACTTAATAACTAAAAGCTCACTTTACCCCAAGTACGAGACAAAGTGAGACCAAATGAATTTTTTTATTATATTCAAAATTAAAAGTGGTTCTATTTAATTTAAGAGGTTAAAACTTTTAGATATCATTAATGAAAGTTCAAAGTATAGTTTGAAACTAATTGCAATGTCTTTAATTCATACATGTTCTTTATTTCGATCAATAAACTTTTTCAGGCTCACTTTGCCCCGGTCTCCCCTACCCTCGATGGACAAAATAACTTTGAATATGGCGGGTAGTTTTCGCTATGTGTTAAGAGGGTGTCAAAGTCAATTTGTATCCTCCCTACCTTACCGACCCGGTAATTCTAAAATATTGGCTATAATTAAAAGAATAAATTGAATTATGAAAAACTAAGAGGTCGTTGTTCTTCGTTGTGTAATTTTCTACCACTTTGCATACTTTCAAGTAAAAATTTTGCGGCTTATTAATAGTAATCAATTGTTCATACCTCAATTAAAAATTTGAGGTTAAGAATTCCGGCGGAAAATTGGAATGGTTTGATACCCTCTTAACTGGGATTTCGAAAGATTTATGCACCGTCTAATGCATAACCTTTCAAAGTCCCAGTTCACGTGTAGCGAAACAACCAAAATTTCCCCGCCATATTCAAAGTTATTTTGTCCGTCGAATGTACGTATACCCATTCATACACATTCTCGCCGAGCTTTGAAAACTAAAAACAAAACTGAAGTAAAAAAACCGCACTGTGAGAAGAGAGCGGAAAAAACGAGGCTCGAATGCGCGCGTAAAATGGGGTTTTCCTCTTAACGGGTTGACACGCATCCAGTTCCGAAGCTGCTTATTTCGCGTAACAATGGTGGTCGCTTACACGTGTGTGTATATATATATATACATACACGGAACCCGCAGACAATGCTAATTCCATTAGCCATTAGCGCGATATCTCGCCTCCCAAGCGCGTAAGCCCGAGAAAGAAATATCATTAGTCGGGAGAATAGAATGACAATTTCACACTGCAAGTTGTGAGGAGTGGGAGAGGCAGAGCTTTTCGGACGTACTCTGCGCCAGCTCGTTCGTTACTCCGGACGAGCTTCCGCCGCGTACTGAGGATTTATTTTCGTAAAAATTAGTGAGTCGAGAGTGTAGTATTTAACACTAAATTTGCATTTATTTTCTACAGATAGGTAGTTTGATGATTGCCGACAATCCTATGACAATTTTATTTGGAAGATTCAAAAATTTGATTTTTTGGTAAAGTTATCTTTGAATTTAATGTTCATCATTTACGACTTTTCTAAATAACATTTATATTTATAAAAGTGATCTTAAAAAAGCTTATTAAGGAAAAAAATAAGCTCTAATCTTTTAAAAATTAAAAATTCAAATTTAAATCACATCATGCGTAAAAGTAGATACGTAATTCCTTAGAAATAAAAACTACTCTCGTAATCGTGCATAAATGACAGCTCAGCACTCAAAGTAAAAGCTCATAATATGCTCAAGAAATTCACGGTCGGTAGCACACAAGCGACCCGACGCACTTTGCGCTCTAGGGTCTGCACAAAGAACTGTGCCGCGTTTTCACGCGCTACACTCGCAGAAGTACACACGCACCGGATTATCGGATTTTTATTAACGGTGCGCTGGCAGCCGACGCAGCGACGCGCCAAAGCCGACTATCGCGATAAAACTTTTGATGTTGAGACGGAGTGCAGGATAGTACGCAGAACAGAGTAGGAAATTAAGTAACTTTGATGAAACTTAATTAAAACCACAATTTTGATTTTTCATTTTTTAGAAAGCATATAATACTCGTATTTATGAATACTTTATTTCCCAGGTAAAAAATTATCCAGTTTTATCGAGGGCATCGATTATTTCCCATAGAAAACTAGAAAAATCTACATAATTCTCGATCATTTCCCACCAGGGTTACCACGAATAAAAGTAAAAAAGAAAGCGAAATTAAAAAGATAACAAAAGATTAAAATTCTTACTTGTTGCGAGATTTCGTTCTTTAAAAGCGTAGGTTTTACTTTTAAAATTGAGAAGCGTCTCTGTTGCGATAGAAAGGAATTTCGCGTTTGTAGGCACTATGGTGTACATCAGAAAGAAAATTAAATAGACGTTTAATTAAATGGTGCGTCGGACTGAGCGAAACGCTAAAAGAGATTTAAAAATGTTACATTTTTCATATCTTTTTAATGTTTTATGGGTACGCTTGCGAAGGAAACCGCTTTGATGCACGATTAGCGGCGTTATAAAGTTATCTCTAGGCCGAAAAGGAAATTATAATGGTGCAGGTGACAGTATAAATTTGCACTTCAATTGAGCGCACTTAATCCTTTAGTTTTGATGATAAGGATCGTTCAAAAAATTGTTTGCTGTGTTAACATACTTGCCCTTATTATTATTGGTATCATTAAGAATATAGTAAAAATACATTTGTTCTATAAATATCAAAATTCAGAACATCGTTATTGTGTAAAAGACATAATTATTTACGTTAATGACAGACTTAATGTTGGCTTGGCAATTTAATAGAAGAGCTTAATTATTTTCTGAAAAGAAAAACATCACTAAATCCCTGTAAGTGCCCTCAAGACTCTCGACTTAACCTCAAAATCATGTTTCTCTTAAATTTCGAGTGGCGCAGCAGCAGCAGCGTTTTAATGACTGTACGTCACTGCAGTATAGACTTTCCCGCAAGTAGTGCACAACATACGCCACGGCATTTTGTTCCCTCTTGCGCACACATGTCTTTCAGCGCTTTCTTTCGCTCTTTCTCTCTCTCTCTCTCTTTTCCCTCATCCCCGGGACTTTTGTTGCGATCGGCGCAGCCAAGCAAGCGCCGAGGAGGCTTTTTTTTCACCTTCTGCTCTAGTAGTCCAGTTGAAATACGAGTCGTGCCGCGCGCTCGCGCACGGATGAATTGACGCTCTAATTGGGACCATTCTCGAGGCAGACGAGTCGCGCATCGAGTATCGCGGTTCTCATTTTCGCAAGTAGCATGTGCGATGCACATTGTGCATTATAGGCGTTGTCGATGTGGTGCTGTTTTTTTGTTTGATTGTCGTGATATATTACAGACTGATATTCGTATTTATGAGATAAGGAACGAAAACTTTATTAAATAACATTTAATTTTTTCTTCATTCGATTATTGGAAGGTATCTTTTGGTATTTGTATTAAATATACTGCTAAGATTAGAAAAATCATATATCTCTGAATTTAGTATTATACTAATAATATAACATTTATAAAAAGATAGAAACCTCTTCATTTTTAAAGTCTATATGGTTTTTAATAATAATTCTAAAATAAATATGTGTATTATTTGATATTAATATTCAAATCATTATTCCGAACTATCTTCGGTTTCTCTCGCATGAATTCGAAATTATTGTATAATCGCAGAAATTGCCAGATTTGCCTTTCAATAAACCCATAATACAGCCATTAAACTCGCGTTTAACAAGCCCCAGACCTTCGCGAAATCGCAACCAATGTAATTCGCGCATTCAGGCGTAAAAAGTTGGAGCGTCCGGTGCTGCAGTAGCACCGCCGATAAACTCGAGTGGGAATTCAAGCGAAAAGTCATCAGTGCAGCATCTTTTTTCTTTTTCTTTATCATGTTCGATTCTATGCCCTTCCGGAATTTACTTCCAGCATCGCATTTATCGATACTTGATTAAGAGGAGGAGATATTGGAATACTGGCAAAAAAGGAATTCTATTAGCGGATATTTTATATACACATACATAATGCAATAATATGCATTTTGAAAACGCATTTAAGATAAAAGTAATTATATAAAAAAATATTAATTTTTTTAATTAAAATTTCCTTGAAATTACTCAAATCTTACCTACAGAGCAGTAATTAATTTTTGGTTGTATTTAATATATATTATTAAAGATGTAAAATCAAAATAATATTGTTCTTTATATATAACAATTCATCATTATAAAAAGTTTCACGCAAATATTTCACCGATTCTACGATTGCCATTCAAATAAATTTTCCAGGATTGACACTAGGCTGCATTCGATACTGTGTTCGACTGCCACTCATCAAAGAAGATAATAATACCTTAATTGTTTTACATAATTTTGGTCTATATATTTAATTACTTTCCATGATAAAAAATACCGTAAAAATCATAGTAAATGTAGGATGTCTGAACTTCATAGAAAAAAACTACTTTGATGAATGGTAACAATTACCGTTATTCAAAATAATTTTTATTATTCAGAAAGATATATTTCACCGCGAATCATGGCAACTTTTGAAGTCAGAATGCCTCACGTTTACAATGATTATTACGGTAACTTGTAGCAGAAAATTCTTTCTGTGTACGCTTCTTTATACATTGTTTAAGAATGAATCAGTGAACATTCACTGATTGTAAATGAATAGTCACGGATTCAAATAGTGCCAAGTTTACCACTGCGAAACTGTGAATAGCCACTGATATAATTAGTGAATAAAAGCTCACTGACTCAATTAGTGGCAAATGCGCTGATTTTATCAGTCAATTTTTAACAACATCGACAGAGGGATTCACTAGTTCATCAGTGAAATTTGAACTGTCTAATCAGTGGATTTTGACTGTTTGGGAAAATTTGAATTTACGCCCCCACGCTTACCTATATTAATTAGCTATTTATTACATTATACTTGAAATATAGTGATTATGGTAGAAACATATTAATTAAGAATACAATTAAATTCTTATATTAGAAAATTCTTTTCACGTTGGAGGGAATCGAGCTCTCGATCTTCTGCATGGCAATCGGACACCTTAACCGCTCACACGTAAAGACACTTACGTAGTACATTTTCGGAACTTGTATATATCATAATTTTACTAGTTTCATTTATTTAGATCTACGTGAAGTAGTTTTGATCTCAAAAAGAATTAGTAAGGTCAACAACATTCATGTAAGTAGTTACATAAAAAGGAAAAAAAACACGATTGTTGCTCGCTGTTACAAGATATAGCTACACGAACGCGCGTTCCATATATCAAATGATCGAGCTACGTGGTTCCTACCTGAGATTGGACGCCAAGGTAAAGAATAAGAAATTTCGAGTTTCCCGTAGAACGTCTCTCGCTCGCTCAATCGCTTCTCTCTCTCTCTTCGTGGCGAGCCAGCGAGCAAGCAAGAGAGCGAGATTGAGCGAGGAAGAAATCGAGCGCGAGCCACGATGGCTACTTAAAAGAGATTCGCCGAGGGTAACCTCGTGAATTATCGTCGCTCCGTTCCTTTTCTTTTTTCCTTCTTTTTCTTTCGCCAGAGTGTACCGGTACCCCCACCCCTCGACTTACGTAGCGCAGCCTCCTTCATTTGAAGCTCGATCGAGGTGGCGCGGACCGAGCCGCGCTGGAACTACCCGTTATATGCAGCGCGCTGGTAGAGGTAGGGAGCTTTATTAAAAAATGTTCTTCCTCTCTTCGTCTCTCTCTCGTTCTATACTAGTTCGCTCTGTCTCTCGTTGGAGGATATAATCTATCTTTTAATTATCAGAGTTGTGCCGCGCCCGCAATCATTCACACGGTGCTCTCGGAATATACTGATGAAAAAGATAATTGGAGGAATAGCGAAGGATGTGGAATAGATTTTTTAGCGCAGTACTTTGACGATATTTTAATTGTTAAAAAATTTATATTTCACTTAGGATAATTATCGCTTGAATATATATACTTTTCATTACATCATAAAATTCTATAGAATTCATATTTGTAATATTTTATCATCTTATACGTGTACCGTTTTTTAAAGAAGAATGTAAAATTGTAATAATGTATTATTTATTTCACTTACGTCCGCGACTGCGAATATCATTAAATTTCGAGTTAAATTTAGAATTGAAAAACTAAAAATTAATTAAAAGATCCTATATGCCTACTGCGAAAATTAAAACCCTGTACCGAAAAGTCAACGAAAAGAATTTTGACGTATCAAAGAACAAGAGCTCATGCCTCGAAATCTGTTGCTTTACAGTTTATTTACAAAGCCATCCGCGAATTTTCTAAAACCCTTCTCCTCGTAATTAAAACAACCATCATCGCAACAATATTACTCAAGAGAAAAGCTGTGCAAGTATAATGCGAGGCACGCAGTTCCCGCACAAGAAAATCTCTTTCCGCGTCTTAAACAAAGCCAACCGCGACGGCTAATACACACAGGCCCGCAACAAAGCCTGCAGAAAGAAATCCGAAGAAACAAGAGATCTCGAAACTTTAGCTCGTCGTAAATAAAAGAAAAAGAGGAAACGACTCGGCAATCCCATTGGCAAACTCGATTCAAAGTACATATCTCGGTCATAATACAGCCAAGACTCGCGCGCCACGCGGATTTGGGTTAGACTTTCGGCAAAGTCCGCGCACGAGGCCTCTCTCTCTTCTCAAAGACTTTTCGTCGCAGTAAAGTCGCGCGCTACTCTCGCGATGAAGTTTCCTTGCGGTCCTCGTTTCGACTCTCGCTCTCGCGCACTTCTGGCTTTGTGCGCGCGTCGAAGATCAAAAGATCCCCCCCCCCCCCCCCCGCGCGCGCGCACGAAGAATCTCGAGGAATTCATTTGCAGGCCGATCGCGCACTGCTGGCTTTTTAATGAAAAAATTCTCTCTTTACGCGGCGACGAGGACGACGACGACGGGCCGCGCACGAGAAGAATGCGTGCGCGGAGAGATCGTTTGATGAAAAAGAAAAGAGAGGCGAACTGCCGAGGTATGAATTTTACACGTGGCTGGATCGTTAGTGGCTACACAATGGGGGGAGCGGAACGGTGAACAAAGGTTGCGCGTTGCCAGTGATTTTTCTACTTTAGTGTGTCGGACTGCTGTGTGCACGCGTTGTTGCCGGGAGAGATACAAGAGGGACCAGCCTCGACTTTGTCCGTGTGCCGGAAAAGGCCGAGGGGCCGGCGGAAATTCGATGAATTATTGAAGCGTTGATTTATTTCGATGAAAGTTACGGAGATGCTGGAATTGTTGAACTGGCATTTCCTGAGTTTATGGAAAAGTTGTAGAGAACTTCATTTATAATAAGTCATGTTAGTCATTACTAATGCATATATTCACTATTATTTATTCCAAGGTTAAGGATTAGCGTTTTAAAAAATAATTAACAACATTATAGAATATATATCAATAAAGATGGAACTGTCAAATAATTGAAAGGTTTATAACAATAGTCATAAAACAGACAAGTAGGAACTGTGTAATGAACCAGTATTTATTGTTATGTACTATGAGAGATGTAATATGGGAAATCACGTTGGGATGAGTAGTAAAGTACTCTATAGGCATAAAAAGTCAATATAGACATACAGAATATGCAACGATGGAGCAAGGACGGAGTGTAAAAGTAAGAGGAAACTTGGCAAGCAAGAAGAAAATAGGGTGACTGCACGAGAAAAGTAGAGAGAAGAAAATGAAAGGGGACCCGGGAAAATAATTTGAGTGTTGTTTACGCGCACAAGCGCCGGACGGGGACGTCAAAGGTATCGCGGGACCGTGCGATTTGCACTGCGACCGTCGTGAATTTCTGCTCGGCCCTTTCATCTATTTTTCAAAAGCTACGCTTCTCGCGCATCTTCTCTCTATATGTCAAGTCTCTTAAAAACATTACTATTTGAAATTACGTACTTTGAGAATTGCACTTGATTTTTGAAGTACCGTATGTTTTCTACATATTATTTATGAATAAAGTTTAAATTATAATTAAAACTTTCACATATGCACTTACTTACTGCTGTCGAAATTGTTATATGTTGCAATTTCACGCTGAGCTTGTTTTCGAACAGCTATAACCTTCAAGTACTGTAATTTAGGGCAATATTATAACGTTTTATGGAGCTGCAGAGTGTTGCCGTATAATTTGAAGTTGTTAATGGTTAATTTCCACATTATACGTAAGTACAACGCCTGCAGAATATGATGGTTAGCTCAGCCAAGCTGGCACTGACCATAGTGCGAAAGAGAAAAATGTCGTAATACCGCCACAGAAATAAAGTATAATGAATTGGGATTTAGCGACATATTGCTTCCTTAAAATCTTACAAATGATAATTTCAGAATTTTATGAAAATTGTACGTTGTTAAAGTATCCTCAGTTATAAAGTATAATGAATTGAAACTTCATTTAGCGACATATTGCTTTCTTAGAATATCAAAAATTGTAATTTCAGAATTTTAGGAAAAATATACGCTACTAACTTAGTACTCTCAGTAATAAAGTATAATGATTTGACATTTAACGAGATATTTCTTCCATAAGACGTATATATTTACAATGTATAAGCATCGCATGTTTCTTAGGATATTTAAGCATATTTTTTAGCATGTTCTCAAATGTAGTATCACGTTTGTTTCTTATACGATCACTTTTACATAATAAACATTACTTAATTAGAGACATACTACATATGTCTAACAATTTTGTCTATTATACTTACCAAGTAATTTGTTGTTTCTATAAAGTGATTTTTTAAATTTACTAACCTATTTGTTAAATTAACAAATTACTTGGTAAGTGTAATAAAAAAATAGTTAGTGCGTATTTTACCAAGTGACTTTGTTAAATGAACAAAGCATTTTTTTCCGTGCAGGATACACTAGATACTCGCAGTAGAAAAAACTATATTTATGAAGTTTTTGAAAGTGCTGTTTGTAAATTTGAAGCCATTTCCAAAGTCAACGTCCCCCTAAGGAATGAAAATAGGGATTGAGTATGAAAGGTTCGTTTATGTACAGTGTGGCAGTAATGGAGCAATAAATGGTTGTTTCTCACAATCATTTCAAGTATATCTTTTCCATATAGGTACACATCTAACTGTCAATTCCATTAGCATCTAATTATCAAAATCCTTCACATACATTTTCTACATATCACACGTGTATATTTTCTCATAAAAAACACTACATATATCCATATTTCAGCCCAGATACTCCGAGATAAGGTCGCAGCGGTATAAGCTGCGCGAGGTCGATTAACAGCGAGAGAGAGAGAGAGAGAGAGAGAGAGAGAGAGAGAGAGAGAGAGAGAGAGAGAGAGAGAGAGAGAGAGAGAGCAAGAGCATCATCAGCTAATTTTACAGGCTTTTAGGTAAATCAGCACCCCGCAGCCCCCGTCGCTTATATACACACGCAGCGAGCCGTATCTAGCCTCTCTCTCTCTCTCTCTCTCTCTCGTTATATGATAGCTATATCTCCGGCGCTGATGCGCTACTGCGCTAATAAAGCGAATCGAATTTCGAAAACAGGCCACCGGTTATCGCGCGCGCTGCAGCAGCAGCAGCAGCAGCAGCTGAGAGAGACAGAGAATTCACAGCGTGTTACTGACAAATCTCTCTCTCTCTCTCTCTCTCTCTCTCTCTCTCGACTCGCGACCTACCTCCAGGGGCTGCTGTTGTTCACTCGAGCGATGCAGAGCGCGAAATGGAGAGAGAGAGAGAGAGAGAGAGACAGATAGGTAGCTTCCTCGATTCGCGTTCTATATACACCTCTGTCTTTATGCCGCCGCCGCTCTCCTCGCTTTGTCCCGCTCTATCTCTCTATCTCTGTGCGCCGCGTCGTCTCTCTTATCGTTGTAGCATTGTGTGTGAGAGAGAGAGAGAGAGAGGAGAGCTTCTTAATCAGCTATCACCTTGCCGTCTCTTTTGCCAGTCCATTCGACCGACTGATGCGAGTATCTCTCTCTCTCTCTCTCTGTTTCTCCGAAGTGCTATTATGCTGCTCGCTTTCTTCTCGCGCTCCCGCGTCTCTCCTCTTCCTTTGCCGGGTTTTCGCATCTGGCCGATCTTTTCCGGTCTGATTGCGCCCTAATAAATGTCTTTCTCTCGGATTAGTGTGGAAATTTCGGGGACGGGGGAGCTTTAAAAGACGCGCGTCTTCCGCGTGTCTTTCATTGCTATTTCAGGGATACCGGGAACTTCGGCGACGTTTCTTCGAATATATTTCCGTAATTCGAGCCTCAAGAGTGATGGGGCTTTAATGCGTCTTATTTTTAGCTCTGATAAAGGAGTCGTTTATCTTATCTTTAACAGGGCAGCTCTTCTTTTATTGCAAAGACCTTTGTTATTCTTAGCAATATTTTAAAGCGGATGATTAGTTCGAGATGTGTAGAATTTATTCAACGGTGATGTTTACGATATTTATGCGCGTTTAATACAACAGGAATCCTACTTTGTAAAGTACGTAATGTTATTCTCTATAACGATCGAAAACGCAATTAACTTAATTGTTCATGCGAAAAAATCATTAAATATATACTTATAAATTAATCGAAGCAATAATTGAAACAATGAATTGTTATTTTAACAACAGTTCAATGACTAATTAGGTATTTTCCTCGGGTTTCAAATTTTATTCGTAATTTTATAAGTACATTTGTGTACATATAAATTAAATTAAATTATTATTGGTATAAATTCACCTGCCAATTGCACATGATTTTCCATATTTATAATGCACACAATATATACTTTGTAATTAAAATTTATATGAACAGTTTAAAATTTGTACGACCTGTACTCTGTATTTCGTAAGACTGCGGGCAAAGAGCGTTTCATAAAGAAAATTCAATTGTAAACGTCAATTGATCACCCAAACTACACGAATTACACCGAAAACTTTCAGTACACTAAAAATATAGCAACAATGATAGAACAGTCAAAAAAACACTAAGCTCCCTAACATAAAACCTTATTCAAAGCTGCGCTGCGAAGCTCGCATTAGAAAGCAAAACTTCTCCCGCCCCCCGCGAAAAAAAGAAGAAAACTCGCAAAATTAGAATAGCCATGCAGTTAGCTCGGGTGCAAGTCACTCGCACACACAAGTGAAGTCCGTAAAAGCGATAAAAAGAATATCCAGGCGGCAGCAGCAATTACGCGCACGGTACACATCCATTTTTATTAGCCCGTTAACTCTCTTCTCTCTTAAGTGGCGTGAAGCAGTGTTGGGTATATCTTCGAATGCTTAGTTACAGCCGGCGGGAGCCGCTAGCCGGCAGTTAACGATTTCAACCCGATATCGCGGCAGCAGCAGCGGCGGCTCTTCGCCCTCTCGAATATCTCCGCGATTCAGTTAGCTCCGGATTGCAGCGCCGAGGCGGTGTTCCACCAACCGATCATTCGAGAGTCGAGTCTCTAACGAACTGAATGCCTATTTGTATCGTCGCTCTCTCTCTCTATCTCTCTCTCTCTGCTGCAGAGATAGTTAGAGAGAGAGACTATGGATCTCACCGAATGACCGGATTATTTATGCTCGATCGCTCGGAAGATTCGCCTTGTTCCGGCTGCCATCGCCCTGGCTATATTGCTGGAGAACTTAAGGTGAAGCCGGAGAGAGGAAGTGCGAGAGAGAGAGAGAGAGAGGGAAATCGTCACCGGAAGTACGGACAAAGAGATCGAGAGATATCGAGAGAGAGAGAGAGAGAGAAAAGTGAAACGGAGAGAGAGAAAAAAGAGGAGAAAAGCGGAATAAGCGGAGAGCGGATTCTCTCACCTAGCGCGCGGCAGCTCTTATCGGCCGAACTTCCGTCGCGTCTAAGACCCATTAGAATCGGATCACGTCCGTCGGCTACCATTTTATCTTCGACTTTTTAGCGAAAGAAAATCATCCCACTCCTTTTGCCATCGAGTTCGTTAACGGCTTAAATATTTCACCTGCAGACTTTCTTATGTTGTCGCTTGCGGAAGCTTTTTTATTACCGGTTCGTGGTTGAAATCGCAGATGCGCCAGTGTGTAATTCCTCTCGTACTCATTAAGGTTAAATTCTATATTTTTTTCTCAAGTATTTAAGCCATTACAAAAGCTTACAAGAGTTTTAACGATTAAAACTTTTTATCAGAAAAAATATACGTACGATAATAAAAATCTAAAATTTTTCTGAATGAAATTTGTGAAACTAACGACCAATGCTTTAATTCAGTATTTTATAAAGAAATATATTTAACATGATGTTATTTAACGTGGAAAGAGATGACTCGTCTACTTTAATGCAGAGAAAGAAGGCGTCTAAAAATAAACAAACAAGGAAAATTCCGTTTCTAATGACAGCGTGGCGCGTCGGTGTGAGGTAATTCTTGTATCCAGTTTCATCCTCCGAGCGTTAGCGCACAATGTACCCCGGGATATTTACCGATTTTTCTTGGAGCAAACGGGAAAAGAGAAGCCGAGCGAGAGAAGAAAGCGCGCCGAGGAGGAGTCTATGTGGGTCAAGAATAGCTTCAGTAGAAACAGACGTTTTATATCCGACAGTTAAAGAGCGAGGGAGGAGCACGTTCGCGCGGCGATGGAAAATAATGCGGAATTACACGATTTTTTTTCTCTTTTTCAAGCTTGCGCTCGAGCTGTTTTTCGTGCAAAGTGCTTTTTCATTTGACCAATTTCAGAGCTCGACGAGTCTATAGTTTCGCAGGCAATCGGATATTTTGTAATGAAGCGAAATTTTAATTTACAAAGGATAAGGCTTAATATTCCAGTCTGGATTGAACGGTAATTAAGAGAATTTAAATACAGATTACTGTAAATCACTTACATAAAACATAATATCTCATGTGATTATTATAACATAAAATGATAATTTATTTAAAAGTACAAAATTGATTAGTTACCATTTAATTAGAGAATTGTTACAATATTTGCAGGACACTTGTTTTTAAATGTAATCAATTCTCAATTTCACAACTATTATTTAAAAATAACATATCTCGTCCAATATCCATTAACACCAATTGCAACGAATCACTTTACCGGCGCAAATGGAATCTCTCTCCCCAAACAGACAGCTCAAACCCCAATAAAAGACAACATCAAACAACTCCGAAAAATTGCCGTACAAGTAAACAAGATGAAAATTCATGCAGCACTCGCGCGCAGCAAGGACAAACATCCGCATGACTGTGTACACCCACGAAGAAATACATCCAAAAACAGAATAAGAGACAGACAGAGGCCAAAGGGGGCCACAAAGCGAGCGAGATTGAAGCAGAGACTAGTAGAAGGGACAGAAAACAAAGCGGGCGCAGAGAGGAGCGCAGCGATTGTTTCCGTACAGCACTGGAGAGAGAGAGATAGAGTCAGAGAGAAACCGTCAATCGAAGCCGCTTAGCGGCGCCGGTAATCCGGCCTGCCGAACAACTGCCCCCCTCTCTCATTGTCTTGCGCGCACACACACGCGCGCGCGCGCGCGCTCTGTCTGGCCGCACAACGGCTCTTTCTACTGCGGCCGATCGGCCGGCTGCTGCTCCGACATAGGTAGCCAACTCATTTCGGATGCGAGCGCGCGCCAGGGCCTTTTCGCGCGCGCGCGCGCGCGAGGGTGTGCCTGCACGCTGGCCGAAGCTGCACGTGCTCGCAGAGGGATGCCGGTGATGAGGGAAAATGGACTTTTGGATCGAAGCTGCTGGGAGGATTTGGATTCGATCAGCTGGTCGTTCGGGTTTCATTGGGTTGGGTAGTACGTGACTTTTGGGAGGGTCAGTGAAAAATGGTAGATGGGTTCGTTATAGCATGGGATGTTTTTCTGTTTAGTTGTTTTGGAGGTATAAGTAAATATATGTTGGAAGAAATAAAAAAGTGGAGTGAATAGATTTTTAATTTATTACTGATCGATTGCCGTTATACAATTATGAAGCCATCGATCTTTTTTTACTTCATTTCTGATAAATTAAGTGAATAAATGAATAAGAATTACTCTTTTAGTGGTTAACTTTTGGACACTTTCTATCTTCCTGGTCAGAAATATTTATAAAAAATACAATATGTGAGCTACAATTATTTTAGATGAATTAAGATTTTTTTAAAATACTAATTTAATCATTTTAATAAATTAAGGCCACGAGAGCATAAAAATTGGAGTCAACAGCGTCTTTCTTTATGTTTTAAAATTACACTGTTTCTGTATATAATACACGTATCAATTAGTGAAATGAATTTATTTATAAATAAATATTTGATTCACTGAAAGTAGAATTAAATTCCAACTTTATAATTATAAAATATCTAGTGAATGTAAATAGATTTCTTTCTTATTCTGAGACGTGAACCTGAACTTGTTTATTTCATAAATTTAATATGTAAATAATATTTTTTACTCACACGCTTTAATATGGAATTTTCATTGTGAGTAAAAATTCGCACAACAAATCTATTTGAATGCATGATAATTTAAAAAATTTTTGAATTAATGATGACTCAGAGGTACACAATAGAAAAAAATCTTAAATGCAACTTTTAAAAATACAGAGAGGCCCATACATCCATTAAGATTTTAAAAAAATCCCTCTCCTCATTACTATCTTAATAACGATTCATTTTCAGCGGGAAGAGTCCACGTAGCAGGAAAAATTGGAAGCTCTCCAAATTGCCGCGAGCGATCATTCTTTTTAAAACGACTTTCTTAAAAAATTTAACTCCCCTTACCCCGCCTTTCGTCAAGCAGTTACTCGAGCCTCGTCTCATCATAATTCTCATAATGCACTTGTAAAAGCTTCTCGTCTCGCTCTCGCTCGAGCCGCTCTCTCGCGCACCAGTCAGTTTTACGTCCGACGTTGTAAAGTACGCCGGCGTAAAGTATGATGCAACGAGCACGCGCAAAATATTCCGCCGGGAAATAATTTTATGTTGTTGTGTTAGGATACACCGGTGACCTATCGCGCTTAACTGAGATGATAAAAGTAGTAGACCACTATAAAGTTTGATAGTTTATTAGCGTTGCACTCTATCAAACGTTTTATATTTAAAAACCCATAAATTCGTAAAATTAAGTTTTCTTGATTAAAAAAGCTTACTTTAGTCGTAAAAAAGTATTTTCGATCATGAATGTCAACGATTATTCATTAATTTACTAAATGAAACTGATCAAAATACCAAACCGCACATTAGAGTAATTTAGATTGTCTAGAGCAACTACGTAATCATATTTGCATGCACGAAAATGCATTTGAATAGATTAGATCAAAATCCGTATTCGATCCTATCCTCTCATAATAACTATACGCTAACGCACGCAATTAGACGTTGTCGTGCGGTATAATTCCGACCGACCATTATTCATGAAAATTGACTCAACGAACGCGTATCTCCATATAATTTATACGCAAACCGTACTCTCTTCGAATTTCTTATACCAAAAACATCTATTATATAACCCCCTATTTGCCCTGAATTGTGCTCACTACGTTTCTGTAAACAGTATGAAATTGAAGTAGTAAGTTTATAGCGTGATAGTAAGTTGATAAACGTAACATTAAGCAACTGGTAATATAAAACTTGAAATAATATAAGCAATGTAACATCGACATTACTTTTTCTACTACGGATTAAATATCATCTAACTAGACTATAATATAATTGATTAAATAAGGATTTGTATGCAATTTTAATAATTGTTTTTTTTTTAATAAAAATAATGAATATGAGGTTAATAATTCCCTATTCCTTATTGTCATAGTTTCTGCATGAACCTATATCGCTTGCTTCATTGTCTCAACTTAATGTGGTTGTTACATGGTTAGTATACAAGCTGTGAAAAATGATATCATAAAAACAGGTACCATTGTGCAAACACCATATCTCTTAAATATTTTGCCAGTTTTGTTCTGACTTTCGTACACAACGGCTATACTGTAAAATGTTAAAATTCTGAAATCGACTCTGGGCCCTCTAAATAATGTGTACTTGAGAGATATTTGTACATGAAGGTTAATAAGAAATCCTCTCAAAAACGCACAATTTTTTTTTAAATTTTTTGAAAGTCCCGAAATATCCACACTGACAAAACCCTGACTTTAGCACACAATGAAAATGCATCCACCCCCAAAAAGCATCCTACCCCGCGCCATTAAATAACCACTCTAAAAAGAAGCAAAACACGGAATAAACAGCAGCAGCAGCAGCAGCAGTAGCAGAAGCTTGTCCTCCTTTTCCTAAAACGTCCCGAGCACTTTTCCGCTCGCGCAGGCGCCAGCAAACAAAAGCCGCGCCGGCGGGTCCAAGGCGTCGCGGATTTAACGAGTTGGGCTGCTGGCGCTGCAGTGTTAGCAACTCGGATGATGCGCGCGAGCGGCGCGTTTACTTTGTTCGCGAGGGCGCATTAGGGCCACTCGAGGGAGAGCGCTCGCGTATATTTCATCCACTTTTCTCTCTGTGCGTCCCTCTCCCTCTCCCTATCTCGCGTTAACTCGGCTCGCGCGAGCCGCGCGCTATATACACGCAAACTTCCGAGCGCGCTGCAACTTGTCTCGTTTTCTCTCTACGTGCGCTCGCCCGGCTTTATCCGCGGCTGCACGGCTCGCGCTTCTGTTTTTATCCAGCTCGCGGTGCGCACTAGTTACAAGCACTTGTTCTAATTGCGTTTTTACCCGTGTTCAGCGCGACGATATTCTGCATTTATTTAGCTTTCAGGATTTCTCTTTTTTTTGGGGGGGGGGAGACTGTTTTCAGGTTTTAATGATCGTAATGACGTGGCGTATGGGGTAAGATGACGGCTGGAGTGACTTTTCAGCGTACAGGTGCGGGCTGGGGGTTTTTAGAATAGAAAATAGGACAGACTTGCGTTACTGTAGGAGATGGAGTCATCAGCTGTAGTTAACAAGTGTAAGTGTTGAAGAGTGAAGAAATAAAAAGGCGCGTTGAAGAATAATTTGAAACTATTGACAATAGTCGAAGTAAATTAATACAAATATAGTTTGTACTCTACAAACTATAGTTTGCATTCATTGTGAAAACCATTCGTAAAAATGATGATTTTTTCAATTTTTCATTGATTATATATAAAGAATTTATATTGTTGGGAATACTTCTTTTATAGATAAACGACTAGGTTTGCTTCATTTAAAATTAATTCGAATACTATCGATGTCCTCCAGTCAATGTTATCGAAGCCCTAACTTTGGGTGATAAAATACTTCCCGCGCATGATAAATTGATACGCTTAAAATTCTGTTGGATGAACTTAGCAATTAATAACTATTTATAACTTTATTGGTTATTTACTGGTTAATGATTTTTATTGATGATTTTAAAACATTTAAAACTGTAAATTGTCCGACATTTAGTGAGAAATATTATTTTAAAACATATTAGAATTTTGAATCATAATGAATCATAAAAAGGAAAAATTAAGTTTTTAAATTACACTGAGAGATTTCCCTAAATAATTAAAACGTTCATTATCACTAACGTATTCTTAAACCACCCAGAACTGAACAAAAATGTAGAAAATCATATTTCTATAAGTCTAATCCTCTCCTCTTTTCGTCCAGCTAGCTTATTCGTCTCGTGTCGTCGTCGTCCTCCTCCTTCTGATCCTCCCTCCCTCCTCCATACCCTTTCTTTTCCCCTCACTCGTCCTGCTTCTTTCGCTTAGCCAGCGAAAATCTCTTTTTCCATTCTACCATGGACAGAACAGAGCGGATTCTGTTTAGCGTCCGCGTCCTACGCCCGATCTTGAACTCTTCAAAAAAGACTGTCGCTATTTTCACGGAGCATTTACCCCGGTGTGGCGTGAGCACCGATATGCGCGCGTGTGTGTGTACCAGACCACGGGCATAATCGCGCGTCGAACGAGCGTATAAAAGTTTATACGGCAAAACGATACCGATCGAAGGGACGTTGCAGGCATAGGCACCTTTGCGCTTATAAGAGAGCTCTTAAAACGTAAAAGAGGATTTGTGAACTTGTATGGTTACGCCGTTTGATGTGTTTTGACATTGGTGCAACTCGGGATTTTAGTTTGTTTATAAATGAGAATGATATAAATTAGACTTGCGTGTTTACTCTAGACTTAATCATTGTATATCTAATAATTATAGACTAAAATTGAGTAATGATGTAAACAACAATAAAAATTAAGTAAAGATGTATTTGTAAGTAGATGCAGGTCGGGTATGGCAAGACGTGGTTAATTAACATAAATCTCACTGAGACGATAATTCAATATTCGCTGAAGTAATCCAGGTAAATCAGCTAAATCCAGTCATATTTATCTTTATTCTAGGCAAATAGTTTTCTCAATGTTTGATATACTTTTGTCGGATTTTTCTGCACGCTTTAAACAGAATTTCCATTATCGTAATTTTTTAATAAACTTACTGAAAACTGAGTGCTTAAATAAGCTTTTATTTACAGACATATCCAGTAAATGTAATTCCCCAACTGTCGAACAAAGGACGCACAAAAGGAATAACAATCTTAATTGCACAACTCCCGAGATCTCGAATACACAATCAAAACTTATAATAGCTTCTGAAATTCATTTCCCTCTGGTTACAGGTGCAGGAGTGCAGCTTTAAGCGTTGATTAATTAAAAGGGCCACCATGGCGCCACAATAAGACGACGACTACGGCTACGACGACGACGACGATGGCTCCGCACCGTGTAAATAAAGGACAGAACGGGAGCAAGCGAGCGAAAGATAGAGAGAGACAGAGAGACGGAGAGCCAGCGGAAGATAAATAAAGGGAGCGGGGAAGACAATCGCTGGCGCTGCAGCAGCAGCAGAGTCTAAAAGTGCCCAATGACCTGAAAGCATTTCTGGAACTTAATGCATCGCGCGCTCGCGGCGCTTGTTTATTTCTCCCGCGCCAGCGCAGTTGTAGTTCCCGGAATTCGACGTCGCAATATTATACACACGCACACGTACACGACGCTGTGGTAAACTGCACAGGTCGGGGAGACCATTACATATAGAGAAGAGACTCCTTCGTGGATTTTGCCCCCGCGAAGAGCGATTACACGAGGCAAGTCACGTGAACCAAGGCGATTAAAGACCGCCAGCGGCTCTTTGAGGCTCGATGATGCGTGAAGCGCACGATACCGAAAGTTCTTGCGCGCGGGCGCGCGTGTACATTCGATCTATGTGCGCCGCGCACTCGTCCTATATATAACGACGTGGTGGTGGTTGTTGTTGTTGTTGTGAATGGCGAGGCGCCGCGATGTATACAGTCGATCGTTTCGCCGGTGCGAGGCAAGCGGAAGGATATACAATCGAGGGCGCCGTTTGTCAATCGCACGTGAAATTAATTCGGCTACTGTTGCGCGTGCGTTGCCGAGAGTCTGGCGAGCTTCCCATCCCGTGTCTGCGGAGGCAGAATCAATGGTATTCCTAGGCGGTGCATTGGCTGATTGAGGGTATCTTTGGCATTTGATTATTTGAATGGGATCGCCTAGGGGGAGCCGACGGTAGCGCAACTGCTGTTAGCGGTTTATTTGGAATGCTTATTTTGTGAATCGTGTGCGCATTTAAATGTTGTAGATGTTAGATTTACGTTAGATGCAATTGATTGATGGGGTGTTTTTTATTAAACGACGTGTTTTCTTTTAAAATATACTTCATTAAATGATCCATCGAGCTATGGCGAATATTTTTGACTGTAAAATAATGGTTTTTAATCAACTGTACTTAATATAACTTTCTTATTCACAGCGG
Organism: Gastracanthus pulcherrimus; assembly: GCA_949152435.1. Taxonomy (NCBI): domain Eukaryota; kingdom Metazoa; phylum Arthropoda; class Insecta; order Hymenoptera; family Pteromalidae; genus Gastracanthus; species Gastracanthus pulcherrimus. Next base: position 152,152,304 of record OX424574.1, on the reverse strand, counting down.
AAAAGTGTGTAAACTTTTAAGTGTGTTATATAAATTTCCTACGCTTGAACTTTGTCAATAAGTTCTAAAAGACAATAAAAAGTTTATACGTTTACGTTGAATATAAACAGGTACTTATTCGTAGTAACGTTTACTCACTATGAAAAAGACCTTAAAAAGTCTTCGAATCGCTCTATACCTGCGTACATCGTCGAAACAACTTTGAACGACGAATCAGCCGTAAACGGCCTCCGAAACACAGGTCCCACGTAACACACACTTCACCACGAGAAGTAGCCCGCCAACTCCGCGGAACGTTACAATTCACGAGGCCCGAATCATCCGGCGCAAAGCCGGACCGAGCGCAATTCCAAAATACTTGGCGAATTCGAGTACGCTAGGTACCGTGAACGCGAGCCTTGCACGAATCTCCTAACCTCTCTCTCACTCCTCCTTGCATCCTCGACTAAAACGGATTAGGCTATATGCACGGCGTGCGAGGCTACATCTCGAAAGTCGCGGCGCAACTCCATTAAACTACAACGCCGTGAGAGAGAGAGAGAGAGAGCGCATAGCATCGCATCGCCCGAGGAGCTTCCTTCCGGCAGCCGGTATATATATGGGCGTACAGGTAGGCGAGTGCGTAATTAAATCTCGTAATTGGGATTATTCGGGGTTGGCGGGAGAGAGAGAGAGACGCGATTACCCGCGCGTTACCAGGAGCGGACTCGATGCCGAGCGTCCTCCGAAGAGAGAGAGAGAGAGGAGAGAGAGAGAGGCTGCAGCACTCAAGGCGAGGTTTGAGCCGTATATCGGGACGTAGCCTAGTTCGGCGTCTCAAACGGCGGACACGCTTACGAGGATGTGCACTTAAGCCCGGCTGCGGGAACTGGAGTGCGGCGCGTGTGTACACGTCAATCGGCGCGGAGGACGCGCGTTTCGAGTTGCCGTCTATAGGGGGTTGGGGGGGGGGTGGTCTAGTGTCTTTGTGCAGCGTGGGGAATCGCAACTGTCAATCGAATTAGCCGGGATTAGGACAGAATGAGATTGATGCGGCGCGCGAGTGTTCATGAATAAGGTGTCGAAGTTGCTGGACACGCAGTGGATGACAAAGAGGGATGGAGTGTACTTTGAGAAAGTTGGGTGGACGTGTTAGTAATGGACAGAATTTGGATAGTTTTAATTTATGTTTGTAAAAATAAGGTGATTGTTTACTTGTTATTTTGCAAGATTCAATATTGGGATATAGGTATGCCCTGTTGGTATATATGTATGCTGTTTCCAATATTATCCACAACGTACTTGGAAACTACTTCGAAGATAGTTTGAAATGCAGATTAGACGTAGGCTTGGGAACGTATCCTGTATTAAATCACGTCACCTATCAAGAGTTTACTGAGTTCAATCCGTACTTCAATTATATCCAAATGATAATCTTACTTACGGCCTCAATATTCTTTAAAGTACGTTTAAGACAAAAAATAATACAAATTTTCCTATAAATTTATGTTATACAACGATTAAGCTGTCTACATTGAAATCTAGAGAGGGAGACAAATGAACGGATAGAAACTGAGATGGATCAAATTACAAGATCGAGATCTTGACGCATAGAACGACGCGCGAGAAAGCGAGAGAATCTCTGCGGAATTGCGAGATCCCGACTCTTGATAATTTCTCTATTTGCAGAATAATTCGTAAGATTACGCTTGACACTGACAGCTGGAATAGTTATTCGCCCTTCCTCCAGGGTACTTAATTCCAATTTAATCAGTGTATACATTATACAATACGAATTTTGAAATTTACAATGTTTTGATCTCTTACCAAATGATGATCCAATATTACCCGTATAATTTTCTCTCAATAACATGTAAAAATTTGTCTCCACCGATGAACCTCTCCAACCCAAAAACTCATTCACCAACATCGTGAATTCATAAACAAAATAAATCTCCCCCAACTGATTACCGATTTTCCAAGCAAAATATCTCATTCATGTAAAACGCAGGGTCTGGCGGAGCGCGCGCGCGAAGCAGCAGCGATATTAAATTTCTGCACTCGCGGCGTAACTTCGTTGGCGCCGATATTGAATCACGTCCATCATTGTCGTGCCTTATAAATCTTTTAATTAAATACAAAAAGAAGGAAAAAAAAATAGCGCGCGGGCGCCGAGAGGAAAAATGGGAGGAAACGAGGCACATCACGGCATCGGCGCCCGTAATCCGAGGCACGGCGTGAGCTGGAATTGAATGAAGGTAAAAAAAAGAGGCGGCAGCAGCGGGGGATGAGATTCGAGAGAAAAAGAGCGACAGAGAGAGGGGAGATAAAGTCGAAGCTGCTGGCCGCCTTCGAGCGAACCGTACTTACATCCTCCCCGTGCAGACGTCTAGATGTCCCAAGGTCAACCAACCTACGCGACGATCAATGCGCAAAGCATCGCCAACTTTGTTCCCGCGCCCGCTCGTGTGTACAAAGTTGCTCAGCTTTGGGTGCGCGCGTTGTAGAGGACAAACTCCGGCGCACTCGCGCGGGGTTATTTAAATTTAATAATTCGCTAACGACCTTCGCTTACGCCCAGAAACTTGGCGGATTAAAGAATCTTCTTCAAAGGGTGGGTGGCTGAGGCAGGGGGGTTGATTGATCGTAATTTCAGAGACTGTATAATCCCCGCGACGGGTTGAAGAGATTTAGAAGGATTAATTCTATGCAGCTGCGATCAATCAAATTCTCTTAAGGAGTGTTCCGGACTCTGCCTCCCTCTGCCTTGGCAATGTCGGATGCGCTTTATGTTTCCGTGGGAGGAATTTCTTACCGTTGAGAATGGATTACACTTGACTTTTTATTACTCTCTTGGGATAAGTTTAATTGGAGAAAAAGGTCAGTTTTATTTTTGGTATCAAACCCGCTTGCGTAATTCTTAGGGTAGTAAGGTAGTATTTGCACGAGCGTGGAAATCAAGGGAATTACATGAAATGGAAACGTATATTATATACTTTTTTAGTTTAGATATTTAAAATACTTTTTAACAAGAGAATTTAAGAAAAAAGTAAGCTAAATTATTATCAAAACTTGAAATTTACTTTCAAAATTGTGAATCGTGAAACGTTTGCAGAAATCATTTATCCTTCAAGTTGAAAATGGAACAAAATCGCGAATTAAAGAATTTCAACAGCTTTAAAAGTTTAGATATTATTCATAAACATACTTTAGAATCTGTAAAATCTATAAAAAGAATTATGGAGCTCACTGAGCACCGGCACAATACATAAATTATAAATTTCAAGTTCTACTTCAAAAAACCGTTTCATAACACATTTGAAAACAACTGCTCATCAAAATACATCGGTCCGAGAGTATTCATTACTTATTCAGCTGACTTAATCAAGTCCAGGCTTAGTTCAAAGCTAAATATTATCTCGGCTCTCGTGTACAGAAACGTGAAATATTCGAAAATAAACCAAGCCCGCGCGTCGACGAAATTAGTCACGAGCCTCGCCGTCACTCGTTCTCCAAAGTACACTCGCGCGCAGCTGCGGCCAATAGGCAGCCGAGTCTCCTCGAATTACAATTACAAAGGCATATAACTGCGTCAACTCGAAGCATCGTATACTTTGAGCAAAAGCCCGCGCGTAGAGGCGCCTATTACCTATAGCTCTCCTCAAACAACGAGAACGCACTGCTCTGACATCATCGTCGTATCGTCGGTACGTGCTCGAGACTGCATCGCAAAAATCCATCCGCATCGCGGATAGAGATAGAGGGAGACATATAGAGAAAAGACCGACGAGCTGCTGCACACTTGGCAGCGCTGCAGCCGCCTCGAATAATAAATTCGTTATATTCCCGGCGCACTTGACGTGTTCGCGGCTTCCGGAATATATATATGTAGAAGAAAGCGCGCGAGAATTCAAATCGAAGACGACGTTTCGGGGAAGCCTCCAATAACGCGGAATGTGAGTATATATATATATGTGTGTACGTCAGCCTGGATCCTCGATCGTGGGTAGATATATATGTACGTAGGACGGGGAAAATCTCGAGAAAATTGAAGAGCTAACGGCTGCTCGTCGCTCTCTACTCGGGGGGCTAGAGCGCGGCGGCAGCTTGACGGCTCCCAAGGAGAATTTATATATCATCGCGTGTGGGTATATGGGAGACTTTGCGCCTCGAGCGTGGTGTAAGAGAACGAAGACGGAGGTGAGATTCGAGCTGCCGCAAGGCTCGACGGATAGCGAGGATGATATTCGCGAGAGACCGACGCGTTGTTGGTGCTGATGCGCAGCGTGAATTGTTGTATTATACTGCGGATGAGGGTACTTTTATTCGCTATGATTGTACAGGTGCGATTTATTGGCGAATCGCTTTTAGACGGGATTTATGCGAATTGACTGTTTATATGAATGGAGCATTTTGACTTATTTGTAAATCTTGTTGTCGCAGGTGTCTGTAATATTGATATATTATACAGATATTTAAGCCAATTTTTAAATTCATTTAAAATTTTTGAGAAAAAGAAATTATTTTTAAAAGTTGCAGCTGTTTTTAGGTTTCTTTGATGGCATCACTACTCAGTAAACATCAATGGTTGTCGATGTTGAAGTATGGCTTCATGAACATTTATGTATCGCTGTGACTTCTTTGATTTTTTAAGTTATGTAACAATTTTAAAAGTTCACAAAGAGTATGATGACGTACTATGATCTTTTTCTTTGATTTCATATCTCCGAAAATTTTTTTATGGTAAGTTTATCCTTTGTATGGCACATTTAGTTATGTCAGAAATGTTCGTAATATTTTACATATTCATGTTTTTTGAATTCTTATTATGAAGTCAGATTACAAAAATGCAAAATAGCGGGATCAACATAGCTGTCGTATTTTTTTTTTTTTTTAAATGGCATTTCGAACTCGAAAGTTCATCGCCTCATCTACGCAAGCCTTCCATGTTTCCCTATTTTGTGCCAACCCCATCCATTTCGCGCCTTCCCGCCCAATTTCAGTTATGTCTGATTTTACGTTATCCTCCCATCTGCGTCTAGGTCTACCAAGAGGCCGAGTTGCTTTCGGTTTTCCTTTCATTATGCGCGCTGCTGTACGATCATCGCCCATTCTTGCCACGTGCCCTGCCCATCTTAGTCTCCGTGATTTTATTATTCTGTTAATATTTGGTGACGCGTACAAATTATGTAGCTCGTCATTGTGCAGTTTCCTCCACTCCCCAGTTTCCTCATCTTTCTTTGGCCCGTATATTTTCCGCAGAACCTTATTTTCAAATACCCTAAAACGATTTTCTTCCGCTTTAGTGAGCGCCCAGGTTTCGCACCCATACAAGATTACCGGCATTATTATAGTCCTATATATCCTTATTTTGACATTTTTCGACAGTAGCTTTGACTTAAGTAATCTGTTCACAGCGTAGAAGCAGGCATTACCCGAATGAAGTCTCTTATTAATCTCGGCTTTAATTTCGTTTCGATCATTTATAGTTGTACCTAAATATCTGAATTCGCTAACCTTTTCAAAAGTGAAATTTCCGACTCTGAGATCCCCCTCTGCTTCGCGAATGCCCAGTTTCTCCACGATCATATATTTCGTTTTCGATTCGCTCACTTCTAACCCCGTGTTTTTGGCCGCATTTATAAGGATTTCCGCATTTCTCGCCACCGTTTCACCATTATCTCCCACTATATCCAAGTCATCCGCATAGCCTAAAATTTGCGTTGTTCCGTTGAGTGTTGCGCCTAGCTCGCTAGCCTGCATTTTTCTAACAACATGCTCTAGCGTCAGGTTAAAGAGTACCGTTGAAAGCCCGTCACCTTGCTTCAAACCGTCGCGTATCATGAACGATTCGGATACATTACCGCCTACTCGGACCTTTCCAGTGCTTCCGTTCAGACATATTTGAATTAATTTTACGAGTTTTTTTGGTACGCCAAGGAGCACTAGGATTTCATACATTTTGCTTCGTTTGACAGAGTCGTACGCTTTCTTAAAGTCCACAAATGTCGTATAAGGGTTATTAATAAGTTCAAGTTTGAATATAATTTACCCGTAAAAATAGTCATATTGGATCGGCTACTTTAATTTTCAAAATTTTATTTTAAATTTGTAGTGACCTAAAATATCTTGGAAACGAATATATAAACATAAAAGAATTTGCAAATATAGATGGATCCATACATTATGTCTTATTCACATCATACAAGTAACTATTTAAAAAAAATCTAATTATATAGAAAAATTCTGTAAAAATACATATTGTAAAAGTGTAAACGATGTAAGTAAACTTCACCCACATGAGTATTCAGTAAAATTTGCAACTATTAACAGAATATCGTAAAAATGAATGCAGAAAAGGAGTAAGTATACATACTTTCCACTGTCACACAAAGGATTATGATTATGAATAGTATAGTAATTAAGATGCAAATACACTATTTTATGCAGAGACCGTTGTATCGATATATATATAGATTAAATTTTAAGCTAAAACTTACGCTACTAATTTAGTGGGGGTTTGCATTGTCAACATTTCAGTAACTTACCTAAAACAGAAAAAGAAATTATAATTAGATACATGAAATATAAATGTGTATTCGATAGTTTAATAAATTATTTACATTATTTATTATGATTTGTCCTTTCTTTACATTTTAATTGCTTACTTGATGAACTCTAAATATGATTTTTAATGCAATCAAGAAGTTCGCGATACAGATCAAAGAATATAACACATCTGAAAATGATCATAAAAACGTAAAAGTACATTTCAAAGAAGCATATACAATGAAGATGTATACTACAACAACGGTATCTTTGTACAACGGTTCGTCATCCTTGCCAAAGAGCAAGCCGGTACAGCCCGTACACACGGCACGCCGTCACCGAAGCAGCCCAGTACTCCACTGGTCTACTGTACTCGCCCGCGCACGCGACACTTTGAACAATTGTCGGGCAGGCTAATTTAACGGTGTCAGTGACTTCGGAATGATGCTGCTGGCACCGCCGCCGAGAAGCACAGATCACGCTGTCTAAGCACGGCCCACGCTTAGTGTCGCGTCTCCCCGTGTGTGTAGCACGCGTCTAATTGTTTGCTCAGCGTGACTCCGTAATACGGCGCTCTGCTTGACCCGCACGGCTAACCCCGTCGTGCAACGCGATACCCCGGAGGTGAGCCGGTGTGTACGGTGAATATATAGATATAGAGCGAAGAGGCTGAAATCGTGGATGACGAGGCTGCGCGGTGATCGGCGCCCGCGTGCAAGGATCATCGAGGCAGCGCGCGGGTTTATACCTCGACAATTTCGTCGCTGTGCGCTGCGCTATTGCAAACAGCGCAGCCTGTTGGCGAACAGTGTTTAACACGGCCTTGTGGATATTGCCGATGGTTGAGGGATTGAGAGAAGAGGGATTTTCTAATAATGAAGTGTTGAGGTTTTCATTTGTTTACTTCATCTCAAGTGCGATCAGCTGAGAAGGACTTTTTGCGATGTAATAAGATACATCGTAATACTCTGAGAAGTAAGCAGTTTAGAACTGAATGATAATCTGATAAAAAAGAAATTGAAAATAATTGTAAGCAATAGGGAAATTGAATAAAGGTGATGTTAAACCCCGTGTTACTGCAGGTAAATACGGGGAACCACTTTTTTCGTTCATTTTTCAATTTTAAGAAAATATCTCTCTGGAAAGTTGGTCTTTTTGATTGGAACAACAACTTTACATAGAGATATTTAGTCAAAATTGAAAATGAAATGATAAAAGTGGATCCTCGTAGTTGTTGGTGACAGGTGGCTTTAGCATCACCTTAACTAACATTATTTAGTTTCGAAAGTTTCAAGACTTTGAATATTGCGCGTTTCTATTGGTAGATTATTATTCCATGATCTTCTTAGACGAGCAACGGTATTGCGAAAGCTAAAGTTTTAACCTAATTTCGTTTTATTGAGAGTATTAGTACTTCTCATATAATAATTTGCATTTCTCTCCAAGGATATTACGAATTAAGATATATACAAAACTTTACATTCTCGATTATTAAATGTAAGAAATTTACGATGATCGATTCTACTCAAGCTTGGACAAAATGTAAAATCAAATAAATGTTTATTTGAGTAATTCTCCGAAAATCGATCATTTGATGTAAGCAATATATTTTAATAAATATTTATTTGAATTAAATAAATCATTGCTTATAAACTAACATATATTTCCTACTTTAAAATAAATGAATTGTTTGGTCATATTTAAATAAATATTTACATTAATTTATTATTTTATTTTCAGCAAAAGAATACCTATCTTGCAAGAATTATTACGTTAATATTTTTTTAGATAAACTGTTTTTCGTGTAATGTTAGATTTCTATAGATTTGTTCCAATACTCCGAAAGTATCAGAAGCCACTTAAATGTCAATTGGCTGTATGACTAAGTATCAAATACATATTCTAGAACGAAATAAATACATTAATTTTAAATGCATATGTCATATTCATTTTATGATAAATGACCCAGTTGCCGATCACACGCGAGCTATTATTTCTTGCTACACGAAGACAAAAAAATAATTACACCTCAGAATCTGCTCCCTGCAAATTGACGGTTAGGAACGAGCAAAAATCCACGCAACGCTGGAATTTAACCCATAACGAACAATCAACGTATGATTGCAACGGCGGCGGCAGCGCGCAACACGCAGGATGAACGCCCCGGATCATTAAGCCGGGACAAAATTGACCTTAAGCGCGGAAAATCAGAACTATTCATCTCGTGTAGGTATATATGTATGTGTGTAAGCACATAACGCGACTGAGTGCGCATAAATCATCGAGCACCGCAAGGCAAACAAAACACGCGCTCCAGAAACAGAATAAACCATAATCGCGATTATGGAGGATGGCGGGTAATATAAAATAGCCCGGTGTATGAAGTTAAACACGAGGCCAGTAAACCAATTCTACGTGCATAACTCATGCATCGTTAACCGTTTCATGTTTAAGCAGTACGAATAAAACGTGTTGTACCGGTGGAAAGGACAAAAAAGAGTATAATATATTACTTTGATATATTTTTTGTCGCCCGATATAAAGTATGACAAAATATTCAAACGATCCTTTTTGACAAATGTATTTATCATTACTACTGTCCAAACGTATTTTATTTTGAAATAATGTTTGATTCTAAATTCCATCTAGAGCGTTTATAGCTGCTATAAATTAATATAAATTCTATCCTATTATAACAGTATACAGCGTAGTAAAATTTGTCGTTATATTTTACTTATGGTGAATAAATGATCGAGTCGATTATCTATTCAAACCAGTTTGAGATTGTAATCTATTTAATGCAATACATATATAGATAGACCACAAACTGCTCGATACTGCGCACCACAAACGGAAAATGAATCGGAACACACTAACAAATCAAAAGCTAACTTATGTTCCTAGTAATCAGACACACCACCTTTATCTCTAACACACACAAAGCCCCGATAAAAAGCGAATTCCGATACGAATTTCTCCGACAAGGCGGCATTGCGCAAGCCGCGCAGCAATAAAGCGAGCGCGCTGTAGGCGGGGGAGTGAGGACAGTATGTAACATGCCATATTGACCAGTGACCCAGTCACACTTGCGCATTACGGCGTGCAGCGCGGCCCCGGCTCCGCGGTATCAGAGGGCAAACACGCGGCAGCAGCACATACATACAACACCGCGAGAGATGACTGATTGCAGTCAAGTGGCCGGCCGCGTGTGTATCGAGTGATGCACTGGAACCCGGCCATGCGCAGAGCACGAGGCGAGAGTTCGATCCCTCCGTGCACCAGCCCCGAATTCACGCATCGGAGGCCGAACACATCTCTGCAGTGTCGCTTCTGAAGCGTGTTTGCGCGTTCGCAAGCGCTCTATTTATATTTTGTTTATCGTTTATTGGTCACGCGGTGCTCGACATCGATGTTGTACAGCCTTGTAGGGTGTATGATTTTACTTCTTTTGCGTTGTTGTTGTTGTTTTAGCGCGAGGTGGGCGGATTAATGTTTTTTTGTTTCAAGAGTAAAATGTCCGGCGTGGAATTGCGTTAAAGCTATTGAAATTTTCATCCGAATGAGTTATCGGTAAATAAAGAAAGAGGCACGTGCGATAGCGTTTCTTTATTTGTCCGTGGCTTGGCACAATGAGGCGGATGAAACCTTTTGATTCGAAATTTTCTGGTCATTTTTTGCTGGCTATACGGATAGAAGAGTGCGCGGATATAGAATGCGAGCTGGTGGAATGCATTTGAATGTTAAAGGCGTACTGGAATTAAGCTCTGGGATGGGAGTTGATTGCTTTGATTGCGCTTTTCTGTGTATAAACAATGTTAATAAATGTATTCGTAATTGTTGATTTGCAGATAATTGAATAGCAGAGAGCGATTGTTTTAGTACAAATTCAAAGTGTATATATTGAACCCCAAAACACCACTATGAAACAATCTTTCTTTTTTTCATTATTATTTTTGTGGACAAAAGAGCTTTTACGAAAACAAAAGCTCTTCAATTACTTCGAAAATTGGTTAAAAAAGCTTGAGACACTTCAATAATAACCAAATTTTTTGATAAAAAATTTTGATACTGGCTTTGTTTCACAAACACATAGATTCAATTATTCATTATCATAGTTTTACTCTGGGGGTGCGATATGAAACAAACTAATAATTGAAAAATTAAAAAGAATAGAATAATAATCGATATATACCTTTTCGAAGTCGACGCCGAATATCAAACTAACTTATAGTATTTTTCTTATGGATATGATTTAGAACTTATACTGGATTGGGTCTAAACACATATACTTATAATGCCTCTAAAGTCAGACCACCGTAACTCGGTGAAATTCGGCGCCGACTTCGAAAAGGTTTATACGTATTATTATTTTATTCTTTTTAGAGACTTTTTCGAAGTCGGTTCAATCTTCTTTAAATTTTTTATTTTATACTTTTTAGTTGTACCGGCCAAATTTCATTTTATTTATCTAAATTCAAAAGTTAGTCCAAATCGGTTGATTAGTTTCGCAATAATCGGCGGACGAACATAACAAAACGCCAGTACTGACGTAGTACTTGCTCAATACTGGCAAAGTGATGCAATGGGACCACCATAGAATCATCCTCTTTCATTAAAAAGAAGTTTATTCAAATCAGAACAGTAGTTTCGGTATAATCGGCGGAAAAAAAGATATATATATATATACAAGGTCGAATTGAGAACCTCCTCCTTTATCGAAGTCGGTTAAAAAGAATAACGAAACATAAATAACTGCGGCTCTAAGCTTGTATAAAACTCTTTAGCATAATACGCTCTTAAACCATTCCGAGCTCCGCGTACAAAAAGATCATCAACCCCGTGACCTTTTCTTTCAATGCCCCCAAGCGCGTATAAAGGTCGCAGAAACCACCTCAATTAAGGGAGAAAAATTGGCCGAATTCATCATCTCAGGGGGAAAAACGTCTCGCGCGATTCGTCATTATTACACGACGAAAGACGAGAAACAGACGAAAGAAAAGAATCCTTCGCAATGTGTATAGCCGTACTTTTTCACCGCGCTCTCTTGCGAGTTATGTTCAGTGCGCGCGCGTGTGAAAAAAGTCTCGCGCGCGGCACGTCGCACATCGCGACGTCGGACATTTTTCTACGCGCCGCGCCGATCTGACGGAGCAGTAAATTTGCGACAGGCGCGCGGGATCTATCAATCATTAGGGGGGGGGGGAGGGGGGAGGTACGAGGGAAAAAGAGAGAAGATGCTCCGCGGCTCGCGCGTAATGCTCCGCGTATATTTCACGACCGCCTGCCACCGGCTGCACCGTGGACAAATTAACGTCAAGGAGACGTTCAAGTTACTAATGCCCGGGGAGAAGTTGTGTCGCGCGGCTGAAACATTGATAAACACGCGAGACACGTTTTAGTCGTGTTTTGCGGGGGCGCGATGCGCGCGTGGTTCTGTTTTATGACGCTCTCTATCGTTTCTATGGCGCGCTGCGGATAAGTAAGTTTCTTTGTAATGATTATTTGATAGCGCTAGTTCGCTATCGCTGAGATGGATATTACTTTTATTGGAAAAGCTTCCGAGCATAAAAGAATGACGTGCGCAGTGGGATATCGCGAGAGTGAGTATACTTTAACGGTGTGACGGAAAATACTGCATTTACTCGAAAAGTTGAAGTTAATCTAAAATTAGAGTATTGATCGCCAACTTTATGTTCTGTATATATGCTTCGGAGTGTTTTGAGCCATAAATGTATTTCCTCTTCGTCATAATTCAATTAACTCTCGACTCTCAAAATAGAAAAGTCATCTCGAATAGTTCTGGAATGTTAAGAAAGTCTGTGAGGTGGTTGAGCATTAGGATGCAATTTTTTATTCAATAGCTTCCAAGTCCAAAAAAACAAATAAACACTAAGTCTATCTATGTATCTATATTTAAGTAGAAAGTTTTTGTTAATATACAGTTTTATTCACATTATAATATTTATGTGCATACCCGTTTTATAAAACAGTCAATACAAATAAAATATAAAGCTTGATATATATATTTAAAGTTACTCATATCGGTCAAGTCCAATATTATGCATCAAAACAACCAGTCAGTACATTTCTTAAATCCCGATATTTTATTATGAGTCCTTGATTTTCTACTTACCATGAAAAAGGTTTAGTTTTTATCATATTATTTAACTCTATCATTGAAATCGAGCTATCTCATATACTTTTTTCAGATTTTTTTGTATTTTTCTTAAAGCACCTTTATTGGGAATTGTCAGGTATTGCACCCGAACGCCTCAGGTGTATAATTTCAATATTCGAAAACTTTACGCTATCAATATAATTCTAATTTCAGACACACTCGTATTAGAATGCCAACTATATTTGCTGTAAGTTTAGAGAAATTGTATTATCAGTGTTGGAACATCGCTATGCTATAGCATACGTATGTGTGTAACTGTAGTTATACACTACTACATGCTTGTACAACAATGTATCGACTTACTAAGAAATGTCCCAAAGACATAAACTGAAATGCGAGATATAGAAAAGATTGGGGAACTATATGCGTCAGCCCCGATATTCTCTTATGTTCTTTTGTCAAGTGTTTTTAGTTGTACTAGAGCATCTAGCTAGAGCAGTCGCATATTACTGACGTTATTCCTTCCTTATGCGAGTTTGAATAAACGAAAGTTATTTTATTTGAAATATACATTGTGTATTATCATTTATTTAACACCCATTTCCAATAATCAGCGTTTTGGAACTAATCGCCTAAACTTTAGATGTACGTCGAAATCAAAAACGTTCAAGAAACAACACGCTAGCAAAAAACTTATCGCGTGATTGAAGAACAAGATTAAGAAATCTAGAAATTTCTCTACTTATCCAGCACACGTAACTCGATGAATTGATCGTGGCCACACAACAATCCCAGAACAAACCAACCAGAACGAACAAAAAGAAAGAAAGAAAAAAATCAATCTCCGCACACGACATTTCTCAATCGCTCGGCAGCCTGCGTCAATTCCAACGTCCCAGTATAGCAGCGATCCGCGCGCGTAGTAAACGCCGACGCGCAAACAATCCAATAAACTCGACTCAACGCGCGCGTCGTACACGAATAACGACCGAACGATTACAGTCTCCTCAGCGCGTGTAAGCCCCCCTGAGCGTCTAGGATCGAATAATCCCCCAGCAATAAAAGTCGCTTCTCGTACTCCGTAGTCCCGGAATCTGCTCGTCTCCCGCTGTGCCCTGCAACTGCTGCTACTACTGCAGGACTCGGCTCTTCCTTAACGATGATAAGTTATCGGGCGCGCGCCATCAGCTTCTCTTTAGCCCTGCCCGCCGCGAAATTAACCATCCGCAACTATCCTCCTCTCCCACCCAACACACACACACATACGTATATAACTATATATGCATACGCGATCTTCTAACTTTGAAAGATGGCCGGTTTCGCGCGAGAACGCCCCACAGTGCAGCACTTTGCATATTGTTCGGGCTCACGCGAAAGCGCATAATACGCGCTCTGCACGGGCACACGCGCAGATTGCAGCGGCAGCGGTAGACACACACGCGAAGCCCATGCCAGGAGAAGTCTGTAATAATGGCGTATCCGCGCCACCGCCGCGCCGAGAGTTCATCGACCCTAATTGCACCGAGCGATTGGTTAAAAGGGCGCGTGATAGATGGGCGAGCTCCTCTTTGTGAGTGCATTACCCATCCGCGAGGTGTGTGCGCGTGTACGTGTGTGTGTCTGGGTGTCTGGGTACGGGCGCGCCGTTAGCCAATAAGAGGGATTCGCCACGACTGGAGTAATGTCTGCGTGTACTCTGTCTGAATTTGGATCGGTGAAAAGTGCTGTGAAAACTTCGCGTGGGTGGATGCATCCATTTCTGCTGAAGATCGCTTTGGGTGGGTATCGGAACTTTAGGGCATGTTGCTGATCTCGCTGATGGGTCTTTTGGAACACTTGGCAAGTGTAGGCTCTTGGAGTCTGGCGCTCCTTTATTTTGTAAATATCTAGACTACTTTAGATGCAGAATAAATATTTAGACTACATTTTCCAATCAAACAAATCCGCTGATACCTGCCTTAGTAGAATGCTTTCTCAAAGAGAGGTCCTGATTAATCGATTTAAATAAGGAATCTTGTAATGAAAATTTGCAATTAATAACTCATTGCTATAATTCATTCATTAGATACAAGAGTTTAGGTATTGTTAGTAAAAAAATTTGAAGTATTAAAAGACAACAAAAATTTGTTAAACCTAATATTTTGTTATTATTTCATGAAAATAAGTTTAAAGTGATTATAAGATATATCAATCGAAAGGAAATTACGTCAACTTTCTAAAAACGTACATATTTTTGACAAGTTCAACGTATAAAATAACAAAAAGAAATTTTTTCGATCTTTACAAATTTTTAAAAATTAATATATTTGCTAAAAAATGAGTTTAATATTATTCATTCAGCTCCAAAATATAATCAGTTCTAAGTTCAAACATATGTATGGTGGATACAAATTTTGGTTTCATTAATACATACATACACACATACATACATATATACAGACATACATTTGAAAAACTATTGTAAACCCATTCTTATGACTCAGGAACCTCGAAAACATCGAGATTCATCGAATCTAAAAAAAAATTGGTCATCGTTACAACGCTTTTTCTTTGATAAAACAAAATAGAATCAGTAAGAATTTGTCAATATATTGCTTTATTTAATGAAGATTTTTAAATTGACGGTACAAAGTATAAACGAAAGTAACGCGTATTTTGGACAAGAATATCACGCGCTTTTGGACAAGAAATAACAAAAATGAAATCCAATTTTAATATAATAGCTTATGAAGAAGTTATACTTTAAAGCTCTCGCATAGAATGAAATCTCGTAAACCGAGTTTAATCTCGATTCAAACAGTTGAACGCGCGTGCACATTCACTTAACACCAAACATCCATCAGAAACAAATCTACATCCACCACAGTGTTTACCCTCAAAACGAAGCGCCGCATCGCTCCATCATCGGCCGAATATCATCGAATAATCCTCTCCTCTCCATCGAATTCAGCCGGCGGTGCATCGGCCTGCAAATCGCCATAATAAGCAGCAGCAGCGGCGGCCGCAGCCGTAGCCATCGGCGCGTGCATTTTGAAATTCGCGCCCGTCGACCTTGAAAGCCCGAGAGAGATTGAACGGAAATTGCCGGTCGTATCCATCAAGTAACGAGATCCCGGCCCAGCGCAGCGCATCGCATCGCGCCGCGTATATACGGCCCGGCGCGTAATGCAGCGCCGAAACGACGTTATCGCATTATGGCCCCGGACCGACGACCCAATAATACCCCGGCTATACGTATAAGCGGCGGAGGGCCAAGTGGCTATCGGCGTACAAGAGAGTTTTTTCGCTCTCTCTCTCCCTTTCTCTCTCTCTCTCTCGTTGCTGCTATGGTTAACACGCGGGGCTTTCATCGAATTACGCTGTTAGCGGCAAAAATTAGGCAATGATCGAGAATGGCGCGTAATGGCCGGCTCTGGTAAGTGTGAAATTGAGGCTCTCGTCGGGAGGGCCGACACAGCTGTCGGTCTGTCTGGAGGACGAGCGACGTCTTTGATGCGCTTCATTTGACAATTGGACAAGTTGTTGATTTTACGGTGATTTTATTGGATGTTTAGCGTAGGAATTGTTTCGAATGCTTTCTAGTGATTACTTGTAATAATAATTCGTAGGTATATTACGTTGTGTAAGGGAGTTCTATACCAACTACACTAGTCAAAATGATCGCACTTTTTATTTCTTATTTATTCACGAGGTATACTTGATTACAAAGGTTACATAGATAAACTTATACCAAATAACAATTATACATTTAAATTAAACAATTCTTAATTTTTAACCTAATTATCAATCAAAAGTTTTTGAGGTTAAATATTATACGTTTTTTGTTTTAATGATTTTTTTCATAAGTTAGAGATACCCTATGATATCTTTTGAGTGCAATAATTCTTCATCAAACATTTGTCTTATACTGTACAAATTTTGAACAACATCTTAGTGTCACACGCTTTGTAATATTTAAATAAGTATACGGCGAATTTGCCATTTCTCATAATAAGAGCCCATGTTAAACGGCAGAAAATAAAAATATTGATTTTTCACTTCTAGGTACCTACCCAGCCTTCTGAAAATTTATATAGGTGTTTTTGAGGAATCTTACAACGTGTATACAAAATTTTATAATTATCTCAGCGTTATTTCTATATGGTATACATCTCCCTAAGAAAGATATACTCGGAGAGAAATCAAATAATGTTGGATTGTAAAGAAATGCTGTTTCTGACATCCTAAAATAGTGCTTCAAATAAAAGCTGAAATCACCTTAAAAAAAGGAAAAATCTTATTTCTGAGAGTACTATCCCAATATGACTTCAAAACGAGCTTCAAAACGTATTTTAAAATTTAATAAAAGGGGTTCCTGATGTTTTTGAAATGTGTTATAAAGTCCATATGGGTCATATTTCATGTCCTCGTGTTTTATGTATTGCCAAAGCTGTTAACTGATACAATATCATACATGACTTCATAAAATATTATCGTTTTCTAAAAGTTCAATCAGTGATATGGAGCGATAGTAATATATATAATTTATTGTAATTTGAAGATTCAAATTATATAAACCATTTCTGTAGTCAATAAACTTCTAATTTTAATTAATTCAAGTCTATCTTAAATTATGAATTCTATCTTCTATTAAAGAGCTTTTCAATGACTTCATATATTGAACGAAATATTCTGAACTATTCAGTTTTAAATAATAAAACGTATAGGGGATGTCAGACATACTAATTTTTTGTATAGTTTCTAAAGTACATAATGACCTATTTACTAAAGAAAATTGTCTTTTATTTCAGCCATGGAATCAACGTACGTTTCAGTTTATCTATATTACTTTTTATCTCTTCTCAGGCGAAGAAACAAACAGAGACACAAGCCTAAAAATTCTCACCCGTCAAAGCTACTTATTACCACACATCGATTGATTTACACCTTTCACTTGCCCACTCCTATCAAACAACAAAATCTACTACATGCATTTATTTCTAAATACACGCGAGCCCGCACTTAAAATTTTCCGAGAGCAGCGCTGCCTCTGTATTACGCAGTAGCGCATGGCTAATGAAGCGAAACGCTTTGCGGCCGCGGGCGCAACGGGTGCCCAGGATACACCTCGAGCTGGAGCCCAAGAGACATACGAGCGCGCGCGCGCGCGCGCTCGAGGTCAGTGGAGTTTATACCAACACAACGCAGCGCAAAACTCGCGCGCGGGCGCCAAACGAGCTGGACAACTTTAATCCCGGAAGGGCTCGCCCGCTATCGCTTAAAGTCACTCTTGAGCCGCGGTCGCGTTGCCTCACGTCCGAGAGTCATTTCTGCAGTTGTGGCCGGCGGATATAGCTGCTGCGCAGTTGAATAAAAAGAAGAGTCGCGCGGAGTTTTCCGCGAGCATTTTTGTGGTCAGGGATGCGTCACCGGTTGCGACCGACGCGCCCAAAACTTTCGAGTGAGGTGTTTGCTTTCGAGAGAGCGGATTATGCGTGGCGCAGTGTGCGCGAAATTTCAAGTATTGTTTTGGGTTGCGCGTATCGCGTTGGAGCGATAAATTTGAATTCGCGTGTGGAATGTTTGGTTGGATTTTGGATTGACGTGTCATGGGGGCGTATTAATGGCGCGGCGAATTTCGAAACGACCGCGTGACAAGCAAAATCATGATTTTACACGAGGGTTTGTTACTGTGGTCTATATGTTTGCTGCTCTTGTGAATAATGTCATTCATGATAGCTTCGTAATCAGTAGCGCTATTTCTACTACTAAACTCTGCTCTAGGAAAACATACAAAATAGTAGAAATGATTATATCAACGTTTACTTATTCGTCGTTAAATCGTCAAAGTAGTTAATCGGATTTAGCAATCGATGTTTCACTGGTTATATTAAGCAAGGGATTTATGTCATTTAATTTATTGAAGATATCCCGAGCGTAATATGGAATAAATGATACTAATATAGAATAATATATAATATAATATACCAATATAATCTACAAAAAATGCAGTATTATACTCAGTTCCACAACTAAAAATGATGAATAACGTTGGGTTACGTAATAAGTGTTCAAATAGTATATGCATAATTTACAAAATAAATAATATTTTGGATAAAACTGTAATATTTATTATTCTTAAACAAACTGTTATTAAAAAGTGCGTTACAGTGTAAAACAAACCAACTTCAAAAAACAAAAAATGTACAGATAACTGGTTTTGACTTTGATTGAAGTTACACGAGTATTGCGCTTTTGCAAAAATAGAATTACTTTTCAATTTGGTTAGCTTTATTGGATTTTCGGTTTTGAATTTTGCAATTTAAAAGTCAAGCTGAATATGACATACTTCACCCCGTAAAAAGTGGCGTGTAAACATTTTAGTATACATTGAATGGTTTTTTTACAGTCCAGTTGTAATGGATTAAAAATTAAAGCATGATAATCAAATGTACATAAATAACCTTTCGATAAACATAAATTACATTATCTCAGATAATATGCGCATGAAAATAAACGCATTAAACGGTGATAAATTACTTTTCGCAAATCGAATCCAATGACCCACAACTAATAAACTCCCGACAACTTGGATCACCCGATACACAGCTACATACTACTCGACCTCCGCTCAGTAGCGTAACACCACCGTTACAGCTCGCACTGTCACGCAGCCCCAAATCGTATACTCCAAGAGGCAACAAAAAATAAAAGACCCAAAGCAATCTTTCCCATCGTCGAGCACCTGCGTCCTGGCCGGCTTCCCATCTCCCACGACACACACGCGCGATTTATAATCTCGATCATCACGGCCGAGCAAATTGAAACGAGACACCTTGTATACCGCCGACTCCAGCTCGTACGTGTGGGAAGTGTGTGTACACTGGACGTGTGCGAGCCGTAGCTGACGTGGGTGTTCGGGTCATGGCTGCTCGAGCTCGAGCGCACGCGCGCCTGTGCTTTCTCAATTGTGAGGATTGTAGGAAATATCGCGGGTAAACACACGCGCGCGCGCCACAGCGTCGACGGTGCAGGATTTTTGTTGAGCTGGGTGTTAGTGAGACAGAGAGAGAGAGAGAGAGAGAGAAGAGTGCTTGCGAGACGCGTTGTGTTTTGTTCATTTGAATATATGCCGGAACGATGTGTCATCGGTGCCGATATTATATTATGCTTGGTTAGACGCGGGCTGCGGTAGAGTTTTACGACTGGTTACTGGAGAATTGATGTTTCTTTCTTTGGGTTTGCGGATTTCGTAGTGCGCAGTTGTTTGGGAGAATTGGAAACGTGATTTTTGTAATTTTTTCGTACAAAGACTTATTTATGAACGAATTTGAAATTGGCTAGGAAAACAGTTAGATATAGTTGGTTTTCGCAATTTTTATTTAATGGTAGCACTGGGGTGAGCATTGTATGCATTGAATAGATATATATTGCTTATAACGAGAATTCCCTATTTCCTCAAATTACCCATGAGTGGCCAATTAATTAGTAGAGGAATTAGGTCATCTATATCTCATTTTCAGTTAACAAGACTCAATTGCAAAAGATAGATATGTACAATTATATTTTAATTATGTACAATTATGTGCTTTAACATGACTATTTTAAATCAACGCTAATAAATAAAAACAACCTTTGAAAAACATTTCTTATAGCACATTTAAATTTAAATCAATGTGAAATATATTAGACTTACTTAAGTATAATACACGATCTTTTAAATTTATATAACTGTTTTGATTTGAGTTCTTATTCGACTTGAACCTTGCGCTGCGTTGTATTCAATTATTAATATATTTTTCAGCTATTCGATAAAATTAATATTTTATTATATAAATAAAATTTAATATATGTGTTCTTTATGTACACTCGTTAGACTGTGTAATAACAATAATCTGATTGATTGATCAGAGACCTGAACATTGCCATTTATCATACACTGAGAAAACAGTTTCCTTATATCAGTCTTCTAACTTGAAATACGACGAACTACATATTCATTTAAATAGTTAGTACATAACAAATTCTCCAACCTAGTAGCACTGTCTGACTGTTGAATGCAGATTTCTTAATAGTTAAGATTTTGATTTTCATAAAATTTGAAACAGGGAGAGAAATAAAATGTCGAATCTACTGAAACTCACGTTAATTCTATACTCAAGAGAAAAGTACCTATATATCTTAACACTCATGTGGCAAGTTGCAATAGTTTTCAAAATCTTCGATTTTGAGGTTACGTTTGGATAGCTTCATAAAAGAAAGGAGTGTCTACTGTAAAGAAAGTACATCTACTTTTTTTAAAAGAACATTTAACTTTTTCTTCAAGATATTATATTTCCATGCCAAAAAGAACCACTCTTACATTTTACTTCTCTTCACGAATGTATCAATTTATTTATAACAAATACATTATTCATGCGCATACATCATACTCGAAGGACCATATAAAATTGAATGTAGTTATCTAACATCAAGTCCACCACAAATGCACCTGTCACAAACTTTTCTATAAAGAAAAAACCAAACCCACAAACCATAGCAAAATCCGAACCCCAAGCTACAGCCCAATCCACGAGGGCGGCGAAGGTAAGCCGAGCGGCACAAGCGCCCTTCCCCGGAAATTACCAATCAATTAACCCGGCAAATTGCGACGAACGCCGCCGCGAGCTAGAGACACACGCGCACAGTCCCCGCCGCCGCCGACGTATTCGGGTTTCGAGCGCGCAGCTGCGCATATTGACCGGGCAGCAGTCCGTATAGCGTTACACCACGGCTACAGGTCGCCACCACCGCCGCCTCCGCGTGCGCGTTACACAAATGGACCGCGCCGGCTATACCTACCCCCGAAATCCCGCGTGCGGGCGAGTCGACTTCTGTGTGTTTGCGCGCGCGAGCCGCTGCACGGCAAACTTGAGCGACGCGAGCGAGCGACTGGGTATAGTGGGCTGCACCGCGTGTAATGAGGCTTCGAACGTAGAGTTGACGTTAGGATTGTTTAGGGTGGAAGGTATTTAGGAAGCAACATGCGTTGGTTGAGAGCTGATACGGTGTAATATTTTAAATCTTTTTGTTTGGTTGTATTGTAGTCTGTAGTTTGTTATGTTTTTTCGATATATGGTTTGAATAGAGAATTTTATAGCTTTGAGATGTGTTACTTAAATCAAGTTCATCCGTTGTGATTCAACTGTGTATACTGGACATCATTTGCAAAAATCTCATTTTTATCAACTCTGTTATTGTGGGCATAATGTTTTCATAGATAAGGGTTATACGTATAAACGTACAATTCTTAATCGCACTGCTTATACAATAAAATTGCAAAAGATATAAGCATTTACGAAGCACAATATTTCATAAAAACACTTGCGTAAAAATTTGTATTAAATCTCGAGCTACCACGAACAAAATCATCAACGTTATAATTATGCACGTAGAAATAGTATGCAGCACCTAAAATTAGTTGGTTAAATATATTTAAAGAAGTTCTATACATTTATAAACACGATAAACCGTTTCTTTTAGCTATTTTTATCATAATTTTAGTGTACACTTCAATAATCGGATGTGTGATGGTGTATATATGACTTAAATTTTATTGCTTGAAGCTTAAAATGATTCATTTTATGTTCACTTACTCTGTCAATAACTTGTTCAAGGTGCGATAATACTTAATACTTAAATGAATATGACATTCAAATGTATTGAATCATATCAATTTATTAAAAATAGGGTTTCTTTGGATAGAATCTAGGCATTATAAAGATTCTTTGTTATCACGTCATGCAAAAGTTTCGCGTTGTCTGTATCTACATTCGACGTTATCCATTAGTAAATACATAAGAGATGATTATATTTACTGACTGCTTACGAATGTTTCAAAATATTTTATCATGCATTGTTTTTATGGTCAACAAATGTAATATATTTCGCGCACATTGTATAATGAATTATTCAAAATTTTACGTGACTTTGTAAAAAACAAAATATTACTTTTATTTTTTATTTACTCAATCGTTTGGATAAATTTTCAGGTGTTTTTATTTTTATCTATAACTGCGTTCAAGCTTTCATATTAAGTCAATATTGGTTCAACGTCTATATAGTTTCGATCAATCTATAAAAAAACTACGTTTAAAATGCCTATCGGAGAAATCCAGAGAAGCGTTCAATCGAAGCTTTTGACGTTGATGATTCATGCGCGTTTGCAATTTATTTTATACTTGTGATAGTGAACGTGAACTTGATAATATAAACACAGAATTTACGTAATGATAAATTGCAAATACATCGAGTTTTCACGCATCCGTGACATACATTTATAAGAGGATAATGATCTGACGCAAATATCTTTAGCCACCGCTAATTACGGCTATTAGTGCAATTTATTATATCCATTTATTGAGAAAAACATGAATATAAATGTTTTGTTAACACTTATAAATCAATCATACTATCAATCAAAATGTGGCAAATTATTAAATATACGCACATAATGTATATTATATATAGTACTCTAGTTAATAACATTATAAAAACAATTTTTTTTATAGAAGAACTAAAAATTTTCATATTTCTAGCAGACATCTTCCTTGCCTAACCATATACGTCGTCCCATAACTGTCACTGCGTAATTATTAACATAAAAAGTACATTCCCGGCGCTCCGAGGGCAAACTGGCCTTCTTCGCGCCGATAAAGCCCGCTGTTTACAGGCCGCGGCCCTCTTAAACTCACCATTTAAAAGTTTATTCAAAGTAATGCGGCGCGATCTATAATTAAGTCTCAAGTTCAACGCACGAGCGCGTGGGCTCTCTCTCTCTCTCGCGAGATACGCCACATTATCCTGGCGAGCAAGTCATCCTCGGCGAGTGTCGACGAGCGTTTCGCCGGAAAAGGGGAATTCGCCTGTAGAGCAGATGCGAGATAGCCGGGGCGATTCTCGTAGGCGTGACAGGCTGCAGTCGCAGCTGCCGAGCTAATGTACCGACGCGCTCGCGAGAAAAATGCACAGAAGATTTTCTCTCTCTCTCTCTCTCTCTCTCTCTCTCTCTCACGCGCTTTTCCACTCGCGTCGCTCGCCTACTTTGCATGCATAAGGAATGCGCTCGCAAGCGCTCGCGAGGGGACGATGGAAAAAGTCTGTATTTAGATAAGTAAATTAAATTAGAGTTTCATGAGAGGACGATGCGACGACGCGAGCCGCGAAGAAAGTATATTATATGTGAGCGTTAGAATTAGTGTCAAGTTCTTTTTTCACTCTTCTGAGATGCGTCTAATTGGGAGGGAAAAAAAATCTGTGTCGCGGATTGTAATTCATTTATACGGATTAAATTATAAGGCTGCTGCGGCCTCGTGACAATTAGAAGAGAACGAAAATGTAATTTTTATGTTGCTTTTATTATTAAATGTAACTAACTTTATTAGCGATTTATGTCGTGTCAAATTATAATTAATATTTAAATAATGCGCTTTCAAATAATGCTGTCACTTATTATGATTTATTTTAATGCTGCTACCTGAGCACGCGGATATTGTAATATAACTGAATAATAAATATATTCTCATTGCTGCACTGAACAATAAATTTGTTCTGAACGTTCTGATTATTGTGTCAGTAGAAGCAAGAAAAAATTATGCCGACTTGTATAATTTTTTAATAAAACAAACTGTGTAAGCAGCATCAAATTATTAAAAGTAAACACTCACAACGTGTAACTGCGTATTATTCAGAGCCAGCGTATACTAACTCAGCGAGATATATACTGGTGTATATACGCTTGAATATTTTTTTCACAGCTATGCATTTTTCATCGCGCTGTTCAAACTATTGTATGTACTTGCTTATTAGATAACGAGAGACCTTCCTTCAAATAAACACATATCGTACCCTCTGAACAAAACTATGCCAACTCAAAATTCCATATTTTGTAAAACGAAACCAGTAGTAAGGTAAATATCTCATGAAAGAAAATTTTTACTTATAACTTTTTAATTTATTATTGTAAGTTGCTCAACCTTATAGATTAATTCTCCAAATGTATAAAGGTGTTTGATTTTCGTATAAGCTATTTTGTATACAAAACTCAATCAAATTAAAAACAGGTTGAATCGTAGTCTTGTTCTGGGGATGCGATACGTGGTAATCCAGACCTGCGCTCCAAACAATCTTCTCGTCCAATCGTTCCTGCAATCTCGCAACCTCTGATAGAAAAGTTGAGCTGCATTTTCAGGTTAGACGATCAATCTTTAAATCAAAACTAATCATTTCATAACAATATCGACAAAACTGACTTACTTCCAGTTTAAAAAGCGTTTCATAAACAGTCTAATTTCCACCAGCACCTCCACACGGACACTCCACCATCCTCGAAAAGAAATCGTCAAGCCCAACTTGTGCATTGCGCCTCCCTCGTCAGACAATGACGTATTGAATCTCGAGACCGCGGAGCGTAAAAGAAGATTTACGTCACTGTCGCCGCGGTTTTACCCCGTATAGCCACAGGCGCGCCGTGACGAGACTATACGCAGCGCCGAATAGATTAGGAGAAGCTCGCGGTTTTTAGGATAACGAGAGTTCGGCCAAGTAGTCGAGACGAGCCGCGCGGCGCGGGCCAACTTTACCAGCGCGCGACTCGATGCCGCGGAATGCTGCTGCTGCCGCTGATGTTGGTTGAGGCGCGGTGGCGGTTCGCGGCCGCGACGCTGGATGAACGTTAAATTTCCGGAAATCACTTGGAGCAGTTGCTGCGCCTGCGCCGCATCGCTTGCTTAAGCGATTTATCGTTTGCGTGGGTGTATGTGTATTGGGAGATATTCGGGGAAATTTCGCTGCCGTGTTGTTTGAAGAGGCGTTGTGGGGGTGTATTTGGAGTTGTGGGCTTGAATGGTTAAGTGTACATTTTGCGAAGAATCAGTTTGAATTAGAAACAGTGAAAATGTATTGAATGAAAGATAATTCACGGCTACATGTTAAGGAAAAGAGCAGAAAAGAAATAAGACAAGTTGATGGTATAATACTGGAACTTAGTAGATAATGACGAGTTGTGTCAGGCGAGCGTTTTATATAGAGTCGCCTAAAGCTCGGTTTAACCCTGTAAATATCATAAAGTTTCAGGAATCTACGCATGAAAAAAGTGATAATGATACAGATGTGTTTGTAGGGTGTGTATATAACGTGCGTATTAAGGATATTATGCTCACAATGACTTAATTCTTAAAGTTTTTGTATGCACGCAGTATGGTAAATATTTCAGAATCCCGAAACCGCTAGAATTCAAGCTTTAAAAAATTATAAAAATTTGTAGATTAGATGCTGAATATTATAATGCATCAAAAAGCGAACGAAACTCACTAACTTAATATTTTATTAAATTTCAAGACATTGCCTTAAGCTCTAGATTTTCATTTAGTTTTACCATAAAATATAAATTATAAGGTTTGAAATCACATATTTTAATAAAATATTACACTCACATCCACTATAAATTATCAATGAAGAAAAACATTCGCGAATCTACCCGAGCTGAATCTTGCATACTATCCGGTCACGTACACCGTCAAATTCACCAACTTATCTCGGCCCGCGAAGCGCAAGATCGTGCTGCATATTTCGCGCGAAAAATGGGCAGCCGGGCGAAATACAGCTGAGTGGATACTTAACCGTGCGCGTCTCTATCTCTATCTTTCTATCTCTCTCTCTGTCTCTCTGCAAAAATGTAGGTGACGGCGTCCAGGGCGAGCGAGCGCAACGGTAATGCACCGTAAAAATTGACGCCGGCTAAATTGGATCGTTTCGCGGAAAGCACGTAGCGAGCGCGAGCGACAAGATAGCAGAGCAGCGCTTGTATGACGGAAGAAACTCTCCGCGGCCTTTCTTCAAAACACAAGAAGTCGCGGTGTGCGATTGTCGTAACTCAGTGGGAGAGAGAGAGATAGAGAGAGAAAGGATGAAAAGTACGGTAGCTACAGTCGTGACGTCCCGTGACTCTTCGCGGACCACCGAGTGGCGAAGGAATCGATTCTGTTATGCATAATGCAGCCGCAGCCGCGTGAACGTCGACGCCGCGAAAATGGCGTAATAAAGGTGTAACGTTGAAATGTATGCAGAATTTTAATACTTGGTTAAGGATAATACTTGATCGAACATGTTTTTTTCATTATTTTTAACGTATAGGAATGTTTTTCAATGCAGATTTCGTTTCTAAAAAAAGTGATGACCGAATGAGGTGGAAGCATTTTAAAACTGGATGTGATTGTCTGTTAACAAACACTGCATTATATATAATTTTTTAGACAAATTTGTCAAAGTATTGAAAATTTGATATGCAACCCGTTAACTTGGCAAGGGCGGTAATTAAAAAAAAAGCAAATTAACAGTTTTCAATACTTTAATCTATAAAATTATTGATTTAATTCCAATATTTTGGCTCTACGTATTTTTATTTTTGATTTTTTCACCCTTACTAATTTTTTTTTCTATACATTCGTCTTTTAATATTTCTATATTCAATACTAATATTTTCCGAATTCTTTTCTTTCCAAATTTTACTTTTATGCAATTTTATCTTTCCGAATATTTAACTACCCCCAGTTACATAATCCTCACAATTTCAGTAAATTTATATAAAATTTATAAAATTTGCATTCTCATATTCTAAAATAGGATTACATTTTAATTAATTTAACCGTAGAAGTTTAAGACCCTCATTTTCATATTAATCAACTGTTTTAGTATTTTCTCTCTTTATGCAGATTTTCAGTCGTGATTTCAGCAGAACAATTTCGTCCACTGAAGAGGTATTTTCCACAACCAAGTTACATTACGTGCAATATATCATTAAAACTATAATATAAGCATGCTAATAAAACTATCAAACGGATCAAAGCTACGTGACCGCACTTTTTCATTATCTCAGCAAACGAGTGTCGTCAAATACGGGGCTATTAAAAATCCCACTTCACTTGCCAAGGCTTCTCTCGCTCCGGAATCTTGAATACATAAAGCGTTGGAGCCTCGAAGTCAATCCCGCGAAACCATGTACAAGCCAGCAGCAGCAGCAGCAGCAGCCCTACCGAAGGGAGAAGTCTCCGACCGCGCGCGTACTTTGCGAAACTTTCTCCGTAATACCCCCGCAACTTTGGAAATTAAACGCTGCCTCCGCTCCCCCGGCCTCCGCGCCCCTCAAATATATCGCGCACCGCAAAAACCAGGCTATACACACTGCCGCGGAGACACTCGAGGAAACGTCGCGTTCCGTGCACAGGCACACTGCTCAAAACCAAGTAATTTCATAGAGGAAAAAAGAAAGAGAGAAAGAAAGTCACGAGCCTCGTGAAAGTTTTAGCACCCGGCAGAGTGGCTGCAGCGCAATTTCTCCTCTCTGTCGTATAAAGCCATGCATAATTCGCGGGGCGCGCTCCACTCGGCCCGACGATTCTCGCGTAATTCTTCCGTTTTCCACGCGACGCGTGGCCCTCCCACTGTACACCGGCAACGTCCACTTCGGTAAAAACGCGCGCACACGCAGCTACACTCGAAAAGCCATTGTGTCGCAGGAGCGCGGGCTCGTGCGCCGCGTTTTTACGTCGTAATTATACGTACGTGGGCTACAGTTTGGCCGGGATGTGACTGGGCGAGAGCAACGCTTCGAGTGATTCCGAAAGTATTGTATAATTATTCCGGCACCTGATATACTTTCTATTTTACGGTAATTAAAACGAAACTCTGTGATTTTTGTTATTAGGTTTTTTCCTATTTTTCTTATGTGTGGGTTTTGGTTGGTCGAAGCGCGAGTTGCTAGGAGAGGCCGCGGTAGTGGTGGTAAACACGCTGTTCCTTTTAAGCGAGGGCTTTAATAGACCACGCAAGTAATTAACCCACATTTTTCACGACGGCGTGCAATAATGAGCTTACGGTGTGGCTTGCGCTGAAAAAAAATTTACGAAGAATTTACACGAACGCGGGGGGCTTTCTTTTTCCGTATAATTATGCGCGTTGGCTTTTCCAGTGCTGCGGGGAAAGTTATTTGCAAAGTGACGGGCTGCAGTACGGCTTAATTCTGCAGTACTTTTATGTTATAACCATTTGCATTATTTTTTATTGTGAAGAACAGTTTTTATAGATTAGTACCATCAAAAAGATTTAAAAATTATTTTTTTATAATAGTACTAGCAAAATAATCCTCGCTCCTAACATCGCTCGGAACGATATATGCATTTAACGATTTGATAAAATGGTTATTAATAATTATTCACGCTCGCTCGCGCCCTTATGCGTGTCCTATTGCATTTTTTGGAAACCCATAAACATCGTAAATCCCATAAAATCCGTAAAACCCACAAACATCGTAAAACCCATAAACTCATAAGCCCCAAAAAAACCATATAAATCAAAACCCCCATAAACCTTTGTATCTGCACTAAGCAGATTATTACGGCAGTAGAAGAATAAATAACGAACGATTTGAGGAACTTTTGAGAGCAAAAAATTATACAACCAAAAAAAGATAAATTCCAAAAAATTACTATATAAGTACTATTATTATACAAAAAATTATAAAGCCCAAATTTTATACGGACCAAAAAAACTGTAAAAACAAAAAATTATAAGACCCAAATTTTATGAGATCCAAAAAAAATTAAAAACAATCAATTATAAGACTTAAATTTTATAAGGCTTAAAAATGATATCATGCAAAAAATTATAAAGCCCAAATTTTATAAGGCTTAAAAAAACTAAATATTATACTACGCAAGAAATTATAAGGCCCAAAACATTGTGAGGTCCAATAAATTATGAGACCCAAATATTATAAAACGCAAAAAAAAATTTAATGCCCAAAAATGATAATGCTTAAAAATTATAATGTCCAAAAATTATAATATGCGAAACATTCACAAACCTAAAAATACTGTTTGACAACACACACCTAGGAAGCCAACCATCCACCCATACATCCATCCACCTATTGATCCACTCACAGACTCAACTGTCCATACTTCCACTCCCCCCCGATAACCCACCCTCACTCGCGCAGATATATGATGAACTTTTAAAAAAAGATATGAACCTATTGATGTGACCGGAGACCGGAGACTTTTCTGATCCTATAATATTACAGGAGATTTTTCAACAAGTTTATACCTAATTTTTAATAAAATTCATTAACAGCTTTTTAAACTTTTTCAAAATTACTACAAGCAAAGTCACATAAGTTTCTTCATAAAATTGTTTTATTAATTTAATTTGTCTCAATAATATTTCAATGTGCATTACGAAAAGTATGTTTCATACCAGAACAAAATCTACCTTTTAAGGCAATAAGAGGGAAATAAAATAATAATTTTTATTTTTATGTTATGAATTGTATTAAGCATTTAAACTGTGCTATTTTTAGTCAGTCCACTTGTCTACAAAGCATTAACGCTAAGTTTTAGTAAATATACGGTTGTTATAGATCGGCATGGTATATCACTTGTAATATAAATAACCCACAACCCTTTTCTTATAATTATAAAAGTATTTTTACATGTAATATGTATTGTCTGGATAGTACGGATAGTCTCAGATCGTCCGATTAATTTATTGTCGCATTTTATTAGAAAGTTCGGTAAACGTGAATAATCGTTGGAGTTATTTATTTTCTCCTGTCGTAATAATCTGCCTAGTGCAGATATAACGATAATGATGCAAATACGTAAGTTTACTAACACGCACTGTTTCCACTACAAGTTTCAATAAATCTTTCGCAACCCTGCAGCTTCATCAAAAATCCCTAGCATTTTTCATAAGCCAGGAAAGTCGCGCGCTCGTAATTGCTTTCTACTGCAGATCGCGAGAACACTATAGTACAAGTCGGAATTTCTCGTTTACAAAATAAATAGGACCCTCGGACGAAAATATTCCAGAAGAAAGTTGGCTGATGGTTAAGTTAGCGCGAAATGGGAGTTTCCTGCTCCGTTTTCTTCTCCCTCCCTCTTCCTCCATTCGCTCGCGAAAGTGTATAAAATCAGCGAAACCGCAGAGGGCTACACTGTCCTCGTCGCAGCAGCAGTAGTGCAGAGGCTCAAGTTCTCGCGAGCCTGCTCTGGGGACGTGCAGTAAGCGCCGCTGAAAGCGAGAGAGACGGAGAGACTGCGACTTCATTATTTTCATTAGTTTCGCTTGCAGCAGCCTCGCTTAGCCGTGTTAATGCGGATTTGAGCGTGACGTCGCGAATTTGAAGTTTCAAGGGGAAAGCGCTGCCGCTGCTGCTGCTGCATGGGAACGAGACAGCCAATGCGTCTTCGCCAAATGCGTTCCATTAAAATGCAAAGCCTCTGCACCGGGGTATTTTCACAATGCAGGCTACTGCGGGATACTGCATATAAGCCCAGAATGCACTGCGAAGCGCTTTTTCGAGAAAATTAAAGTAGTTATATTGTTTTCGTGTTTGCGGAATTCCTAGTTCGGAGATTTATTCAAAAGGAGATTGTTTCAGGTGACTATATTTTGATGGGGATTTCTTTGTCAAATAATCGATGCCCGGAACAATGAATTTCGCGTTAAAAAAAGGCATTTTTCATTCATGATAAGGGTTTCATGAATTTTTATGGCTTTTTATAACTGCGCGATAAAGTGAAGCTTATTATAAAAGTTGTTATGCAAATAAAATTTCATTTCAGCGAGTAATTTTTTTAGAGCGAGATTACGTTCTTTTTCCCTCGCTGTTTTGTTAGAATGCAAAGAACAGACCGCAAATAAACCTCTTTGTTGCACTTTGATTAAATTACGGCACCTTTCACTCGCAACGCGTATTTCTTGTATATGAAAGTATACGCTGTAGTAGGTTGTAAAAAGAGCTATAATAAGTGAAATCAGCTCATTTTATGCATTTAATTTATGAAAAAATTTTACCGTTCATCAGAATAAGTCAATTTTTTTGTAATAATAAGATTTAATGGTGCATTAACATTAAATATTGTACATGACTAACCTTTCATTCATTTATACATTATTAACTGTTTTATATAAAGAAGAAAGAACAAAAGAGGTAATTGTCCAATTTTTCAGTGCACAAGTAAAGAAATTTGAAGAAAAAAAAATATTAATAAAAAAATTATCTATTAGAATGCATTTGTAATTAATAATTAAAAATTAAAATACAGGCTGTTAAATCACGGAATTTTACTACTGATTTTCTAAATTGCCAATTTCAGAGTAAATATTATTAATATTAGCAAAAATATTTTTGATGTTTATATGGCTATACTTTATCGTATAAAAATATTACTTTTTTTCTTGTCGACTCCACCAACTCAGCAGTAAATTATTAACTTTTCACTGCAACTTATGGTGTCACTGATAAGTAAATTTTTCACTAATTCAGTGACATACTTAGCACAGTTTGATTTCGATATCGTTAAAAAATAAAACTGAAGACCAGACCATAAAGAATTAACCCCCGTTTATTTAATCGCGTTGTTATCTAAACTCTAATCGCATAGCTACAATGTACGTTTACCCGCTTAGCCCAAGTTTACAGAACAGCCAACTATACAACGCCCTGTCTTCATTTTCAATTTACAAAACCATTTACTAATCAGCGCCACCTCGCTCTATCTCTCTCTCTCTCTGTCTCTCGCTCGCGTTCGCAGCTTATCCACATCTATCCCGACCCTCCCTATCTCGCGTCTTATCTCTCTCCCGTGCCGAGCATTTTTTTCTCCCTCTCTTCTCGGCATTTCCGGGGCGCCAATCTCTGCTGCCGCCGCTGCTCCTGGCTCCCCGTCTTAACCTTGGCTGGCGCGCGCCGCGCGCAGCTCGGCGGCCCGCGGCGGCGCCCGGGACTGATTCCAAGATTACAACTTTAATTAACGGATTAAGCCGGTTAAGCGCTGTTTGGCCGGAATTAACAGTCGGGAGGGGCGACGTGTATATAACGCGCGCGGGGGGCGGCGTGAATCGCCCCGCGGCCAATTTTCGCCCGCCGCGGAGGATCGAGCGAGCGAGCGTCAACCCCATCGACGCCGAGTATATCGCGACACCTCGCAGGCGCGACTGGTGTTATGTGTGTGTATATAGGTGGAAATTAAGCGGCGATGTTGTTAAATGTCGAGGAGGACGGTGCGTGTAATTCGCTCTCTGTCTCGCTCTTATTCCTCGAGCTTCGCCGCCGCCGCCGTTGCCCGGGGATGTGGGTGGATGAGGTTTCAGTTTTAAACGCAATTTTCTTGTTAATTCCGCCTGGCGAAACGCGCGCCGTTAGTTGTAATTCTTCGGGCAGAAATATAGCGTAAGAAAATATATTTCAACGGTGGGGTGAGGAGCATGTTGAGTAATTTTTGCATTTTAATCCAGAACGTGATTTTGGTAACAAGTGCGCTTCCACTTTAATCTAAAAGAGTAATGAAACACAGTTAGTTTTTTCTAAGAATGTATTATAAATAATGAAAAGTAATGCAAACAAGTCGAACAACAGTTTTAAATAATACTGTCTCTGACAATTGTAAGGATTTTTGGAATTTGAAAAACTTTTTACAAATCTATAGTGTTATATTTCCAATGCAAATGATTTATGTAATATTTTTCAAGTTATACCATTAATGTAAGACAAAACTAACAGGATTTTCAAAATATTAGACTGAGATTCCGTAAAACTTCTTGCGAACCCAGTGATCTTTTTCTTATGCAAATTCTCGATGAAAAAAATCTAATATCTTCTCTTCGCATGTACATCTCTGTCTCAGTCACTGCCCCACCCACCACTTCGCGTCTCTCTCTCTTTCTCTCTCTCTATCTCTCCCTCTCTCTCTTTCCTTTCCACAGCAGCAGCAGCAGCTTCCGCCTCCCAATAACTAAGCAATGTCGCCTGGGAAACCGTCGGCAATTGGATTTTCGAGTATAATTTCCTCGTCGACTTTGCGCGCTCTCGCTCTTCCTGTCTCTCTTCTCTCTCTTGTCTCTCTATCTCTCTCTCTCTACTTTCCATCGCTTCTCCGCCATTCGCTGCCGCTGCGACAGCGCTAGCATTAGAGTATAGCTTGTATATCGCTGCGCTGCGAGCGCTGAATAACTCGACGTGAGCCTTTGTCATTGCGGTGGACGTACGCCAAATGCGCGTAAGTAACGAGTAAACTTTTTAGGCAGTGTGTGTGTACAGGGTACAGGACAAATTTTTATCTTTGCATTTGCGTGCGCTCCGAAGATGAGCGTGAGTTGGAGAATGCAATTGAAGAAAATTTTGAATCCGCGCAGCTGGAGAATGGGAGGGAGAGGGAGTTTCAAGATTAGCGAAAGTTGAAGAAACTTTGAAAAGGTTGATTTTCTTCTTCGTTTATGGCTCAAGCAAACAATCGACGCGACGCTTTTGTAGAGTAGTTTTCTGGTGCAAAAGGTTTTGTGTCCATAAAAGTAGAAGTCAATGGCACTTTGAGCACTTTATAAAGCGAATAGGAGACAATCAGAACCGTAACGTCCAAGAGAATTGCGAATTAGATGTAAGTCTAATTTGCTCAAGCTTTTTGTCAGTTGGGTAATCCCATAACTATTTTAATTTAAACTTTAGAGAATGAAGATTAAAAAAATAGATATTTTACGAATATGCTCTGAAAATACTCGAATGAATCCGAAGTGAACTCCGGTTTAAACTTAGGTATTTAAAGCGTATGACAACAGTGCACGGTACGACGTCTCGACTTAATCTTCATTTATAGGTAATGGTAGACATTTATATTTTCATCCAAAATATAATCAAATTTTAAGCTGAATAATTATCTTATGATGTAAACTTCCCGATCCCAATCGAGCTTACATCTTCAAGTGTTTTCAACTTGAGATCTCTCAAATGAATTAATCAGTCTTAAGGTGACGCCATTGGAAAAGTTGCACAAGTTCTAGAGTAAATTAACTTCTTTCGGTGAATATTCGCTGGAACAACTTTCAATCCATCCATTCTATAACTTCTCAAATAAAATATCTTAATCTCGAAAGTATATCATCCGCTCAAAATTAAGACATACATAAATAATTTTTTCGATCACCAAAGGCAAATTTATACTTCATCAATCTGCGAAAAATCTCGTTAAAATTCACTGTTAATTTTCAATTACTCTCTGCGCGATCTCAATAAGCCATTCGCAAACACGAGGGCTCCGCGCGAAATTTCCCGATTGCGCTTCGCTCGCGCGTCTCTCTCTCTCTCTCTTTCCGAAACTAGGCCACTCCGCCAATCCCGTAACTGCCAAGGTAAACGTCGCGCACGCGAACTGATCGAATCCTAGCGGAATCCTATAGTTCCGAGCTACTCGCGCGCATACGCTAATGCAAAGTCGGCGACGCGCATCCGCCGCGAAATATCCAAAGTAAGAGTACGTACGAGTGTACACGCGACTAGCCGAGCGATTAGTTAATTAATTAACTAATTAATCAGCGAGCTCGCGCGGCATGGCCGTGGTTGAATTTCGATGGGTTAACCCAATTTCCAATTAGAGCCCAGAGTGCGTGGCCTTGTTTGAGCTGCCGAATCGCGGAGTTTTGTCGATCGACGCTCCGCGGGCGTATTTCCGCCTAGTTCTTTGCGAAGTGCACTCGCGCGGCACACTTCGTCTTTGGATTTTAGTGCGGAGGATGCATTAGGAATGTTGAAGCGCGGGGTGTGGTTTACTTTGATGATATTAATGCAAATGGCTGGGTTTTGATGCTGCGCTGCACACGTGGGGCTCGTTGGGCTGCAGCGCGCGAGAGTGGATCGGACGGCTCTTCGTCACTTTAATCATGCGCATGAATTATGAACTGTGAATGGCTGGGTCCGTGTCGGATTTGAATTATCGACTGTATGGTCGGCGTATAACTATTTGCTATTCAAATGCTGGTGCTGCTGGAATCCGCGGTTGAGAATGACATTCGCGGATTTTAATTACACGATTGTTATACATTTAACTCTTAGTAATGCAAAAATATTAACACAGAATTTGAGCCGATTTAATGAACATGATTAGGATATTACAAATTGATTGTGAAATTATCACATAAAGAAAATTGAGCATTATAAGCAGGTTTTTCAATGTTTGAACTGGCAGAGTTATTGTAGTGTAAAAAATTATAAACAGAGAAAGACAGAAGGAGGATGCAAAAACAATTTTTTACTATCGCTAACTGGCTCCATAATTATGTGTAACAAAGATAGGGTGTGTGCTCGGTACAATTTTCCAGTTTTGAACACTGAAAGTCAAAGTACAAAGCATAAATTACTGCGCGTGTTTTAATGTCAGAAGCAGAGTCCGAGAGACGACTAGATAATTATCTCATGAGATTTTCGTTTTAAATTACATACAACTGTAAAACTTTTAAATTACCAAAGAAGATTTATTTCTACGTTATAGATGAAAAAGTATATTTAGTTTACGTAAAATTTAAAATCTATGTAACAAGATGACTTTTTCATTCCTTTATAAATTTTAATATACATTTTTTGTTTTTCTCAAATTTGTATACAATAAACTTGAAATTATGCAAAATAAATATGTCAATCAGCTCAAAGTGGACCATTTCTGATGTTGTAATGAGAATAATACATTTTTAACCGCAAAGGAGCTGAGAAAACTAAAAAAGTTTTATTTAAGTATAATTATCCTTACATTTTTTCAGATTCTTTTGGAGGGCTAATAGAGTATTTTTTATTTATTTATTTGTATATACGCGGGTCAAGCCCTTTTAAAATTTTGTTCATAATTTTTTAACTTTGCTTATTTTTAATATTAGTTTTAAATGTGTTTCAACGTGTTTCATCCGTCTAAGTCATACACTTTAGCCGGTCGAGCCACGGAGTCCCTGTCTACAATTTATTTAATCGGAAAAATTAAAAAAAAATGTAGAAGCCGATGATGTAGATTCTTAAAAAAGAATCCTTTCATCGGGCTCTTAGAAATATAACAATTAAACTCTAATTAAAATTGCAACAAGATTCCTTTAAACTCGCTGAATAAAAAATACATTCACAGTTACCCTCCCACCACCGACGCCAAACCACAAATCCCTTAAAGAACAAAACCATCCAATACCACGCGCGCGCTCTACGGCAAACACCATGGCCGCGGCGGCGCCCGAACGAAGTTAAATCTCAAAAACGTCCTCCACAAGCGACCTCGTTCACCCTCGCGCGCTTCTCGCCATCCCCCCTCCTCGTCCTTCACTTTTCGCACAGTCTCTCTCACTCACTTTGATCTATATACAATCCCCACGTATATATACGTGTATACAGCAAACGCCTCGTGGGAGTGTCTCGTGGTCGGCGCGCGGGCCGCTGATCGGATTTGTGCCGGATGGTCCGTTCGCCACCGCTAGCCTACACACACACACACACACACACACACACACGTGCGACTACCACAAGGGGCGAGGCTGAGCATCGAGAGCAGGACTCTCGATCGCAAATCATACAGAGGGAGGGGGGATACGAGATGAGCAGGGAATATGTACGGGGGTCGTAGCGCACGTGTCGGTGGCTCTTATCACTCACGGGCCCGCTGTTCCGTATTACAGTCATTTGCGTTCACGCGCGTATGTAGACGACGACGACGCGCCGCGATATACTCCCTGTGTGTATGTTGACCGATGATAATCGAGTGGGAGAGGGTAGGGTGATGTGGGCAGTGGGAGACACGGCCTGTACGGCTTTTGGTTATACTTCACAAGTTGTCCGTTGTCTGTCACTGAGATTTTTTTAGTTACTGGTAAACAATGGACAAATCAAATTTTACTTCCAATTTTAGTTACCTGTAACTATACCTGTAACCTATACTTCACAAGTTGTCCGTTGTCTGTCACTGAGATTTTTTTAGTTACTGGTAAACAATGGACAAATCAAATTTTACTTCCAATTTTAGTTACCTGTGGTAATACGTAAAGCAATACAAACAAAAGAACTCAAACTACAAATATAGTTAGATAACTAGGAACCAGATATTTAAACTTGATAATGTTTGAAAGCCTAGAAAATATTGAAGTCCTACTCAGATTTAATAGTAGTCAGAATTCAAAATTATAAAAGGTTTCATGGCAAGAATCAATGATATTTGTAACTTTAATGTGCTGAACTAGCAACTTCTTGAGTTGTTTAAATATACTTCATTAACTTATTTTTTGCATAACCTATGAAACAGTTTGTAATATGCACCTCAAGAAATGTTTGAAAGGCATTAAAAAAGCATTTCATCATTGTTCGATAAATGCTCAAGAAAGCAAGCTTTTTGTCTAGTCTGCGCAAAAGAATACAATCGTCAATAAATGGCGAATAAATGAAATCTATTTCTACCAGAGAAGATATGGATATTTTGAGGTACCTAGCTATTATCTTATTTTTACAAATAATGGCTTCTCTTTACTGTACCTATAATTACATATTGTTTCTAGGTAATTGCACATCACAATAATTCAAGTTTCAACCTTTAATTTACTATAAATCAAAAACTGTAACACATTAAACAATTCGATGCCCATGTCGCCTCACCTTCCCCTACTGTCTCCATTGCGCACTTTCTCGTCACCTCTATCGCCGTCTCCCTTTTGGTCTACCCCTCGATGACATCGATCGCAGCAGCGTACATGGTATAATACATGTATCTGACAAAGTGCGCGAGGCGCTAATCGGCCGTGTGCGAGAAACCGCGCGCTCGGCGTCCGGCCTTGCGAGTCCGCAGAGAGATAGTTGCAGGGTGTCGGGTTACACTACAGCGGCGCGGTCGCGGCGACACATATCTTTATGCGGAGTGGATATAACGGGAGAGAGATTAGAGCGCCACGCGAGCGCCACGCGAGCGCCACGCGTTCATTGTTTTCTTTTGGGGGAGAGAGAGCTCTGTGTGTGTGTGCACGATTGCGATTCTGCGCGATGCTGATGATGATTTATGCAGTGGCTGTACTAATCGCGCGCGTGGGGTCGTATTTAAAGCTTGGCTTGACTTTAAGTTTTAATGATGCATAATGATAGTGTATGAATGCACTTTAACTCATAATTAAAATTGTTTTAAAACGTATTTTTCAAGCAGATCACTGAATATTTGTTTATAGTACAATTATTAATTCAAGCAGATATCAACTGAAAATTAGGGAAATTCATGAAAATTTATAAAAATGTATCCGACTTTTCAGTAATAAATTAATTAGTAATTAGTAGTCTTGAAAAATAAATAAGTATTTGTTAAAAAATTTTTGAATGTTAATTTGAAATGCTATTTCGGAATAAATCTGTTTATACATATAATTACAATTTTCAAAGCGTATTATGCAGTGCAAGAATTGCATTTATGTTGAATAGCTGTTTTTGCTATAAAATTTTCCATAATACGAAAGGAATTTTGCTTTGATAATGAAATACTTAACAACGTAGTTTGTCCATTAAAATCCAATTTCACTTCCCTTTTACTCATAATTCGTAAAACATACAAACGATATTCAACGATTAAATTTTATTAAATTCCTACTAAGATATCTTTAAAGTAATTTTCATTGTACTAGCATGAATCCAACAGATTATCGCAACAGCAAATACCTCTAAAAAACCATCACAACCGATTTTAACATTCAAATAAACGCATACCCGAAATTCCCGCCATTTTCATTACATTCCCAGCACATTCGTATATCCTCTTGAACGTTTAAATCCCTTTTAAACCTCGCGTTAAACCCAAAATCGGGGCGCGCGCGCCTTCGGTCCAGACTGCATAACAACGCTCGCGCAGCCATAACTTTTGCCTTATCAACTGCGCATAATAAACGCACGCCCCAGCCAATTTTCCGCGATATTCCCGTCCCGCGCGCCTCCCTAAATAACCCATTCTCATACATCCCCGTGGAAAAAAAATCGCTCGCGCGCGTCCGTTCCCTCGGGTTTCTCGATGCCCGCGCGCTGCACACCGGCAGCGCCATCACCGTCACAGTCGCACAGCCAACGAGCGCGCCGGAAGTTATTTACTGCCCTCGCGCGGCCCGCTGCAGAGTGCAAGAGTCAAGCTGGGAAATCGATATCGCGAGACGCGCGACAAATCGCGATTGTCGCCCGGTATACGCGACGAGCACTTCAAAGCACACGCCGAGACGCGCGTATCGACGCGAACGCGAACAAAATCAGACGGCGGCGACGGCGGCGAGTGGTTAATTGGCGGATTTACCCGGTGGGCTTCATAATGAGTGATAATTAATCCGCTGTGTGCTGCCTCTTTCGTTCGCGAGTGCGCGGGTGTACGCGCACGCGCGTATTATGCACACACGTGCATTCGCGTCCACTTGTGCGAGTACCGCCGCGGCGCTGCATTGATTAGCCCCCGCGCGCACGCACGGCGGAGAGAAGTAATCAGCGGCGTATGCAGGCGCACGACTATACACGGCGATGGTTTTTTTTTTTTGCGAGCTCTCGTTCTCTTTTGCGCCGCGGCGACAGCGGGCGAAAGTATACCGGGCTGCGCTTGGTGTGCGTGTGTGCACGCGGGAGGAGGGGGGGACTTGGATACAGAGTGGTACTTTCAACCCTTTGCTGCAGCAAGCGTATCGCGGGGTATGTTTTTTTTTTCGCGTTCGAGGCAGTTTTTGAGGTTTATTTTTTTTTGCTGGGTTTTTATTTGAAACTGGAAGATTTTTCGTTGGGGAATTGAAGTTTGTTAAGGTGACTGGTTGGTGAAATTTTGGAAATCTGGAGTTTTATATTTTTAGTGAAGTGGGAGCTGCGCGGGATATTTGTCGCCGTGATATGAAGTTACGCTACAATAATTTTGTAAGATTTTTAGTCAGCGTGTTTAAAATTATTTGGGAAAATTTTGAAGATAGCTTTTGCGCGACCACATTAACATAGAATACCAAGTATATTTTAACATATATTTACAAAATTAATAAGAAAAACATTTACTTTTATATTACATTATAATTCATGATTTACTTAATAAATGTATTAATAATTTGTATTAATAAATTTTATTAGATATCATTAAAATATTGAAGAATACTATTCCTCTTAAAAACACTTTTGATGTATAAAATCGAAAACTAAACTATTTTTAACGTAAAAAAGGGAATAGCTGAGGTTTCAAAACAAGATAGATCTCTTTTAAAACTTCATTAAGAATTCATTTAATAATTTTGTCCCACATTCAAAACTAATTAAGAAAGCAAAAAATAGATTTTGCGTTTATTAAAACCTACAGTAGAATATACATTCGAAAAGCCTGAAATTCGGACAGCAAATAAAAGCATACAACTATTTCTTCTCAAACTCAATCAAACTCCTGCACGCCAGCTTTGATTAAATTTTTAAATCATTACCAAAAATAATCAACCATTTCTTTCTCTCTTCCACTGCCCATTTCGTAATCCTACTACTTCGCAAACGTTACACGCGAACAACTCGGACCTTTCCACAGCGCTGGCATCACGCACGTTAAAAAAAAAAAAGAAATTGCAAAAATCCGGCGGCGCGCACGCGATTTCCATACGCTATGTCGACGACTGCCGTCGCTCTAGCGCTTCCTCTCGCATCTTTCCGCTACAGTTTGCTCGCGAGCGCGTGCGTGCGTGCGTGCCGTGCGTGCGTGCCATGCGTGACCTTTGACTCTTGACGTGCCGTTGCACCGGACTTTTTCCTGCGTGGCGCGCAACGCGAGAGATCCTGCCGCGCGGCTATTAGCGACTGCGCGCGTGTAGCGTCCGCACGAGTAGCTTCCTCCGTTGGAGCCTATGCGTGGTTATATGTACGTGCGGGTCTTTTTCATTTCATTTGGCCGTCGCTAATTGTAAGTGCAACGGCTCGTGACAGGTGGATATATGTGTGTTTATACGTGTGTATTAAGCGCCTTGCGGTTTCTATTTATTATGAGGGTTGCGAGAGGTCAAAGACGCGATGAAGTCTTAGGAAGTTCTACGGGTTTTGGAGTTTCCTGTTCGCAGTATACGGATTTACCGTTGAAAGTGCTGACTTCTAAAACGTGTTATTAAGCGAAATAATATGTTTTGTTAAAATGTCAAAGTAAGTACCTATATAAATTCGAAGAAATTTTGTATTGAGGTAATATTTGATATGATAATTTCTTATATTATAAAGACTAGATGTACATAGTATTAAGTACAAAGTATAATTACTTGTGATACAGTCTGATACGCAAGTTTATATACGCTTTAAAAATGACAGGGTTTAAAGAGTACATCCAAAAACGAAACAATGACAACGGTATATTCTCTCTAGACAATCAAAGCAAAGTGAAACTCTGTAGTAAGTAGACACGTGTTATTAACCGGACACTCATTTGCCGAACGCTTTCCACCAATTACGTTTGATATTTGACCGAACGGTTCGTTACATTAAAAACTCTTTGGTAACTAGAACTACGTGAATAATGTTTCATGTTAAGCTGCACAGTCTATTCATTATTTACATGAAATCGGAGTCCATTAAAATGTCTCTGTATGTTTTTAATAATAGAAGTTTGTAGTTTTTCTCAATGACCTCAATTATTGTCAACTATGAGAGCAATTATCTAAAAACATTAATTCTTTTACACTTATTTATCAGATCGACGATTTTTTAAATATCGTGTACGTTTCATGAGGTGAAAAGGAGTAACAAAAATCTTTTCAGCACACTACAAAAATGAAACATATCGATTGAGTGAATACGTTGAAATAATTTTGAATCTTCCAAACACATTATTTTTTTATAAAAGTAAAATTAAATATTGTATTTCTTTTGGAAAGCTAAAATCTGTTATTAAAGCTATAATAATGATATTAAAGCTAGAGAGGGAGGTGAAAGTAGTAAAAGTGAGATTTTTGTTTTAAATTTATTATAAAATATCTCTACTTTTGTTAGAAAACATAAGAAACAATATTTCTTCACCTTCAATCAGCTTTAATATTTTCAAATTCAATTACAAGTTTTAATTCTCGCATCCTGAAACGTGCATTCATTAAAGTACATTCACTCTTCCCACCACAACATCCTTTCCAAGTAATAAAAACAAACACATCCCCCGTCCGAAAAAATCAAAGCATTCGAAAAAAATCTGTCGAGCTTCAGACGCCCGAAGCATTCGCAATCGCGCGCAAATCCGCTCAGTGCAATGTCTCGTCACTAGTCGGTGCGCGCGCTTTACTGCACTACACGAAGGGCGAACATATATATACTCCCTCTCATTACGAAATTCCACGAAGTGCCTCTCGCGCCTGCGCGCTCGTCCTTCATTTTCACGAGCTTCACATGTGCACAGAGCTACGCTGTTTATACCCGCTCGCTTCCTCGAGGGATCGCGTGCACGGCAATACATATTGCATGGCTTTCCTCCATTTGCGGATTTTCTGATTCGCGTATATATATCTGTGCTTTATATATATATATATACGTATATCCGAGCCCGCGAGCGATTCCTGCTTCTCTTCCTGCACCCCTTTCCCTTTAGCAGCGAGCGTATTGCCTTTCGGTGCAATTTGCGCGAGTGCGCCCGTTCCCTTTGCTCGTGCCGCTGCCCTCCCTCACTATTAGACGTCGAATTTCCTGACCACTTGATCCCGTGTTTGCCTCGCCCGAGTCCGAAACGTTTCCTGAGCGCCACGGCTTTCGGCGCTGTGTAACTGTTTCTTATGTGTGTGTTGTGGGTATGAGGGAGATGCGAAACGGCACGCGCGCGCGCGCACGCGTGTCTTCTTCCCTTCGATTTCGTGTGTGTGTTTGCTGGCTGATTTTGTTTGTTTTTCGTATATGCGGTGTTTTGCGAGGAATACGTTGAGGGGCTTAGGGTATGTATGAGAAGGACATAACGAGGGCTTTTTATATTTGATGGCTGGAAGTTGGATTTGCTTAGAGGGCTGTGGACTGTTTTGTTATGAACTATTTTTAAATGTTACTATAGTTAATAGAAAAAAATGTATTTCTATCCGGTGTTTTTATTTATTTCTAATCTATTAGTACTCAGCTCTTGTTTCCGTAAAGGCAAATGCTACTTATACTTTTTACATTCTAAGTACACATCTTTACGTATAATTAATATATAAATAATTGTATCTTAAGTCTTGGAACACATTTTTCTGATAATAAGTTTGACATAACAATTTTTGTAAAAAAATAATATTTTCTCTTTAAGAATGCAAAAATATGACTAGAAACTGGATCCGTTACGATATTTATAAAAAAGAAAGACATATGTTTTTCTAAATGAGCAATAAATGTTTTATCCAGCGCAAGAGCTGTTTTCGACCGCTTTTCGTGATATGTCGATAATATTCAAATTTTCGCGAGAAAAGCAATAAATCAGACTTCTATCAACTTTTATATTTTTCTTCCGAAGTTACCCGATAAAAGTAAACCAATGCATTACCTATTTTATTGATCTAAAATT
Organism: Gastracanthus pulcherrimus; assembly: GCA_949152435.1. Taxonomy (NCBI): domain Eukaryota; kingdom Metazoa; phylum Arthropoda; class Insecta; order Hymenoptera; family Pteromalidae; genus Gastracanthus; species Gastracanthus pulcherrimus. Next base: position 152,108,327 of record OX424574.1, on the reverse strand, counting down.
TTGCAGCGTACTCGAAATTTATGCGGTCGTATAAACCTTGTCGGTACTAAAGGGTTAAATGGATTTAATCATCAATCAAAATTTTAATCCTCTACTGTTTCAAAGCGGAGAACGCCACCTATACATTAATGCTATGTTATACTAATTGCTGAATGTCAAAGTGATTAATTTTTCAAAATTCATGCGGTCCGTTGAAATTAAAACCGAATTCCTCACATTTGTATTAAATGATTACGCCCTTGGCACTTTCACTGATTCATTAATCGTAGGTGCACAATAATATCGACATCAAAAGATGAAAAGATAAAGGTTAGCGGGCGGAATGTTAATGTTGTGCGGTTCAAAGTAAAGGCATTCAGTCTGAATACTTTTCACGTCAAATTTTTTTTAGTGGATGCATTATGACAAATTTCATTTCCGGATGAAAAGAGTTATTATGATCAATTTGACAATTAATGATAACTAATTCTAGTAAATTCTTACAAAATACTTCGTTCCTAGAGATGTTGTCAGCATTTTACAGATTCTGCCAGAATTTACCAGAATTCGTCAGAATTAGGCATCATTAGTTGTCGAATTAAAACAAAAGTCAGAATTCATATTTATAGCACATTACAATTTTGACAAATTTTGACAAATTACTTTCACCGATGTTAGTAAAAGTATTCAATCAATGCGATACGCAACAAAATTTGATACATCATAATTGCATCTGATCACTTACAAGAAAAATATAGCGTACGTTAAAGTGTCACCGCAAACACACGACAAAAAAAGCACTCCAGATCTCATCCGATAAACGGCTACATTAAAAAAGAAAAAAAAAACAATTCCTCGATGAGCTCGATGGGCGCTCGAAAGTCGAATCGAGTGCTGGCTCGAGTGTTTATCAAAACGATCGAAGACACGACAGCAGCGACAACGTCGCGTCAAAACTATAGGCAGCCGGGCGCAGTGAAAAAGCGCTGGGGTTTCGCGAGCCCGCCGCCGCGGGGGCGGCCTTTAACCCTTTTAGCGCGCGCTTTGATCTCCGCTCGCACGAGTGCTATTTCACTCCGACGCGCGATCTACTTTGAGGTGCGTGTACGCGTAGCTGATGCCGCAAAACTTCTGATCGAGCTGGATGTTTAATTTAAATTATACGCGCGAGATTTTTTTTCATCGCGAGCAGGATTCAAAGTGTCTAGTTTATTCTTTATTTAGGAATATGTACGTGAATTTATTTGTAGGGGTGTACGATAATTTGTAGTTAGTTATTCGTGGGTTGATTACGTTTTATCTGGTGTAGTATATTGTTAAGTACTTTGCAGGCATCAAAAGTAAATAGCGGTAATGGCGTGAATTTACAATTTCATAATGCAGAGTGTACAATATTACATTAGGTCACTTAATTAATGCTAATTAATTTTATGCTGAAATGTACAATTTTGCGATTACGTTTCGTACAAAATCACGTTAAATATGCGAATACATACATTGTTATTAGCTGTTTCGCATTTGATAAAATTAATTTTTAGTAAGTCAATTGAATTACATTAACAAGTAAATATTTGAAAAACATTTTGGTAAATTGTAATTAGAAAGTTTTAAATTAAGTTAGACCCTTTAAATATACTACGAACCCGTATTAAATACTTACTAAAGTGGGGAATTTAATTTGTAATTGAAAACATTGTAATTATCCTAGTGTAAGTTAATCTGATTCATAATCTGGATTAATAATGAACATTTATATAGTTATTAATGGCTGATTATTAGCTATGAAAGGGATTTATTTCAACCATGTTATTTTAATGAGTATTAATAATTTTTAATTGACTGTCTACGGCGCCCTTATACTAATAATTATACGTTTCCCGTACTTAAAAGTTATAAAAATACGTAGACGTAAATTAATTAAAAAGATATTAAAAGACATAAGATTCGATATCTAATTATACATTTTCTCATTTTAATTGGTCACAAACTTCCGTTACGTTATATTTATTTTTTACACATCTAATTATATATATTGAACATTATAAAAAATAAATATAACGTACAGTGACCAATTAAAACGAGAAACGCAGCTCAGTAGTACCTTCATCCTAGTACACATAAATTTAAGCATCCGTTTACGGAATAAGATTCTCGAAGTACGCGCGCGACCCTCATCGAAATTCCTCGATTACTCATTAACGAAGAAGGTACACGCACTCCGTACACACTTTAATCAGCGATCTGCCTTTTCGCTTCCTTTCTGGGCGCTATAACTCGCAGCGGCGTTCAATGGCCGCTCGGCCCGCTAAAATTCTTTTGTTCGCGGCCACGTGCATTTCGACCACTCGTATCCGCATACGTGTGCAAGCGCGAAAAAGTGACTGCACCGTGGGGGCAAGGGGAGAGAGAGAGGGAGAAAACGCTGGAGACGTGCAGAAAAAGGGAAAAGTCGCGGCGGCGCCATTCTCGAATCTTTTCGACGGCACTTGAAGCGCGACTCGAGCATTCCTTTCGCGACAAGCGCGAAATTTCAAAAGGGACGCGCGCGCGTAATGTCGCGACTGACGGCGCCAAAGTGAGAGCCGACGGAGAAAGGGCTCTCTGAAAGGCGAGTATTTTGCGCACGAGATATTTTGGCTCGCGTTTCACATACGTTTTATGCGCACGGAGGGTGTGCGGGGCTTGAAACGTGTTCAAAAGTCGTGTTTTTCAAATTGAGAGTTACTTTGGAATTTCGGTTGTATATAGTGTTTGTCGAAAATTTATGAATGGCATTGTAATCAAGGATGACCATGGTATAAGTATAAAGTTAACTTTTGAGGATGGATGTACGAAACTTATTATGCTCTCATTTAAAACGTAAAAGCCATCAATTTAAAAAAATGACTATTTTTCAAACGGAAAATAAAAGAAGCTATTATAAACTATTCATCTCAATAAAATCGTTCTGTGTATACCTAGCTATTTTATAAAGTATCTATTAAAAATGTATCAATATTTTGTCAAACTATTTCTTTAATCTAGAGATTTAATTATTATTAAATTTAACAATTTTTATGCTTTAAATGTTTTTATAGGTTGCATGCGTCCAAAGTAACATTTTCGGATCACAGGCATCATCATTCTTTTTCACATTATTAGAGGATATAACGTTTCAAATAAGCCTAGAACATTCTATTATTTGAATTGAAGATTCTATAATTTTATAATTTTTAGGTTTTATAAATATGTCCTTTCAAACAATTTCATTTTGTAATCAATTAATTTTATCTTTTGGTGGGTCCCAAGAAACAGTGAAAAGTGACTCAATATAATGATTTTCAATACTTGACACCAAACAGCACACAGCGACATTTTTCGACCCGACATTTATCCCCGGTATTTGTAAAGCTCCAAACGCACTGCAAACGTTTGTTGTTAAATTTATTGCAAGCTTTTAGCGCGCATCTCGAAAACACTCAAAACTTGCGAATCTTTTTCACCCGCGCCGAGTGTAACGCAGCGCTCTAGCCTCCCGTAAAAAGCTCGATAACTCTTATCACTCTCTCGCGACTGCAGCAGCAGCAGCAGCAGCAGTCGCGGAAAAACTTTTTCTCGCGACTTCGCAAGAAGAAACATTTACATTCCGTCGTCGCGTGCTACGGCGCGGCTCGGCCAAAGGCGTCTAGTCGCGCGCTACTTTGTATTCCACCACAATGAACGCTGCAGCAGCGTTGAATTCCCAGCTCTATATAGACGTATATATTTGTCCGGGCGAATTGAATTTAACGTTAAAGCGAGCCACGGGGACTCGGCGAAGACGTTTTTAGCCAAGAGCGGGAGAGACGTTGCGTCGACGGAGATATTTAATTTAAGGCAGCGGGAGAGCTTTTGTCCGATTAAAAAGTCAAATTCTTTAGGCGACATGTATAAGTTACAGCGTGTAAAGTATGTATGTATGTGTGCGTGATGTAGGAAGGTAAGGTTTTACTTACTCTGGAGCGGGATTCCTCCAGCGCTGAGTGCCAGCGCGCGCCATCAGGCATCAACGGCCCGACCTGCACACAGAAAGAGAAATTCTATTACTCGGTTATTGCAGTTGAATCGATTTCGGGATATATCTGATGGTATTGCGGTATCGCTTTGATGTTGCATATGACTTAGGGATGTATTTGCTTATTTTACTAATTTCATGAAAACCAAAGTAAAATGAATTATAATAAAGATGGGGAATCCTTGAATACAATAAGTAAGCATATATTACAGACTGTTGTATAATATTAAATAATAATAATAATATAATAAATAAATGTATTTATGGTAAATATGCGTAGTAATGTAAAAACTGTTATTAATTTTGGCTATAAATAAATTAATTTCTACTTATTTCTACTTTATTGATTAAAGAAAAATGAAGAAAAGAAAATACTGTTTATACATACATCTGTATATGACACATTCTACTTAAAATAAGTAGATATACTATTATAATCCTGCTTCATTAACGTTGACCGTATTTTTTCTTTCAATATAGATAAAGGAATTTCTTTTTGTAATTATGCTTTTTACACTGCGAACAATGACTGACATTATACAGATATATTCTTTGCAACATAAAGTTTCTGTATTCCGTGGGAATCATTGTTTAATTAAAAAAAGAAAAACAATGCGCAATTCAATTTTATTTTAATGTAATAACAAAAATAATTTGCAGTGTAAAGACGAAAAATGTAGACTTCGAAAAATTGCGCTTTTACGTTAAACGGCACCATTTTGTCTAAATTGCTTAAAAAAAAGGTGAACTTGTATATTTATAGAATCTTTTTGATTTTTTATTTTAGGTGAGTCAGCTCAAAGAAATAAATAAACCCTAATTCATACTATACAAGCAAATCGATTCTAAACTATTGAGAGCCCATGACTGTTATCAAAAATTAAAAAGTATGACTGTGCAATATCCTTAACCACACACTCGCACAGAGTAGTTCACTGCAAAATAGTGAATTTTCACTCATTTCCAGTAATAACTAAGCCACTGGATAAACCATGTGCTAAGTTGTCACTGCGAAATGGTGATATATTCGCTATTTCTCAGTGGTCTTAACTATTTAACATTAACCCTCCTGCGCAGAAGTTTATTTTCATGTATATGTATTAGATTGAATGTAAGTTTGCAACAATATTTTCTGCAAATTCGTAACATTTTCTAAATAATAGCTATACTATTTAGCTTCAATTTGAGAGGTTGTAGGTGTCCCAACAAAGTAAAGATTTAAATTTGTGATACAAAATGTATACAAAAATGACGTGCGGGTTGGACGAGTATACTCGGCTCTCTGCGCAGGGGGGTTAAAAGGGATATAAAAAATGTATTCAGAGTCAAAAACCGAATTTAGATCCATCAGGATGTTCAGGCGCGCACAAAAAAATCATCTCAACCGCTGGTCCAATCACACAAATCGCGCGTGTCGACCGAGCGCTGCATATAGAGCTCCGCAAATCCCACTGCGTCATTATTGCGCGTTGCCCACAACGTCGACGAGCCGTCGTCGTCGTCTCGGGCACGTTTTGATCGCTCCTCGCGCATACTCCCATACCAAAAACACACGCACACGCGCACGCATGAACTCCAGGCACGAGTATTTGCCAGCGTACGACGAAGCAAGAAGAATGGACGCGAGCAGCGGCGGCGGCGCAGTCTCGTTAGGAGGCAGAACTCGCGCACAATGGCGAGCGAGCGAGAGAGGAAAGAGCGGCCAACGACTTCATCAGAAGACACGGCCAGCGAGGCCCCGCCGGACGTTTAAATTATGTAAGTAGCCTCCTCTCTCGCTGCTGCGCCGCCCGGACCTGACTCATACCTATATACTCCTGCCTCGCCGCTTCTCGACTCGAAAGCTACTGGGCTTTTTCCTCCTCTCTCTCGCTTGGATTTCTTTGCTCGCCAACACGCGCGGGGCATTCTTTTATGATTCCGCCTTCGTGCCTGATACGCCGCTGTCGCTGCTTTTTGCCCGCAGCTGCCGGGACGTTGTAATTTAATCTTGTATCTAGCGAGTTTTTGAGGTTCTTGTTTTTTCGACGCGCGCGCGCGCGGGTGGCGCGGTTTGTAGGGCGACGTTTTATGCTCGCGGGTTGACGAGGAAGCGGACGTTGTCTATGCGGCTTGGCGCGGACTGAATTTCTTATGTGTTCGCGATGGGAGATTGCGAATGGCAGAGTGCGTTTTTGCCGATGTGTTTCTAGTTAGCGATCTGCTTGACCTCGATTGTAAGTATAAGTGCTGCAGTGTTAGGATTTTATTCGTGTAGATCGGGTATGAGTACAGTCTACACAAGTGTGTTTATTGCAGAAGTTACATATACCGTCGTGTTTTTAGTTAGGATGCTTAACTGATAAATAATGTTTGTCTATGTAACGGTATCTTAGGTGCTGGTATTGTTTTTCAGTCTGCAATTTTATTTTTTGTACTGTGTAACTACACATACATTTCTATTGATAAATAGTTATTTATAGTTGTAGAAATACTAACTCGTAACTCGTGCATTTATAAGAGTACCTATAAATATATAAAATATTTATATTTTTATTTGTATCTATATTTGTCTATCTAAATTTTAGAGAGAAATGATTTCAAAGCAATACTTAACAAGAGTGAAGTTGGCGACAAGATAGGTCTGTTAAAATAACACTTTCTCGGCAAATTTATACGTTTAGCATTTTACACAGTTGAATTTGCAGTAAAGCAATACTTATACCCAATAAAAATTATATAATTATTATTAAGTATCTGTCTAATTTGATATGAGCGATTAAAATGCATTCGTTGATTCCAAATTCCCCATGTTAAATTCTTTCACTATATAGCTGATTGATACAATGTCCAGTTTAAAACGTAGACCGTTTAATTGGATCCATTTAGTACGTGCTCCCGGGTATTATCAGAGTGATTTACAGCCGTTAATTGATGGCTTTCTCGCAATAAAACCATTTTATTTACATTTTTTCGTTACATTACTCTTTTTTTAAGCCGCACTAATGACTTCATGCAAGCTGAAAAAATATCGACATATATATATCCCTGCAGTCAGCGTTATTTAACCTCGCAATTGCACTTAATTCTATTATTTAAATGCAAAACAAGCAGCATAGAGAAATAAAAACGGAATCCCACCTCCCATGGCAACAGTGGTCTGATTAAATCTGCAAAAAAGAAAGAAAAAAAATTAAATCTTTAATTAACTTTAGACTTTTTACGTCTGGCCGGCCCGCGTCCTCCTAACTCCCGCCTCCCTCTAAATCCTTCATTAACCCCCGCGTCTCCTCTCTCTCTCTCTCTTCACCCTCGTCGTAGTGCATTCCCTCTCGCTTCCTGCGCACAGCAGCTCTCCACGTCCGTCTGGCGCTGGCCTCACCCGTCCCCCCGCCGCGTTCCTACTTCTCAATCTCCGTCTGCCAACCGAGCTGTCTTGCGCCCTGCGCGCTTCTTTTTTTAAACCGACCTCTCGCGGCACGTCCGTCTTTGTCGCTCGCGCTGTCCTCGAGTGCGTGTGCACTTCCAAGCGGCGCGGCAAAGCAAAAATGTCCCTTTTCCCACTTGCCGAGGCACAGAGCCGTCCTTCTTCTTCTTCTTCTTCTCCTTCTCTTCTCTGTGATGCTTTCGCACTCCTGTATGGTGGAGCCTTCTAGCGTGCGGGGGAATATACGTGTGTGTACACACGTGCGCGTATATAGGGGGCGATGTGTTACGTCGTCGTCGTCGTCGTCGTCCTGCCGGAAGGCCCGCGTTCACAGTCAAAACAAACTCGTCATTGTCGGGCTTGCAAATAGTGTGCGCTCTTTGCCTTTCTCGCTGTGAACAACGACCTCCTGAGACTCCTTTTCTCTTTCTCCCACTTTTTCCGCGCTCTTTCTTCCGCTTCCTTTGCGCTCGTGCTCGCGAGCGACGTTTTTATAGCGCAAGTGTGAAAAAAACTTTTGCAAGTGGCCCTGCGTTGAAGGAGGACATCTTTTTGGAATTGCTTTAGCGAGGGACTGAGATTTTCTTTGCTTTTGGAATTTTTAACTTCTGGTGGAAGCGTCTCCAACTCGTTGGCTAAAGGAAGCTACTCTCATATTACAGCGAAGCAATTAATTCACAAATGAGAGATATGTAATTATTTATACAATTTACAAATAATTATTACAAAATTTCACGAGTAGAATTTCCTTCGCTGCTATTTAGTCATAATTAAACTTACATACATTCTGATATAACGTTTAGTATTCAGATAATACCAAATCAAAACATTTGTGCAGCAACTGAAAAATTCCAGAATAAACAGAAACACCGATGAAATATACAAACAACGGCAATTACAATTTACTTTAGAAGCAGGAGTTATCGACGTATCAAATTGAATTTTTCCCCGCAGCATAGTGCAGATACATGTGTTTCTCAAGCAAAGGAGCGTACATAGTCGAGTCACGCCTATTTCGGTGCTCTGATTCATCGCCGTGCAATAACGTCACCAATATTGCAGGAGCCCAGCCGTGAGAGAGAGCGAACTACTCGGATCGGCACTTCGAGTTTGCGCCAATTTTAAAAGAGGAAACGCTCGATAGGTAGCGACCTCCTAAAACTATCGATAACCCCTCGACAATATTATTTCCTTGCACCGCACGACTGCTGATATTGAGTATCGATAAAAAAGAGGCACGAAGAGACGTGTTTCGTGCTGCTATACAATTGCGCATTTTTTTTGCTCGCAAACGGCTTTTAGTAAAGATATTTTTTCAGAACTAATTCAGAGGATGTAAAAAAATACGTGTATAATTATATACGTTTTCAAGTTTAATTATTTATAAATGTAAGACATATCAGATATTAAAAACATATCATTATTACTAAAAAAGTAACAACTTTTCTAATTACTGTTACACTACGGTACATCAATAAAACGTGGTCTCAAAAATAAAATGAACAAAATTAAAACAATATCTTATTTTCTATTCACCCACCAATTAAACTGTTAATTAATTGTGCAAACGAATGATCATAAAAAAATTCAATATCACTACTGCTCTGCTGCCTATATATACTCCAAACTCTAAACTCCCCCGTAATTGCATTTATACAATTTCCAATACACCAGAGTAAAAGCATTTTTCTACGCGACGAGCAGCAGCAGTAGCAGCGAAAGGCTATCACATTCTTTTATCCGGGCATTCATTAAAAATCGCTTCGACGCTCGCGGTAAAAACCGCGGGCGCGGGAGAAAAGAATTCGATCATCCGCGCAGCCTACTCGCGGCGCAAAAAAAAAGAGATTCCTCGTCAGCGCTCGCTCAGTAAGCCTCGCGGAGGAACAATGAAACATTGCAATATTTAAATCCGAGCTGTGCCGACGACGAGGAAAAAAAGTCGTTCTTCGCGTATCCTCTCATTGGGTCACGCGCACCGGCGAAAGCCTAAAATCCGATCCCCGCGAACTGGGCCATCCCGCGGCAGTAGCAGGAGTCGGGTAACCCGGAAATCCCGCACACGCGCGCGCGCAGGGATAGGAGACACGAATCGCGTCAGCGACGCGATGGCTTTCGGCAACGAGCGAGCATGTGTGCGCGAATGCGAACGGGAAATGGAAATGTCGGCCACAAGCGCGTCGCAGGCTGCACGAACACTTAGACATCGGGCGGGAGAAAGAGTTTCGCGGCTCGCGGAACAATGCGCCCGCGCGGCGCTGAGCTGGCGACGGATCGGCTAGTTATGAAGATTTTTTGCGAACTCGGCGGCGGAGCTGGACTGCCGACTGGTGATATGTTGGCTGGAACGAGCCGGAGAGACTATGGAGAGAACAGGCGGGGAGAATGGAGGAGTGAGACAAAAAAATGAGGTTACGAAGGATGGGAAGCTCGGAGGAATGTAACAGAATTTGGACGGGGAGAGGATGTAAATAGAGTGAAAATAGAACGAGCGGGAAATTGGAGATGGGGTTGTTACGAGATTCATACCAAAAGGAATTAGACCGAAAATCATTATAGAAATGTATCAGAATAACTCTACCCAATATGGCGTATTTAACCTTTCATTTTCATGAATTTTTCTGGTCAAATAGTTTAGATTCTAATAATAGAATGGGAAAATGTAATATACCATGATAAAAAAACACAAATAAATGCCTAGCTTTTATAACAGTAATGGGATTTATAATGTGTACTTTGTCTGCAAGAATAGAAAGGTAATTATGTGTATAGCTGTGCGCGCTGCAAATCGTCAACTACGGTATTAAACAATTCAGATCTATTATCTGCACTCACATATTGAGTACACAGAGAGTGGTAAAAATTACCGTAAATAACTATAAAGCTGGGGCACTCCGACTTTCCGGCACTTTCTACTGATATTTTACTATAAATTTAACCGCACTGAATGGTAAAATTTGTCTGATTTGAGAAAAAGAAGATAGCCGACGAAGGATAACAACTGAGCGTGCACAAATTTTAGGTTAACTCTACTATAAATGGATATAAATGTACTTATTTAAGTATTAATAATACCACTACAACAATTGGAAGAAAATCCACATTTTTAAAAAATAATTCACAAAATTTTACCATACATTTCATTGTGTAACTTTATATGTTCCACAATTCTATTAGTTTTCTCTGAGATTCGTATAGAGAATTTTTATTCAACGGTGGGCAAATTTTACCCATCAGTGTGGTAAAATTTATCGCAAATATCAATAAAAAGTGCCGAAAAGTTAGAATGTCCCAGGTTTATAGTCATTCACGGTAATTTTTACTGCGAATTTTGTCATCATTTTTGTTAGAAAATTCTCTCCGTGTAGAATGACTGATTCTAAGGTCACTGTCAATATTGTTTCAACAACTATAAATTAATATTGTAGTATTATTAACGAACTTCTGTATACTGGCTATAGAAAAATACATTTTAAATGTTTGAACTATAAGCTAATTTTCATAATCCATGTATTAAACCACACCCCCCCCCCCCTCTCCCAGTGAGGTGACTTAAATAATGCAGAGACATCTCTTCTTATAACCACATAAACCGTTAAGGGGGTAGGCCTGGATTGAATCCAAAAAAGACTGTTTTTTACGAGTCCAGAAAACTATTTATATTCAAAAGCAATATCATTCTGAAAAATTTTATGCTATCAATACATAATAATATCTTAAATTTTATCGTTGTAAAACTTCAAAATATTGATTCTACTCGTCACAATAAATCATTATTTTCAATACCATATTTATTAAAGGAACTTTGTTCCTCACACGATTCTAGGTGACATGATGAACGAAATGTTTTTTCTTCGATGGTTATTTGACTCCTTTCGACATGTATTACAAAAAGAGCCGAGCACTTTTTCGTTAAAATTTTTTTTATTATTTGTTTATCGAGATCCAATCGATTTTTAGAAAAATTTTTTTTAATATTTTTAAAAAATTGATTGGCTCTATGAAAAGGAATAATAAAGAAAATGAAGGAAAAAGTGTTCCGCTCATATTGCAATACATATCAAATGGAGTCCCGTTCTACCCGTACATTCCTTTTCGGGTTATTACAGGATACCTCCACCACCTCTGTGTGGAGGTATTTGATCCTAACCCGCCCATCCCAATTCCACTGTTCTCGCATTCGCCAAAGTTACCGACAATGACAGGTTTCTACCTACGTCAGCAACCTATGACCGAGGAAAACTCGTAGGAAAGGCTTCCGCCAGGACGAGGTGTGATAAGAAATTCAACTAGCATAGTAAGTATCATTCCTTACCTACCGGAAAAAAACACCATTGTTGATGCAACACCTTGGTTGTGCGAGCGGTCACCCATCCAAGTACGGAAGCAGCCAACGCTGACCCCACCACTGGTGCCGGTCGAACGATTGCTTTTAAACATAAAAAGTTTTCTGGACTCATAGAAAAATAATATTTTTCTGGGTTTAACCCAGGCTGCCCCTTTAAGTCCGTACATCCACTTTCAGAAAAATAACTTGAACGTTATTGTTACATATATATCAAACGAAAGGAAAAAAATTGATTAAATTAATGTTAAAATTAAATGTATAATCAAAGTAAAACCAAAAAGTAATCTCAGTGACAAAGACTGTGAATATCCACCTTACTAATAAATAAAGCCATTGATATATCTGACAAATTCAGGTGCTGAAGTATCTATACGCTGGTACATTACCACAATATCGAAAACGCTTTTAATCATCGCAATTCGTCCTCCACTCTCGAAGCTCCGAACAAAAAAAGTAGCGACGACAAGGAATTCCGCGCGAAAGAAAAAGCAAAAGCCGACGTGCAGCCCGAAGAAATAAGAGACGCTTGGGTAAAAGAGCAAAAGAGAGAGAAAGAGAGAGCGATATTGAAGGTAGAGTGCAGCAGAGAAAGGACGAGAATCCAGGCATGGGAGGCGCGAGTCGCAGACTGGCACGAGGGTCTCGTCAGTTTCAGCTGAATTGCCAGGTCTTGCACTGCAACAGCAGCAGTAGCAGCAGCCGCCGTGGCTCTCGAAAACGCGCGACGAGGGTTTTCGTCGTTGTCCCTGCTCCCCGTATATTCTCCTCCCTCCTTCGCTCTTCTGCACCACCTTTCTCTCTCTCTCTCTCTTCCTCTTTATCCACCCTCGTCTGCTCAGCCGGCGCCGCTGCACTGTATACCCCCAGCATTTGCCTGCGCGCGTCTCTTTTCCTCGTTATCCGGCAGGATTCACTTTCTCCGCGAGCGTTTTCTCTCTTCGATCTTCTTCTCTCTCTTCCTCGATTCCCCGATGCCACGGAGATCTCTGCGCTCTTTCTTCCATTCCTGTGCTGCTGCACCTTCACTGGCGCCTCGCATTCTCTATACACCCCGCGCTTATCTCCGACGGACTCCTCCGCATTTAAATCTATCAAGCTGCTACCGCTGGCTTTGTCTTTCTCTTCCTCCTCCCCCTGATTCACCGACAACTGTATAGACTGCAGGAGATTGCACGCTTTCCCTCTCCTCTATCCCTGCTGCTGTCTTTCCTGCGTTTTATTGTGTGTCCTTTTCTCCCTCTGCGCGCCCGCACTTTTGATATCGCTCCCCTTGCCTCGTCTCCATTATTCCTCGGTTGGCTTTTGTTCCTCTATTTTTCTATCAGGATCTCTCGCACGTTCCTTTCAGGCAGGAAGGCTTCAGCGGTTCAGCCCCTCCCTGCAGCTTCCTCCTGCGCATACACGCACACTCGCGTCTGCATCTATATCTCCTCCTCTCATCTCTTTTTCCAGCTGATTCTCCATCTCTATGCCACCTCTGCCCTTCCTTCGACTTTTTCAGCATTCGTCTACGTCTCCTTTATTCGCCTCATCGTCGCGCTATCATCACCTCTTTCCAGGCTCTACTTCTTCTTCTTCTTCTCTTCGTGTTACTTTCTTTTCTCCGCCCACGTTCCGTCCTAACATACTTTCGTCAGTTTTCGTTCGCCGCCCTCATCTCTCTTTCTCCTTTGGCTACATTCACCAGACGTGATTGCGACCTGCATATTTTATGCGAGACCACCCCAAGTGTCCGCTGAAAGAAAAGAGGGATGGAGAGAGAGCGAGATGTGCCAAGTAGAAGGTGTAACAGCATAACCGCCTAAAAAACGTATGATAAATTCAGAATGTAAAACGGAATGAAAACTGTTACATTAGCGGGATACGTTCCCATGCATATTTATCGTTAAGTTAGGGTTCGAACATTCATAAATTCATTCAATCCCAGGAGAATGGGGCTGGTGCCGAACCTTTCACAAGAAAAAACAGTGAAAAAATGACTTCACAGTCTTCCGGATTCCCTCTTTTACACGTCAGCGAAAATGGGGCAAGTGTAAAAAAAGAATAAAAAGGTAGCTAAAGGGGAGAGGCAGTTATGTTTTTCTAGCCTACCTTTTCAAGACTCTTATCCCTAGTTTTTTTGTAAAAAAATTTTAAATTCTTTTTTTTACTGTGAAAATTTCACAGAACTGAACCAAACATCACATAGGTAATTAAATGATGTATGCATCAGAAGACCAAAGGTATTGTCATGATATATTAAAAGAACCATATCCATGAGCAATTGGCAAAGAAAACTACTACCGCGGGAGGGGTGGCGCTAGTGAAAATGTATTCTCCCATTCGTCATGTTTGTTAATTTAACACGGGATACTATATCTATATATTGTGAAAATATCCTATGGGAATACCGAGGGAGCATCATGATAAATTTGAACTCCCAATAGGTTAAAATTGACTCTCTCAACCTAAGGAAAAACGGTGAAAATGTTTCTCAAAGATAATAAGTTTGCGAGTTTTCTACTGTAAGTCTTTCGTGCTTAGAACGGAATGGAATGTTCATATTTGATACAACTTTCCACTACTTTTTCTTGGATTAAGAGGGTGGATTTTACTTTAAAATGCAGGATTAAATATTTTTGTAACCTGTTTAACATTATAATAACAACTGTATGGTAATAATTGTAGTAAAAATTTAAAGTGCATTCAAAATTCTTTGCCACTTAGAACACAACATTTAGGAAGTAAAGCAGCGATATGTTTCTCGGTAGGTAGTACGGTAACACCCCGTATATTCGAACCGTTGAGATGCAGTCTCATCGACCTGTACTCTATATATTGGAGCTGCCAACGCAACCTCCGGCTTAACTTTGTTTCTCGCGTCAAACTTCAACCTCCCAGCTCTGCATCTCTCTCCCACTCTCTCTCTCTCTTCCCATCCCTTCGCTTCATCGGTGTCTCTTCACCCTTGTATACGTGTGCAAAGCCACATATATATAGCGCTTCTTTGCGTCTCTGTGTGCACGCGTCGGTGTATTTATCGAGAGCGCGCGCGTTTTGATCGCGTCTTTCTTGCGCCGCTGCCTTCCGACACTTTCCCTCCCGGCGCGCTGCGCGGGTTTATCGATTGTGCGACGAGCCGTGCGCGAGCGCAACGACGACGACGATGACGGGCTTAGTTTGATCGCGAAACAAACTAATCGGTGCAGCCGCCGATATTAACACAGAGGCCGTTCAATTAGAGAGTTTTTGTGCAAATTTGCGAAGCGTGCGTCGAATCACCGCACGCCCGATGCGCCAACGCTAATGGATGTTTGCTTTCGGTAATTTTTATCGTAAACAAGGTGCGATCGCTTTGGTAGTTTAGTGTGTTGTGCATTATAATAGTTCTTTATTACCAGTAAATTATTATATTGTGGAAATAAGTAAGAATTTCTGTTATATTTGTACTAGCTTCAATTCTTTAATAATTTGTATCGTTTGGAAAAAGATGTCACCCGTATATAGGGGCTACGCCCATATTGACTTCGTGGAAACGCACATTTAATCGACAAACATGTGTAGGTCAACAAATAACTAGAACAAGAATTCGTTCTATTTATTCACCCACGTTATTCTTCAATACGAACGTTTAATTGGTTCAAGCAATTATTAGCAGTCTATTTTCATGATGCAATGTTTACAGGACCGTAACAGACATTCATTTTTATACTCGTACACAGAAAACAAAGATTTAGGAAAACTACAAACCTTTTGTAGATTCATACAGGAATTCCTGTCGATACTACATGAAGTCCCATAGATTCGGCTTTTCAAAACTCTTTTTCTGTGTAATACTAATATAAATCCTACACCTTGATGCATCAATGTATGCCAATGATTTTCATGTAATAAATACATTTATTTGTTTTTTTAATTAATTTCTAAGCAAATGCAATGGAAGAGAATAAAATCCTCCTAATAGCCACATAGTACAAATTTCTACGATACCAAATTTGAGTATACTGCCTGTCGTGATTTATTAGTTTCTGGCAGCTTGTAGCTGAAATCCGATACAGCGAATTTTTTCACAGTAATAAAGATCTCCCGTAATAGACACATATCATGCCACACTCCAGGTGTCGAGGCACGCAGCTAAATTACTTTATCAAACGTAATAAAGCTCTGCGTGGCGCCGACGAGATATCTCGGCGTTAAACACTGATTAACATGCAAACTGAGCATCATCACTACGTTACCGGCAATTCACACTAGCAGACTCGTAGATAATACCCAAGATACAAGCTGGCTATGCAAAGCAGCAATAAAGTCTCATTTTCAGCACGGGGACGATTCATTCTGAAACTGCGCATTCGTTTCCAACTCTCTTGCTCTCTCCTCCTATCCCTCTTCTCCTCTTTCTCTATCTATTCGTAGTATATTTATATACAATCTCCGTCACCGACCGTACCTCTGTCCCCCTCTCGTTTTCTGATACACCGATTTTCCACGTCTGGTTACGCATACAGAGGACTCGGGGGGCTTTGTCTCTCTATACGCTTTAATGCCACTATCTCGCTTTATCTTTGGACTTGCAGCCAACAGCCATCTCGCGCTTAGCTGGAGCTCAATTAAATACGGCCATGAATACTTAATGCAACAAAACGCGTATGGGATTAGCGCGCGTCTTGCGCACGGTACGGGAAGAAAAAAGATTATACGGGGACGCAAAAGTGATGGAATTAGTTTACACAATACACCGGGGAAAGGAGGCGGGGTATTTTTTTTTATTTGGTTTGTGTGTACGAGTCCCCGTGGGGATTCCGTCGATTACATTACCTCGGATTAAATGGCTAACTCAGTGGTCGAACGTGCATATATTTTTGTCGAACGTACCATCGCTCTTTGAGTGTTGTTTACATACGATTTATTTTATTACAAAAAAATATGAAAAATTAGCATTACGCAATATAGGTATTTACAATATATAATTAAATAGAAAATATTTTTAGTGGTATCAAATTATTTCTAGCATATAATAAATGATGTTCAAAGTTGGAATTGTTAGTTATAATTTATGCACTAAATGGTACAGTTGGTAGAAGTTTATGAGGTAAATTATATTTATCTGGAGCATAAATAAGTTGCTTTCGTAACGTGCATAGGTCATGATATTCGGCATGAAAATAGTCAATGCTAAGCTAGCATGAAAGGCGTGCTACTTAACAGTTCTGTACTATGAGAGGAGACATGAGACGTATACGGAGTCCCATGCCGTAAAGTGATAAGTACAAACCTCACAAACTACTGCTCAGAATATTTCCTGACCTTCAAGAGAAATAAGCTAAATTTGATTTACAATTTGCTCATTTCGAGAACGGCATGAAACACTTCGTAAAATTATCACGGTAAAGACAATATTATCGTAGCATGGTGTGCGCCCTCTCACATGAGAGTTGCTACAAGCGCAGCGCACACTTCATGCTAGCTTAGCATACACTTGTACCATGCTACAGTATCACGAATTCATGCCTTGATACAGCTTTAACTCATCCCTTATGTAGTATGCACGAAAGGTGCGATGGAACGGTAAAGAAGAAATGAATTTTAATTGCAGCACTTTTCTTATATATAAATCCGTTACACTCAGCCGAATACAAGAGCATGTGCACGTTACGGTCATGAACCTCCCGTACTCGTAAGCGTCATTCCTTCCCGCCACTCGACCACAAAACCAAAGTAAACACAGAAATAATCATTTCCCTTTCGCGCCTCGCTTAAAGCAACACAACTAGCAGCAGCACTCTTGCTTCGTCATAAATTGTCTCGTTTGCAGAAACTACACTTCTGGCGCATCTCTCCCAACTCCTCGAAAACAATGAGCAGGCGCGCGACACGTACTCGCAGATTCTTCCGGGGCTAGCGCAATTCTCTCTCCCGCAGCAAGTTAGCGCGACCACTGCACAGCAGCGAAGAATGCACGACAGGCGACAGGACAACGCGCGCGCATCGGCAGCTCGCGTAATGGTCCACCTCCTCCCGCTCCTACCGCATACATATGCACATATAACACACATACCGCGCGGCGGGCCTATAAACGAGTCACGTGCCAGCGACACGCGATGCGACGCGAGATGAAGAAGAAGGACTCTGGCTGCTACCGGGGAGCTCGACTTCTACTCCAGCGTTCAACAGCTCATTGACTATGCTAGGCGTGTCCGAACACTCTCTCTATATCTCTCTATCTCTCTCTCGTGCTCTTGGATTCTACGCCGTGGATTATGCGAGTGCAGTGGATTTTCTCATGTGTGTGTGTGGATACGAGATACGGGGGATATGGGTATAGGAGGAGCGTACACGCGCAGCCTTGGAGAAGCTGAGTAAGAAGAAGTCGCGGGAGACTCGGGAAAGTGCTCCGGGGGTAAAACTGATTCCGTAAGCGCATCGACGGGCTCTACCACCACCGCTGCTGCTGCTGCGGTGGTGTCAGGCTTTAAGTCGATTTTGCGTAGTCTCCGGGTTTCGAGAAGGAAGTTGGGAGAGGATGTTTCTTTTTCGGATTTGTTTATGTTTACATACGGGGGGATTTTCTTGGGAGGATTTTTCAGTGTTTGTAGAAATTTAAATATTAGTTGTGTTATTTTAAATATCTTTTCTACCATGCAGCCTATGTAGCCTAGAATAGAATCCAAACATTTTCTTCGTACCTGGTTTGGATCTACAATAATTTTAGATGGTTCCAAGCCATTAGAGTCAAGTGAGTGCGGTAGGAGGTGGGTATTAAGAGGAGGTGAGCACATGAAATAGCTGAATAAAATTTTGGACCCGAGTCGGACGAGACCGGGATTCGAATCCAGGCCCTTAAGGACGCGATCCTAATAATTCCTAAAAGGAAAATCGTTGTGAACTGTAACCTTTTTTTTAATTCATAAAGAATAGTTATGATTCAAGAAGAATCTTCATTTAATATTCAATCATGAGTCAATTCGAAAACTCTAAAAATTTGTAAGTGGAATATTGTTAGAGTGGAAAGCTACTCCAAATGAATGGAAAATTTTCGTGCTCAATGATTATTTCCTTAGCAACTTATTCCACATTTGTGTTTTTGGTTCAAGAGACAGATTCGTACGTATCGACACAGTTTATTTTTTGTTTCAATGAAGGATGTTATTGACACTTGCAATACTCTGTATAAATAAGGTAGAATCAACAAATATACTAACGAGAAATAAAAAATAATGTAAAATACACGATATCCAGATAAATTCTGGTAACTATCCACAGGCGTCATATATTTCATACAATCACGCACCTTATTGAAAAATTAACGATAGGAAACAACATTTTTGCTACAATCCTGACGTTTCGTCGATAGCATATCAATACTCGAAAAATCAGCTCCCGTGTAAATCGACAATAAAATCGTGACGCTCTACACGACAACTCTGAGCATAAAATAAAAAAAAAGAATAATTCATACCTCACTGCGCAAACTCGACGTTACCTCCTCTGTTTTACAACCATCAAGCGCGATTTCACTTAATACTTGCTTTGCCTCCCTAGTTTCCAGGATACAAGCAAATAAAGGAGAGGGGCGTATTCCTCCGGGTCGTTTAGGCCCGGGCTCTAATTTCCGACTGACCGAGTTCGCTTATTTATTTATATACACTCAGCCGTGTAGCAGCGATGGCAGTAGTATGTAAGGTTCAACGGCTCGAGAACGAGCGCCGATACTTTTTTCCAGGCTCGCGAGCACTCGCGCACGCATGTATATATGCCCGTAACTGTGTAGAGGCGGCAGCAGCGAAACGATGAGCTCGACGCTGCATCGTGAGCATCGTGAAATTAACGGAGTGCCGCTCGTCTCTCTCTATCTCTCTCTCTCTCTCTGTCTATCTCTCTTCGCTATGTAGGTACGTCCCGCGGGAGTAATGAGCGCTAGTGTGAACGAGCCGGCTGCGATACGAAGGCGCTCGAGCGTTCTGTTTATACACTCTCTCTCTTTCTCGCTCTCTCTCTCTCTAGCCTACAGGATAGTAATTCATTGCCTGTATCTCTCGCTCTTGCTCTCGTGTACTGCTTTCTTAGCTTCCTCGTTAATTATCTCCTATTTGCTCTTGCTTATCATTAAATTTACATGATGGTCATCGAGTAACTTGCGCGAACACTCTTGACGCTTTAAAAATTGCTTGTACGCGAGTTTGCATACGGACTTCTCTGCTTTTCGCGTTATATATAGTATTGCAGGAAGAGTTTTTACGTAATATTACAATTTATTCTGATTTAGAAAGCGCAAATTAGCAGAGTAAATTAAAAATTGAGATAACTTGCGATTTCAATGATTATGAAATTGTCTGTTAAGTTAGTAAACCTGAAGTGTCAACATAATTATACATAGTGTTAAAAATAAATAAAAACGTTGAAATTAAATAGAAACGTTGAAAAAACGTTGAATAAAGCAAAATAAAGTGCAAAATTAAAATGTTAGTATTCACGTATAGGAAAAAAATTGTTCTTCGCATGTCAGACAATTCCTAGCAGTTTCTACTTAAACAACTCTTATTAATTTAAGAATTAAACACTTTTATAATTTCTCAACAATAAATAGTTAATCTTATTCTCAAAGAATAGACCCATAAAATCACAAGCAGCCAACCATATATTAGTATAAGAGTTTACGTGCGCACGAAGCATTTTCGCGTTCTCGTTAATTCCCATTCTCGCAGACCATAATTTTTGTCTTTTTGCAGCACAGCAGCGGCAGCTCACGCTCGCTGCGATGCATGCACGTAAGCGCTCGGCGGTGTAATGCACCGGAGAGGCTCGTGCATAATCTGCCGGCGATCGATTATTCGCCGGCGAGACGAGGCCACTGCCCCACGATGGAAATAACGAAACGTGTTCTCGCGACGATTTAAACTTTAAATTTTCCTGTTAATGAAAGCCAGTGAGTGTTTTATTTTTAGATGGAATTTTGTATTATGACATCTTCATGACAATTGTCTATTTAACAAATTGTATGATTTGTTAACTAAAACTACGTGTAAGTTTACTAAATATTGTAAGTATTCAAACATGTTTATAATATTCCATTTAAAAGGTTAGTGATCAAATTGAAATATGGAAGAATTCCTTGATATTGCAGTATAACATTAGTTATAATCTAAACACTATTACAAGTTTGGAAGCCTCCACTGAGTCCATTTACGAGACTGTATAGATCAAAGTTCATTTATGTTGTATATAAGTTTTAGTAAGCAATCACCACTACAAAATCTCTTCGATAGACTTTTTAATACTTGCAAAAGGACAACGTGTATTTATGGCGTGACAATAAATAAAAGACGTTAAAAATTTTCTCTAACAAACAATATGATCTAAAATTTAGCACACGCCTTCTACTGTTCGTTTTCAATGAATCAATACTCCCACTTGGAATTTTTTGAAAATTCATGAAATATTTTTATAGATCGAAGAAAAAAATAGTTAGATTCAAAATATTATCGTAAGCTTATGTATTTTTTCGGTCTTTTACAGAATATTTTGACCGGGATAGTAGTTTTTAAATTTTTATTAACAACACTTTCACAGCATTTAGGATTTAAATTTTCTCATCGCATCGGAGCCTCCCCATAACCAGTCCTCAGACTCTTAATCCTTTAAATGTCATAAAGCTTTCGAAACCTACGCTTGAATAAAGTGAAGATGATATTGATGTATTCGTTGAATTGATTTGCATAGCGTGCATTCTAAACTGCAAGAACGAAGTCACTGTAAGCACAGTGCCCCCTTACACGTATGTTATATACAAATCAATCCAACGGATACATTAATACCATCGCCGCTGTTCCACGCATAGCTTCCTGAACTTTATGCTATTTAAAGGATTAATAATAGTAGAATATAGTAGATACACCTTCTACATTTAAGTAAGTGAAATCTCGTTGATTCAAAGAGAGTAAGTCATATTGGAATTATTATCTCTAAAATTTCAAATAAAGTAAATAATAACAACCTCAGTTAGGTCAGCGTCAGTAATTGGGTTATCTACCCTATATATACGCATGAAATATTAATTGCGCGCCTCGCGAGCGTGATTGCGACTGTTGCGCGCGTATGTTTATGCTTGCGGAGCTGATGTGTTCGGTCGCGTGGATGCGCTCGAGCGTTCCGCTTATCGTTACGATTTGTCGAGTTATTACGAGAATGGACTTTATGCAGATGTGTGCCGATTGCGCAATTAACCGATGGCCGTGCATCGTTTCAGCCTCACTTTTTAATGCAAGTTAAGTGGACGTACATTTTTACGCGCCGATTAGTGATAATACGTTTGCTTTCTCGTAATGAAATACTCTTTATTGATGAATGCTTATCGATTATTTGCGTTGTAAAAAACGAATGATAAATGTAATGCGAGGTGCAAGGGATAATAGTCGTATCACTTATTCGTGTATTAAATGGCTGTCATATTTATGCCGTGATAAATAATTAATATGCGATTGATATAATTTTTAATGTAAGGTAGTTGAAGCTGCTTATTGAACACAGTGAAACTAATAATAATTGTGCGAAGATAATCATCTTAAATGTATTCATACTTTCTTATGCTGATTACCATTTGTCATTAAAATATTCACAATATTTCAACGAGAGTAGGATTTCCTACGATTTCTCTGACAATGGAGGAGATAAGAGTATATGTATATGAAAGTACAGCACGGAATTCGGCCGAGGTTATACCGACGAGCATGGAAGTTCATACTCTTTTCAGAGACTGCTGAAAGCACTCCAACGGATTAAGATTTATCGCGCCGAGAGAAATTAATCTTATCTCTGTTTCTCGGTGCGGGGCACGATCTCATAGAATAAAAGTGTATTCAAGTAATGGTCTCACATTTACTCTATAATTAAAATCTTATTTCATTCCATTTTCTAGCTTTTCTTTCCATTTCAATTATAATTCCCAACGTTCTCGGATACTCATCCCTGTCATATACACGGCATTGACGAGAAAATTTATAATAATCCTATCTAATTATGAGACTTATTTTTAAAATTTAACGATACTGTAACGAACAGCATAAGATCCTTATTAATTTATAATAATTCCATAAAAAGTTTCGCAATCCATTGTTTCCAGTTGAAAGCAAGCGAGACTTAAAGAAAACTAATTCTTCATTTAATTAAAAACTTTTCACCAGTCGCAGTTGACAACAAATCATCGATACGATCGTCGCGCGCGCGAGCACAAACAAAGCGGCCGCCCAACGGCATCTTCAAGTCCGTCCCTTCCATCGTATTTCTCGCGCTTAAAAAAACCTCGAGCGACGCACAAAAACCTCTTGGCGCCGTCGCATAACTTATATACGCGCAGCGGCCCAAGCCTCTATAGACGAGGGCAAATTTAATTGCGATTCTCGAGACATCGCTGATGTAGCTTCGCGCGCCGAATATCGAGTTCCGGCCGCGTGCAGCGACGCTCGAGGCAGAGAGCCAAGCCGAGTGCGAGGCAAGGGGGACATAGTAATACGACGTAATCAATTTTCAGATCGGCCATCGACATTGACATCGAGTGCTCTTCCGGCCGACGGACACTCGACCGGACGGAGGAGGATACGCGCAAGGTCACGTTTTCAACGTCCCCTATTCCACACTCGCATCTGGACTCGTGTAGAAACGAACTCTGTATACACACACACAGACAAATACGCGCCTGCGCAGAGAAGACCTTGGCCTCTCGGCCACTTTGCGTTTCATGCGAGAAACAGAGATGGAGGCTGGAGCGGGTGCGCGGGGGAAAGGAAGGGAGGGACGACGCTTTGTTTGAAATTCGATGCGGAAAAGCCGGAAAGGACTTGGCGAACGTCCGATATTACTACGGCGGCGGTGGCGGCGGCGGCGAGAGCCGCGGACCTGTGCAGCGTGCGCGCGCGCGCGGATCGATCGCAGACACCGACGACTGGAGGCCGCTAAAAGGGATATAAGGTAGTGGACCCTGTTCTCGATAGGTACCCAGTTGTCGATAACTCGAAGGAATAATACGATTTTAGATATATTTTGAGCAATTTTTCGATACGAGAAAATTATTTCTATATTAAGAATATATCACTGAATAAATATTTTGAATTATAAAAACTCAGTTAGCGCTACTTGTTAAATAGAAATTCACACTTCTTGGCACTCTCAGATTTGATGAGTTTCTCGACGTTTCCTTAATCACGATCGTAACAAACAGTAAACTTTAAAGTGACATTTTTGTAATAAATAGAACGTTTTAAAAAACTATAAAGCCAAGATTAGCTTTAAATTCAACAAAATAAGCGTAATCAAAAAGTTAAATTTTGATTTATTTACTTATAACTATTTTAATTCATATATCGACAACTCCGTCTTAATTATGCGTACGTACCCAGTTGTCGATAGTCAGATAATATATACAAAATACAAATAAATTTTTCTTTAAATGTTATTTCAATGCTTAAAAGTACTTAAGCACTACTTTTAATTAATAATTATGTAATTATAATAATCAAAATGTGTATGTTATCCAATCAAGTTTTGACATAACCTAGAACCTAACCTGAATAATGGGCTTGTTGGTATATCGAGAACTGGGTCTTTTGCATCTATCGAGAATTGCTCCGACTCGTAAAATGGTTATCGACAACTGCTCCCTCGGATTATTTTTTGGTTTATTGAATTTAAAAGTAAACATTACGTTAAAATTTCGTCTTTTTCGAGTTATTTGCTAAATAAGTATATTAATTAATAGTTGAAAACAAAAAATTTCAATTTTTTTAAAATTAAAGCATTTTTTATAGCGAAATAAGTTGAGTCTGTTACTAAGCTATCGAGAACAGGGTCAACTACCTTAGAGAACTGCGCTGCAGCCGCCGCGCCGTTCGTCCGTGAAAAAAAAAGGAGAATAAAAAGAAAATCGCGCATGATGGGGTACAGTGTTTACCATGGCATTGACGGGGGTCGGATGCTTTCTGCCGCGAGAGCAGTTTCACTTCGAGTGGATGTGCTTTTTGCAGATCGCGTTTGCGAATGTTTGACTCTGTGGAGTGGTCGATGCTTTCCAGAGATGCAAATTTTAGCGTGAAGAGTAATTGAGAAAATTGGGCTTGGCAAAATATTTTGCAGTAATGCAGTATCTTTATTGGGCATCGTAGGTTGAATGCAGTTGTATAGCAATTATTGCTGGAATATAAATATTTGAAACTGACTACTTAGATTGCAGAAAGCTCTATTTGTAGGTATACTATTGAAGGATCCTCAATAAATTAACAATGGAAGCGTATCGATGTAATCGAGCTGAATAATAACTCAGTTATTATTCCTAGATGTATTATTATCAGCAGAGTTGCATTGTGGGAAAATAATACAATGATTTTATCAGAAAGATGAATTTCAAACGTAATTAGAGTTCTGTTGACAATTCGTTTTATTACGTAAAAAGGCGCATATAATAAAATAATAGTATAGTTCAAAGTTCTATTTAATAAATGTAATAGATTGTATAAGTTACTCTGGTCATGTCCCTCTTGCAAGAAGCCGTCGAAATTGTTCATAAACATAAATTATGCAAATATAACAAACCCATTCAGTCGTCTGATTACAAGAGAGAAAATTCATCGGCACGCGAAAATGACACTCTGTAAGTATAATGAAAGTAAAATCTTGGGAATAAGACGAACTAAACACGGAGAAACTTCAAAAGACGGAGAAAATGAGTGAAAGAGATTCGCGGCAGCCGGGGCTCCAGGATCACGAGTAACAAGCGAAGCCACAGAAGAAGCAAGTTCGACTGATGAGAGGCCACGAGCCACATAGACTGCGCCCGCGTCCGACGTATTAAGCGCCGTGTTCCCCTCCCGTAGAAAAGGGTAGACTACCAATCTCTTCTACTTTTCTTACGCGGGATCGGTGGAAGGGCTGCAAGAACATTACACCCCTTCCAATATGCAAGGGAGCCAGGCAAGAAAAGTCAAGTTCAACCTTCTGTCTCCGTCCCAACTGATCTTCGTCTTGTCTACCGTAGTCTGCCTCTACGCGGAGCCAAGACGTTGGCGCGGCTGCCAGCAGACAGCCAATAATAATCCCGCACTTTCTCCTCCGCTCGTCCTCTCCCTCTCGCCATTAAAATAATCTGATAGTCTGAGCGAGGAGAGGCCAGAACTAACGCGGGGGAAAGGCCACGCGAAGAGCAAGACAGGAAGAAAGGGAACTTGCCGGCAGATTGCTCGACGTCGCCGGCGACGCGACGTTGGCTCGTCTCAAAAGCGAGCGAACGAACGGGGGGAGGGGGAAAAATTGCGATATCGCAAATTACCGGTAGCGCGCGGGCGCGGCAACGAGCTGCTTGATTGAACCGAAATTAAGGAGAGCGGGACCCCGATGCTCAAGTCCTGCTCCGATGGCAAAGACAACGACCGACGCGCGCCGCAAGGAAAAGTATAAGGAGGAGCGCGAGCGGAATGAGAGAGTCGCGTTTCTTATTTACAGGGAGAACGAGACGTGCTTGCAAGGCTTCGCAGGCTTCATTTGCAACGTTCTCTCTCTCTCTCTCTCTCTCTCTTTTTCTCTTTCTCTTTCCCTCTGTATTATGGTATACCTCGGGACTTTTCTCCATTCAGGGGCCTTTCAATGTACACAGAGAGTCGTAATTGCGCGCCGCGAGCGCCCGACTGCGTAATGCGTTTCTTTGGCATGCGCGCGTGCAACATTGCCGATTCAATGGGCCTCCTTCTTTGCACGTGGAAGTGCGCGCGTTATGGTAAGTAGTGCGTTAAACTAAGAATATTCAATTATACCACAATGAAGGGCTACGGTTGAATGAGTGAAGGAGTTCTTTTTTATTTTAGTTAACAAAGATGCCTTGCAAACGAGAAACTTATTGCAGAGCAAATTAATGCAGTTTTTCAACAATAGGTGGTTGCTTTGTAAGATTGTGAGCTGATTGAACTTTTTGTGTTTTTCTGATACGGTCTAGTAATACGTTTGTCCGAACAGAAATATAAAAGATTCTTGATTCAATCAGTCTGATGCATATGACTCGTTCGCTCAAAGAACGCTCTTTTAAGTTCGGTTACCGACCAGAACATATAGATATCGACCCTAAACGTAAATATGCGAAGTTTTAATGTTGCCAAAGGTCAAGAATTTCAATGGATATACTTAACAACTTGCAATGTAGAAATTGATCTTTTATATACCTTATTTGGCCTCTCGACTCTTAACAACTTGCAATGTAGAAAGTAGTTGTGATGCAACTAAAATCAATTTAGGCTTTTCTTTGAGCGAACGGAACATACATAATATTTAAATTTTTATATACTTATCAGTATACCAGTAATGCCACTGAAAGGTAGTAGGGCTAATAACAAGAATACTGCAAGGGATACGAGTTCTGCATTTTAATTAAACAAGATAATGAACTCAACACTTCATGTCTTATTGATTTTCCTCCTAGTTTTCATAATATAGTTACTTTAGAACAAGTTAGTCACATGCATTACAGTTCAAACTTGACATAGCAAAAAAATCAAAATTTAAAAAAGTATAATTTTCATATAGAAAATTTAAATTACTGTAATCTATAAATAAAAGGATAAGTCGAGGTAATATTATATTCCCTGTAATATAACTTGCAGAGCAGGTATTTGCAGTCAGAAACTTCAAACTGAATCGTGCCAGATTCATGCGAGTTCCCGTAGCTTCGGAAACTTGTGTGAATCGTGCATTAATATGCTAAAGTGTAATGATTTTACTGCAAGTCCATTACCATTCGGCAGTGCAAATCGCTAAAGACCGACCAATAGTAGTACCCCTGCAGAATACTTGCAAAAATATCAAATCATTTAATCAAATTGAACATTTCAGATATATGATTCAATTTAGATTTAAATGACAAATCTAAAACTGACGTTAAAGTGAAATACGCATTATACTTTAGAATATTTACAGATTGTGAATTTCGTTTGAAAATGTGATAGTTAAACGTTAGCAAAGCAAAATAAAAAATTAAAACTCACGTATACAGTGCTAAATACATTGACAAATGTATACAATTGCAGAATGTAATTACCTGAAACAAAAAATAAAACAAAAAATTAATTAAATAATATTTTAGGTATATATGATTTATAAATATAGAAACTATTTCCAAAATACAACTATCAGTAATTGCACAGTCGTTTAGCAGCATGATGCCGTTGACCTTTTTCAAGGCAATCAAAATGATGATCACGCTCACTTATTTATATTACGGTGCCGTGATCATTTTGATTGCCTTGAAATGGGTCATCGGCATCAATCAGCAAAATGAGCCAAACATTTTCTATTCAATAGACGACGGAGTAACGATGTGCCATCAAACTCTTCACTTTACATATACTATATTTATAAATATTATCCATAATCATCTAAAGTCATGAAATAGCGTAATCTTGCATTTCTCATTACAACGTACAAAATCAGATCCCGCAAATAACGCCCAATTACGTTGCTAATAAAAGATACGCATCGTCACGTAGAAAACGCTCGAGCCCGAGAGAGGCCAGCACAAACAAAAATCACTCACCAGTTTCAGCACGCGACAGCTAATGCCTACGGGGATATCCGATAAAGCCATGCGAGGGTTCGGCAGAGTGAGTAGAGGAAAAAACGGCGTAATTTCCTATTTCTTAATTAACCAGGCCCTTATCCTAATCTAGAGCCCGTACCTACGTATAAGGTACAAGAAAAGCACGAGGAGAAGCGAGGGCGATCTTCATCTAGGGCCTGCGGGGCTCGCTCTCTCTCTCTCTCTCTCTCACTCTCTCTCTTCTCGACGGGAAATTAATTTGATCCGTTGTTTACGTACGTATACGCGTGGGAGTATAATCGCACGCGTTCGCGGATTTTTTTCCCTCTCAGCAGCCACAGCAGTTATCTCTCGAGCGTGCCGCAGAGCGATTTTATTCTACCCTCGCGAGTCCTCCTCATCTCTCTCTTTCTACGTCCCGGATTTTTGCTGACGTCACGCACGTATCGATTTGAAGTGGAATAAGAGAGACATAGAGAGAGTGAGAAAGAGAAAGAGAGAGAGAGAGAGAGAGAGAGAAAGATGGGGAAATAACCGTCGAGAGGCGAACGGAAAAAATTGTTAAAGTGAGACTGGGAGAGAGTTAATATATATATAGTGAATTTACGATTTTTTTTGGTGAAGAATTTTTGTATCTGATTGTATGCTTTCAATATTGCTTTAGTATAAATTAAAAGTGTAAGTACTAATAAATGGAATAATATAATAATCTTATTGTAGAATATTCCAAGGTGCATTCTATATACATCTGTATGAATGACTTGCTATTATAATAGATCAAGTTATATAGAAACAAAGCAGGATGCATACAGCTTACGTGTATAGGCTATTGTAAAGTTGAAGCGAAATCTGCTATACCCGTTATAGTATTATATCGGTTCGAAAACAATGTATGAATTGAAATACATATTGAACCGCTTTAACTGTAAAGGAAGACTGAATCCGTTTGTTTAAGTCTTATTACAATATTTCACTTTTTCTACTACATATAAATATGACGTAATAAATCAATTATAATTATACTGATAACATATAAGTATTAACATTAGCATTTTAACATTTTAACAGATATTTTTTCAAATAAATGAAATATATAATCTATAGTAACTACATTTGTAATTTTACTACTAATAATTATCAAAATATAATAAAATCAATTTTAAATCTAAAAGGGTTATATAGGTACAGTAACACCCAATCCTCTTGAAAAATTAAAACGTAAGAAGATAGAAAATCCTTTGACATAATACAGGGGGAGATGAGCTAAAACAAAAAAAAAGTGCTGTATAGGAGAAAGCAGGGTAGCTCAAGGACCATCCTCCCCGATACTTCAGCCTTGCAGCTGACGCGGGGATAAAAATTTCAGTCGGTGCGGCGCGTAACGCAGAAGCAGCATTGCCGCAGTGTTTTCTCGTATCTACCATTCTCCCGGTGTCGCAGGGTCAAAGAGCAAAGAGCTGCGGAATCAAGACAGAGGACCGGGGGGGGGGAATAAATTTTTTCGAAACCACGCCGGCCACCGCGGCGTCCTTCAACCCCTGCGCTTATATATATATATATATATATATATATATATATATATATATATATATATCTCGGCCTATCTGTGTCCCCTTCGGGCGAGAGCGAATTTACCGCGAGAGCGGCGTTTATTATCATTGCAAAGGATGCGGTGGAGAGGAGATAAGGGCCGTGAACACACTCGCGTCTGCAAGGTCCTGCAGGCGAAGCAGTCGAACCCTCGTTCTGGACCTTCCCTTCGCGTCTTTGTTCCCGCGTTTCGTTTTTCTTTCTCCTTTGCCGCGTTGGAGTTGGAGTTTCTGTTTTGGACGAGGTATCGAGTTGCCGTGGGGGGCCGATGTAAGCTTCTTAATTTACTCGGTGTGGTCTTGCCGCACACGCGACATTTTTTTCACAAAGTCGATCTCGGCTTTTGAGACGCGTGCGTGCCTCGAGGGCGAGCGAAGACAACAGTTTACTTTCCTTTAAGAATATGAAAGTTAACAATAAAGAGTTTTGGAAAGAGATTAATGGAACTATCTTTTGCGAGAATTATACAACTCGTACTTCACGATTTCACTTTGACTTTTCTAAGTAAGTCTATATAATGTTTCAGAAATAAAATAGTAATAAATTAGAAGGCGTAGTTAATCATGATTACATTAGATATTACTTAAAAGTTAATAATATCTAAATTTAAAAATAATGTTATGGATTTCTCATATCAAGTTTACAATTTCAGCAGCGTTCTTTATGCTTTCTTTCGAGAACAAAATTACAGATTTAAATAATGAACATCAAATTAGAAAGCTACGGGCTTACCCATATACATTTTATAGGAGCTATAGATTCTACGCTATACATTTTATAGCTACAAGGAACAACTGTAGTTAAATTGATCCAACTTCATTTCGTAATTTATTTGGTAACATAAAATGCCTTTCACGTTGCTTTGAACCCGTGACCTGTAGGTTACTTCTATACAAAAAGTCGTGAAAGTTCAGGAGTTCATCTTAACTCTTCCTGGATAAAGTATACAGATAGCGTACCGTTTAAAATGCACATACTGCAAGGGACTTTTCGATATAAGTGTATATAACGAAAACCTCTTCTTTCATGGCATATCAAATGTGCTCGCAAATGTGTACATGACGTACAAAATCGATTGATCCTAATTGCGATCACAAAACGTGTCAGCCGATCTACCACGTGCACCCTTCCTCACCTAGATCATGAATCATGCATGAAGAAGTATCCTCAAAATTTTCGACACCACAATTCTCCCTCTATCATCTTCCACAACTTTGACAAATCCCCCTCCAGTGCATAATACGCCGGCAGCACTCCGCATTATCCCGTTCGACATCATTGATCCAGAATTGAATACCGAAAGCGGGCTCTCTCGCCGTACTCTCCGCGTGCACTCGCGCGACAGAAAAGTTCGCTCCGGATTTGCGAGAGTTGCTTTTATTTTGTCTAGGATTTGTTTGCGTGTGCGCGAGCGCACTCGGCGTCTATGTGTTTGTTATACGAGCCACGGCGCACGGACAAAACGGCTTAGGCGGCACTTCCTCCCCCCTCCTGGGCTACCGAAGCTTAGTCCATAAGCCGCGAGGATGACAGAACGGGATGAAACTCCCCGCTTTACTGCGCGCGCGTCTTCGGGGTTTCTGGCCAACTTTTCTCTTTGGCCCGGGGGCCCTGAGCTTCTTATTTGCCTTCGCGATTTATCGAAATTTAATGCGCCCCGTGCCAAATCAATTCCGTTCCCTGGGCAGCGCCCAAATCCCATAAACTTCGATAACGACGTCTGGGACGGCGAGCACTTTTCGAAATCTCCTCGAGACTCGTGTGCTTTTTGTATTTTAAAATATATAGATATTGGGCGTGGGTATGTGTGGAAGGAAACGCGAAGATGATGAAGCGACAGCGATGGTGCTTCGGGTTTTTCTCTGGCACAGGACAATTCACTTAAAATTAATGTAAGGTTACTTTGCAATGCCGCACTTTCAAGAAGTTATGTAGCCTTGCTGCAGCTCGAAGTAGAATCTTGTGTCGCTTTTATGTAAATTGCACATTAACACTAATGCTACGCTGCTCAAATGTAAAATCCCCCAGGTTATGCGACAATGGAGAGGCTTTGTTTTACTTTGCAAACTTTACCCTGAGAAATAAGAACACAGCGAGTTGCGAATAATAAATAAATACTAATGGAGTTATGCGAAAACAACAATAAAAACGATTTTAATATTAATATAAATCTTGCACTTAGTTATGCAAATTATTGGCGAGTATAAGAGGCTCTCATTTTATCAAATAATAAATTTTCAACTACCACAGGATTTATTCGCAAAACACTCGAAGCTAATTCCGTATTAAACAGAGGAAATCCCCGTAAACAGACGGAACGGAACGTTTGCGCGCAAAGAAAAAACGAAGAAAGTTAAACAAACGCTTCTTGCCCGGCCAGAGGAGGAGAGATTACGGCCATATTTTTCCTCCTAAAGATAGACCTTTGCCAAATGCCCTCGCTCTCCTATACCACCCGCCGACGCAAGATAATACGAGCGTAAATAAAGTTCGTCCGTGCGCTGCTGGAGTGTCGTGTACGTGTGTGTACGTGTGCGTTGACATAAATTATGAAACAACGAAAGAGAAACGTTTTTGCTCCCTTTCGCTCTCCACATTGCGTCAAAGGCGTCGAAGAAAAGCGCCTACAAATATGAATTCTCCCTTTCTTCAATCGTTATACGCGCTATGCGCGTGTATATGTGATGCCCTCTCGCCATTGTGACTGCTTACGCAATAACGTCTTCCTTGTGATGAAGTCGCGCGTATATATAGTGTAGCGCGACTGCGGTGTGGTATTATCGAGCGAGGGAGGCCGCGGCGCGGGGGCCGCGAATCCGGCTTCGCCGACGAGAGCGAGAGTGTCGAGTTTAGATTCTGTACCATTGGTCGTACAGTCGTTGAAGGAATTGTCGTAATGTTGGAGAGTCGTTAAGTTCGTTTGTTGTTACCTTGGGATATTATTATTGTTTTAAGGGGATGTGAAATCAATTGAAGATTCAAATTTTTCACCTCGAAACTTATCGATCAAGAAATCAATAATTAGTTGTAGTTTTGCGAATCGAGGACATCAGTGCCTTTCCTTATGTACTCGTATATTACGTCGGGTTAGACGTAAACTGTATTATCTGAAGTTTTCGTTCAAAACTGCACTACCTGCGATTTCACCTGGAATAGGTATTGCATTCGGATGGCCGTGTGCGTATCATATTGACCTTAAAAATGCTTAGGTACCCCTAAACATGGGGTATCATACGGATGGTACCCCATGTTTGGGGGTGGAGCTAAGCAAATGTAAGGTCAATATGATACGCGCACGGCCATCCGAATGCAATACCGTTTCTAGGGGAAATCTCAGATTGTACAGTTTTGAACGAAAACTTCAGATATGTAGTATCGTGTTGAACGAAAACTTTAAATAGTACAGTTGACGTCTAACCCGACGATATATAAAGAAAGAGGACAAAAATTTTCATTCGGTAACATTTGAGGCGAAAAATTTGAATTTTAAATTCACTTTGGCAATCACTTAATTATCACACACTTTGATGCTCGAATATTTTACAGACTTGTGTTGTTTATATGGAAACACGTGCCAAAATTTGAAAATGCTGTGTAGCATGCTGTTATGATTTTGCAAAAGCTCTTCAAAGCACTGTTAATTAGTACGTGCTTTTGTGTTTTTACCCCCTTGATGTTTTCCTTTGATGTTTAGCTGGGAAGGGTAAGCAATTTTGAATTTTGTACGTAGGACATGCCTTTCAGACTTTGTGATAAATTTATCTTGAATTATCAGGTTACTAAACACAAGTTTCACTAATCTAAAACGCGTATATTTTGCTGGGAAATGAAAACAAAATTACAAAATGCAATATTCAAACGCTGCCTATATTACTAAATTCAACAGGCATCAATAACAGTAGACTTGCAATAAATTAAAAATCGTAGAAACCAACAAAGTTGTTTTCACTACAAGCATTGAACCGCTTTGAACATCATTTCCATTTCAGAGTGTACGTTCAGTACATCTTCAGCGAGCAGACTGGCAGAGAATGAGAGAGAGAGAGAGAGAGAGAGAGAGAAAGGGAAAAGGCCAAATGAGAGGCTGCACTCGACGCGAGAAAGCGATGACCCCCAGTGGAATGAGCGATAAAGGTGAGGCTCTCCGAACGTAAAAGTAGCCGTGTGGCGCGTCGTTTAAGCTTCTGATCCCGCAGTCTCATGATGCTTCACGTGCGAGAGCTGCCACCCTCGCTGTCTACGTAACCACGATTCTTAATTCCCACGTTTACCTTTCCTTTAACGCACTCAAAACAGGTTCTTTTTCAACGTTTTACGTCACAAATGCTGTCTAATGTCTGCGTTATCATCATTTAAGGATCTTTTTAGTGAGTACACAACTGTGATATTATAACAAACATTAATAATTTTCGGTTTTATATTCAAATTATTTTTGACAATTCCTACCAGTTTTGTATTAAGGATTCTCTTACTACTGTCCTGGTGAGTCATGTTTTAATAGAATAATGCATATGTCATTGACATTTCACCGACTAGTTTGTCACACTTTATAATTTCTTGCATATTATAGCGCCATTTATTACAGTAATAACAATTATTCTACTGTAAATGCACTAATAACTTTGTTATTGCTGTAATAAAATGCTGCTTCACAATGTATAATACGTTTTGAAGAGAGTGTCAAAGTTGTCACCAAAACATTAATGAAATAAGCATTACTTTATTAATAACTAAACTTATCAAGACAATTGTAAGAAAATCCTTAAAAACCAAGTATCAATGAGACAATTAAATAACATTCACAATTATTAAGTCAGCAATTCAAAAAACAAACATAATCATCCGCAGCCATCAAAGTGAAAAGTACACAAGCACATCTATCCATCCAATCGTTAAGAGCATGAAAACGGACTCGCTCGAGACCGCACAAGGGGGAGCAACGAAAAAAAGAAAAATTCCTCGCAGTCCACCACGCGCAGAGCCTTTCACGATATATATTTTTTCAAGCCATCGTCGCAGTAGCGTACAACCACCTCGTCGGCGAATTCAATCAGTCGCGGCGAGGTTGTCATCGATATATTTATCGGAGTCGGGGCGCACTGCGGTCGTCGCGCGATACGGAAGTACAGCCGAAAAACGCGAATCTATCTTCGGGGATTAGATCCGTCCTCTTATTCTCCGCGCGCTCGCCGCGAACTGCTCGCTCGACAAGTTTGCCCCTCTCTCTCTCTCAGTCTCTCTTTCTCCGGCAATAACGCGGAGAGCGCGCGGCTCCGCAAAGGGAGGAGGGACTGAAATAAAAAAAATAATGAAAAAAAAAACGCGAAATATATGGTTGCGATTGTGATGGGAGAGAGAGGGGAAGGGGACGGAAAACACGAGCCAAGAGATTTAACGGTGGCTATAGAGAGGGATTTCCGAGAGAAAGAGAGAGAGAGAGAGAGAAAGAGAGAGAGAGAGAGAGAGAAAGAGAGAGAGAGAGAGAGAGAAAGAGAGACAGAGAGAGAGAATGTTTATTTGTAAATATTACAAAACATGGTTTACATTTACTTCTTAGTATAAAATAATATCACATATAATTTCCATGAAAATATCACATCGTTAGATTACATAAAATATCACATCGTTAGTAAACGTCAAATAAGGTTGCACGTACTCAAGTCAGGTCGACATAAAATATTGCACACTGTCGTCAGAAATATAAACATAATTCTTAATCTAGTCATCAAATCTATCAGTCATACAATTAAAATTACATACATACATTTAACAATTTCTTACTTTACTCATACTAA
This sequence comes from Gastracanthus pulcherrimus, assembly GCA_949152435.1. Classification (NCBI taxonomy): domain Eukaryota; kingdom Metazoa; phylum Arthropoda; class Insecta; order Hymenoptera; family Pteromalidae; genus Gastracanthus; species Gastracanthus pulcherrimus. Next base: position 152,072,630 of record OX424574.1, on the reverse strand, counting down.
TAAATACTTGCATACTTTTTTAAAGCTGTTGTTCTTGTCGATCAGTGAAACCAATAAATAAATAAATAATAAATAAATAAATCAATAAATAAATAATAAATAAATAGATAAAATAATAAATAAATAAATAATAAATTAATAAATAAATAATAAATAAATAGATAAAATAATAAATAAATAAATAATAAATAAATAAATCAATAAATAAATAATAAATAAATAGATAAATAAATAAATAAATAAATAAATAAATAAATAAATAAATAAGTAAATAAATAAACAAATAAATAAATAAATAAATAAATAAACAAATAAATAAATAAATAAATAAATAAATAAATAAATAAATAAATAAATAAATAAATAAATAAATAAATAAATAATTATCAGACAAATAAATAAAAGATAGACGAACAAGAAATAAATAAATTACATAAATCAATGAATAAATAGGTTAGAATAAATAAATAAATTAAATAAATAAAGTAAATAAATAAGACTGATAATAACATTAATCCAAGTTTGCGAAGTATTTTTTAACCGCCGCCTTAAAAGCCATTAATGATGGTAAAGTGGAATGGCAAAAGGGAGTGAGTTCCACAAATGCGCACCTTGTACTTGGAGAGATCTTCATCCTGTTTCAGTGCGCATGTGTGTAACAGAGAGTTTTTTACCTCGCCCGAGAGAGAGAGAGAGAGAGAGAGAGAGAGAGAGAGAGAGAGAGAGAGAGAAAAAAGAGAGAGAGAGAGAGAGAGAAAAAAGAGAGAGAGAGAGAGAGATATGCAATGATCTTGATTAGTAAAAATGGATAAGAATACTTTTTGAATTATTGGTTCGTATTATTGATAGAAGGATGTTTATGTGCATGTTGTTGTACTTTTATACAGCAAATATTGAAATTTTGTAAATACAATATGGGTGAGCCGATACTGTTCGGTGGTTTAAACTTTTATATGCTTTAATTCCCGACCATTGTTTACCTTTTTGACAAACGTTCATTTAGGCAGTGTGAAAATCAATTAAAATTTCATATTTCCCGCGCTGAATTTTACCGACCGAAAAATAAACAATCGACTTCAAATTAAAGCACAGGTATATTTAGGTATACTTTAAATTCATTCCGTGAGATTTCGATTTAATGTACAGTTGAAAGATCTATGTACTTAAAGCTTTGAAGTATTATAAATTATATTCTAATACCGAAAGGACGTAAATTACTGTTTATAAAACAATTAAATGTGATACATAAAGGTAAATTTATATGTACATGTTAATATAAAGAACTTGATCAATAAACTCGACTATCAATAAAAACTTCTTTTATATTTGCTTTTTAGTGTACACATGATATAGAAGTAGGTCAATAATATTCCATTTTGGAAAAAATGAAGCTATTAGTACGAATGCTCTCTTCAACTAAAAAGGTTAAGTATAGGTTAACATCATAACACGAATAATCAGAATACCACTTTCCCATCATCGTACCAGCCGACACATAAAATGTGCGATTTCCATAAAAGTTCATTCATCCTTTGACAACTGTATACTCTCTCGGAGTGTTACGTACCCCGAATAATGCCGAATCGATAAAAGCAATTGCAGCGCTACAACAAAACAAAAAAAAACAAAGAAAGAAAGAAGAGGAAAGCCCAAGAGGCCATTGACAGCTGGTCGGAATAGTAAAAAGCTCTATTCTCGCGGGCTCGCGCGTCCGATAAACCAGCGAATAGAACTCCCTCTCTCTCTCTCTCTCTCTCTGCTACCCGCAAGCCCGCAGTAGCACATCCCACGAGCGCGGCATCGTGCACGAGTGTGTGCAGCTCTCGGGCGGCGGCGCATCCACGGCAACGCGAAGCAGAGCGTAACGCCGCGCGGAACGGTCCCCGGATTAAACTGGGTGACAACGAGGGGAGCAGCAGCAGCAGCTACGTGCTCGCGAAATTCCCGCGGAGACACGGGGGGGGGGGGCACGATTTCGATATAATAAAGAGCGGAGAGGGGTACCGGAAAGAAAAGAGAGAAAGAGAGTCAAGTCTCCATAGTGACGCGAGGATATAATGGCGCGGAGCCCTTCGCTATCTTTCGCGCGAGCGCGAATTTATGTGCGCGCCCCGCGCCTCCTAGGGTATGTACGTATGCGGGGGTGTGCGCCGCGAACGTGTCGCAAGCGGCGATATGGCACGGGAGGAATCGCGCTCTTTCGTATTGCGCGATTGCGCCATAGGCGCCCGGTCTTTGTCTCCGAGAGGGCTGGCTCTCTCCCCTCGTGCTTTTTTCGGTTATATGCGCCCGGCACGTGACGCTTTATGAGTGCTGATGGGTGTTTTACTGCGTGAAGATTCTTTTATGTTGTGGATGTAGGCAAGTAAGGAAAGTTCATAGAGAAAGACGTATTTTATTTAGAAATTTTGTTTAACTCGTTATGAATGTATTATATGGCCTATTTTTGGATATAATCATTAATTTGACTTTGGAAAAGTAGTCAAATTTTAGGGTGCAAAGATATACCAATCTCTCTTAAGTGACTTTTAAGTAATCTTGTTATGACTTTTCATACTTAAAAACAGGAATTAATATAGAATATTGATAATAGTACAACAATTGGTATAATTATCTGATTAGTCAACCTCATTTCTGAACATCTACTTTCTTAAAATTTTGACATGGGGCAGAAATTATTCGTATGATTTGTATATAGATACATATTAAGCTTTGAGTATACAGATATATACGGTGAAAAAGAATAAAGGCACGCGTAGCACACTTGAGTTTTCTAGAGGGTATATATAATACTTTTCTTTGTACTTTGTTTATACTAAAAGTGCCATTATATAAAGCGACAAATTTATTTAGTCAACGTGCCATTTTAAGGAGACGTCGGATACCGACAGTAGTTTCCTACTATCCCACACATGTATTTTGTTATTTATTTACAAAGTAAATTGTTTAATGAGAAAATAATAGCTGTCCCCAATTTGTTTTACAGTAACCTAATTATATGTCCAAGCTGGTTTCATACGATTGTTTTGTTTTCGAGAAAACTTTGACAAACTTAGTATGTAAAGGTTATCTCCACGTAGTTGGCCCTCATAGTGTGTCAAAGTTTTCTCGAAAATAAAACAATCATATGAACCCAGGTTGGACATATATTTAGATTACTATAAAACGAAGCGGGGACAACTATTATTATTTCAAAAAAATGATTTCTCTTAAAATTATGAATGAAAACGCAATTAGACAAGGACAGAGATATCCGGCGTCCCCTTAAGAGCGAATTTAGGTTTGTGTTATTTATGTTAGTTTCGTTATTTTTGTAATAAATTATTTTTGTGTCATACACATAATATAATTTTTCTAAAGTAACATTTTATATATAAATTTACTACGAATGAATTCTCAACGCTTTATAAAACCTCTCACCGAGCTAACTGACCTTTTTAATATCGTTTACTAGACAAAATCAACTGCTTACCGTGAGGTAATAAGATTTAACATATAAAATATCGCGTAACAATATCTCGCGATGCTTCATAAAAATGCAACTTAAAAAGTAATAATTTTAGACTTTATAGAGTACGATTTATTTTTAGTACGAGACATTTTGTTAAGATTCAAATAATTCAGTCAAATTTGCTCTACTAAAACGAATTTGGTTTTACTGCGCGAGTCTATTTACAGTATCCGTAATCCTAATCGCGCCATCCTCGGTTTATATCCGCCGGCTCTTTCTTCCCCACCCGCAGCTTCTTTATCTTTTTCTTTTCCACCCTAACTCAACGCTCCTCCCACTTTTATCTTGTTGACTCCACCCGTCTTTCACGGCTCTATACACACGCATACACCCACTACAAGCCTAGCGATGAAGATGCTCTCCCTTCTCCCCCCTCTTTCCCTCTTCTTTTTTTTTACACAGCCATAGACGCTTCGCTTATTTTCTTTTTTCATTCTCGGGGATGTTTACGAGATCAACTCTCCTCCGCCTGTTCCGCTTTTCGCTCTCAGCATTCACTTTTTCAGCGGGTTTCCGCTCTCGGGCTCGAGCAGCCCCAGCTCCAGCGTGGGAAAATTGCCGCCTTCCGGGATTTCGGGAGGATCCAGTCTTTCCCTCGTTCGTTTGCCTTCTCTCTCTCTCTCTAGTTTAGCGGGCCCGCGAGGCAAATCTTTCTCGAGGAAACAAGGCGCCACCGAACATTACGACGGCTGTGAATTCCAAAAATACCTAGGCCGCGCACGTTTTCTCATCAGGGAGGGAGTTAAGGACGTAGGGCTTTTTATTTGCCGTGAACTTTCGGTGGATATTCGCAGGATGAAGATGGACTCTGTATTTTTTAGAGCGCGCTATAAAAAGTTAGTGCTTGTTTTTATAGTAACAATTTAGATGATGAACTGGAATTTGTAAGTAGAACGCGTACTGAACTTTGTTTACAAATAGAAGTTACAAGTTTCGGAATCAGTGTGGGGTAAATGCCTTTTAATGGTTCATTATGTAGAACTGATTGAGCAGTTCCGCAGATCAGAGGCATCTCTTGAACATGATTGATCGAGGCCTAATAACTGAGCCTTCGCCAGCAGACGTGCGCATTTCGGCAAGCAGAATATGTGTTTTGGACACATAGGCATTTATACATAGCTAAGATACACGATACATCAAAGTAAAGGACATATACTATTTTTATCGACGCACACTTCGATAAAAATTCTTACGCAACAGAATCACCTTTTTCCTTTAACGCGATAAATCTGTGAAAATTGTGGTTTTAGCCATTTTTGTATTTTGTCTTCCGATCTGAAAAGGGCATTGATATTCTACTCATCTATATCATAACTAACAATTTAAAAGTTTCAGCTCTTATTTAATCATTAACAACATATCTTTTTAGTATTAAGAACATCGGTTAGCGTCTAATTTAACCCCCGTCTCCCCCACCAATTGTTTGCAAACCCCAACACTAAAAAATTATCAAACATTTATTAAAAATTTCCAGCTCTTCACGGAGAAGCCATTCCCGTGCGCAGCTCGATAGTCGATCGAAAGTTCCGAAAGCGAACAAAGCTCCGAGCGGCAGCCGATTAAATGATTCGCGAAAAGAGTTCCGCTCCCGCTCCCACTCCCGCGCGCGCGTACAAGCGAAGGGGATCAATAATCCGCGGGCAGCCGGCAAATCAGGCAAAAATTACTTGCTCCACCAGGCCTCCACCTAACGAACAGAGAACACGGCCGCACCGCTGAACTCAGTCGAGGAGAAAGAGACCGAGAGAGAAAGAGAGAGAGGCGTTTTTTACCATCGACGAACGAGCCTCACGAACACGTACACGTGCGTCCGCGGCGTGGTATGGAAGAAGAAGAAAGCGTCGGCCTAACAAACAGCCGTTCGCTGTGTAAAAGTTCGGCAGGGGAATGAGAAGAAGTAGAGAAAGAGAAAGAGAGCATTATGAAGCTCTTCGGCGTCCGTTCGCAGCTCGAGCGTGAAGCTTCGATTCGCGCGTAATTAAACAATTTCGCGAGCAAGAGAGTATATAAGAGCGAGTTGCGCCCGCACGGAGCGCGGACCAAATTGATTTTCCTGCGCTGAGGCCCGTGGGGCGACGCGGATGCGTTTCGTACATCTATGTACCGACGTTTTATACATGCATGTATACGAGAATTGTTTTAACCGCATAATGAATGCGAGACTGTATATATATATATGTACCTGCAAGCCACCCGAAAGTTTACTCGAGAATCTCGGTTCTGTCTGCTGATCTACAGCCCGTTGTGTAGATTTCGTTTGTATATTATGTATACGTATTACGTGTGAGTATGGATGTGAAATTGTCTGTGTTGCATGCACACTGTTATAGATCGGTGGGGAGATTCTCGAGTGAAGTTTCGGTTGGTTTGTATAGTTTTGCATTCATTGTGAGATTGAAATAATTTGCAACGTCTATGTAATTACGCGTGGAGAGAATTCGTCGGAATTCGCAGCGGGTTCTGTTCTGTTCGTGTACTAAAAAGGGTAATATCTATGTACGGGGAAATTCGTTGCTGTTAATGTCGAGTGTAGCAGACGTTCTGATGTATTCAATTATAGAATCAACGAAAGCCTACATCTCTGGAAACTAAAGTGAAAACTGGTACTCTATCTGAAGCGTCTGCAAAAATTAATATTACACTATCTTTAGTAAAAACAGAATAAATAATTTGTTAAATAGTATTAAATGACGCAGTTAGACCGCAATTACTTTTGTTGGAATATTGCTATGCTTTAGCATACCTACGTGTGTAACTGTAGTTCTACATTACTACATGCTTGTACAAAAATGAATCGACTTCCTAAGAAATGTCCCAAAGACATAAACTGAAATACGAGTTTAAAAAAGAGTGGCGATCTATATGCGTAAGCTCCGAAATTCTCTTATGCCCTTTTTGTCAAGTATCTTAGTCCTACTAGAGCATCTAGCTAGAGCATTCGCACATTGCTGACGTTATTCCTTCCTTATGCGAGTCTGAATAAACGAAAGTTATTTTATTTGAAATATACATTGTGTTTTATCATTTATTTAACACCCATTTACAATAATTATAAAAGATGCCACATCTACGGGAAGATTTTGTGAACATTTTCGAAGCGTTGTATCTTGATAATTTTGAATTGTAATACAAAAATTCATAAACAAAAAATACTGTTAAAATAAATTTATTATATGTTTTCGCACCATTAATCATTTCAAAAATATATTTCATATTCTTTTTGATGAACCGTTGAAAAATACAATTAACGTACATTTCTGTTCAATCACTTGAGTAAAGGAGTACACGATTTATGTAATCGTAATTTCACAATGAAAGTGTTAACTTACTTAAATTTACTTAATAGTGCTAAATTACTTACTAATTAAGCATAATTGAAAATTAATCCGGCTCTCGAATGATTCTCTCGAACGTCGATGAGCATCATACCACATAATTGCAGACCCGTGGCACGGAATTCGTTCGAATTGCGACTGGCGATTCGATACGCGCGGCAAAGCGCGTTCGGAAATGTTTCACTTGCAATCGAATTTTTCATCCAACTTGCATATGAAGTGAGCGCATATTGAATCGAACGCATTGTGTTGTGTGACAATATAGCACGTTTACGAATTTTCGGAAATATTGGGGATTAAATTTGATTGCAGCGGGCATGAATATTGAAAAGATGCGACGCAAGAACATAAAAACTCAAATATTTTGAAACGAAATAAAGATTGATAAAATAAACAGAAATGTGATTAGTTGCTAGACTTAATAAAATGCAAACTCTGGTATAAAAGTGATAATTGTTATATTAGATGAAATGATTGTTTGACTAATAACCAGCTATTTATGACCAATTTTTTGTTGACAGCTTGTTTAAAATGTGCTTCATAAACGAAATGATTTCGACCAGAGAATCACTACGGTTGATGTAATAAAATATAATACTTGAACTTACGTAAAAAGAAAGATTTATTTTATAGAGACGGGTTCGACAACTCACCTGCAACAAAAATAAGAAAATATAATTAGACACATATTTAAATATTCAAAGCAAATAAATATAAAATGATTCAAGATTTGATACCACGTCAACATTTTTCAAAAGTACATTACTCATTTATCCGTTCCGTTTTCTTTTTAATAACATACCAAACATTCATGCGTCAACTAGAAGACTATCATCAACTCGCAGCTCAATGAAACGCAATCCCCAAGAAGAACTTGATTACAAGGCTTCCAATAACAGCTGCGCACAAAATTCATATCGCCTTCTCCCCAGCATTCGCCAAACAAAAAGACGCCGAACCCCCGAAGACCCATCGGAGGCCAGTGAATACCGTCAAATCATAAACAACATTTGTTCACTTGGAGAACTGCCGATGAGCGCGCCGTGCCTCGCGCCATTGAGGAAGAAGGCCGCTTTTGACGCGTAGAGGCAATCGTCGACGAGGGGAGAACCCAACAGCAGCGGTGGCTTCGTGTCAGTCAGTCGGGTGCGTTAAGGCGAAATTAAGAAAGGGGAGAAGCGGCAAATTATATGCGCGCGCGCGCCGACCCGAAATGAAATTCGTAAGAAGCTGCCCTCGCGATGTGCGTGCATAAGAATACGCGCGCCAGTTTGTATGCGACGTGATTGTGGCTCTGTCCGTCTCGCTCTCTGGGTCTTGCTCGAGCGAAATTAGTCTCGTTTCGTGCGATGTCCCCGCAGCGATTAGATACGCCGACGTGCGCGTGTGCGCGTGTGGGGAGGACGATACAACAAAGAAACGAGCCTAGGCCGATTAGTTCCGTCGGAGGTTTGAGGGAGAGGGTGCAGAGAGCTGAGAGCATGACGAGCGAGCTTTCGCGTACACGCGCTTTGATGTGAAATTTGAATAAAAGTAAGAAGGGATGTGCTTACATTTGGCAGTGATAATCAGCTTGAGTAAAGTAATGAAAAGTATGATTTGTAAATTGAATACAAATATTTATTCTTTTATGGCAAATCGTTATTTTATTCTACATTCTTAGCTAATTAAGATATGGTTATACCTTAAATTTTTTGACTAGAAAGTAGTAAGGATTCTTTTGACAATTTTAAACCCCTCTCCTTCTCTTATGCACAATAGACATTTCACTGATTTTATATGTATTTAGTATACACCGTAAGAATAATAAAAACCCCTCCTCCCCCCTCAAAGCCTTACGTAATTTATGGATGACCCCTTACCTTCACTGAAGGTTTGAAGAGGTTATTTAATATTAACGCCGAAAATCTCAAGGATAAAATGATTTTACTAATTTCAGTATATGGCGTTAGAAGTTCAAATATTATGTTATTTGAAAAATATGAGCTGGGCGCAATTGTCGCATATGATTCTGGTACGAACGACGGTTGCGCTTCATACTATTTTCGCATCGACGATCGTTGGGATAAATAGTATGTATTCGTGTGAAAATGTTGCGATAATATTGTACATTTAATATTTACATGAATATCGTAACGTATGTCTCTCCGTGCATAAGGCACTTGGTTGATAACTTTTACGCGAAACATATTATTTAAATCCGAGTTTATATAAAATAATAATTATGATTATTTGTGTGCTATGGCACAGTCAAAGTACGCATATACTACGTATAAAATACTTGGTGAGCTTTAATCACAAAGAAAAACTAACGGGACAATAAATCAAGTATGGATAAGTGTGATTTTTCCGTACAATTCTTAAACAATATATATAATCTTTTTATTTATGTATCTATCGTATAATGAATCTATAAATCAAAAAATACATTATTCCTATACGAATATCTCCCATCTTCAGCAGTAAAGACCTCATCTAAGAATATTTTCATTTCCTTATCAGCTTATTTATTCAGCGAGAGAAAAATAAGTGAAGCAGGGGCGGCCGCGCAATCGTCTAAACTGAATTCCAATCTCATCGACTTCCAGCGAAGAAGCGCCTCGCTCGGAATCGCGGATAATGAAGCCACACAGGAGACAGCAACCCTATAATAAACCCAGGAGAAAAATCCATCCACGGCAAGAGTCGCAAGCAGCACCAGCCCACCGCCAGGAAGGGGAACATTAATGCGGACGCACGTGGAATGTGCCGGCTGCTAATTGAACTGCTGCCGCGCACCTTCCCCCAACAACCCCCCCCCTCTCTCTCTCTCAAGATTTACCCCGGAATCCCGTTCAAATAATCGAAATAATTGGCAGTATAGCACCCCCCTCCCCCTCCTTCGCATACATTTGCCATCTATAGTCGAGCGCTCACAGCTCGTCGCCTTAGCGCCGCCGTCTCAAATCAGATTTACAATGGAGCCGGAGCGCGCGCCACGGCAGCGGCGGATTATCGATTGGCCCGGCGGCAGCGGGCAAAAGGGGGAACGCGAACCCCTCTCTCCCAAAATTACATACGCGCGAGAGTGAAAGAGAGAGAGAGAGAGAGAGAGAGAGAGAGCGAAACGTCGTCGTGTTTGCTCTCTCGCTCTCTGCACCGCGCGCTCGTGTTGGCTGCCGCTATTTTCATTATGATTTATTACGGGGGAGCTAGCACCGCCGCGCTCGAGGCCTCTTTCCCGATTCTGCTTTTAATGGGGAATATTTGCAATTTGGTCCGGGTCGAGAGCCGGAGTCGACTCTACGCTCGCTGTAGCGGTGCACACGCGTAGGGGGCTTTGGCCTTGGCGTGGCTTTTCGACCGGGAAGATCCCACCGGGGATGGGATGCGCGGCGGCCGCGTGCGCGCATACTGCTGTACACGAAAAGGGAGAATTTTACAACGACGTAAATTATATTTTATTTCGCGGGATAGAATGGTTTCGGAATGCTTTACCGCGCGATGGCAAGGGGGACAGAGAGAGGGAGGGTGAGCTTTTTTTTAAGGTTCTGACGAATTTTCTCGGGAGGGGATTCAGATTAGCTGGATTTTGAAGGGGATTTTTTTTGTTTCGAGTGATGGTTGAAGAGTGGAATAATCGTGGAGAAGGAATCGATACGTGGAAAGCGTATTCTCTGAGTTAACTTTATTATACTGAACTATGACAGACATGTTCAATATGAAACATTTTTAAATTCGTGAAATATATTATTATGAATACTATTTATTTTTAAAAAAGTCAAGAATATATATTTTAAAATGTAAATGTTATAAGTATTTATCATTTCTTTTTAACGGGTATCTGTATCAAGTATTCTTTCTTCGCTAGCTAATAACGGTACATATCTGTAAATCAATGCGACTGATTACAGGAACACCGTTACAGCCTCCTCCTTGCTATCGGTTTAGTTATAATTAGATGAAACAGAGAGGGTCTTGATTTACACGGGGGCATAGTTATATATACGTTACGAATATATTGGACAAACTATATGTCACAGTCACGTGCTCGTTCAATGCATCATGGCCGCGTGTTACGCGTGTATACCTATATAGACATAATGCGCAAGTGTGTACAACTGCTGTGTATTAATAGGCGAACTGAGTTTTGAATGGGTGCTCCATCCTGTGGTATACATGGGAGACGCGCAGTTTCTGCGAGGACCTGAACAATGGTGAAATTAACTCATTACGACAGGGTCTACGCGATGACATATCACGTTTTATGATAATTCATTTTATGATCTTTGCTTACCGTACGTCACAATATTAACATATTAACATAAAATTATTTTATTTGTTTAGGTTAGTTATTTTAATTATAACAGATGCAATGCGTATATAAATGCTTTTTTTATTCTTCCAACGATAACTCTAGTAACTTGTACAAGAATACTTAAACTAACTTATTGCTAGGTTAATTCGTGACATTTAATACATTTAAGTGCAGAACAACTCATAATCATTTTTAGCCATTTTAGTAGCACCATTTTAGATGCATCAAACTTCTTTCCACGTATTTCTTCGATCGAAAAAAGGATAATATAGCGAACGATAATATAGAAAGCAATTAATTACTTAACAAAAAAAAAGAACGGTGTTTCATCTATATACTTCATACCCCCAACTCTTTACAAATTACACACTAGGAGGATCAATTACTTAAAGCTTCGGAAAAAAGCCTGACTTTTCATCGAGCCCAAAGCAAAAAAAGAAAAAGTCCAGCGTCATGCTAATCAAAGAAATCCCTTTGTCTAGCGCAAGCTGCGGGGGCAAAGGCAAAAAATGCCTCGTACTGCACGTGCGCGGCGGCTACATGGGCGCCGGAGTGCCGAGCCCCGAGTCTCTTTAATAATAATAAGCACATCCAGGCTGCGCGGAGCTAATTTTCTCCGCGCGCGATATATCCTCTTACTCGCTTCTCGGTCGGCTGGTGTGCATAAGCGGCGCGCGCCGGGATAGGTCAAGCGTGCGCACGGAGCCGCTCTTACGTAACGGTAATGATAGAGAAAGTGCGCGGTGTGCGCCGCCGTGCTGGTAATACACCGCGCGGCTATGAGGTAGATATCCCCCGCGCGAAAAAAAGTCGCGGTGCAGCGCGCGCGGCGGAGCGCGAGATGCTTTGACGCGCGCTGCGGCACCGCGATTGCAATGATTTTCGCGGGTGGTTCGAGTATTAGACTCGACGAGATCACCATCGGCTTTGAGACTTTTTTCTAGTGGATGGATTTATTTCTTTTGTGGGGTTTTTTTAGTTTGCGTGGGCGATTTGATTTTTGGGTTATTATTATATGGGTGATAAGATCGCGTTGTTATGGAGTTGCGCTGTGTTATTGTGACGTGTTTGTATTAGAGGTGAAACGTTGTATTGTGTAGTTGTTTTATTGTAGAAACAAATATTATGTATCTATATTTATGGTTATGATGAAGTTAATTAAATTTTAGTATTATATCAATTGTATATATTTTTAATTTCAAACGTTTTTGCTACTAAAATAAAAATCCTCGATTCGTTGAGTTGGAATATAACATAAAAAGTGATTTTCTTTTTAAAAAGCTTTAAAAAGACAAATAAAAACGCACAGAAATAGACATAACTGGTTTCTATAACGATCATTCAATTTCTATTAGATAGTTAATGGAATTTTGAACTATAAATGTTTCTTGCAATATTTCTTTATCCATTAAAGGGATCAATAGAATCGTAGGTATAGAATAATTCAATTACCTAAAAATCTATTTAATCCATTTGTTATGTTTATAATTCAATCGAATACAAGGTGCAGACCTTTGATTAAATTCGATATTATCTTTAAATACCAAAACTGTAAAACTAACCAAGTATAAAATACCTTCGACGTAGAAGTGTAAACAGTAAAGTGGAATAATAATGGAGTTCACTTTAAACACTTTTAATCAAAATACAAAATACTCATATTTTCCTCCATTTCCCTAAAAATACTCTCCACTTACTCTACCAAAAATAACATTTGCTCACTATATACTGCCACAAGTTTACACCAATTTCCAAACGTCAACGATACTTTCCTCTCGCTTTAACGACGACGAAAATAACACATAAGCACGAAGGTCACATTCACTACTCGCATTAAAGCGCTCATATACATAAGTCGACCGCTGCTCCGTCGGACGCATTTTATTTCGGCGCTCTCGGCACGTGCGGAGACATTCGTTTTTTTTTTTCTGTTTCTCGCAACGCGCGCCCACGCCGAATATTCAAAGCGCTCCCGTCCAACGCGACGCACAATAACATAACGGAGATTGCGCGCGAAAGTCGCCGCCCGCTGAGAGGAAAGCACCGCGCGCGCGTGCACGTAATATTTCGCACCCGCAGCAATTCCATTTTTAGCGCGCCGACGATTTTTCTCGCGTGTGTGCCTTTCTTTTACCTTTGTCCGCGTACGTCTTGGAGATATTTTTTTGACTGGGATTTCTTGCTTTGGTTTTATTTTGTTTTTTCGTTACTTTGTGAAAGCGTGTAATGTGACTTCTGAATGACGGGGGAGATTTTCTTTGAGATGCGATTCACGAAAAATGCGTGTCGTTTTGGAAACTGAGTTGTGTATTTTACTCTGACAACTGCTTTTTGAAGTTGATTTTGTTTTTTTTTCTTATTTGATTTAACAGAAAGAGCAACTTTTCTGAAAGGTGTTCTTAAAAGTAGCTTGTCTCAAAGTATATGTTTACTCATGAAATCAAAGATATCTTTTCTTTCTGACCTCAAAAAGAAAGTTACGACATTCATTATTTATTGCGTGTAGCGTAAATAATCTTGTTTTTTTTTATCAAATCCACTCCTACACTTTTAGAGAAAGTTAAAGATAAATAATTAAACGATTTGAGTAACATGTATAAGTAGAATGAGTCAGTAGCAAGTAAAATTAATATCTTATAAATTTACATTCGGACTCCTCGATTCGGACTTACAATTCTGGCATATTGCGTTTCTTACACATAAGAATTGTACACATAACTATTGTGCACAATTTAGCATTGGTGAAATATATCATAATATATATAATGATAATGATATATAATAAATATATATAATTTGACCAATGCTAAATTATGTACAATAATTACGTGTATAATTCTTATGTTGAAGAAACGCGCTATGCTACAATTCTTAAGAACATTAACTTACACTAATATTATAAAGCTGCAACTTATTTCGATGAAAGGTATTGCATCAACATTTAAGTACCTCAATAAATCCTCAACTCACTCTTCCGCAAATTATAAAACTCGATGTATTCTCTCGGCCATGCTCATCTCGCTCTCTTGATAAATCTGTTTCTCTCGACGCCACGATCGTCATTCTCCACTGCCGCCGCTCACGAGAAAATAAAACCTCTCGCTAACGCACGCGTCGCGTGCCACGATGCAGCGCAATATAAATGCCCCCGGCGCGGCTCATCAATCTCGCGAATTCCCGATTATTTTCTCCCGCTCGCTCTGCCGACTCACCTTTTTCACTATATAATGCATACACGCGCAAAGGAATCGCTCGTTCGTTCTCGCTCAACGAAGCCGTACGATGAATTTAACATCGGCTCGCGAAGTAGTCTATAACAGAGCGCCGGACGTGAGAAACTGACAGAAGGGAGCGGGGGAATTATATTTTTCCTTCTTTGCTCCTAATTTGCTTGGCCGAGGCTAATTGCCAGAAACTTACCGTAAACGAAGCGTTTGTAATCGCGTTAGTCGCGCTCCAGCGGAGTGCGCTGCACCGAGCGAGCAAATCCGTAATAGCCGCGACTTTATCGGTGCACGCGCGCGCACTCCGCGTGTCGCGCCGATCGTTTTCGCGATAAACTTCTGATTTACGCCGTCGATTCGCCGCTGCGCTCTTGTAATTTATGCGATTGGGAGCTTGAATTTTCAGAAATGCTTGAGGGGGGAAAAATTGGAGGACAGACCGAGGAAGTCTTTGACGGTGCTTTATCGCGAACGCCATTATAGGAGCAGACGTGCTGGGTTAACGTTTTAATGCAGTTTTTGAGGACGTGGTTACGTAAGTGCACGTTATCACAGTTTCCAGATAGTATATATGTAACTGAAATTGCGGATATGTAAGCTTTAAGATTGAAACACAGGACGCTGTAACTTTCATTGCACCTCATTCGAGCATGGCTGCGCATTCCAAGTATAATTTGTTCATATACTCGCGAATACTTTGCATAATACAAGGCATTCTGCGACAAGGCGTGTTTAAATGCGTCATTAAACATCGTTATTTAAAATGAAAAATAACGTATCAATTTCCGGATAAGATTTTACGTAATGTATGGGAAGTCTTGAAACAAGGCTAAAAACTTTTAATTAAAAATATGTGTAATGAGCGTTTTGTTAATACAAATTAAAATTAATTATAATCGATAAAAATATATTCCATTTTTAAATCGTACAAATAAAAATAGATTGATCAATTGTCTTCCGTACATTCGAAGCACCTCCTTTACCGCTTCACAGCAATTAATCATTAGGTGAACCGTAAAGGTAAAGAACGCAAAGACTCAGAATTCGTTCAGTGAACCAGATGAATTAGCGGCGCACAAGCTCACGAGGGTATTGTTGAGCCACTTAGGGACGCTCGCAGCGTTAATTAGGCGAGTTTTGAAGAAACGAGGAGGAGTCGCTGTGCAGCACATCGACGTGGTCCGTGGAGGTATAGAAGAATAGGGGACACGTCGTTCCCACATCTCTTTCTGTTGCGTGCGCTCATGCACAATAGACAGCAGAGAATACGAACTTCTTTCCGAGTGAGCTCGTCTTATTTTCTCCCGTTTTGATGAAGTCGTGTAGCTTCCGTTTGCTTTGCATACACGCTTTAATGCAAGAATCAGTTTTAATCGCACTTCAAGGTTTAGAATACTATCGGTTCTGTGAAGTTTAATTGGGCAATCTCAATTAAAGATTATGAGGTATATTGTTTGGAAACTATTTTCTTAATTTTGTTTAATTTATGTATAGCGTATGTAGTTGGTGGAAATGGATTCCATTTTTGGAGCAGATAGTTAATCCAAAAGTAAAATGCTTGAAAAATGGTCCAGTTTTTCTATCACGATGAAGTGCTTTTGTACAAAATATTCAAGCTGTTGATGAAGTAGACAAATTAATTACTTTATCGCAAACCAATTTGTTATAGATATTTTGGAGCTACTAAAAATACCTTAACTTCAAACAAAAGTTATAACTACGATCGAGAGAGATATAATGCGATGTTGATAGTATATTACAGTCGCATTTTAACATCCATGCGGAAAGTATTATAAGGTGACTGTATCTAATATGGCCCCTAGCTGCACCTAATATGCCCATAATGGCTATCATACCCACTACGTGATTTAGCCGATAAATAGCTGATGCATTAAAATATATGTAATATCAGTACGGAATCAGCACGGAATCGAAAGGGGACCACTGCAGTGTGTTTTGTTTTTCAATTTAATTCTTGAAGTTATAGGTTAAAACTAAAATAAAAATTTAGTTTAAATATTTAAGGTTATGTACCTATTTGTTTATTGTATTAATTCTTAAATAAACGGAAAGTAGGTGTTTTAATACAATAAAAGAGAAACCATTTATTGTAGCTATTAACTAATTTGTATCCGTCTTTTATTAAATACGATTTTCTAAAAGGGATGTTGTAGTTTCATTTTAATCTCAGGCAATAATTAAACTATAACTTCAAATTGCCATTCATCACTTTCATATTATTACAAGAAAATACATGAAAAATTGATAAATCGATGAAATAAAAAAAGAACTAAGCAATTACCGATTGAAAGTAGGAATCTAATGGAAACATTTTTGTACGGAAGTAAAACTCTACAGGGAAATTACCGTCTTTCTATACTGCGCAGAAAACTCAGAGAGACAGGGAGTAAGCGTTCGATACAGGAGGGAAACGATCGCGTAAAGTTTGGAATATATCGACTAGGATGCGCGAGTGGGAAAGGTCTGAAAGAGCAGGCCGATAACCGGGATCGTTACAGGACGCAAACGAGCTCGGTTGCTGCTGTAGCAGCAGCGCCGAGCGCCTTGTCGATCGAGTCTTAAAAGTACATAATGTAGACGGGGAGAACGGTTATTTAGATAGTTCCGAAGACAGCGATTACCCGCAGTAAATTCAGAAGCTTTTTCTTGCAAGCATGTTTACATACTGGACACTTTGAGCTTCTTGCGGTTCTTCCACCGCAATAAAGGCAAAAAGAACGAAGTAAACATCGGCTAAATAGTGTTTCAAGGGGGAACACGTTAAAGACATAATTCCGTAGATTTTACAAGGTTGATTATGATACTGCACTAAATGGATATTTAACAACGACTATAAATTAGCATTGTCTACAATATATTAATCGTTTTTGATAAACGTAAAACCTTCTAATAATTATGAGGTGACTGCGACGCTAAACTAATTAAATACAAAACAATTAATTCATAATTGAAAATATGATTTTTAAGCAGATCGATATTTGGTTTCTACTACTAATAAAAAGAAGAGCGAGCTTGGATTCATTCACTAGCATTTTAAAAACTGAAAATAAAAGTTTAGATACGTTCGATGTTAGTTTATTTCGGTACCATTGAGTTGTTTGATCCTACGTTCGCCGTATCATGTCGTACTTGTTCTACTTACGTATGTAAATATCTACTATACATTTTATTCAATCGACTGTAGTCGATCAAGTAACAGTATCATCTATTTATCGCGGGCGACGCTAACGTTCTTCTCCTACGTTTCCATCTAAAGTTTCAAGTCCTTCGACCCACTACCAATAATAACATTAACTTCCACCACAAAATACACATTTCACCAGCGCCGTTAAGACTTATTTATTTTCTCGTACACAGCCTTTCAAATTTCCCAAATGCCTACGCACCACCTACAAAAAACATAAATCCAGCAAAAGAAAGAGAACCTTCAACTACAGTTGCGCGACAGAGCGGCAGAAAAATAAATAGTACACGGTTAAAAGCAAGGCAAGAGCTCCGCGCGGCCATATACGAATCATCAGAAAAACTTCAATCTCCTAGGCGGCGAGTAATAACTCGATCTCCACACCGACTATCTATATATATATATATATATATATGCAGCCGTAGCAGCAGCCAGCGAGGAAGAATCAGATAAGTGCAGCATCAAGCCAGTTTCTCTCTCTCTCTCTCTCTCTCTCTTCTCTGTAGAGCGATCAGCGCGAGAGTTGTACGTTAGACGTACAAGCCGCGAGCTCCAGCCTCCAGGCTCCAGCTCCGCAACAGGATCCCCGTCGATTAGAGGCGGCGGCGGTGGCGGCGGCGAAACGCCTCGTCACGAGGAGGCTGCGGCGGCGGCGGCGAGACTTCGCGACTGCTGGCGCCGTGTACAAGAGGGAAAAAGCGAGCGGTGCAGCGGCAGCATCTCGACTTGGCCGCGGAGTGCAATTTATCACGTCCCGCGTGTACCGAGACACGAGCGAGAACGTGCTGCAGTCGCGAGGATATATGTGTAAGGGAGAGATTGAAGTACCAAGTTCAGGGTATATCGAAAGGGAAAAGTGCACGTATACACTTTGTGGAGGATGCGATGCGCTTGCGCGGCTTATCCATTTTGAGGAGGGAGGTGGGGGAGGTATTATGGGCTCGTGGTCGGGACAGCGTGACAGGGTCGCTTGGTTTTGTGTGTGAGAAAGGAGGATGGAGGGAGAAAGGGGGACGATGTATCGGCAGATATTGCCAGAAAAAGACTTTGTCAGTCATTGATCTATTGTTGCTTGTACAGGCAGCAAGGCTTTGTATGGTGCATCATTAATATTATGAAGGTTCTTATTAATATAAATATTATTTTTTTTTCAGGCAAACATGTAAATACTTGATTATTGTTATCAAGAGAACGATCCAATGTAGCGCACCTACAAGGCCTCCTCCTCTACACTTGATTTCTATTGTGTTTTCAGTAATAACAAATATTTCTATGCTGTGCGGTCTTATACTTTGCACTCTTTTGTTGATTTTGGTCGTTAGTAAAATCTTTTCCTTGCCTTTACCTAACAAGCAGATTTATATCAACTTCGCGTGATAATTTGTTAGCACTTATATATAATTTTGCCGAGCCAATAAATTTAAAATTGAACAAAATTATGCTTACAAAGGATGCATTTCATTTTATAATCGAATCACGTTTTACTCTCTAAATTTGAATCGACAGAAATCGTATTAGCGAATTGATTAAATTACTGGTTAACTGCAAATGTATTTTGACTTTCTCTTAAATCATAAAGTAACTATCCTCCTAAGCATAAAACTGACAAAGATCACGGCATTTCTCCGGGCTTTCTGATCAGAAATGTAAAAAGTATCTTCTGATGTCACGTAATGGAAGTTACCCGTGCAAAGAAATTTCCAAGTCCGAAGCCTGTATTCTAAAAGAAAAAAGCTAAATCAATTAGCGCTGACAATAATCCGATAATTAGAAATCCAAGAAAGTGAAAATGTAATCCGATCATCGTCCGATAGAAAAGATTTTTCTATTGGAAATTAAAATTTCATCTGATTTGGTCTTGAGATTTAATCAATCTGTTATATTAGGGACGTCTATGGTTGATTTTTTGACTACAAGTTTTTAACGTAGTTATTAAGAATGTTTTTTTAATCAAATGTCTAATTTCACCATGTCATATTTAAGAGAGCTCCCCTTTCATATTCCCATTGGTATAAAATAATACTATTTAGAGCTTTTGTCATTTCTTCAAAAACTTCATGATGGTTATTTTCATTTTTGTGGCAGGACTATATGATTTTTTGGTATCCAAAGATGCCACAACCGAATAATTGTGCTGGTAGAAAGCCAACGATACGATCGAGCTATAATTATTCTGAGAAAGGTTTTGAAGTCTACGTGATTTCGAAGTCATTTCATTATTAATCCTTCTTACATCCCATTTTAAGTATATCACTTCACACTTCCAAACTATTTATGATAAAATAGTTTTCAAATACACATTTCAACAAATCCCATCGAAACCCGCAACCATCTGCAAAAACCTCTTTTCAAACCCGCAGTATTTCCATTTTCCACGCTGCACAATACGAGCTGTACATTCGTCATTGCAATCACACGATTCAGCACTAGAATCTCCAGACTCACGGTCATCATCCTCCTCCGGCTTCCGAGCGTATAGGAGCGAGAGAGAGAGAGAGCGCTGTGATATAGCGTCGAGTTTGCGCGTTCGCCGCATTCGAAATCACACGGTGCGAGAGAGGCGGATGCGCGCGCCCGAGCCAAAACGTGACCGAGGTGCGCGCGAGAAGGGAACGAGCGAGCGAACCTGCATTATCTGAGACACGCGCGAAAAGGCTTGTACTTAGGCTCGCGAGAGGCCTGTTGTTGTTCGCCGTCTTGTTTTCACCCGAGGTCGACGCTTCTGCAGCCGAGGAGGTTCTCGTTTGTTGCATGATTCGAAGATCCTTTCTGTCTTCTTGTTTGTCTTCTTCGTACAGGAGTGACCTCTTGAATCAACTAGAATCTCGTAGAATACGAAATTCGAGGGCTTGTGACCTTTCCGAATTCGGAGATTTTTTTGTGAATTAGACATCAATTAATATTTTTATACCCGTGGTAGAAACTGGTCAATGCGTAAATCTGTCATCAAGTTGCCCAGTCGACTTGCGAATCAATTAATTGCTTCTTAATAAGTCATTAGAAATAATCAAACGCACTATGTTATTGCACCCGAAGCCTCGACGATATATTTTAACGTACATAATAATTCAACGAATATATTGGTAAAATGCAAATTTCGCGCTGTTCTGATGTCTATGTATATTATAAAAAGTACATTAAAAAATAACCCTTAGTTGCAATTGAAAGTAATAATTTATATGCTACCAAGCTCTTCACCAGAAAAAAATCTCGTTTCTAGCAATGTTTCTATCCAGAAAATGGTCAACATTTCTAGCTGAGACGAGGCAAAGCTCAAATTAAAGCTCTTACCGTCTATCCAGAAAATGGTCAACACTTCTAGCTGAGACGAGGCAAAGCTCAAATTAAAGCTCTTACCATTTATATATTTATTAAAACTTGCAAGTTACGATCAGAAGTAGTGGTACTATTTACAACTAAAATAGCTGAAAAACGTATCTCATATTTTATGATAAGATTCCAAAGTTTCAGGAAATCCCTAGACCTGCATTTCGAACACTTTTCTTGTCAGAATACTTTTGAACAACAAAAAGTGATATACAGTAATCCAAAAGATTTGTCTTTTCTGCCAAGAACATGCACGATAGGTTCAAGCTGAAATACATTTTGCATCCGAAGGAAAATACTTTATTTTAACGATTGAACAGAATGTTTCTATTCACTGTGTGATATTTACATATCTAAGAAAATGAACCACTGCAACTTATCAAAACTTACAAGCTTACGAACCACAGTGTAAAGCCGTTCAAGAAACAAATACACGCCCCAACTCATCCATTAATCCGATAGGCCTGAGCACGGAAGCGCGCCTTAATTACGATTTAATTAATTTGTTAAATTAATTATAAAGAGCCATGCGGGATACAGCGGCGCTGCCGGCATACAGCTCTCTCTCTTGCTCGTCTGGCTTGCGCCTCGCCGTGCGCCGCGCTCCACCGAGTATAAGGTTATAAACTCGGGGCTTCGAGGCTCGGTCCTCCTTCATCCGCAGCAGCTTATATATATACCGCAGCAGCCGCCGGCACTTTGCGGTACCGCGCGCGCGCGATATCCTTCCAGGCGGTCTGCTCTCGGCTCCAAGAGCTACATAGGAGTGAGAAAAACTGCAGCGGTGAAAAAGGGGGTTATACGCGCGGGCGATACTCGAGCCCGCGGCGCGTGCGCGGGCGACACGCGATCCTCGCCTCGAGATTTCATTTCGCTCGATATCGCCCGCGCGCAGAGCACATGCAAAGCGAGTTTCTAAGGCTGCACTAGACTGAGAGAGACCTTTTTTTCGAAATCGAAGAAAGTCCGATCCGCAGTCGCTCTGGCCGCCGTCGACCTGCTTCGCTCGTGTTTCCAGACTGAGCTGTAACGGCTACAGCCGACGAAGAGATACCTACTTTTTGCGCGGGGATTCTGTTTTTTTTTTAACGGTGCGCAGCGTCCGATGATTTACGGTCGCTGATATTGCAGCGCGCGGTGTTGTGATGTGTGTATGTATGGTTGTTTCGAGTATGTATGTATGTACGAGTAGTATGTAGGTAGGAGATACACGAGGAGAGTTTCTAAAAGTTTTTATGGACGGGCAGAGGAAATGTTCGGATTCGTGTTTAACAGTATTGTGGAATATTTATGGATTTCGCGTGCTCTTGTATGTTGCGTACGATAATTATTAGTTATTTATCGATAATAACTTTATAATTATTATATCGATAAATCAATTTGGAGCTGATATTGCTTTTATTAATGATAGATTGTTGTTTGTGAAAATGTTCACCATGTAATTTACATATTATACATATAAAAATGATATAATATTACTTTTCTACTATTCGTAAAAGCAAATAAAAATCCGTTGGCAAAAGGAATAAGTATATTTATTTTGTACCTATACTATTATATTCATGTGCAAAAAATAAATAATAATTTTATTTGGGTACGGAGAAAGAATATTTTAATCAAATTTTATATAATTTGTTTAGAATAATTTCAAACAAGTCTGTATTTATATTTTAAAGAAAATTTACTTTTACTTAGAAATAATGCTTCTTTTTCTTCAATGTTTGTTTACTCTTATGAATTAAGCGGCTATAAATATAAATTAAATATTATATATCAATTCATAATTTAGTGAAAAATATAATATGATATCAATTTCGTGCATGGTTTCTATAACTCAATTTTTTGAATGGTATTTTTATATAAAGAAAAGCCTTCTTCATTATATTATGGTTTAACGTGTATTCATTTCATAATATCCAATATCGTGGTTATGAAATAAAACAGCTCAGATTTCATCTAAGGAACCGTCGGTAGAATATAATAAGGAGTATACGTCATAATTTTTACAAAAGATCTCTATTCTCATCATAAATATCCTCAATTTGTTTTCCCCGTTACTTCATTGTGGTGTTAAATCCGCTTCTTCATCATGCCCGAACGAAACGTTATGCGCGCGTTTATTACTCAGGGAAATTTTTCAGGCGCTCGCTCCATCTGTAATTTCTCGCATAATTGAATTACCTTCAACTTTCAAACAAATCCTGCATTTCGCTTGTGATATTCGCCGAATGCGAACCACCGGCAAAGTCGTAAATTGAAATGAGCGAGCAGTATTACTTTTTGAAACGTCGGCTTGCAAACTAACATTAACTATTCCTATCAGAATTACTCGAATCACGCCAAGTACTCTCTGAAAGTTTCCATAAGATTTTTACTCTATTGCAAATTAAATTACAGTTATATAGGGAAATTTTGATAAGGTTTTCCTCTACTTGTTTCAGTGTCTATTTAACTAGACCTGAAAATTATCATGGTGTAAAGTGAGGTTTATTCTTCATAAACTTTATAGCATGTAAACGTATTATGATTATTTTTACTTTACTTAAATATTTTATTAGGATTTGTTTTGAAAAGTTAATATAAAAATAAAATAAAATTTTTTCTAAAATTATTTAATTTTGTAAATTTGAATTTACTAAATATGAATACAATTGTGATCCTAATAGTTTATGTAGCATAAACAGATAGCGATTTTCATTAGTAAAATTATAAATAATTTCTCCATGTGAACGTAAAAAAAAGCATTCTTTCCTGATTTTATATCATTAAGTATTCTCTACCACTGTGTGGAATGCACTTATGTAGCCAGGCCAGCAGCAGCGTTTACACATTCGCAATTGCAAAGATGATAGCTGCGTAACTATGGCGATATGTCGTTAAAAGAAGAATTACAGTCATCTTAGATGTAACTGTACCTACAATCATTACCTGCATATATAAAATCGGAATTCCCGCAGAGCTATAACTCAATCCTTCAATGTTTTTTCTATTAGCGATACTAAAATTGTATAAACTAATTTTAAACGTTTTTAAACAGTTATCGCTGAAGACATGCCGTTAGTTTCACTATATTTGAGAAAATCCAAGCTTGAAACCTAATTTCCGCAGCACTTAACGATTACAATAGTTCATATATTCTTATGCATCACGATTGTTTTAATGATTTATGAAATAATAAGGTCTTGGAATAGTTGAAGACGTTTAAGTATAGGGTATAGATATAATAGAATAACACCCAGATGATACGTCAAAAAGGTAGATTATTGGTCCCACCAATTTTGTTGATTTTTTAATAATATCTTACAGAATCTTTACACGTTTTTATTGAAACGTTTTGACAACGTATAGAAAGCATAGCCAGCTGGAAGTAATCCATAGAAACGTTTGAACAATGTTTCTTCTGACACGCTAACCGGCCACTTCTGTTACGTTCCTGCAACGTTCTTAAAACTTTCATACTTACGTTTTCAATTTTTCGAAAAACACGGAGAAACGTTACCACAACGTTTTTCGTTATGCAATACGTCTGTAAAATACGTGAATAATATAGTTACAGTACTTCATTGTGCGAGAAAGTTGAAATCAATAAGCTGCCGTGTAAAGTATTTTTCAGATTTTCTAATTGAGTCACTACATCATTACCTTCTACATATACTTCATCTGTAACTCCAACCGACAAAGAATGCAAATAAAAGATGAAAAAACCTTCATGCAACGCAAGAACCAAGAATGCAGTAGCAGCAGGAGCAACCGCGAATCTCGTTATAAATCGCTGGCGCGCCTTGCGCCTTGCACTGGCGCCGAAACTAATGACAACTTAATCGCATGACCGAGGTGCAACGTAGCGGGCGTGCGCGCTCGCGCCGTCGCCGCTCCAGCCCCCGCCACAACTCGTTCTTGCGTCGTTCTTGCGACTACAGTCTACATGCACTGCGTATCCGTTTCCGCGACTTCTTGCCACCCGCGCCAGCCCGAACCTAGAACGCATTAATTCGTCCTAATTACCTACAATTAGCGTTCTTTGAGCGACGAGCGGGGAAGATGCATAAGCCGAGAGTAGAGAGAGAGATAGAGAGTCGGAATGTCCGACACGACTACGGGTTAAAATTTGTCTGTGCACTCGAAATTCCTTGGACTCAATTTTGAATTCAAGAAGGTGGATGTTGAGTCCAAAGAATGGACCAAATTGACAGACTTTATTGGACATAATTTAAGGCCAAAATTAGACTGAATCTGTTACAGTCCATTTGGATTCGGTTTTTAATCCAGCATGACAGACAGTAAATTACCTCTACGTAGGTGCGTTCGAGTTATATGAAACAATTAAAATTTGTTAGGATTAAAGCATTTTTATATAAGGCAGCATATGGAGATGGAGAAATGAACATAACTTGCAGTCTTTCTTGAATGCATTTTAATTCCGCGTCGGACTCAAACATGGGTCTAAAATGTCGATCTTCATAATCTAGTAAAAAAATATATATAATTTAGCAATTAAACATTTTATTTTCTGATTAAACATTTTATTTCCGACCGCATTAAAGATTCCTTCACTAAAACATTTCAAATACGTTCTTTGTGGTAAAACTCACTCCCTAAAAATTGAGATTGACTCGTTCGGGGGATTGAAATTTGAGTCCAAGGAATTCAGAGTGGAATGTATTGGCCGTAGTGGAAGCCGCCGTGCGCGATTATTTGCGAAATTCGTTTTCAACGGATGGAGCGGGAAGCAGTCGAGTGGCTCGTTTAAATCGTTGCGTCATCGATTCGATCATTGCAGCCAGCGGTGGTGCTGTGGGAGTTGCCGGATATTCGTTTTGCTGGAACTGCGCTTTTTTTATTGTTCTATCGTGCGCGGATTCAGTTTTATTTTGCTTTTTTCTGAGTCATTTCGAAAACTCGCCGGCTGTCGTCAGTGCAGTGTAAACGGGCTTCGCAACAAGGTTGAAATTTGAATACAATATGCTATTGGTATTTTTTATGATTGATTTAGTTGATCGTTTTTATAATAATTATATTGTGATAAAACAATGTCTTTTAATTACAAGATTATTTAATGAATGTTTCTTTATTGGTTTTAATATTCACAGATTCTAAAAGATACCTTTCTATAGATAAATACTGCTTACTATTTTACATCATAAAAAAACTGTTTAAAACTCAGAGCTTTAAATGTATTTACTCATTTTTTACGTGTGTAAAAAATAAAGAATCGATCACACTTCAGAGTAATGTACCTACTCTAATATCCTTTTAATGATGAAGAATTACATTTTGATTTAAGGTTTACAATATGCATTATTCATCCGGATTGAAATGTATGAATTGAATATAGAAAGATTCATTTATAATGCATCATTCAGCAGATTTGAAAGATGATATTTAAAATCTGTAATGTATTCATTACTTCAATTTAAAAGTTCCCTTGTCATGTCAACCTAGTCTCACGTGGTTAAGCTAATTTATCATTTACAGATGTGAAAGTTAAGGAATATTCTACACATATTTTTCATATAACCAGTTCTGAATTTTTAATACATATCTTTACGAGATATAAAATCATAACGAAGTAACTAATATTCAAGGAAAAACGCCGAGCACTTAAAAAAGTTAGCCAAGAAAACTTTCAGACTCCCCCAAGTGCTTGGTTTCCCCCTAACGAACGCGCCTTTAAAATGCTCAAAGTCAATTTCAGTCGTTACATCTAGGGGTAAAATAACTCTTAATTTCGCTCGCATATTGACTATACGGAAGTAAGTTTTAATCAAAATAGTTAACTTGGACGATGGTGGGGGTCCCCCTTCGTTACATCCCCAAGCTCGGTTATGGCCTGGAAGAGGGAGAGAGAACCAGTTAGTCGGATCAAGGGGGAACGCGAACGGGTCAAAAGAGAAAAGAGGGAGCAAGAAAGAGGGTAACACCACCTCTTTTCGACTAAATAGCAACGATAATTCAGAGAGACACTTGGGAAATCCATGCTGGATGCACGCACAGGCGCCTCTATAGCCTCTGAAATATAATGGTCGTTCCATTACATCCTGGCCGCTATACACAAAGCCATATCATGATCCTGCTAAATTACCGAATGCAATGGGGCATGAATCCCTAAACACTTTTGCCTAATAAAGAATAATGTTATTTCCTTTATTAATATTTAAACAATGCATGAATAAAGCTCAAGAAGTTAAGATAGGCATAAAAGAGATAAATCTTGACTCTTTAAGATTAAAGTAGTGACTGAGTTGAACAAATGCAGTTTTTTTTATTTATAGCTATTTTAAAAATGATATGAAAGTATAAAATCGACTTTTAAAACAAAAACGGCATTTAGCTTTTATTAAAAAAAATATAAGATATGTAATTTTTAGAAGTTTAATGTGGAGAGTTCATATAGGTAATCTCGCTTTTAAATTTGATGCACTTAAATACTGGATAAGACAATGTCTTAGTTTTGGTAAAATTTCAATAATTGTCCATTTATTACACAACTAAATTATATTATATGTAGGTTTTTAAAGCAAAAGCATATACGTTTCATATGCTTTGATTTGATGACTATCACCATTCTGCCAAAAATGTTGTAATTATTTAGGTTTTTACTACCCATGTATCTTTTCTGGTCCATACATTTTTTTGTACCTATAAAGATTCTATTGTCCTCTTGAGGAACCAATTGAGTAATTGCGTTGATTAGGAACCTAACATACCATAACTTTGATCAGTCTGGATAAGGTTGTAAATCCAATATGACTTAGAAGTCAAATTAGATCTTAAGGTGATGCTAAAGCCACCTGTTACCGACAAATACGAGGATCCACTTTTCTCATTTCATTTTCAATTTTGAGTAAATAACTCTATGAAAAGTTATTGTTCCAATCAAAAAGAACAACTTTCCAGAAAGATATTTTCTTAAAATTGAAAAATGAATTAAAAAAGTGGTTCTTTATATTTACCAATAACACAGGGTTTAACATCACCTTAAAAGGTTGAATACTTGAGTATCTAAAAGAAGATATAATGTGTATTTCCCTATTTATTCTTCCCCTAATCCCAATTTCTACTCGCATTTCAGTTATCTATTGTTATAAGTATTGAGTATATTGAAATGTTTGCAAAGTATATAATTAAAAAGTAGAATTAAAATAAGTTATTTTATATAAATATAGTGACATTCACCTTAACGAAATAAATGAGGTAACCAAGGCATTTCAGCACTCTACACCATTATTCATCCACGTTGGCCAAAGCCTTTTGTTTGTTCAACATTTGAAGGTTGTTATGACACCCAACCGATTGTTTACTTTTTCCAACATTATCAAAGCTCTGTTACTTTTGGTACGAATCCGTACATCTTCGCGGATGCACCTTCACGCTGCGTCTGCAGTCCCGTGCGACTGCACTCTCACCCTCGGCTCCGACTATCTCTCTTTCCCAGACACACCTCGAATTTATTGTCTTTGCGGCCTGGTGAATTCGCGACAATGGAATAACCGCACCGCCAGTTTCGCACGCTCGCTTCACTGGGTTACCGTGCCGGGCAGACACACACACACACACACACACACACTACACACACTACACACACTACTCACAGGTGATTTCTTAATTGGCCTTTCGCTCTTCTGCGCGCAATGCAGGCGAAATAGTAGATCTACACGTGAACAGAAAAAGAAAGAGGGAACAATCCGCGGGCGTTCTGCAGCGCGGCCGTCGCGTTTATGAAATTTCTTTTCTTGTGGAATTTCTAGCGAGGAGAAATCTCTGGCTTTTGTGAAAAAATGGGCTGGACGTTCATGAATATTTCATGTATCCATTAAACTTACGTTATTGATAATGATAATGATAATTTATTACCTATACAAAGAAACAAAGCATGAAGTAGTTTCGGCATATATTAGTTATTGTTCTTTTCATCGCCGTTAAAAATTGCATGATTGACATTTTTTCACTAATTTCTGTAGGTATCATCCTTGAGATTACCTGCACGCCAGTCATGAAGAATAACAAGTTGTCTTTTTATGAGAAACGATATATAAATATATTTATTTTTATTATAAAATATCGTAATAATTTGAAGTTTAATTAAAACGAGAATTCAATGCTTTTACGTATACTTAATTTATTAGTATTTCATTATTTAAATTATTCAATATTTGTTACAAAATAGATACATTCTATGGTCTAAAAACAATCGTACAAAGGTGGTTATATATACGGTATATGTTCATGCAATGATCTTGAAAGTATAACAATTAGCTAAAATCTCAAAGTAGAAATTTTTTAATATAGACAGCTATTTCAATATAAGATATTAACATAACTTTTAGCACTGATCTATAATGTTATATACGCTTCTTGTTATTACGGATTCCACGTTAATGCTTAAGAGTCTTTTAAAAACTTAAAGTTGGTAATACAAACTTTTATGAGTTAACTTCGTACTGAAATGAATTATGAAAAGTTTGACTAATTATTTACGTACTTTCTAGAGTCCGTCATACATTTCCTTGAAATTTTTTTTTTATGTTTCAACTTTGCTGCATTAGTTTACATAATTAATTTGCTTTTGCTCACCTTAACTGCACGGCGCGATTGTCAATCGAAGTTCCATGACCACAGCTCAACTTGATTCTCTCTGAAACAAAAAAATATTAAAATTATTATTTGATCATCTAAATTCAAACTAAATTTATCATTCGAACATTAAATGTTTCTAACAAATATTTATTCATCGATAAATGCTTTTCACAAATATTTTAATAAAACAAGTAATTTCATTTAAAAAGCAATTTTAATTTATAAATAATAATGTATTCAATCAATGCAAGTGAATTATTGAGACTACATTACTGGTTTTTAAAATTGAAACATTTTATAAATATTGTACAATTGTTTTAATATTCCACTTTTCAGTATTGCCCGGAATTTAAATGAAAATAGCTAGAGATATAATATTTGTTACCGATAAGACTAATAAAATCTATTAGTAAATGTTTGAAATAGCAATGCAGTTCAGTATTTTTCGTATTAATTTAATCCATTTCATCGTATTTTAAAATATTCCATGCTCTCATTCCACAAGGATATTTATCGTTCACTAAAACAGACGCAAGTTGACCTGAGCATGTTAAAGGCAACTAAAATAGCATACATTCCGCATCGATTCGCCTCCAAAGACTCGACCTCAAAATTTCCCTCTCAATAATAGAATCATAAATCTTGCACATTTGTTTGACCAATTAAGCAAGAAAAAAACAGTTCCAAGCGGAAACAAACTTTGCTCTCGCTTTCAAACTCATTCGCTACGTCGCATTCAACAACAAACGCATTCGCGATGAAAAGAAAAAGAGAAAGAGAGAGAAAGTGCGCGCGGCGTATACATCTTTTACGAGCGCGAGAGAAGCGTATGTACACGAACGGTTGAGCCAGCCGGCCGAGCATAAAGCCGCGAGTATCCATCCGCGGAATCGCGAAAAACAAAGTCAAAACAAACGTCCAGAAATAAAACGAAGAAGCAGCAGCAGCAGCAGCAGCAGCAGCAGCAGAAGAGACGAGAAAATGCCGGGGGAAAAAGGAGTTTTCGTGCGCCTTGCGCGCCTCGATTTACATAAATCCACGCAATGCCGCTTGCGATTCGCTGATTCGAGGGGTGTAGAGAGCGAGTGCAGCAGCGCGCGGTATAGAAGGAAAACGCGCCGCTCCGTGGCGGACGGGGTGGAAAAAGGGAGCGAGATTCCGGGCGGAAGGTTAGATATATACGTGCAGCGCCGGGCGGCAAATTTGCCTTGTTCCACGGGTGTTTCGCGTATCTATGCGCAAGATACACCGCGCCGCGGAGAGATAGACTTGGCTGAATTATCTCCAGGAATATACACAAGACTGCAGACGCCGAGAGGAAATTCGGGGAATATGTAACGAGGATGGGTTGAAGAATTTGGGGAATTTTTCAGGGGGGGAAGATGAATTTGTCCGGGAGGCAGGTTTAGCCGGGTTGCACGTGCCCCGATGATTTGAATACCGTGAAATAGACTGAATCGAGGTATGAAATGGGACTTCTTTGTAGTTTAATAGTGTTGTTCAGTTTTAACGACAATTTCCGGAAAAAATGTTATACTATAAAAGTAAATAGGAGATAAAGGAGCTATTCACGGAACATACGAATGAAATGTTTGTATTATTTCAAAGCATTATATGAATTTTGCTGCATTGCATCATTTACTGTAATAGGTATCATGTTCTTTTATTGTAAGTGTCATATCGCATGTTTTTAATGCTATGACTCACTGGAAATCTCGTAAATTGTTTACATTTCCAAGCGTTTTTAGTGTTCCGACTGATCAAAAGTATTTCTTTTTTTAAACAGCACGAATGTGACAATCTTATCTAAAATACTTATTAATGAATATAATGCTGACCATTATTGTTTTGAGGCCGAATTCCGAATTTATACGAATGTGTGAAAATCCAAAATAAAATACTTGGATTTATATAATTATTCAATATAAATTTATGCGCTTATAATTATTTCAGCAAAAACGTTTCCATATCTTAAGACCAAATTTTTCTTCAAAGTTGCAATGAACTTAAGAATGTTTTTGTTCTTATATTGAGAAAAACTACAGAAAAGTTTCTTATTTTAAGTAACTATTTTTCTTGTTTAATTAATAATCAGTAATTTTTATTTTTCTGTAAAAACTAGTACTACAAATTCTTTGAAAAATAAGAAGAGAAAAAATAATTAATTTATTTTCTTATTACTCAAAGAATTGTAGTACATATTTTTTGTAATAAATTATAATTGTGTTTTTATTTTTTGTTTTAAGAAGAAACTAATTCTAAGATTTAACAAAAATAAGTACCTGATCCCGTTTACTGTGTATTAGTCTAAGACTATTTTTATATTTCTCTAAAAATAGTAAAGAAGTCTTTAACATAGAACAATAATGCATTGGTGTTGAAATAATAAACATGTCATTTGTATTAATACAAAACAATTGATATCTAATCTATTTTTCTGTATCGAATTTCTGCGTTAAAAAATTCTAGGCGAAGAAAAGTTTATATTGACGTTTGCATCGATACTGTTACATAATTATATCAAGAACTACTTCCTTTTCTTTTACGGTATACGAATAGAAGTTGTCGCGATGATACCGGAAGTGCGGCTATAACATGTAGCGCCTTGCACTTTAACGACGTGAATGTAGGCCACGCATTTTCTCGCACTAAAAATACATACCAAGGCCATAGCGATGCACGCTTCGCGAGCTTTGAATTACATAAGCACATGTATTTTGGCGTTTTCGTATAAAGTCAACGCGCGAATTCAAAATATTTCGCGGCACAGCTGCGACGCGGCGCGCCGCTTCCCCAACTTATTCGTCTATTTTTAGATAAGTCTGGCTCAACGTGCTCGTAGAGCTTTTGGAATGGAATCTTCTTGATGAAAACTCATAACTCATGCCTGAGAGTCTTTTCACTTGTTTGTTGTGTTTTGAAACATTGAATATTGTCGCTATTTAGTTGCGAAGTGTGTCAATATATTTTGCTTATTATAAAAAAATTGATTGATGAGTTTAATATTTGTAGGGTTTTGCAATATTGACTGTATTTTTAACAGAAAATAAAGAAAAATATTTACTCTTCTTCGACTCAAAATTTAGAATTGATGAAAACCAAATTATATTTTAGAAGTTAGAAAAATGTATACTTTGTTATATACTTGTATACTTGAGATATTCTAAAATAAAAAGTAATCTATTTTATTTATCTGCCTATAAACTTACTCAGCATACTAATTTCATTTAATGTATACATCGCATGCATAGGCATCTCTAATCTGAACAGCTCAAAGCACTTAGCTGATACCGTTAAAGAGTATTTAAAAATATTTATCAACATGCTTCAAACAGTATTTTTTACTACATACTCGATCAATTTAAATTTTCATGATCACCAATTGATAGTACGAACTTCATTACATGTAAGAAACATTTAGGAAAATATACTATCTTACATAATGTTTTGTTGAAAATTAAGTTACATTTAATTATTATTCTTTAATATATATTCTGCAAACGATTTGATAAATAAAATTATTACTATTAATTATTATTTTTTATTTAAACTTAGCGAACATCTGAAGCTAAAGTGTAAGAAATCCAATGAAAAACAATAATGGATATTAAATAAGCAATGTAAATATAAATTAATTCAACAATTAATTTCTATATGAATCAGTTAAAGCACCACTACAGCTTGCTATCTAAAAGCTCTGGAAAAAGGCTAAGAAGTAATTTCAGATAACTCGGACAAAGCCCCTCGAAGCCTGCAAAAAAATCAAAATGCAAAAGAAGCACGACACACACACACACAGGTTCACATTGCACCGGTTTCCCCTCTCCACCGGCTCTCGACACTTAATGCGCGCGCTAATTTATTTAATGAGCCACAAAGTAGCTCTCTTTTATGACGCCGCACAATGCCCCGGTAGCCGGTTAAAATATGCAAATTTTCTCCGCGCAAACGAGAGAGCCCCCGGTACAGCGAGGAGGAAGAAGTCATCACCCAATTCTTTTTGACGCTGGCGCTGCTACTGCAACTCCGTACGCGCGTATATACGTGTATAATACGGTGTGCCTGGCAACGCACAGCAACACCTATAGCAGTTGAGGCATAAACCTAATCTCAATGCAAATTATACGCAGCGCTTGTTCTGCGAACGGCGAGAGGGAGAGACGGAGAAATATAGAGAGAGAGTACAGTGGATGCGTCGGATAAAGAGAGCGAGAGTGCAGAGAGCTCGGAGAGAAAGGGAAAGACAAAGACCGACTGTTTGAAAAGGTAAAGAGAGAGATACGGAGATTCTCTTGTTTTGCCGCTTGTCCTTCTGGCTCGACTTATGTGAATAAACGAGGAGCGTATGGAAACAGAAATGTAAAATCAAGGCAGGGAGTGGAAAGACCAAGACTGTGAACTGAAGCAAGTTTTTGCGTTTTTAAAACACGATGGTAAATTTTAATTGCCGTATGAAAGTGTTTGTATATATTGTTATGACTAGATATATTACCGATTTATGATGTCATGTTGAATAATAAATAATATTCAAATAATGTTTTCACGTGGTGTTGTAACTTGCTTTTCTATTAAGAGCGCGTAATTACTTCACATCGAGGATTATTATTCACGTCACGGCGAACTCACTTCCGGACGTCGTGATACATTGATTATTGTTATTGTTATATTAATTAATAATTAATGATGGGTTACGTAATCGAAAATACCATATTAGTATAACGAACAAATCATTCGAAGCGCATTCCCGACGCTCAGGCTCATTTACGCCAATAATACGAAGATTGCACACACATAATTTAAACAAGTTAAAATCCTTCTTCATTGAATTTTCCCGCTTACAATAAGCGATGCGCTCTCTCGTTCAAATTCACAATTATCCGAGAGCACACAGCACAACGAACGGTACATTATGTTTCGCGGTGCATTCAACTTTCACGGAGAGCCCCGGCGGAGCATTCATTTTAAGCCCGCGGAGCGCGGCGCATCTCCTCCTTCCGCACATACAAATTCTATTCCGCGCAATTTTTTCGCCATCTCCCAAAGTACACACACACACAAACACACGTACAGTCTGCACCATGGAATATAAATCCTCGAATGGCTCTCTCTCTCTATTCCGCCGCTTAAAGAGCCAGAAAAACAAGCAGCTATACATAGCAGGACAAAAGGACAACGGCCGGCGCACCGTCGGCCCGCGATTCGCCGGGGCAGAGAATCGTCGAGCTCTCGCGCGCTCTCCTCGCATTCAGATTTATCAGCAAGATTAAGAAGTCCTCGTCGTCCCTCTTGCCATCCCCACCCCCGCCCCAGTGCAAAAGCAGACGACTCGCGCGCCGCTCACTTTCATCGCTCGTCTTATATATATTGTACACCGCGAGTCTTTCGCAAATATATATAGGAATCGTGGTATTGGTATATAGCCGGTACAATAAAAAAACGAGATCTCTGGGGTACAAAATCGGAGGACTCTTCTCGCGATTGTTTCGCCGACGAGGAGGACGCGTAAAAAATGCGCAGGACCGTATACATATCGCTCGCGCTGCAGTAAACAGGAAACGCGAGGACGGCTTGGGGGGGGAGGCGAAAGAACAAATGTGGAGATGCGCGACGACGACGACGACGCCTGGATATCTCATTTCACTCTAGTTTTACTCTCTCTCTCTCTCTCTCTCTCTCTCTCTCTCTCTGTTTCACTCTGTCAGTCTCTGTCTCTCGGTGTTTCGCTTTGGCCCGAATAGTGTTGGCCCGGGTTGTTCCTTCCTTCCGGTGACGTTTGTTTTTGTATTTATGTGTGTGTGTGTGTGTGTGTGTGTGTGTGTGTGTGAGCACGCGCGCAAAGTGGGTCGAGACTTTTCTGCAAAATTAAATTTTTACAGCGCTGGGCTGCTGTATACATCAGGAGCCCGCATGAACGCGCACAGTCGCGTCGTACTTGGGAGAGAAATGTTCGGAGCAGTTTTTTACTTTTGCAGAGATTTGTTTTACGTATACTTTTGATTAAATTGTAAAGTGAAAGTAAACTATAGACCGCGTGCATTAAAAGTATAAGAAAATCTTTATCGTGGATTTATTTTTAGCTTCAGCTATGGGCAAAAAGAATTGAAAAAACGCATTTATAACACCGCTCCAATCATTCTCAGATATACCTAAATTTATAATGTACCCGTATAGACTACAAAACCTCGTTTTTACCTTGATTCTTTCTCAATCTGTTTTCCAAAAATCCAAAATTTCTAATTATCATTATACTTGCGATATCTTACTATAAAATTCTATTTTAGAATAGTGAACTGATATAAAGCATTTTAAACTCATTATTCGTGCAAATCATTGAAGTGTTCTAGAGAGATTTACCATAGCATATTCTGTCAATCAATTCCAATAATAGAAAGATTTTTTAAACTGCAAATAAGCATCTACGAGATCGTGACCAGTCATCTAGAACGAGAACAAGAGACGATGTCAAGTGCAAAGGCGTCGTCTAATTTGCCCGATGCTCCCGTTCCTGATTTGACATCGTTATCGCCGAGCACTGAAGGCGAGCACAGCAGCACGCGAGAGAAGATTGACTTAGCCCAAGCTCTGCAACAGCAGCAGCAGCAGCAGCGGCGGCGGCGTACGAGATACATAACAGACCTTCCTTGTTAAATATGCGTTACATCGAAGGCTGACGTCACCCCACAAGTAAAAATTCGTTATGTCGATTAGACCGAGCGATAATTCAAATTACGCTCCATCACGGCTGCGGTTATATATACGCAACGGAGCTCTAAATGTGCCGGAGCTACGATGCGTGTCTGCTTTTAAATGCGCCATCAATTTTAGGGACGCGCGGATCAGGAAAGTGGCTTCGACTGAAGGGTACCAAAATAATTTCTGTTCAATATTTAACGATGTTATTATAGTTTTTTAGCAATTTTATTTTATATTATTATTATGCAATTCTTACGCTACAATCGCTATTATAAATGCAATAAACCGGTATGGATTAAACTTATCTTTTTCTATCCTTTGTTACCATCTTTATTGCCAATACATGATTATCCTATGAAACAGATTAAATTTAATAGTTTATTGTTTTATGTTAAGTAATGAATCACGAACATATATTTATACTTATTATGACGGGCAGGAATAGAAATTATATATTGAAATGAGATATGAAATGGAATTCCAAAACTGGCCCCATTTTTCAAATATTCAATAAAAATTCACACATAATTCCATTAAAATACTCCCAAATGAAATTCAAAATTATTCATTGGCAGTGACAATGTCCATAAAATAAAAAAATGTCCTTTCCCTTTGTGTGGAAAACCTTCATGAAAATTCAACCGCTAACCCAGTTTCGCATCGCATCCTACTAAAAAAAGATATCTATCTACGTACCTATATATATATATATATATATATATATATACATACGTACGCGTGCGTAGTCAAACGGAGGGCGAAAGCGATTACCATATCACACGACACCGTGGGCCGCACCAGAAAAGAAAAAAAAACAAATTCCCCGAACTAGGTTTCTAATATCAGTCACGCTTTTCCGAAGGGCAACGCAAACTATTTCGCATCGATTTCGGATGCGACGCCGTGCATGCTTGCGCCTCGCGATTTTTGAATTGGTAATCGGCTAATTAGCATTTCTCATTCGCTTGCAGGCCCAGGAGCAGCGCGCGCAGCGTCACAAAACACAATCGCTTTGTGGCACTCGCTGGTGCTGCAAAGTTGACGCGGCATGCCGACCTCGTCGACGTCGACGTCGTCGTCGTCGTCGTCGTCGTCGTCGACTACAGACGGGACTATCGATCGCTAAAATATTTGCATCGAAAGTTTCTCGAGCGTATAGCCGAGGACGTGCGCGCGTTCAAGTGTCGGAAGTCAAGTCGAGCCTCGTATATAGTCGCGCGTTGAGGTAGTGAGAGAGTGAGAGAGTGAGAGAGACAGGGTAGGAGAGACGGAGTGAGAGAGTTGAGCGAATTTCGCGTGCGTCTCGAGCTCTTGAGGTGGTTGTTCCGGGAGAGTCTTGTTGAAAAGTCAATCGCCCGGAGATTTGGAGAAAAAAAAGTTTAACGCCGGCGTGATTTCGAATAGGCTGAATTGTTGTGTATTATTATGAAGAGTATTTGGAATAAGTTTGAAGATGGTTGAAAGCTATTTTATTGAGTTACTCTGAAGTTGGGTACGAGACTGTATAGATGCTCTTTTAACTTTATAGAATAATAAACAACTAAACTTGCTGAATAAACGGTCAATGTTTTTTAATCATATATAGTGAACTTATAGAAACGTTGGCGATTTTACCATAACAAAAATTGTATAGATATGTAGATTATATAGATCAACAGAGGCAATACTTAACAAATACAAGTTTCAGGAACAATAAAGTCTTTCAAACTTTACCCTTACCTCATATATCTTAAGGTAAGGGTGCAGTGAATGTTTTTAATTTACAAAATGCTGTATTATAAATTACATTTTTTTAATTCTAATTAAAATTTGTATATTATTGCAAAGCTTGATATTTTTACAATAAGAAGTCTCTCATACATTAGAAGTGTTAAAACCACCCTTCGATTGTTGAAATTTAATTTATGTATATTTTAATTGTTATTACATGTTTTAGTTGTTTATTTCAAATTTTATGTTGATTTATATAAAATATTTCTAATAATTATCTTTTGCTAAATAATTTGTAGTTATAAACATCAAAATATACCTTAAATTGCAATGAAACTTTTAACACAGTTTTAAGATGATGATTGAGCAATTAGCTCAATGCACGTCCATTCTATGAGAAAAGTTTTTTTAACAGAGAAAATTAATTTTCCTTATAAGTACTATAAGAAAATCAAATCAGTCAGACTTATAAAACATTGAAAATCGTTTAACCCATAAGCTGAAAATTCGTTAAAAAACTATCAAGGAAATTACCAACTTATTAATTCTGTCGCAAGTGTTAAGGTAAGTTTGCGAGGCGAGAGAAGGAAGACTATTCAGTTTTTTGTAGCATAGACTGCAGCGCTCCAAAATTACCCGGCCACACCTTCTCACGCTGCAACCGACCGCGTTGAAATTAGTTTCTTAGCGCGGGCCTCTCTCAAAAATAGCAGATTTTTTGCGTTACGGTTTACCTATCACTTTTTGCCTCACTTTCTCCGCATCTTATCTCGCAAATTAAATTGCGCAATCAATTTTTTGTCCGTTACATAATCGAAATTTCTGTACGGCTTTGTATGGTGATGAAAAGGATGTTATATGATTTCCCTTTTGCTTTCTATAGCACTGCACCCTCAATTATGAGGTGGAATTGTATGCTAATTGTACTGCATGATTTTTCCATTTTTGCCAGACTATGACACGTCAAGAAATGTAGCTTTAGATATTCATGTTTGTACAAATATCAATAGACAGATTTTGTTAAAAAATAGAAAATATAATAAAGTGCAAACGTCAATTCATTTAATACCTTTTAAATGCTTGTAATTCTTTCGTTGATAAATCCCCTTTCAACCTATACTCAACATTTATCAAGTCTCCTCGAGCACACGGAGATATCACCATTACAAAAGCGCAAAAAATAAGATCAGGGGTGATAATAGTCAGGAGTGTAACGGTAATCGCGTCGAAAAAAGAGCTTTTAAAAGGCGACGTTTCCTCGTTACTCTTCGCGTCGAGATAACGCGCGTGACACGATTTTTTCGTCCTTCAGCGTCGCTGCAGGAGCGGTGGTTGCATCTGAAAAAGATCTCCGCCGCAGCAGGGCGCAATTCTTCCGAAGGACGTCGAAAGTTTAATTAGCCCAATTAAAAGCGCCTTGGCTGGGCACCGAGTCAGAGCCAGAGGAAGAGAAGAAATGGTTAGGGGGGCTTTACTTTAATTAGGAAACATCCTTTCTGCGCGTTAATCGAGCCGGAGACTGAGCGGCCCTGAACGAGTGACATCTCGCGATGTAACGTCTGCGCGAACTCCGCTCGCAAATTAGAGTTTTTCCTGGAAGCGGGCTACGCGCGCGTCTTCTCCTCACACTAGGGCGTATGCGCTCTTTTAGATAAATTTAAAAAAAAGAAAGAGTTTGTCGACTGCAGAGCAGAGTGTTTACAAGCTGGTTTTATTTTTTGTATGAGCATTTAATTAGCTAAATGTGGAACGGGCGTTTCTTTGATTGTTTTTGCGAACCCAGTTACTCTAGTTTGTAGAAGTATGACGAATGAGAACGTGAAAAAATAACTGAATGGTGACTCCTGTACAATTGAAGGTATGTAATTAATTAAGTTTGATGGAATAAATGAATGCGAAACATCCTGCTGTTTACTCTTCAAGAGTAAGCCATTCAAAATTAACTTTTCTCCGAATAGAAAGCTTCTCAAAAACGAGAAACTCAAAAAAGTTTTAATTTCTTTCAAACTTTGTTCAAATTCGTAACAGCATTGACAACTGCTTTATACAAATTTTATTGACAGTTCTAAATTGTCAAGTATACTACTAATATAAATAATAAATATAAATATAAATAAAAATATAAATATAACGAGTATACTTTATTCGTATAATATTTTAAATATATACATGTAAGCATTTTCTATTACGGAAATATTAGTTTGATTAAAACATGTCTTCTTAAAAAAAAATTTGAAAATACTATTCAAAAACGTCAAAGAAAAACAGTGACTAGTAACTGCTAAACTTTTAAAGGGGGGGGGGGCAGCTTAAAGCTTGATAAAACAATGGAAATATATTTGTTAATACCTCTTTATACATCGTATAAATAAGCATTATCAAACTTTTCTACTAAAAATGGTATACACCCCTGGTTAATTTAAGACCGGCTCAACTCATTTATTTTCACATACAGCCGAATGGTATATTTTTGAAGTGTTTTTGGCAAAAATCCACTTACCACACGCACTACAAAAAGAAAATCTTATTTTAAGATTGACCGATCTTAAATTTGTTGCATCTTAAAATTTCAAATGCTTGAAAAACATAAAAATAATATTAATATTATTTTAATAATAATATTAATTATGTTAATATAAATTATTAATTATTTTTATTTTAATATTAATTATTAATTATTTTTATTTTAATATTAATTATTAATTATTTTTATTTTAATATTAATTATTAATTATTTTTATTTTAATATTAATATTATCTTTGTTTTACAAGCATTTGAAATTTTAAGATGCAACAAATTTAAGATAGGTCAATCTTAAAATAAGATTTTCTTTTCGTAGTGCGTATTTGAGAGCAGTTTTTACCGGCTTGGCTCCTTAAAGTCATTTAAGAAATTACTTGCTGTGAAAAAAGTTTTCTGTAAGCTAAGAACAGTTTCCGACCCCATTTTCGGGTAGCTTCATCTTCTTCAAAAAGTTAAATAACCGTTTCTTTATTTGAAAAGAAAATTGGTACTGTATAGATTAAAAAACCTCTGAAAACAATATGTATAACATTTTGCATGATCCTAATAAGAATTTACAGTTTACAGCAATGTCTATACAGTACAACTTACAAGGAGAGTGTACGAAGTACGGGTTGCGAATTTTGATGAAGCTTTGATAGGGGTTTTATGGTGCCTACAAATGAACCTCAGCACCCAACGGTTTGACTAACGAGCCCCTATAAGCGAGATCCAAAGCGAGATCTAGCCAACTACGTCCCAAATACCCACTTTTTAGTGACAAAATTGTACCTCTACTTCAGATCATAACTCCGCAAATTCTTACGAAAAAAAAATAATCCAGAAGTATTAGGTAAAAGTACACAGAAAGAGCTTTAATTTCCGCTTTGTTTCGTATACAAATATTAATCCCTTGAAAATGTATTAACGCTCAAGAAAGTAATAAGAAATGCATGAAGAATCAGCGATTAAAAAAATTAAAATCCTTAATTTTTCATGCATTTTTTATCACTTTCCTTGATAATTAATAACTTTGCAAGGGATTAATATTTTTATACGATTTTTATACTTTCTGATTATTTTTTCTGAGTAATAATTTTCAGAGTTATGATCTAAAGTATAGTTACTATTTTTTCACTAAAAAATAGTATTCGGGGCACAATTGGCTATATCTCGATAATATGGGCTCGTTAGCCAAAACAGTGGGTATCGTGGTTCATTTTCAGGCACCAGAAAACGCCTCTCAAAGCCCCATCAAAATACCCGCACTTCATCCACTATCCTTGTTAGCACGATCACAATAATAATTAGATGTAAATAAGCGTTATTTAAATTTAATATCCGCGCATAAATTGATTGCCTATGTGTTTTCAGTATTTACAGATAAACATACACGTCGCCTTCGAAACCCACATCTGCTCAAACTACACTTCCAGTCCCAAACTCAAGGCAATACGAACTTTGAGCAATCCAGCGTAACAACCTACGAAATATATAGAAAGCGATCTCGTCGCACGCCACACGCTTCCCGGCACCTCGGATCGCGTCGGGGATCGCCAAATTCCAACGAAATACTGCGCGCGTGGGCGTGCAATTTTTAATTTGTCGCCGCGGTCGTTGCTTCACACCATCAGCCGCACGCGACGCATAATAGCACAACACAGCGCGCCGCACCCAGAAGACGAATAAAACAGCCATGGGAGTTGTAATAATCGCCGCGACGGCAGCGTCCTACGCACCTGTGCTCGCGCGAGCGCTGCTCCTTGGCTCTTAGGCGTACGCACGTATTCGAGAGAAAGAGAGAGAGTGTGTGTGTGTGTGTGTGTGACAGAGAAAGAGAGAGAGAGAAAGAGAGAGAATATAGTCAACCCATAGACGCGCGGCGAAAGGACAATTATCGTCGGTTCTTTGTGGAAACCGTCCCGCAGCTCCGTGCGTCACGCACAGGGGATTCATTGTATAGTGTATACTCGCTCTCCTCTCTTCCCTCTTATAACTCGCGCTTTCGCTCTCTTTACCTCGTCCCTTTCTTTGGTTTCTTTCTTTTTTTCGGTATCTCCTCTTCCCCCGCTTTCTCTCTACTTAGTACCTGCGCGCGCCATCTATAGCTCTCTGTTCTTCCGCCTTTTCATTTTTAATTTTTCATTCCGTCCTTGTATTCACAAAAGCTACAGTGCACGCTCGAAATCGTTAAAACGAATTGTAAATTTCTATTTTTTTTTTGGGTCCTAATTGAAAATCGCAGTTTCATGGTGGTATTGATGATCAATGGTTATATTTTTAATTAGCATTGCAGATTTTAATACTTATGTTTAAAAGTCCACACTAAGTGCCTTTGAATATATAAGCGCTGAAGAACAATTAACTTAAATATTAAATATAATGCAACACGCAAGTATATTTCGCTGTTCATGTTCACGTGTCAGTGACTGACAGAATGCTAAAAGCAATATCATGTAAGATCTTAAGATAGCCACTGTATTAAATCAATATTATGTAAACATGTGTATTTGTAGAATAGATGTTTTGGTGTCAAAATTAGATAAAATCATGATGTTTAGAAGAAACATTTAAGTAAACAATTTTTTATGGATAGTGAGCTCATATTTTATAACGTAAGTTTTCATACTAGAAAACAACTTTGGTCTACATTTAGAAACCCTGTTCTGATAGTACACATCGTAAACATACTGCGGTACTAAAAAGAGCAATGAAATTGTGATTCAGTACTCCATAACAATAAATACATTTGTACTTCCAAGAGTCTTGAATATAAATTTCGTCATATTTCATGCATTTTGTCAAATAGCCATTTTCTTTAAAGTTTGATACGCATACTCTATTTTGATACGAATACGAGACTACAAAGTTGACAGTTTCAAATCTTCTATCTATCCCTACTACGTGTACGATTTTCATGGAATAGCAACATATAAACTCCTTTTATCTGGTGCAATACATCGGTACACGCCATCGCATGTAAAAACCAATGATCACTCAAAAGCATGTACGCGCGGATTGATCCGGGTACCCGGATGTACGCGTAATAACAGCTTTATCTACTAGCTCAATGTCATTTCATCAGCTCTAAAGCCGTTGTTCTCGTCCCTCGTAAGCCCAAAAAGAACGCAGTTTAGCCTGATCGACCGAACTAGCGAGCAATAGCTTTGCGTTATATGTACCATCTCGTTGACACATTCATACAGACCAATATTTTAATAACTTTATCTCGTACGAGCCTTTGAAACCAGCAGTTAAAGCCTGAAATAGACATTTAATTCTTCATAGGCTTTTGCAATCGGTCGCTTGTTACGTTATAAAGGCAAAAACAAACTTTAAACTTTTTTTACCCCAATAAAAGTTTTTGTACACGCAGAAAAAAAGAAGATATGATAGCTACTAAAAAAGTTAGTAATGGTTACCTTACCGGTTAGATAAATTGTAATAAAAAGGAATACGCGTACTTGTTACTTACCCGAGTAGGACTGAGTACTATAATGTCCGAATTAAAAAAGAATGAATATTTACTAAATATTTTACTTTATATGTATACAGTGAGTACTTATACAATGTAAAATACTTTGGATATTATATACCTATGCCACAATCTCTATCTATGTACACTGTTATAATTTTAATAATAACGAATAAAATTTTATGGTTATGTGAGTAACACCAACTTTTTCCTGAGTTTAGTACTCAGAAAGTAACATGAGTAATGAGTACGGATTTTTCTTATTGGCTCCAATTCACCTAATTCTTAATATTAATCTTTTTCGTGTAAAAACTTTTCACTTTTCCTAAGGCATACATTATACCGACGGCC
The DNA here is from genome assembly GCA_949152435.1 of Gastracanthus pulcherrimus. Classification (NCBI taxonomy): domain Eukaryota; kingdom Metazoa; phylum Arthropoda; class Insecta; order Hymenoptera; family Pteromalidae; genus Gastracanthus; species Gastracanthus pulcherrimus. Next base: position 152,028,422 of record OX424574.1, on the reverse strand, counting down.
CTTGCGAAGACTAGCACATTTCAGCACTTCCCACGAAGGGTAACACATTTGGAAATCCCCCACGAAGACTAGTACTATTCGCCAGTTTCCCACAAAGATTAGCACTTTTCGTATAGATTATGAAAATTAAAGTTATACTGATAAACTCTCGGTTAATCAGGTGGATTCTTGTTCTATCGGGTTCGGGTCACGTACTAGAACCTTTTGGCACTCAAAAATTTTTTAATTTACCCGAGAAAATCAGACTACCCGAATAAATAAAAATAGCCCGAAAAAATTAGCCGGCGAAAAATCGCCAAATTTACTATTCTTCTAAAAGTGTTTTTCTTCGTTAGAAGCGCAACAAACGTGCTAGCTGTCTACATAAGGGCCATCGATACAATGTAATATAATTCAATTTTACTGATATATCAAACAATCCCAGACGGTACTATATGACAAAAATAAAAGGATATTTAAAAGATAATTTTCTATATTAAAGTATGTAAAATAATTTATAAGTTTGATTTCGGCACATGAGAAAAACATTCTGAAAACAATTAGGTACTAAATGAACGCTTTGTGTGCAATAAATAAGTCACTAATTAAATGAGTTGCTGCCTTATCATTGGAAATTAGTGAATATTCACTGTTTCACATTCACAGAGAGCTTCACATTTTCAAAATGAACGAGTATAAATTTGAAGAATTATAGATATTTCATAAAGAATTTTTCTTTTTAAAATAAATGGCAAAATCCATCATTAGACGACGATCGCCATATACATTCTCTTTTGAAGCCGAAGCTCGATCGCGTAAAAAAGCTGCTCTAAAGACAAAAAAGATTAAAAAAAAGAGTAACAAACTTTAACGATCTCTCTTCCCGTACATACACACACAGAAAGAACAACTCTAACGCACGACGCACAGAAATATATAAATTTCAAAAGGGAAGTAGGAAAAAACACAGCACCAGCAACAGTTATATACGCACTGCACGCGGAAAACATTTTCCAACTGTTCATCCGCCTCCCTTTAATCTCCCCGTCCCTATTCTCTCTCCTCCACACACATACACACACAAACACACACACACACACACACACACATACACACAAACACACACACAAACACTACGACATGCACAACGCGTGCAAAACCGAGCCGCGGCTCGCGAGAGAAGCGAGGGAGAGAGGGCGACGCTGCACTTCCGCGTGTCGCGGCCTGTGATGCGCGTAAACGGCTGCTGCTGTTGCACTACACACCCGCATATACACACGCGCTGCAAGCAGCTACAAATGCGCACACATGCGCGGCGACGACGGGGGAGGAGGAGCGAGAGACGCGCCGTCGTTAAATGCACTGTACCTCGACGAGACGGCGTCGAGACAACCAAACTTACATATATATACGACTGCGAGAGCACGCAAGAGCGAGCGAAATGCTACTACCGCTGCTGCAGCACAGAGGCGAGCTTTAAATTTGCATTTTAAGCCCCGCGCGGACTTTATAGCGCAGCAGTTATATACTTTTCCGCGCAGCGAGCGCGATGCACAGAATCGAATCGACTCTCTCGCGGGTGCAACGGCGGCGCGCGTGCATATGTGTGTTTATACGCACATGTGATGCGCATTTATACGTATGGATACAGTGAGAGAGAGAGAGGGGTGTATGCGCGAGCATAGTATACTGCATTCGAGTGCCGGATCGCGTTTATCCGCGCGTTTATCTTTGGACGTTTATTGCCGGAACGCACGAACTCCAGTTTCGTTCTCCCTCTCCCTCTCCCTCTCTTTCTCCTGGCCTGCTCCTTCGTTCTTCTTGATCGCCTTTGTGTCCTCGTTTCGAGCAGCTTGCGAGGAAGAACGCATCGCTCGTGTGTATATACACGTGTGCGCAATATGACAGTGTCTCATGGGTGCGTTGCGGTCTTTGATTTTGAGCAGCAACAGCAGCAGCAGACAGAGGCTCGCTTTTATCTGCCTGGACTCGCGACGCGTCCGTCTACCTGACGCAGCGGCAGTTTCGCCGGTTTCCGACTCGCTTCTTTGCTGTGTGTTCTTTTTTTTTTCGCTATGTGCAGAACCGACGCGCACGCGACGTGCGTGCATTTGCGTGTATAGAGAAGAGGTTGCCAGTGCGCACGCGAGAGGAACGAGGGAGAGTAGGAATATGGAGGATGAGTGGAAATGCACGAGAGAAGAGAGAAAGAGAGGGGCGGAGTGAATAGGATGGGTGGGCAGAGTGTATTACAGGATGGAAAAGCCTTCGAATGAATATTATAGTGTAGCGCCCGTAATGTATGACTACGGAGCTCGTTGTATAGTATTTTGGTATACTTGTTGGTTCTGCTCATTAATGAAACATGTAGTATATGTTATGCTCTAAGGATTATTTTTGCTATAATGGTATATTGTTTTGGGAGAGAGTAATATAAGTAAAACATGGCATTAAAACTCTCATGAAGACAAATGCGAAATGTCTCGTCCAGAACAACTTCACAAAAGCATTTGTTGGAGCACAGTTTTGTACATAAGAGGTTATATATGTGTAAATGAACAATTTTTTCTATAGTTAACGAATAGAAATTTGTATCAGCAAGTATTTTTTTTTTTTTTTTTTTTTTTTAAATAGCATTTCGAACTCGAAAGTTCATCGCCTCATCTTATCAGCAAGCATAGTATTAAAAACTATTTTTGCAAATCTCATAAAAAATGAGTCAATTGTAATAAAAGGCAAATGAACAAATTTGGCGAGGATTTGAAACTAAACATTATACAAGTCATTTTTGTACATACATTTTGCAATACAAATTTGCAACGCAATCTTTATATCTCATAAATATCTATTAAACTGATGAGTATAGTATTAAGTAGTTGATTTGTAAAATTGTATTTTTAAGTTAAAACGTAATAATGAAAAAATCAATATTAGCATTATTTAAAAATTCATAATAAATAATCATTCATTCTTTATTCAGTGCCTATGTTGGTTGTTTATCTATTCATTACATACCTACACTAAAAAGCAGCTGATCAAATGAGTTAGCTACTTCGTGATAACAATCTCATACTGTAATGCACCGATTATAGTGTTGCAACAATGAAACAATGTATGTTAAAGAGATTAGTAAACGTCTCTTAATTAGGAAAATTTTGATCCCGTAAATTTGCATGAAGGAATACCTAAGGTAAGCAGCTCTGAAATATTCAGAGAATTGGATCCAGCATCAATGTAATTTGGAACTCGGAGTTTATAAATATTTAGCAACGGCTGCCAAACTTTTTCATTCTCGATTCAATAAGAGCTCATTACTATGCAAGTTAATGCTGTATCCTACATGTTTTATAAAAGTTTTCAAAACTGGCGACCCAGTGCCAAACTTTTTAGCAATAAATGCCTTACTTTTAGTTATATAACTAAATCAATAATTTAAAAAAGTTTCCAGTGCAACTGATCGATTACCTACATTTTATTCGAGACAAGCAATCCTCAAAAGTATCTTGCATCTAGTAATTAACTTTTCTACGTAAAAAACAGCAAGGCACTCATTGCAAAGGTGTAAAGTTTAAATAGCTAGTGTGAAGTTTAATATTTCAATCCATTTAACTACGTTAAACATAATCTCCAAAGAGCATGTATTCTCTTGCTTACACATAGCCTAGAGGTAATGGGTTGCAAACTGATCCAGATATAATCCCACTAATCTACATTTAATCCAAAAACATGTACACTACAGCATGAGAACGTCTAAATTGATAAATATCGGACTCTTTACACAAAGCTACTGTATCTACGAAGTATGCAGATGAATAATGCTCACATTCATCTACTCACAACTATCTTCTTTGTTTTGATTTAATAACTTTGAAAATTATAGTACATGTTTGCACTCGTGTTTGCATTTGATATTGTTGTGTACATTTGTAAGAGTGTGACAGCGAAGGTAAAGAAAAAGAGGAACCCTGTAAAAGAAATGCGAGAATATAAAAGAGCAGGTGAGAGACTGTACAAATATAGAAACAGTCGGGAAAAGCGCTGACTAAAAAGGAAAACACAGGAAAAGCAAAGGTAAAAAAAGCACACGAGCCAGCACCACCGGCAGCTCGCGACGAAGAAAGAGAAAAATAAAGAAGATCGCGCGGGGGTCGGAAAAAGTAATCAAGACATAAAATGACGGATCCCGAATAAAAGGTAGGGAATTGTAAAAATAGAAAGTAAAATATTTCCGAGCTCTGCGCGCAGCACTGACTGCACACACACACACCCACACACACACAACAGTGGGAGTGCGGGAGTCTAGCCCGAGACAGGTGATCGTCTGCCGGCTGCTGAGAGCTCATTCGACTGCAGCAGCGTCGCTCTCTGTTCTCTCTCTCTCTCTCTCTCTCTCTCTCTCTGCCTCTCTCCGCGCGCGACTCGAAATTCGCGCCATTCAGAGACTATACTGCAGGAGCACACTGCAGACAGACAGACAGACAGACATACGAGAAATCGCTGCTTTTTCGACGATCGAGCGCCGCCGCTGCAGTGCAATGCAGTGCGAGCAAGTGGCCTTGTTTGTTTACAGCGCGCGAGCGCACACCCGCGTGGGGGAGTATAGGTGTATGCACATGGTATATAGCAGAGATGCGCGCCTCCGCCTCGTTTTTACAGAGCTCTCGCGTGTGTGTGTGTGTGTGTGTGTGTATGCGAGAGAGAGAGCGCTTTAAGCGCGAGAGGTGAACGAACTTCGGGGCTCGGTCTATCTCTCGGTGCATGCATGTATGCACGCGCTCTTTCACATGGGAGCGAGCCGATGCGTTTTTTATTATTATTTTTTGTTACATGAAAGAGAGACCTAAATGACTCTGGCTCAGGAGTGAAAGACAGAGACGGAAAGCGAGAGCGTGCTGGTTTTGAAAGAGAGATACGCTGATGAATAGGGAAGATTGAGAAAATAAGCTGAGATCGGGAGGGCGCGATATCGGAGGAATGGACGAGAAGTAGGATAGATAAATAGAGAGAGAGGAGCAATGTTGTGCGCTCGACTTTTTAGGTCCATCGGCGGTGGCGCACAACACATCGGGCGAGAAAATTTCGTGCGTGTATCGGATTTCAGTGAGAGAGAGCTGCTTCGATAGACACGAACTGTTTTTCTTTTGCTTGCTTTAACCCCCCGCTTTTTCACACTTATTGTTTGTTATTGTACGCAGTGTTGGTAGAGAGATTAGAGACCTACTTCGTTCGCGGAGGATTATTTAAGTATATAAGTATAACAGTGTGAATGAAGTTCTATTGTGAGCTTTAACCATCTTGGAGAATTATTTTTAGCAATAATGTCGTTTCGACGAATTGTTTAGCATTATCCAATACTTATATTTCACACGAGTAATTTGTAGTAATTAAGATAGATAATACTGTATGGGACTAGACCGTAATTCTTTTGTGCTCATCACATGGTTAGTAAACTTGATTAATAATCTTTTATTGGTTCTTAATAAAGATAGGGAATAGCTTTTATAGTTTGAGGTGTCTTATTTATAAAGAATTTGATGTACACTTAAATCGAAAAATTTTAATCTTTACCGCTATATTCAACCAGTAGAAGAATGCAAACTTTGTAAATGACCAACTTTGAAAAGAACAACCTCAAAAACCCTATGGATGTTTCTTTAAATATAAATAGTACACTCGACCACAACCATCATTTCTTAATCTTTATAGAGTATCGTATATCAAACTTGTGGCTGCACCTGAGCCACTCAGTTACTCGATATACTCATTTTACTGACACTATATTAAGATTTGTAAAAGTTAAACGTAAAAATTATCTCGTCAATCGAAAGTACACACCTAATAAACGTGCCCAAGGTAGAGTTTTCAGAGCAAATATTTTAAACAGTTTAAATTAAACCGTTTAATGATAATGAGCTACAGCTAAAAAGAATTTATCTTTTAAATATTGTTCATATATAGTCATAATAAATGTAAGTATCCCTAAGTTTATGATAAAAAGGGTCTCATGACGATTCAGCTATATCTGCAATGCTTAAAAAATTCAATTTCCGTTGACAAAGTAATCCTTCACAGCGTAATTATTATCAATTTATACGTTGTATCCAGCAACGCACAATCCCCCTTCTTTCTCTCGGCCCAATCAGCAGCGTCCCAAAGCAAATCCATTTATTTCAAGCAACAACACACGCGCACCGCACTCGTCCGTCCAATTCCGAAAGGTTTAATCTCTCTGGCACTTCTCTCGCCTCGTGGCTCTGGACACTCCCTCATTACTCTCCTACTCTTTAATTCCCTTGCGAGCTCTTCTCATCTCTATCTCTCCCACATAAACCACTTCCCTCTCCGAATCATCTTCTCGCTCGCACTGCACACCAGACACTGACACTATACAAGTACTCTCCGAGACCCACGGACAAGGAAAACCCTTCGTCTCCGTCGACCACAACAATGGCATACGCTGGCTTGGATAAGCAAAAAAACTACGCGCGGTGTCTCCACGACGAACCAAGCTATATATCGCGCGCGTCGCGTCGCGGCGCTCCTTTCTTTTTGTTTTCCTCGACGTTTTGCCTTAAAATATCGCGCGCAGACGACCGACTCCCGCTAACCCACGACAAAGCGGAAAACGACGAGACGACGAGAGGAAAAACGCGATGATAAAGAGATGAAAAGCCGCGGCTGTGCACGCGTAGGAGAAAAACGAGCGCTCGCGGATTCGAATGTTATATATATATACCCCAGGCCGTTATTTTTTCCTTTTTACGTATATACCTGCAGCACTCCATTGGGGCTTTATTTCGGTGAGTTTCAAAGGTGCATCGCGCTGACACACCACGGACAGAAAGAGAGAGAGCTCTTATTCCTTTGCGTTTTTTGCCGCGCAAGCGGAACAATGCGAACGGGCGAAGATCGTATGTAAATAGTCGCGCGCGCGCGAGTTAGAGTGCGCGAGTTCTGTGTGTTATATCGCACGAGGGGGAGGGTTGTATAACGGTGCGAGCACGTTCGCGGTATAAAGTAGTCGAGCGGCTGCACGCGCAGTCGCTGAAACTCGTTTTCTAAGCGGTACCTTTCGCGATAACGCGGTGGCGGAGCCACGGCCTGGAAGAGCTTCGTATATAAGCGTAGAGCACCAATTATGTTGGCAGTGGGTTTCTATTATGGGTGCGAGCGAAGGCGCCGAAACGCATTAAATGTGGATTGACGATTTTGGCTCGAGGCTTTTATTATACTCTTGTACACTTTTTTTTCGGATAAATAATTCGTTGTACGGTACTTCCGGCAAAAAAAGTTTAGTAATGTACTTATAAATTATTTCGAGTGAGGTAAGCAAAAACGATTAGTCAAGCAAAATAATGTACGTATAAAGGAGGTGAATGTTAAGTTTTTTACGGTGTTCATAAAAAATAAAATGAAACCGTAAAGTTATAGAGAGAATTTCGTGAAATGAAATAATGAATCACGCAAAAAACGGAGGCTGGGCGTAATTTAAAGGCACAGATTATTTATCTTTATATGATATTATATTAAACTCTACAGTAATTCAGTTTTTATAAAACTCATGAAAGTTTAAATATATGAATATCGCAGACTGCAGGTGTATCTGTACCACAAAGAAAAAATGTGAAAACAGAAGCGAGTTTCAAATGTAATAATTTTATCTTGAATTTCATAATTTTACCGAAATAATTGGATACTGCATAAAACCACGCACGTACTGCATTTTGAAGATGAAAAACAACAAAATAAATTAAAGGACTGTAAGGCAAGAGATAATCCAGGATTGTTTCATTTTACCCTGTGAGTTGGTTTCCACCAACTTCGTTACGAATATATATTTCACTTTTTTTGAAGGTAGTTCATTTTGTACAAAGACAACAAGAACAAAGACTTGACGATGAAAAGCATACCGAACATACAATAGCTAGTATGTAACCTAATGAAGTTCAGTATCTTTCTCTAACGGATTAAATATAACTATGGGATATAGTGTTATTTCAGAATTGCTCCGATAAATTTCCTCAACAACATCAATCCCACAAATGATAAACGACAACGCAAGACACTGCTCCGCAAAAACAAAAAACAAGGAAGTCGAGATGAACGAGGCAGCACTACCCAGACGAACCACCCCAACGAATTCAACCTCCGAAGCTATATAAAGATTCATCACCGCTATCAACCGCACACATCTACATCATGCGAATATATTTCCGCAGCCAGATACAAACGAGCGCGTCCACTCCGTTAATCAGATCATCGTTTCAGCACCGAAATAAAACCGACGGTCCAGCTGCTATCGATGGAGAAAACAGGAGCAACAGCAGCAGACTCAGCGGTACGCAATTTCCGGTATTGTCTCGTTTATGCTCTCCTGCGTCGATCGCGCGGGGCACGAAAAAGTCCAGCGCAGCGAGCGAGCCTTTGTAGTGTGGCACGGAGGTTCGCGGCGCGGCGATCTCGAGGCAATCTCGAAAAACCAAAGTTCGCCGAGGAAGACGTTGCCATCGCCGCTGCGAGAGCGAACTGCTGCTGGCTGCTTATACTGCTTATATATGTGTTGGAGAGCGCCGCTGAGAGTATATATAGGTACGCCCACGCTGGGGAGTTTGCCCCGGTCAAACAAGACTTGCGAGCTGTCTCTCTCTCTCTCTCTCTCTCTCTCTCTCTCTCTCTCTCTCTCTCTCTCTCTCTCTCTCTACCGCTTTGTACGTGTACGTAGAGCTGAAATCTTCGAGGCTCTTTGCTACTTATGGGAAAACCCCTTTTAGAGCTGCCAGTGTATGGGAAGATTGAGAGTGCATCGGACAATCTGTTTTGGCTTTTGATTTTAGATTTTTATGAATTTTGACGTATGTAAATACATAGTTGGAGAGAAAATGCAATTTTCTTTTCCACGTTTACAGTATTATACAAATTGGCTTATGTTTAATTGAAATCATTGATTCTCAATGTTACCTTTTATATACATGAGCTGTTAATATTCTTGTCTGTTTTATGAGCAATTATTGTATTATGAATATAAAATTTGTTAATATAGGTTTACAGAGATATGTTACAAAGCAGAACAAATAATGTAATGTAAGGGATATATAAAGATGTATTAAAATATCTGTTCTTTGACACACAGATAATTCACATGCAGTTCCAAAAATCGAAATTATTTTCAATCTAGCTGGCAACAAAATCTTCAGCATAAGTTAAACATATAATGGAGCACTCAAAAATTATTTTTCGTTCTTGTGATCTCTTTTAAGTATTTTAATGTGTGTTGTTTATTATCTATTAATATTTCCTGATAGAAAATTATCTAGTTTATCGAGGCCCTCGGTTATTTCGCATGGCAAACTAGATAGATCTACTTAGTACACGAGTATATCCCACCAGGATTGATAGAAATAATTATTCAAAATGATTCTTTTTACCTTTTATTTCTTCAGAAATATGTTTACATCAATACTTGGAGTAATGACATTCTGTTTAGCTCCAAAAGGTAGATATATAGATAAAGAGATAAATGGTTTTATTTGTCAACACAAAAATTTACAATATTTACATGTTTACATATATTACCCTGTAGAAACACTGAAATTCTGCTTTATTCTTAGCATATATCACAGTGGAAATTTTTTGGTAATCAAGAAAGGTAAATTAGCAATTAAACAGTTAAACAGTAATATTAAAGTAGAGGAACTAAACTGAAATATAAATTGAATTTTTCAAGATAAAAAAAGATTTTGAAATTATGCTGTACTTCTGAATCTTAAAGTTATTTAAGGTAGGTGCACGTAATATGGTCATGCAGGTAATGTGGCCATCTACACGAGATCTCGCTGTATGCAATATTCTCTGGGGCGCCGTAACTGCTACGGTATATCTATTGTGAGAATATATGTGTTGAAAGGCGCGACGGTCCCGATGTTAGTGCCCTCTAATTATAAGAATAAGATAGTGTCATATTTACGCCCGAAAACATCAAAATTCTGATTTGCTAGCAGTGCATATATGTAAAGAAACCACTTTTGTCAGCGTGATATGAGCGAAAAAAAATCATACGATACATAAAATTGTAGCTTTTTTTTACGTACTTTAAGATGCATGTACCAGTTTTTGCCGTAAAGTTTATTTTCGATGCGAAAATTGCAACTTTGTTCGTAACGTTTATCGGTTAGTAAAGTGGCCATACGAATGCATTGCAAGGGAAAAGGCAATTGACGCCAATAAAAATGGCGGTTGCTTCTATAAAATTCCAAGGCCTACTAATCCCAAAATATCGACACTAAGGCGTACACGTACGGTACCATGTAGTTAAGTAACACATAAAGGAAGTCTCTGCTAGGCTAGTCTTGACTTTTTGAAGTACTTGCTACACGACTTTACAGAACTTATGTCTCAATAGTTTCCGAAGCCCCAAAACTCGATATATGTCTAATGGGAATCGAAAGTCTCTTAAGGTGGCCACATTACCTTCACCCCCTTAATAGACGACGTACAGTACAACGAGTCAAATTAATTTGCATTCAAAAATCAATGCTCGCATCTAAATTCCATCCCTCACCACTTTTCCAAATCGACATGATCCCCAAAAAACTGCATAAACTTCTCCTTCAAAATATCCAATCCCACAATATTACCCCTCGCTCGATATTACCTACACACTCCCGGGTCTGATCTCTCCCCCTCGTATACATCCAACACAACTCCCAGTACCAATCCGCTCCGCATTCGCGTGTGCATCAGAGCAACAGCACTGGCAGCGCAAGTGTTTATATATAGTATATACCGATATACGCGAGCTCATATACACACGCGCGATATATTTCGAAATCATGAGATCGGAGAGTATAGAGAGAGAGCCGCGAGCGAGGCAATCGAGCAGCAGCAGTGAGTCTCTTGTTCCATACCGCCAGTATGTGTGTGTGTGTGCTCGACCTCGCGGCGGCAGCCGCCAAATAAGGCTCTTTTCCCGCTGTGGGCATCCTCTCCTGTGCGCCGCCTTTTTTTTCCTCCCCGCGCAACCGCCGCCGCTGCTCCGTACGCTGTACACACCTTCGCGTTTCTGGCGTTGCTACTGCTGCTGCGTTATTGCGTCGTTGATGCCGCCGTGGGTGTGGGTGAAAGTGAAAATTCGACTGTGGACGCGGTTGGCCGCGGTCAGCGCGCGTCGGTCTCTCGGAATTTCGACGAGAATGCGCGGGCGTGGGAGGGTTTTTATGCGATTTCGGAGGAATGGGAGCTACGACGTTGGTGTGCTTTCTTAATTCGTAGGAGGGGAGAATAACGACTGTCCGATGCGTGAGATGTATAGCGAAGTTGGATGGTTTATTTGATTCGAGCGCGGTTGATTGCGAATTCGTAGTATGATCTTTTATTGTGTTTGTTAAAATTATGTTTGGTTATTTTAAAGTGTACATTTGTTTGCAAAAGTGTTAAACTTCATATGTGTAAAGTCGATAAACATTTGTTTGTAAACCATCTGTACGCACACATATAACAAAATGTTTCTTAAAGTAACATGCGATTTTACGTTATTCACCTATAACAAATTAAATATGTTCATTTGCACTTTCTTGAACCGTGAGTGAATTGAACGGCGATGTGGTTATGTGATGAAAAGTAAAATTAAATCGGATTTTTAATTTAAAGAAAAATAATATATTGTCTTCTATAATTGATCCCTTGAGAGAAATTCTTTTACCTTGAATTTAGTGTAAAAAATCAAGTCATAGAAGAATAAAAATATACCTGTACCTGTATAAAAATCATTATCATATAATGATAAAATTCAAACTCACGTATTTTATCTCGCCATGAAAGTATTTTTCTGAGTAATATTTTCAAAATCCCAGAATTTAGAGATTTGATTAATTTGAAGTGAGAAACAACGATTAAGATTTTGTAGAAAATTACTCAAAAACAATAAGATCTCAGACACCGTTGAAATTTCTTAATAATAAAACTATTTTTACATTATAAGTTGTTTTATTTGATATAAATATACTAAAAAGTTTTATTTCTATTGCACTACTGCTCCATTAAAAGGAAACAATACGTTATAAAAACTTTTTAATGGAAACAACGAGTAAAGATAAAGTGTAGATAATGTCCATAATGAATGTGTTCTATAATTACAAACGGATTATACAGCAAAGTGTTATAACGGAACAAAATTGACACCGGATAAAAAACTTCCGCTAAAAGTATAGACGAGATGGCTTCTGGATAATAACGGTAATATGACTAACAATGATTACGATCTGATCACATTGATCGACAAGATCTCATTGAAAAATAAGTTTCTTAATATAATTTTGTTATTAAAGATAAAGTGCTCTAACTAATGTAATGAAGTTATAATATTATAAAAATATCTCCAACGTGAAGTTAAATAAAGTTAAATTAAATATTGCATGTTATCTATCAAATTAAAAGTATTTATAGTTTCTTGTTATTAAAAATTAAAATAAAATTAAAAATTTAACACTGTATTTAGTATGCCAGTAAACGTTGATTTATTTGTAGCTAAAAAGATATTCTATATGAAAAATTCGTTAAATGGATTTATTGGCATTAAATATATGTTATTAGACGAAATTTTAACAACCATTTTTCTACATTATGACTTTAAATTATTGCATAAAATGAAATTCTTAATCAAGATATATGTGGTGATAGAAAACAAGACAATTTATTGTATAACGTAAATAATTAACGTTCTTTTTTTTAGGAAAAAAAAATATTGGCTCAGCAGAAAAATCAATACAGTAACAATTGTATTCAACCGACTATAAGTTCTGCTCGAGCTGCACAGATTATTACAAACTGCGTGCGTGACATTTATTCAGATTGACGCGATCGTTCATTCTATTTATTATTCTGCTACAATTTTATCGATTTCTACAAGTATAAGAGATCTATTATAATAACAGCTTAACAATAATTGCGTAAAAGACAGCCAGTAAGATTTAATAAGCAATATGTAGTTGTTGAATAATTAATCTGTATATTATGGTATACGTAACAAACGACGATCAAACTACATTGTTGAAATTTCAGAGCAAAGACCGTCACGCTAAGAATGTTATAAATTAGTTATTTAACTCGACTTTTAAATAGACATAAATATTTTGAAGTACAGATTATTACATTATAATTTGAATACCATTGATAATTGAATTATTCACTTATTACGCCATAAGCGGATTACAGCGTTCAAATCAGCCCAAACATCAATGGCAACGCGTTGTTATTAACCTCGCATCATCCATAAACCCAATTTCCAAAGTGGAATTAAATGCCCGCTAATGTAAAGAGCTCAATCGTCGCAATGAATAGAACAAACGCGCCTCGCTCCCAAAACCAACACCTCAAAAATCAAGCTACCTCTCCTCTGGGACCCTCACAAAGCACCCAAAATTCGTTTCTCAGGACCAACGTCGCTCTATTACCAACAACCCACGAGCATCCCTCGACCGCGTCCTCGCCTCTCCTCGCATTTAAAGAGCCATCATCGATTTCTACGTGTGCACTCAAGCAGCAGCAGCAGCAGCAGCAGCGGCGGCAGCCTCTCTACTCTCCCGTCCCTCTTTCTCTCTCTCTCTCTCTCTCTCTCTTCTCGCCGCACACTCATCCTCCCTCATCATCCTTGAATCGATTCGCACAGCTCGCCGAGGGAAACGCGCGCGCGTTTTCACTACGCCGGACCCACTATACTACGCTCGCATAACTCGAGGGAGATATATAGAGAGGAAGAGCGCGGGCAGAAGGAAAACATTAGCCCTGAGGGTGGTCGGGGGGTCCAGGAAGGACGCAGAAAAAAAGGCGTTTTGCGGCACGTGTCGATCTCTTTCTCTCTCTCTCTCTCTCTCTGTCTCTCTATGTCTCAACCCCCCCTAGAATTCTTTTATCGCCCGTGAGCGACCCCCAGCGCGCGCGCCAGCATCCGGCATCCGAATAATCTCTCGTCCTTGACGTTATACTCTCTCGCCCCGATCTTTCTTACAATATATATAGAGATAGAGATATCACGCGGCTGTGTATATAGCTATAGAGTATGTAATAGAGTGCGCGCTCGGTTCGTTCCCCGGCCTCTCACCTTGGCGACGATGCGTTCTAGAGAGCCTCTGGAGGGTTGGCCGCGCTCTGCCTCGGAGAGATCCTATACTTTCCTCTTCTCTCTTCTCCTCGCTGCAGCCGATGTTGTTATAGGATATCACTCGCGGCTATGCGTACGATGCCGTACACACGAGGTGTCGTCGCTGTCAGCGGCGTTGTTGATAACGATGCCGTAATCCAATATGGCAGCCCACACACATGTCAAAACAAATCACCGCCGTATATTATATATACGTAATTATACATATATAGCGTTGCACACATCGAGGACGAGCGACAACGACGATACGGGACGCGTTCGGGGGGAGAGGAGGCGTCCTCGCTCGTGGCACAACTTTTTGATTTCATCAACAACCAATCGAACAGAAACAGAAGGAAACCGAACGGAAGACAAATATAAATAAAAGAAAAGGAAACAGAACTGAAAAAACAAAAGAAACAGCACTCGGTGGACGAGAAACTCCTCGGTGCACGTCTCTCTCCCTTTGTCGGAGCAAGTATACCAGGATATATTCCTCCTCCTCCTCCTCCTGCGACTGGCGGTAGGTTAGGCCGTAACACGGGCCGCCGCGCGCGCGGAGAGAGAGAGATACTCCCACGATCCCGCGAGGGTCAATAATACACCATGCGTGTGCGTTGTATACACGGCGCAGTGTAAAAATGCAGCGGTGGGTAGTCGTAGCACAGCGGAGCACACACGCGCGCGCGAGGACGTCCGGGAACGTCGGCGGGAACTTCGCGTAGTCGTGCACGGATCGCAACGCGTGCACCGTAACTCGCGAGTGCAAGGGCGAGGGGGATTATTATTGTTGTCGTCGTTGTGGAGTAAAAAAGGGGGAGAGGGCAGACACGCGCGCGCGCTCGTTGCATGCGCGCGTCACGAGCGTCGATCGGCGACTGGCGGTGGCGGCGGTGGAGCGCCGGGAGCGCACCAGCGGCGGCATACGCACGTATAGCGCACTCTGTGTGTATAGGTATATACACGGTCGCCGGGGCGCGCGCGAGTATATATACGGGGAGTGGGGGAAGGAGCGCGGCGCCGAGGAGCCCAGTGGAGCTCACTCGGGGGATCCCCGGATTCTGTGTTTTCACCGACCAAGCTATATATTCTATATCGCGCTGTGGCCTGTGCGCTGCACTGTGTTCCGTGGACTGTGTTACAGCGTGCGTAATGCACCGTCTCCACGTGTGCTTTGGAGATGGGATTCTATGGTGTAGTACCGTCACGGACCCAGTTCCTGATCAGCTAAGAGCAATTCACGATCAACTCCGATTTCCATAAAAGCCAATTTACAATTACAATTAAACATTTTAGACTTTGAACAGGAACATATAAATAGTAGATAGTTATATCTGCAATCTTCAAAAATGTTTTTGCAGCAACAAGTTTAAAGTAATACTTTGTGTAAGAAAATGATCAGGAATTGGGTCCTGATCAGGAACTGGGTCCGTAACGGTACATCCTAAATCTCAATAAGCACAGCCAGTTTGGCATGTGCACGGTGTACCCGCACTTTTATATTTGTTGATCATTTGGGGAGTGATAGAACTGCTTGTGTGACTGAGGTTTTTGACAATTTTGGATTGTCTTTTCTCGTGAGAAGGGTCCACAAGTCTTCGGGAAACGGATCGTGCTTTGAGAAGAGGTTTCTGGTAGCAAAAATAATGCCCAATATCCGGACTGCATAGCATCGTATCATATAGGCCCTTAACTCCAAAATATGAATACTTCGGATCGTAATTCTGCAAGTTTCTATGCTAAAGAAATGAAAAAACTTTTAACGAAATGTGCTTCAATTAAACCATGCTTCGTGATTTGTCCAAAGTTATAACAATAGAAACATTAAAATTTGAGGATTTTTAATTCTTTAAGTTGAATGCTTTTCTAGGCATTTTTCGTTACCATTTACAAATGCTCATAAATTTGAAACAAATTACTACTTTTACATGGTAAAGGTACCATTGTTTACTAAAATAGGTACTATATTATACTGAAAATACGCGTATTTCGGATACAATAGATCATCATTTTTGGGTCAGAAACCACTTCCCAAAGTCTCTCCTTGTTAATCACATCAAGATTATTAAAAAAAAAACTTAACGAGTACCGCCGAGTGGGACTATTTTGAACCGATGCGGTGACTTTTTGCCACAGTTTTAAGTAATTATTGTAAATTTAGTATACAAAATAAAAACCGCTGCCAATTCATTGTCACTTAGCTTCCTCGAACTAAATGAATTGCTCCAATGTGAAGTTCTTTGTTCTAATAAATTAATTTTAAATTGCTACATCTCTTTCTAAATAATACATAAAAAAGGGTCTGCTTTTTAATCATTGATGGATTGACAAAAGATAATTCTTTACTAAAATTATAGAAGGATAGGTAATTTATTAAAATTATTTAAATGTTTAAATTAAATGTAATCAGATGTTAGTACGCAGATTCACTGAATTCCTAAACATCTAAAATTCTGTGAACGATTTGTCATCATACATTTTCGAGATATAACCGTTTAAACTACCCTGGTAGAAATCTAAGCTGGTTTCTAGCCAGATATTAGCTCGATTTTCTAAATCTGCTTTAATTCTGGTTAAAAAATTAGCTAGAAATTTGTTAAAAATATTAGATTCTGCTTAATATTCTAGTTAATATAAAATTAATAAACTAAGTAATTTATGTAATAATTAATAATGGAAATAATAACAGTTTTATAATAATCAGAGTAATATAATACGCAATTCTAAACCTACTACATTAAGTATTTTACTAAATTAAAGTTAAAAATGTACCTTAAATGTCTAGTAGTAAAGAAGGTTAGGTTATTTGTTTACATAACGATGCGTGCATCTATAAAGTATTATTTACATAAAAAGTACCAATGCCCCGAGTAAAATTTAAGTGTCTTTATTAAAGAAATTTATGTTATAACTAATAGAATGCATGTAGTCATATAATTATTTTAAAAATAACAATAAAAACAGAATAATGTAAGTTATGACGAAATTTGGAGAATTAGTAAACAAATATTTGTAGTTTTACAATGAAGTTTTATTACAAAATTTTGTTTTCGACATAAATCACAAAATTTTTGTTGACTAAGTTATGATTGACTCATTTTCGGAAAGGAAATTATTAGTTATCAAATACTTTTAGTATTGTATATACATATTTCTATAATCTCGTGAGTTTTTATTTGTTGATAAAAATATTTATTATCATTCTCGAGATATAAGCAAACAAAAATTTTTAAAAAAATACATAACCTTAAATATCGCAAAATATAAAGGTCGTTGTGATCTAGGCAAATATCTCGTCCAAGAGATAGTAACAAGCTACCGTTTTGAAAAGTTTCAGATCAAATGGAGCCGATTTATACCAGTATTCGCAGCTGACTAAAAATCGATTTTTTTTACAAAAAGATTTTTTTCCCTTCAAAAGAAAACGATGAAGTCGCAAAAGTTTGACAGAAGATAACAAAACAAAGGAAATATATAGTTTATTCAAAATTTCGGGTCGGAAAATATAGGTAATTTTATACTCTTTCAAATGCATTATCACTCAATCGATGATATTATTTCTAAGTTATCAGAAAATCCGAAAAACTAAAACTCTAAAATCGAAAACCCGCTAAAGAAACGAAAACTAAAAAAATATTTTGTGCCGCCTTCCATAAAGAAAAACAAAAAAATGAGCCCCGAAACATTAATTTTCACCGTGAATATTCAGATTAATGTTTATCCACATCCATACATACACCCATCCACGCACACGCACGCACGCATACACACACGCACATGCGCGCGAATTCGCGTTTTTTTTTACGGATTTAACTTAATAATTTTTTGTTATAAACGTTCAGAAGTTGTTTACAATGCTTTAGAATGAAATTTAAATCAGATAATTGAATCAAAATTGAAAGTATAAATGAAACCCCCATGGGGCCCTCGCTTGATGTGGTACCCACCGCTGACGCCAACTTAACTATCAACTTAAAAATCTGTTAAAAATGAAAAAAAATATAGTTTATTTACTGAAATTTTCTAGTTTAAACACATAATTATCAGATAAGTATTACTCAACATTCAAAAGTAAAGTTAAAGAAGTTAGTTGTAGGTACTTACCTATTTAATTGTTATATTTTACCCTGGTAGAAATCAGCCTCATTCTGAGCCAGTAATCGGTCATTAATTGCCGATTATAGATATTAATGGCCAATTACTGGCTCAGAAGGAGACTGATTTTTACCAGGGTAATATAGCAATTAATTAGGCGAAGCATCTTTTCCATATTTTTTTTAGTAGAACAATGAAGAATTGTAATTTGAATGATTGCACTTTAAAAATCCCAAATTAAACTAAAATTTATGATTTTTAAGGTTTATATCATTGAGATTACGATTCTCCATAGTGTTTATACTAAACGAAAAATGGAAAACCTATTTTGCATAATTAATTATTGTAATTTTTAAGCAATAAACAAGTTATAGTGTGGATTGGGTAGCCAAGACAATCTTAATATTAAAAGGCCATTAAAAGACGGAATGTTATAGAGGATTTGAAGGGCCTGACGTATTATCTTTTTCTTTCAATAAACTTTTACACAAGTATAATTAACTTGTACAAAATTAAAAATTAAAACTGTCTGCAAAATAATTTGCTTTATATGTAATTCAAATTTTGTATGCCCGAATAACGTATATCTATTATTTTTGATATTATACAATAACTTTCAGTAACCCAATAATATATTCATATGTTCAGTTTTCTCGTATATAATCTCTTAGATTACATAGAAACTTAATTACTCGTGGAAAATATCTCTTTTCAGGGTAAAAATAAAATAAAATGCCGCTTATCGTAGCGTCATTATCATAACTGACGTGATGGTATAATCATATAATCGATCATCCCTGCATAATTTTTTAACAATTTCTAAAGTTTGTAAATACATACATAATTAGCCAAACAGCTGTAAATTACTCGACATGAGAGCATACAATAATTTACCAGTTTTCGCGTATTATTTCTTCGATTATAAGATCGGCATTCTACCCCTAAATTTAAAATCTGAAAATGTATAAACTATCAGTGCCAATTGCAATATACAATAATTCTGCAAGTATCCGCGACCTTTGCTTAATAACTACCTACCTTAAGCGAGGCGCTATATACTAAAGTGCACGCACATCACGCGTGGAGACAGGGCATAACGCACAGCGGTGTCGAGGAGAGGAAAAGGAGCCCACCACCGCCGCACGAGATAGGGCCGCGCGCGCGAGCACCGTATACGAGCTGCAAGAGAGAGAGACAGAGACAGAGACAGGGCAAGCGAGTGCATGCAGAGCGGAGGGGGGCGAGGGGGCGCGTGTCTGCGGGCTTCGATTTTTTTTCTCTCTTTCCTCGCTCTGTGTGCGTGCGTACAACGTACGTATACGTGCATTGTACACCTACACCCAGGGCTACGTGCACTGTGCCGCGCTGCATAGGTCCGTACAACGTATATGTATATATAGGTGCGTGCAGCGTGGGCGGCTTTTTCGCGCGAGCTTTCCTTCGACTTTTGCCTTAGTTTATGCGGTATGCGCTGCGCAATCGATGCGTCGCCACGAGCCGCTGCGGGGCTGCTACCTTATGCCTCTACTCGGCGTATAATGTAGAAGAGGGAGACGAAGGCGGCCTTGACTTGGGCTCCTTTGTTTACGAGCTTCCGCGGATAAATAGTGTTTGAGTAGCTTTGTGTGTTTTGCTTGAGTTGTGCTCCGGCTGATTAAGGAGAGCCGAGTTAACGGGTTACGCGCGCGCCGCTGGGGTATAATGAAAATTCCTGGATTCTCTGAAAGTACACGGGACGTTGAATGGCGCTGTCGATTGTCATTGGCTTTGAGACCTTAATGAGTGAAAAAAGCAATTACGAATAGTATTTATAAACATTCGTTATCGGCACCCAATGTAAAATAGGATTAAGGCAGTTCACCGGTGATACTAATGTTAAAAGTTACATTATATTTCAAATCATCATTAAACGGCATTACTTATAACTTAATGTTTTCAATTTATAAATTAAAATGTTGAAATATTAAAAGCAACCCAAAAGTGTTTAAATGAGGCAGAAAACTAAAGTGCGGTATAAACTTTTCTACAGACTGTACCACAATATAGATATAGTAATAACACAGGCAACAATGTTTACTTAGCCATATCTTTGAAAGGGGACCGCTAACTATAGATTTTCTTGTTTTACGTAATATAGGTAATAATTCTTTAAAACATATTAGTTTTTCAGGGAAATATATAATTCATTTCTGCGGTTACAAATTAAAATGTCTCTTTAACACATGCTTAACCTATACCTTACGTGTTAAGACTCGCAACTTTGACATTGAATATTTCCATTTTGGTGCTGGCATGGTTCTTATAGTTTTGCGAGTGCATAGATAATACTATTAATAACATTCTGTCAAAATTTAAATCAAATATATAATGAATAGATTAGCCAGTGAACGTCCTTAATTGTATTTATTTGGTTTATACATGCTAAACTTGTTAAAGTAAAGCCAGAATAAATCCTTTGGCTCAATTATTGAAAAAATTATATATTTGCTAATGAAACGACAAGAAATTTCAAACACGTTTGCTACTGCGATGTAATGTACCCTGAAATGAAATAACCGAAGAATTATTCTCTTGCAGAATCTAGCAGAATCAGCTTGAAACATTACAATAGAAGGCACGTGCTCTTTTTATGAAGTATACTTCATTTATTAAAATCAACTAGCTATTATAGTTTATTCATGGCACGTAATATATATGCTATACGACTATGCAGACTAGTTAAATTCTCTTCTGCTATCATTAGTAGAAATAGATTGCCCTATTGTAGGTTCAAATACTATATGAATAATGACAATATCTGTAACAGGTCATTATTATTTTACAAAATACTCACAAGATTCAAAGCTGCTTATAATTAAACAGTTGAATATACTTAAATCGAGCTTTACATAAGCTTGTTTTAATTGTAGTTACATTTAATTTTTATTGTTAACTTGCAATAAGCGTTACTAGAATGAAGCTATTTAAAATAATTACTACATACTTGTCATATCTTCATACCTTCGTAATAATTGTCCAGGCTATGCTGATTATTTCTTTACAAATGCCTTGCATTGATATAATCGCTATTAACAGTAAAGTGTTCATACAGCTGCAGCTTGACTTTTAGTCAAAGTCATAAAATTCATTATTTAATGCTTTCAACAAATAATAATGATTAACAATTATAAAGGTTGCAATTAAAGATATATGCAAAGTCACCCACTTACGTACAAAATTACACTTACGCTTAATTTTGCTAAGAGTTAATAGGAAAGTGCCACTGAAATTATTCTAAAGAATATCGAAGCATTAATATACTGAATAATTTTTAATTTACCACATTAGTAATTAGTTATTAAAAAAGACACTTAATTATGCATTCAGGAAGGTATATTGAAAATTACAAAAGCGTTAATAAGTTATTATACAGGAAAACTATAAAGAAACTACATAGTTTAAGTTCAATAAGAAACATATGTTCGTCTTTTAATTAAAATTACAATCACTTTTTAAATTTGAGTGCAATACTTTTGCTTTCTCAAAGGGAAAGTGTTTTATTAGTAGAAGTTTTGAATCCCTGACTTGTATAAACTATGTTTATTTTGTAAAATTATTAAAAATTATTTTTATTTTTTAAAAGCAGAGAAAATAATAAGATGGTGAATATAATTACTGACTTTATTGCTATAATTATTCGGGGTTTTAAAAAAACTTTAATTCAGTTTAGTGTTTTTGAGATTTCGGACACCGAAGTCAAACGAGTGTGTTTTAAAAAAGTTAACGAAAATGTTATTCAATGTACGTTAAAAATGATTATTAAATTAATTTATAATTTGTACGATATTTCGTAATTGTCACAATAAGAAATATTGGAGTTAACGCATATTTTTGTGATAAAAACAAGAGTATTTGAAATAAAAATCCGCTACCAATTCATTGGCACTTAGCTTCCTACAACTAAATTAATTGTTTCAATATGAAATTCTTTGTTCTTATAAATTATTTTTAAATTGCTATATCTTACCGAAATATAACCGTTTAAATCATTTTATCATTTTGATTATTATTATTATCATTATTATTATCATTATCATTATCATTATCATTATCATCATCATCATCATCATTATCATCATCATCGTCATCATCACCATCATCATCATCATCATCCTCATCATCATCATCATCATCATCTACATCATCATTGTGGAACAAAAAATAACATAACGACTCCAAAGTCTCCAGATTAATAAACGTCAAGTAAATCCGATTTATATTAAAACTTAAATGCACTATTTTGAATTTAGTATTTTTGTTAGAAAATGCATAATCAATCCAATGTATAGCTACCCAACCCAATTATCAACTTTCAATCAAATACAATTGATTTTAAAAATTTTTAAAAATCATAAAAATGAAAATAAATAATAAAACAAAACGAATTGACGAGTCTTAAGAAAATATAGTATAGCAAAAAATTGTATACCCTTTCAAATGCATTTACACTTAATCAATCATACTACTTCTACATACCAAAAAAATTTACCTCATCAATTTTTGAATATCGTAAAATAGAAAAATCATTATAAAACATAATCAAGTCGATAAATCTTAAAATTTCTTTTTAATTCCGAATCCTTATTAAGAAACAAAAAAATGAGCCCTGGTTGACAACAAGTTACCGCACCGTTCTCGAGATATGAGCGATCAAAAAATTTTTTTGAAAAAAGACGTAACCTTAAAAATCATGAAAATCAAAAGTCCTCATGATCTGGGCAAAGAACTTAGCCAAGAGATTACTAGAAGCTACCTTTCTGGGAATTTTCAGACAAATTAAAGCCGTTTTACTCAAGTAAATGGACGACAAAAAATCGATTTTTTTCACAAAATGTTTTTTTTCTCAAAAAGAGAAAAGGAAAAAAACTTGAAAATTTTGCAGAATTTTCTTCGTCATACTCCTAATCGTTTCAAAATTTTCCTTCATATTTTTCACAGATATGGCCGTTTAAACAAAAAACAACATTTCCGTGTATAACGTAAACAGGGAAATGACTTCTTTTAAATTTCGGGTCGGAAAAGATAGACAATTTTATGCTCTTTAAAATTAATATAAAATGAATAGATAATATTATTTTAAACATACAAAAAAAACGAAAAACTAAAACTTAAAAATCGAAAAACTACTATAAAAACAAAAGAACATCTGAAAAAAAAAATTTTTCAGCCGCCTTTCTTAAAAAAAACAAATCTAATGAGCCCTGAATCAGGTCATTTAACCGTGGATTACTCGAGATACAGAGGGATACAACATGCATACACACACATACATCGGTATGGACATTTTCTAAAAATAGTGTAGTTCAACTTCTTATGTCTTAAAACATGTTTCTAACGTGTTTTAAGCAAAATTTTCTTTTTACTATTACGAAGCTTCCATAAGGAGGAAGCAAAATTATATGTTTTTCGTCTCATGAATAATATTTGTACGTTAGTATGAGTCACGAGTCACGTGGTTATGTTTTGGACTTAGAAAAGTATGCAAATATCTTTAGAATCAGTTCGGCTTCCTATATTTTTCGTTGGATCATTAGAAAGTGCGAATTTTGAACTTTAATATTCTATTTCTCTATTTTCTCCTGCAGTATTTGTGTAAAGTAATGTCAATATTACTGCTCGAAATTGAGCGATTCCCGGCTATTCCATGTAAAAAGTGCAAAACAAGGTAACTTTGAAATAATGTTTCCTGGAAAATTTATTCAGCATTCAGAGTTTAAAAGAATCCTATGATATTCTTTCAAGTTTAAAGAACATCATATTTTTTCATAATATTCTCCAGTACTTAGGATTTGGAGAGAATCATCACCTTAAAAGAGATAGCAAGTACAATTATACTTGTAGAACAAGATGGCATAATACAACATTAATAACAATACTGCCGTGCCAAGCAAAAAGCTTGATAAGCCCATTTACCTTCAAGCTGAGATAAAAAATGTATATTTTCCTATAAAGCTTTTTCCTTGGCACGACAGAATATCAAGCTAAGAAAGGTTCATTTAATTTTAAAATTAACATAGAAAAAATACTAATTAAAAAACAATGCTATATCAAAAACGTACTTTTATCATATTTGAGATTCACTATAAAAATGTCACTAGCATTCTGGATGTAGGTTGTTTACGAAATTGAGCTTCAGTTATTAGCCCAGAAAACTACAATTTTCTTTTATTATCCTAATTTACATACTAAGAAGCAAATATTTATTGAACATTAAATTCTTTGTAAACCAATATTATGTTAACAATTAACAAATAAAATTCTTATGAAATAAATATAGACTATTATAAGCCATTTTAAAATGGGCCTAAGACGTTGTCTGGATAAAGATTTTTAAAATCTGATTTAAGTTATTCTGCACTGTACTATTTGCAATCATAGGAATATGTTTCGGGATCTTCTACTATTTCTGTATAACAAAAACCTATTTAAATATATAAAATTCGATTAAATAATAAAAAAAAAAATGAAATAAAAATTTTTTGGGAGCCACAGAAATATTCTTCAGTCGTTCAGCAATGAAATAATCAAATCTTCAAAATACAATCTATAGTAACAAGTTTTATTAAAAGTTGTATACAAAAATACGTGAGATTTGTGTAGCAAGCGTGCAGTGTTATCATTCTTTTACGTGACTCATAAAAAATTTAACGTCCCGATAAAAAAAAGCATTCACCAGAAGCCGGTTTGAAGAACCGATTGAAAACCGATAATAACGAGGATAATCATATTAAATATGAAATACAAGCCAGCAAACAAATTTAACCCTCGGCAAAATAAAAGCGCTCCTTGAAATTCTGCAGGATGAAAAAAATACAAAAATACCCTCGGCTGTTCTGCAGTGCACAGTGGCGGAGAAGCGCATTAAATGATGCACAAAAAAGCTCCTGAGAAATTAAAATCCCGCGGCTAAATGGATCCTCGCGAGGGTCGTTATTAAAAGCTGACCCCGAATGCTCGATATTATCCCAGCGAGCTCGACGAAGGAAAATCTAGACCATCATCGACGGCGCTGGGTCGCGGCTTTATTATCCTGCGCAGCTTTTATTATACGAATTAGCGATTTATATAGCATATATATCCGCGCTGCTGCGTATCGATCCCTCTTCGGCTTTTTCGCCGCGTCAGACGTAAAAATACGCGCGGTGGAGTACAACTCGTGCTGCGCGCGATAATAAAAGTTATGACCGAAAATAGCGGGCTGCGCGGCGTGTGTGGCGCGAGTACAACTCGGTTGTACTAGCTTACTATCAAGAGTCACACTTTGCCCGCGTCGGCCACTTTTACACACACGTGCACACGTGCTCGCGAGCATAAGGACATTCTTCTTCCAGCGGGCGTACGGTCCGCGCTTCTCTTTCTCTCTCTCGATATATATACGTCTGTGTGTGTGTGTGAGTTTGTACACGAAGAAGCCGACGAGTAATGTAAAGTGACCTGAAAATACCCGCGGCCTATATTCTGGCCCTCGGGTGCCGCGCAGCTTGTGTTTTCTGCCCGCGAGAGCACGGACATACTTTTATTCCCTTTTTTTTCCTTCGTCTCTTTCTCTTTCTCACTCGCTCTCTCGCCAGTTCCTAGTGGAATTGCCGTTTATAATGCCTTTTATTTTGTTCTTTTTCTCTTAAGTGCTAGAATTTGTGGGTAAAGTTACGAAAATAACGCCTCGGGCGATGTTCTTGAGCTGTGCGACAAGCTTGATGAATAATTTTTACGTTTCTAGGCTCCGAATTGGTGCGTTAAATATTTTATTTTATGTAATAAATTAGAGAGATAAATTATCGTGAAATTGACGTATATGTAATAACTTTGTATTAATAAACTGACAATTCATATGCACAATAAATATTCTTTATGTATGAGATATTGACAGTTTTAGCAGACGCCCGTGCATAAATTATATGTATGAGAAATTATTAATTGAATTGGAATATACACGGAAACAATATAAAATTATATAACGCATATAAAAAGTTAATTTTTTATATAAAATTCTGACTAATATATACAAAATGTGGATTGAATTTTCGGCAGAAGAAATTATGTTCTACTTTTGTCGGGATATTGCATCTCAGATCCCAACGACCTGAAAATCTACTTACGACCTACTTTAACGATTTTTTCCGGGTCTTTCACGTATAGGCTAGGCGGTTATTTTCGTTGCTATTTTCCAACTTACAATTATAGTTCATTGCTTTTATTATGAACTATCTGAATATTTGTATTTATAATTAAAAAATTTCAGTTATTTAACAACGCCAATCATATTTTAAGTATTGTAAGCAAATACAATGAGCAACATAGTCATATGATAATGAATATCCTTATTTTTGTTTTTGTTCTTTTTTTATCTTTATATTAATATATACAAATAATTCAAGTTAATTTTATAACTAAACATTATCTTTTAAACTACTTATACTTACAATTTTATTTTCGTTAAGGACGGTCACCGGCTAATCGATTTATTATATATTTATTTTAAATTTTGACAGAATGCCGGTATCAAAATGGAAATATTCAATGTCAAAGTTGCGAGTTTTAACACGTAAGGTCTATATCTATAACCTATGTTAAGCGTGTGTTAAAGGGACATTTTTATTTATAGCCGCAGAAATGAACTATATATTTCCTTGGATAACTAATATGTTGTAAAGAAGTGCAATAGTGGTTCCCTTTCAAAGATATGGTAAAGTAAAGACTGTTGCCTGTTTATTAGTATATTTATATTGTGGTACAGTCTGTAGAGAAGTTTATACCGCACATTAGTTTTCTTCCTTATTTCAAAACTTTTGGGTTTCGTTTAATATTTTAACATTTTAATTTATGAATTGAAGATATTAAGTTATAAGTAATTCCATTTAAAGATGATTTGAAATATAAATTATCTTTTTAACCTTATTGTCACCGGTAAACTACCTCAAGAATCTTATTCATGTGTGAGAGTTTAAATAAATTCGAAAAACACATTAGTAAACACATACCTATATATGAGATATTTATTCACTTTGTACCAAGTTCGTGGAACACAATGGATTTTGGACGGTCCATACACACTTACACAGTGATTGTAAGTACCATGATATATTATTAACAGCAATGCTATTGCAATCATTATTTTTTGTGTATTGATTTTGAACATTGATATAGCTATTATATTAAACACTATTTCAATAATAACATGTCATGGCTCCTTCAATGTATCAAAGCAAAGTATTAAATAATAGAATAATATGTTGCAAATTGTTGCTTGGAATGACTCTATAACAGCACAATAGCAAATGACTTACCTCGTTTTTATATATTGACAGTTAATGCTTCTTACCAAATTTAATTGTTCTTGATTGACTATATGTCAGTCTGAAATCTTGTTACATTGTATTTTTTTGTTTATAAGTTTTGTACATAATTGATAATTTTAAATATTTTAATTGTTTCAGCTATTCTAGTTGGTAAATTAGGTAAAATAGGTAAAATAGGTAAATAATTGATTAAGATACCTACTGTGTACATCTACCCTTTGTGTCTGCACTCTCCCCTGCATAAAATTTTTCTAAATTTTATAATACGTTATTATATTGCATTGTTAAGTTCGTTATATTCCAAGACAGAAATTTGTTTCCAAAGCATTCAGAATAAATATCAACAACATCCCTTTGAATACATAACAAATAAAACCGAGTTCTCCATTCAATTTCCAAGTTTCAGCCCATCAAACGCCCGACACTATCTACAACACCTACGCTATTATTTCCTCAAGCGTTTTCTCCAATTTCCGCTTCCTTTGCCAACCTCCAACCAAAAAGAAAAAAAAACAACAACAAAAGACACTTTCCCTTCGCATTCGGTCTCGCTCTTAGCATCCAAGACGACCTCCGCAGATATACCTCCATTATACCACCACGGCGATGCGTGCGTGCATCTTCGTGGAAGAGCCATAATAAGCAGAGAGGCTCTCTTCGCAGTGCCTCTCAAACGAGACCCGCTCGGCGAATATACTACGCGTTATACTCATAACGCATACTCTCCCTTTCGGCTCTGCGCGCAATTTGGGCTCGATGGCTGTTCGAAAGTCGTACGGTGCAACATCTGGTGCCGGTGCGTGCGCCTCTTGCGTAAGCCCGGGAGGATTCCAATGTGGTGTGTGTATGTGCAGCAGCGTCTGCAGCGTGGCAAATGTCTCCCCGCTGCACCGGATTCGCGGCAGATCGGCCAGTTCCGGTTATACGCGTGTAGTTTTTGCTAGGACGCTCTGGTTCAGGGCCGCGTTGATGCTACTTGCGACACTCGCCTCGACACCCTGGGAACATGCGCAGAAGTGGAGGCTTCTTTGCGCAAATATGCTGCGATGTGGGCTGCTGGGGAGAGTGTGCGCGTTGCATCCGAAAGGAGGCAGAGGGTTCTGCGTGGGATTCCTTTGTAGAGTTATATGTCGGGTTGTACGTGGAGTTATTTTATACTGATGAGCAAAGAAATTTTTGTCGTTGACGAGGGTCTTGCGCTATAAATGGACTTACCGAAAGAAAATTTGGGTCACAGTTAATAAAATCTGATAATGTGAGTGACAGAGTACTTTACGTATTATGAAAAAAATGGTATACAAGAGTTGCAAACTTAGAAATTCAAAGTCAGTTAAATCCCAAAAAACTTTTGTTTCATTCGATTTTAATTTTTAATTACTCGTGCTACTTTTTGAACCTTTATCTATAAATTTGACGAAGTGAAATTAAGAAATACATAATCAATGTGTGTAGAATAAAATGTATTGCCGACTTAACTATAATGGCCACTTTATTGACCTGAAAAGCGGAACGAAAGTGACGTATTATTACGCATTTGCGGGATAGAGTAAAGTCCAGTTTCTGTGGATTTCTCTCTTTCTTTTCTCAATTTTGAACTACTTCTTTCTGTTTTCGTGGGTCACACTCTTAAATAAAGTTGGCTTTATTCCCTTGTTACATAATGTACTGTTAAATGTTTATAAACTCTTGTATGCTTACGCGGTTTAACTCTGTACTAATAAATTATTACATAATTAAAAATTAAAATCGAATAAAAAATAAGATATGCTTAGGCTTAAGTGACTTTTATCATTAATGAATAATTTTTATAATATTTACATCACAATTTTTGTTTACAATTGCTTCCTCACAGAGGAAGCTTTATGATAGTAAAAAAAAAGTTTTGCTAAAAACATGTTAGAAATATGTTTTGAGACTTAAGAAATCAAAATAGACTATTTTTAGAAAATGTATGTATGGATGTGTGTGTGTCTGTGTGTGTGTATGGATGTTTACCAGCATAACTCTGCATACATACGGTGAACATACTTAATGTTTCAGGGCTCATTATTTTTGTTTTTCTTAAAGGAAAGCGGCACAATAATTTTTTTTTGTTTTTTGATACTTTTTTGTTTTTTAGCGGTTTTTCGACTATTGAGTTTTAGTTTTTCGGGTTTTCTTATACATTAGAAATAACATCATTGATCTAATGAAGATGCATTTGAAAGAGCATAAAATTACCTATCTTTTCCGATCCGAAATTCTGAAAAAGATATTTCCCTTGTTTTTTTATACACGAAAACGTTATTTTTTTTAAAACGGTTATATCTGTGAAATATAAGATGGAAATCTTTTCAAAAAAATTGAGATGATAAGGAATATTCAGAATAATATCCTGTAAAATTTTTAAAGCTTCATATTTTTCTCTTGTCCAAAAAAAAAAATAATTTTGTTAAAATAATTAATTTTTTTCCTGACGCGATAACTTAAGTAAATCGACAGCGTTTTATCTGAAACTTTACAAAAAGGTAGTTTTTTACTATCTCATGACCTGCATGTTTTTTCAGATCATGAGATCTTTTACTTTATGAGATATTGACGTTAAGTTTTTTTAAAATTTTTTTTTTTGATCGCCTAGATCTCGAGAACAGCGTGGTCATTTTTTATCAAAAAAGACTAATTTTTTTTATTTTATAGTGATTATTTGATTTTTTGATTTTTAGTTTTTCGGGTTTTTTGTAATGTTAGAAATTTTATGATCAAATTAAATGTTCTGAATTAAACCATCAATGATAAATCAGCACACATTTTTGAGAACCGAATTAAAAAGAGATATAGCAATTTAAAATTAATTTATAACAACAAAAATTTTCATATTAGAACAGTTAATTTAGTTTCAGGAAGCTAAGTGCCAATCAATGAATTGGCAGCGGTTTTTTCTTCTAGTACATAAAATAGTTTTATTTTACGTATATTATGACTCGTATGATCTGATCTTATTCAACTATAAAACAAATTTTCTTCTAGAAAAATTATTTATAGGCCCTTTTTAAATTGAATAATGTCACTGTTGATTTATAATTCTGAATCACCTAAGTGTGCACTATGCAAGAGAGCAATTTTTCGGACTCGAATATAATTCTGAAGATGAATAGTTATTTTAAAAAGAATAAATAGACTAACGCGATAATTTCATAATAACCATTTAAATAACAACTGTATCACAATTGGGTCCATGAGGTGTATAAAGTTTTATGCCCTGAATTGAATGAATAATTAGTTTACAATATTGCAAAGATATATTTGATTGTTAATTATTTATTCAATATTTAAATACATTAAACTACTGATACTAATATACATTAACTGTATATATTTACATTATACGCGTTAAATTTAAATTAACGTGATCACATTATTTATGAAATATACAGTCGATTTCAAATGCCATTTCACTAATAATTTTGATAATGTTATTGTATATAATATTATTAATTTGTATTTTTAACCTATGGAAATGTTTTGAACCATATACAACTTTTAGCCTTTGAAGTTCTTAATTAGAAAAATTTCTTTGATGTTTCAAAGACTTACAGAGGCAACAAAAGTCACGTGCAAATGAGTTTTATGACCATTCTTGGCGAGTCTACCGTCACCGAGTATAATATAGGTTTTTGAATTAACTTGAGTAACGGTGTCCGTTTCTTTGAAAGGTTTGTTTTTATAGCCCATGAAATATTTCGTTGTTATTACCTATATTCAGTGATTTTGTACACTGAGTGTTATGAACAAATAATAACCAAGCTATTTTTAGAATTAGCATGCAATATTATATTTCAATTCTCCTACAACATTCAATAATACTATAAATATTTACAGAATTTTATTTAAATAAAAATTCATAAATCAATAAATCAAAGTATAAAACTCGATTTTTCATAAAACATTCAAATATATTTTTCGGTAACATTCGTTGAAACAGTTACATACAGGAAAATGCTTTTATGTGCAAAACTTTGATGCAGGGTCATCGACACTATAATGGGTCGTCTGTGGTTTAAGATGCTCTTTGGGCTTTCGCTTTTCCTGTGGGATCTGCAGTTCGGTGAACTGTCTGACAGTCACTGAAAATTTTAGTAACTTTTAATAACGTAGTGATGCATCTACAAGCATAATAACTCGTATAAAAAATTTGAAATTCGAAATGTTCAATACCACATTAAAATATTTTCATTTTAGAACTCTAATTAAGTAAATACCTACATATACCTTGCTTTAATTTGAAGTTTTGTTTTTGCTTTAATTTGAAGTTTTTCGGCTAATACAAGCCATATAATACGACGCAATAATTTCGAACAAACGAATATGGGTTTATGCCTTATAACGAGGAGTGAGTGTCAGGCGGGCACGCGGCGCTGTCGGACGCGACACAGATCGCAGACCTCAAGTTCTCGTGATTCCGGCTTATCAGTCGGCCACCTTCCGTCAATCATGATGCTCGTTATCGTCGCCTCCCAGCTCGGCTGTTATATCGCGTCGAGTCCCGCAACCCTCGCTGTCTCATTATTTTACGTTAACCCGCGTCATCCCTTCAGGTGCGCCGAAATGTCCGGAGACTTTGGCTTTCGGCCGACAAAAACAAGCCTGATATCGACGAACGTATTCATTTATTTGTTATAACAAAATGATAAATTGGTATTTTGTCGGTGAAATTAGAATCAGCGTATGGAATTTAATATTTCTGTACAAATAGAATATTTTTAATACTTATATTTTCGTATCGTCAAATTTACTTTTTAAACGTTTTCGCGTATGTTGATCAAAATAAATATTTAAATTGTTTTTCATTCAAAATAAATAAAGCTTTATTTATATTCAATTAAGTATACTTTTGTGCGAACGTGCATAATATTTTATAGTTAAAAAGCGTCTATAAAGTAAAAAGGAATTTCAAACACGATACGCTACAGCATACTGCGGTTATGCAACTTTTCAAAATATTTACTTTCTGTATATATATATAGATCATCGCAAAATATTTATCATCACAGCAGTAGGTCAAAGTTCAAAAACTATAGCTCTTCTCCCAACAATACAGCCAAATATAGACGAGCAATAGTTCGCTACAATTTACCGCAAGCTCGCTTCAGGGCGTTACCTGTAAAAACCACGCTCATTTTTATTTAAACCACCTAGCAATATCAAAAAGCTCTTGTCACTTCTACGAATTTCTCCCAGATGCATACACAGCGGGCGCAACCCATATTAATCCTCGCAGCGGGTGCCAAAAAAATCGAACAAAAATAAAAAACCCGCAAGAACCGAAATCGGGCATACAAAAATGAAGCGACGTGCAGAGAGCTCACATGGTTATCGGGAACAAAAATAAAAATAAAAGTAGGCGTGCGCGCGTGTGCACGCGTGCTCTGCACGAATGAATATGAAAAAGAGAGTTGCGGCGCGGCGTACGCGAGTCGTTTCGTTATATTCGACGACGCGACGGATCAAAGTCGGAAGCCATCAGCCGCTTGGTAAAACGAACTCGCGAGTGGTGCGCACGTGGGCCGTATCCCAGACCCATATCCCTATATATGCCATTGTCTTTCGGCATCCTGCGGAATGAACACGAGAGAAAGAGAGCAAAAGAGAGGGGGAGAGAGAGAGAGGGGCTTGCTCTCTGTCAAATGCTTATGGCGGGCGTTCGACTTTTACGAACGGCAAAAGCGTTTTCCGGCTCTGTTCTTTTTTACGATTCATAAAAACTCCGCCAGCGACGAGTGCGTTCGGTTGGGCAACGTCTTTCTCCGCGCGATGCTCGGGGTCTTTTTCTTTTTCCTGCGCGTGGCGCGTAACGAGTTTCGAGATTTATATGGTATTGATAGCGTCTCAGATTTATATTTTACGGTTAGACACTGCGCGACGTGCATCGAAATTGGAATGCATTTTGTCTTTCGAAAGCCTCGGAGGATTGATAAAAAACAGACACTTGTATTTGGAGCGATAACTGGATCCTTTTTTGCTGCTTTTTTGCCTTTATGAAAGAAGAAATCTAATTTCATTGAGTGATTGTAAACTCACGTGGAAGTATTTATTATTTATGCAAATACGATTTTTACGTTGCAGTAATTGCATGCTTTCAAGCTTTTAAAGATGTTGATAACCAACTGTAATGAATCAAAATTGCTTTTGCTTTTACCGTGATTACGTTATTTCATAATAATGATTGAGAACCATTAATGAACAGAATGGATATTAAAATTTTTTGCAAACTCAGTAATAAAGATTTTTAATGTAAA
Organism: Gastracanthus pulcherrimus; assembly: GCA_949152435.1. Classification (NCBI taxonomy): domain Eukaryota; kingdom Metazoa; phylum Arthropoda; class Insecta; order Hymenoptera; family Pteromalidae; genus Gastracanthus; species Gastracanthus pulcherrimus. Next base: position 151,994,601 of record OX424574.1, on the reverse strand, counting down.
TCTCGTATTTTACATTGATGAAGTTTTTATTATATTTCTATGAAACTTCTTTTGTTATTATACCACATTTTTTATTATTTTGCAATTTCGTGTTCATATTATAGATATTTCTCTACTACAGGTTTGCACATTAAACCTAACTGGATTATTAGTTCAGTATCTTGATATTTTGAACGATCTTTCTCGCCTCATTTTTCCGCAAGAAATGCTACAAAATAATGAGGTAAAAAATTCCACTCATTCTTTTATTTTTAAATACCACTTGACTGAATAAGCCATTTGCTTGCTCAAAATAGAGATTGAATTTTCACTAAGAATGCACCCTCGAATATCTCCATCTTCCCACCACCCTTCGTGCATAAATCTTCCAACAAATCTTCGATTCATTATTTTCATTCATACGGATCATCATTTTCCAATCGCACAAATCTATATAATATACATCGCCAACGAGCCACACCGTAACGATTATCCGTGCTATATAAAGCTAAACGAAAGTTCCCGCGATAACAATCGCCCACGCACAGCGATACATAATTATACCGTGAAATTGGACGCTTTTCAATTTTCCCGGAGCGCAACAACTCTATCATTATACAGAAAGCGCGCCGGGGGTTGTGGAAAAGCACAGCAACAGCAGCAGCGTTTCATTCCATTCGCAGACCCTCGACGCAGCAGCGGCAGCGCCAAGCAACGCTACATATCAGGTAAAGCCGACACGAGCAAAGCGAACTCTTATCTAGCCGAGTATAACCCAGTACTATCGCGTATAAACAGTGCCGCGCCTGACTCCATATACAGGGTATATCTGTATGCACACACACAGCTTTCGATCCCCTCATTGGTAAAATCGGGGGGTGCCCAAAAACAATGTCCTCCATAAATTACGTCGAGAAACTGTAATAGTACAGCGTTTACGTAGGGGAGAGTCGCCAACGTTGGGACAGCGCGGGCGTTCACTTTGGTACACGTTCACTGGATTCGATACTTCTCGAGTATGGGCAGCGGTGGCATTTGGTTTTTTAGTTTCATTGTGAAAAAGCTTATTTACAACATTTCAGATTTATTGATAGTTGATGCAACAAATCAATACACTTCTTATATTAATTTAAAGTAGTCGTTGCTTGGCATTAACTTTTGAGACTCGCGCAATATAAAAAGATTAACTAATAAATATGTATCTATTATAGAAAGGCACTAATTTCTTTTAACCTTATCCAAAACTAATATAAAAATAATTTAGGTGATTAAAACTGAATTATGTGCTGCGTTTGATTTAATACAAATAATCTCTCACAGAGAGAGTGAAACTTCGAAATAATTTTTCAGATATCTCAAATTAAATCCAGCACCGGTATTGTGATCTTATAGGTTCCAGAACCTGAAACTTAAATTTTAGGTACCATAAAACTATCCCTAAAGTTTTAGCGGAATTCGTTTCACGAAGGTGAACACTTTCCTTGTCGGTATACATTTAATTGTGTACTTACAATAATTGCTAAATCTTAATCAAGCTTTGACATAGTGCAGTTTTTGAGTATAATATATATATATATATATTTTAGGTCTTCGTGATATTATGTACCTATATTGTAAAAGTAATTAATTCTAAAGTATTGAAATATCATACGTGGATTTACATAACTGTATCTTTACTAAAAGTTCAATGAGATCCATTCAAAATGTTACTTCCATTGTAAGTCATTTCTGTGACATTTTCATCATTTCAATGTCATGAGTGAATAAAGCAATAGAAACAAAATTAATTTATTGGTCATAACTTTGAGTCATGGAAAGCCGCTTTGAACGATATAAGTTAGTTTTTACAAAGATACGAAGATGGCAAAACATTTAGCTTCAACAAACCAAAAGTGTATAGGTAAGTATTAACCTCAAGTACCAACCATGTTTTATAGTTCCATAAGAGCACGCAGCTACTTTCTCGTTTATTCTAACTAAAATACGACAGTCTCGCGAAAATCACCCTTACACCCCACACACGCGAACTAAAGGCCTGCGAGCACCAGCGAAGAAAGGCTTCTCCAGTGTCGGCCGCCTCCCCCGCGCACACAGCGAATTTGTCGCAGATAACGAACAGATGACTACTCGGCCTGCACCCTTAGGCCCTTCCATCCTACATCCTACGTCCTTCGCGTATAATCGCATTACGTGCCTCTGTGTGCGCGCGTGTGTACCCGCACTTGTGTATCAGACGTAGGTCGACGGCAGCTATCTCTCACCCAGTATTTACTCGCAGGCCATTAGGCATAACGCCGCCACCGCCGCAGCAGCAGCGTGCAGCAGCTTTTCCCTCGGATCTCCAGGGTCGGCCGTCGCCGCTGCGAGAAACGCCGAGAATGTCACCGGGGGATTCTTGGATGCTGCCGCTGCTGCTGGGGAAAAGCGGAGAATCGATATATCGGAGGGATTTGGGATTTCGAACGAGGGGAGGCTGCCGCGGCTGATGCCGCTGTGCAGGAGAAGAACGCAATGGGAAACGTGTGAACTGATGGCTTCGCGAGGAGCCTGCGAGAGAGATTGATTTATATATTAGGACGGTGGAGCGGAGAGAGGGTGGCGGTGCGAGAAGGGGGGGGGGGGCGAGATGCATGGATACGACTACGGGGTTTCGTTATCTTGGTCTGGAATTGAGTTAACGAGTTTGATACATTAGACAAGACGGTCTGTGTTTGCGTGGCTAAATTCATTAGAGTATATACTGGTGTATACGCACGGTGATGTATTATACTTAATTATACCTAGTCGTGATACGTAGGAACAAAGAAGAGTTCTTTTTTGAGCGATATTTTGTAAACATGAAAATAGCTGAAATGTATGAAATATTTTATTTAAAAGTAAAATTGCGAATCAATATTTTTTGTATCATGTATTCATTTTTTAAGTAATTTTTAATGATATATAGGTTAAAATTATTTTCGACTTTTGCCAAGAACTATTTTTTAGAAGATCCAGACATGATTTGAAAAGATTCATGACAAAGGTTATAGAGGGTGGATTTTCTTCAAAAATAGAGATTTGAAATACAAATTTATATTTTAAATTAAAATCTGTTATAAATTGGTATTAATTATATTGAACTGTAAAAATAACATAAAAAAATTGACAAATAAAAGTTTGTCTAAATATTGACTAGTCTATAAAATTGTTCAAAATAACCAACAAATGCGTATCAAATTTTTCTCCATATTCTATTAAAGTTTATCTATAAATTTGATCAGTGCATTCTTGTGTGTAACTCAGAGGAAATTGAAAATATTTCCGGAATCCGTTATCGAATTTTGGTATCATGTACCTTCAAAATAGCATCAGTTTACAATTACTTTTGAAAACTATTAAATTGAATTATTATTAACAAATAAATGAAAGTACATATATTAATGTTAATAGATTAATTTGTTATTTAAGACAATGAAGATTTTTTATTATTTATATCTCATTTTCAACATATTACGTAATATACATATATGTGACTTAAAATTTATATCATAGACAGAGGTAATTTGCTCCATTATTAGAAGCGGCATTGTTGAAAAAATATTTGAAAGCACATTATATTATTACTCATACATCGACAATCTTTAGACATTACTAATACCTAACTATAAATTTTATTTCTTATTTGCTTCGCTGCTATAATCTTTTTACGAGTTACTACAATACAAAAATTAACAACTAAGCTACCTTTAAAAAGCAAAACTGTACTCTCAACTCTAAACCACATCATTACCGTATAATCAGCCAACTCCGCACAACAAACATTTCCCTAATGCTCCGTCCACGACTCTGCACCTAACGACCCAAACAAGAAAACCGTCCTCACCCTCTCGCACTCGGGATCATCCTAACGCGCTCCTGGCTATCCCCGGCGTACACCATCAATCTCCCTCGGCCCGTCCACACCCGGCAAGAAAAATGAACTCACACTTAAACGCGCGAACCTCGAGGTGCAAAAGTCAGATGCAGAGCACACCGCGCGCGTCCTCGGCTCCTGCTTTGACGATCGCAGCTCTCCAGGCCAGATGTCCTGTGCTGGGGGGCGGCGGTTCTGCGTGCGCAGGGGAGACCCGAGGTGAAATCGGGAACTCGACGAAAAGGGGAAGGCAGCGAGCACGGCTCGGGGGGGACTATACGCGGATTAAACTTCCACAAAAGTGTGCAGCGCCGCGCGCGTTATTATTCACGTATTAAAGGTGCGCGGTGCGATAGTTTATTATGACGAATGTCCCGTGACACCTCCATCTGTATATATAGCTTCTCTTCTATTCTCCTCTATTTCTCGTTCGTTCTCGCCTCTTTTTGCGGAGATTCGGATATCTGGGTTAGTTGGGATTATTTTCATGCGCAAGTCGAGTGTGAGACAATGTGCAGGGGTGGCGCGGCGAAGTTATAATGCGATCCCGTGATTTATGCACGCGCGTGCGTGCAGGGGAAACGCGACGGCGAGAGCGAGAGCTATGTAAAATATATGGTCTAGGGGAATCGGGGAGGGAAATTAAATTCTGTGTCTTTAACCTGGCCACTGGCTGAGAGCCGGACGGATTTCATGTATGCGCGAGTACGCGGGGGGCTGCTCGGAAGGGGGCGAATTTATCATTTGGTCGTCTGTTTCGTATAATTGAAAGCAATTAACGAGCGATGCTTGGGGGTATTTAAACGCGAGGCAACAAAGGTGCTGTCGAATTGTCGCGGAGTGATTATAGTGGGTGGTAAGATTAATTGGTTTAATAACATTTTACTTTGTAATCATTCGTGTAAATTATAAGAACGCGTAGATTAATGGAATAGCTTCGTCATATTCAAAACAGATTATATACTGGATATAAGAAAATTGCGTTGTAGTAGTATTGTAAATGTATTTAATATAGGAATTAAATTCTGATCGGTTTCTAAACAACTATCAATATTAAATTATTTAGCAATCTTTGATAGCTATCAAAAAATTTTTTGTTACAAAGTTGTGTGGCTATCAATGACGAATATGCTGAACTTTGATTTTTTCAAATCGGTTAACTAAAAAAGAAGTTATTGCAAATTTAGCGCAATAAAGTCCAGTTTTCGTTCTCCGCGCTCACTTTTTTGCCGGTAGCTACGGTTCTAATCGAAATGTTTTAACTTTTAACGTCTTATTTTAAAGTAATAATAATAATTTATAACACTAGTCCATAATTATTATATAAAGATTAGATTTGACAATTGTTTAAACGCCGAGAGCTAAAAATTATAGTCACAAATGTCGATTTAATTTAGTTATAAGTTTTTTCTCACCCTCTAGATTGTTATTTTCGAAATTTCGATAGTGAAAAAGTGTTTGTTTTTCACTCACAAATATACTCGAATTTGGTTTTTGAAAATCGATTAATTAGAAAAAAAAAGTCATTGCAAATTTAGTGCAAAAAAGTCCCGTTTTCGATCTCCGCGCTCACTATTTTGCCTATAGCTTCAGCTCGAGGTTCGAAATTTTTAGATAGCTATCAAAGATCGCTAAATATAGCGATCTAAACAATTAAATTGTTTATAACAAATTATTGACCACTCTGACGACAATGAACCATCAACAATCGGATTCAGGAGGGGAAAATACATCTAAAAAGCTTTGGTGCATCTATCTACATCAAAGAAGCCACGGAAACAGTACTCCACGGAAACTTAGCTGGCCCCTAGACTAAAGCTCATTGTATATTAGGTAGATATAGAAGTGGAAGAAAAGGAGTGGGAAATAATTAAACAAATTGTTTAATTGAACAAAATTGTGAGTTATTTTCGAACTCGAGTAATTAACCGTGTAATCGTCTCTAGGCGTTACTATAGACCCCCCCCCCCCCCGTCCAGCCTGCAAAGATGATATTTTTTATATAAAAAAAATACTAGTCGCCAGATGTTTATTTGCCCAATTCAACTACATTGGTATTTTTATTTGCCCAAGCTTAGATTTTTCAGGAAAAATCGAAATAAAAAATATTTTTTTCACAATTTTAAATGTCTATATCTTTTGAATAAGAAGGTATTATCAATTTTACCAAACGGGAAAAATTGCCCCCGAGCTAATTTAATTTGCCCAGGTGTCAAATGTTATAAATATTTAATAATTATTATGTAAAAAATAAAAAACCGTAATGGGATTAGTATCCGGTACTTCTACATAATGCGCATGCGCGGTACATAATGCGCATGCGCGGTACCGTGCGGTCCGATCGTTCCATACTGTTCAGCGGTACATACTAATTTTTAATTAGAATCAGAAGTTCAAATACCTCGTCCAGCAAAGGTTAAAATGTTGACGAATCTAAGCTTCTAAAAGTCGGACTGTTCTGGACAACTTATTTTTGGGATATCGCGAGTTATTTCCTGTTGCAAGATTCATGACACATTTACAATTGCTTGACTCGTTGTGCGTGCTTTCTCTGGTCTTCATTGCTTAGGGGCTTTATAAAAATGTTGAAACCTCCACAGGTTAACTTTGTAAAAGAGTTAATCCAGCTTCAATAGGTCATTTTTTAGAAAAATTCAACATTTATATTGGCTCCATTTTTCGGTCACCCACTCTAAACCAAAAACTGAAATTTTCATCGATTGAACCGGTGCATATCAGTAAGTCCGGATCCAACACGAGTACTATTTATTTTACAATACCTCTGTAAAAAACAAGCATAAATCAGAGTAAGCTCCAAAATTGAAAGATTTCATGAAAAAGATCAATCATTGATACTCAGTAAGCATGTACCTGGAAAACAGAGGGATCAAGATTTCGTATTTAACAGGTTGCATCTGTGAGATCAAAGAACAAATTAACCAATCCAGAAATAAATTGTAGTGCTTTACGGCCTTTGCCAAAGATGTCATCCACAACAGAAAGATTGTCAATTGCTTTCATAAGAACGCACTGCTCTGAAATCTACACTGTAATAATGTTGTGTTGACTCTGCTCCAAAATACATTTTTAAATAGTGATGAAAAAAATTTGTTTCAACAAATTTGCCATATTGAAGCTTGAACCAACCTTGATTTCAAGTTTGATTTTTTTGCGCATTATGTAGAAGTACCGGATACTAATCCCATTACGGTTTTTTATTTTTTACATAATAATTATTAAATATTTATAACATTTGACACCTGGGCAAATTAAATTAGCTCGGGGGCAATTTTTTCCCGTTTGGTAAAATTGATAATACCTTCTTATTCAAAAGATATAGACATTTAAAATTGTGAAAAAAATATTTTTTATTTTGATTTTTCCTGAAAAATCTAAGCTTGGACAAATAAAAATACCAATGTAGTTGAATTGGGCAAATAAAGATCTGGCGACTAGTATTTTTTTTATATAAAAAATATCATCTTTGCAGGCTGGACGGGGGGGGGGGTTTACTATAGGTACCGTCACGGACCCAGTTCCTGATCAGTACCCAGTTCCTGATCATTTGGTTACATTTATTACTATTTTGACTTTAATGTATACAAAATTTGTTTTAAAAGAATAATTAGTAATAGTAAACTATTTCGTAGTCATATAAAAGAACTTTAAAAGTTACTAGTAAAATACATTTTTAAGATAAAAAATGTTAAAGTTGGACGTTATTGGCAACGTCATGATTGACACCATCTTACTGCAGTTGACTACAAGTGAGCATGCAAAGATATTTACATCATTTCTTTAAAATTTTGTAATAGATTGTAGAAAAACTTATGTAATTAAGTTATTCAACAGTTTAGTCGTATAAATCACTTAAAACATTCATATAAAATATTATTGATATTTGTAAATACGTGTGATTAGAAATAGGGTCCAAATTCTTATCGTTTACCCAATTCCTGATCAGTACTAATAACATGTTTTATGTGTGTTTAAAAATCTTAAAATACACAAATATTTGTAATAACAATTCTATAAGTAGTTTTAATCCATGCGTAAATAATTTATCCTGCAAAAGTCGCAGAAAACGTGACAATAAATCACAACACTATGTGCATTTTATAGGTTATAATATATTGCTCGCACGTGAGCCTATATCGTGCAGTAGACAGAGTACGAATAACCGAACACTTTTACCTCGCCTAAGTTTCACATTTATAATCACACAACCAAAAAATGTTATATTTTAGTATATCTACTGTATTAGTATTGCTTAATAAGTTTTTGTTTATCATATAAAATACTTATGCGTCAATAATATTTGTGATCAGGAATTGGGTCTTGACATGATCAGAAACTACTCCCATACAAACCTCAAGTGATCAGGAATTGCTCCCACAGCTTTTTTTCTTTGCGTCTTTATATTTAACTTAATTTTGATTATTTATGTATTTTTTCAATTTTATATTAAAGATTAACAGTTACATTTGTTATTAGAAAATTAATTTTCCATGAATACCTCATCTTTACGCTTTGACATAACAAATAACGTGACGACGTGCCTTAACTGATCAGGAACTGGGTCCTTGACGGTATGTTTCTCAAGTGAAACACGAAAGGGGAGGAACAGGTCGAGTGACTTCCTGGTCGGCCCTATATGCGCCCCGCTGCGCTACTCCTACTGCGGGAGAGGCGACGTCACCTAGCGGCGGCGGGCGAACTACGTTGCCGGGGACTCCGCGCAACGGCGCGAATATTAAAATACAGCTAAAATTAAAAGAGCCTAAAATTGGGCGTATAACATAATAACCTGTATATTATTAAAGTAACTTTACCCTGAATAAATTATGCCTTTAAATATCTATTTTTACACTATGTGTAGAAAGATCTTGGGAGTGCACTTGAGTTTAACTCAATTTATTATTTCTGGTAATTTGGCAATTTCAAAGGGCTCAGGACCTTAAATATTTATTGTTGTATGTTTAATCATATTATGGTAAAATAAATCAAACCGATATTTATATTCGAATAGTAAAATTAATTATTTAGTTAACTAGCTAAGTAATTGAAAACGTAAATTTCTGTCTAAAATAATCTATGCTTCCATAATTTTATCAGAATAATATTTTTGTTATTTTAAAGCATGCGGATTAAAAAAGATAGTAAGAAATTTGAAAATAGCATATTTAAAAAGGATTATAACAATGCATTTAACGAAACTGAATTCACAAAAATACGCAATATACAATACGAACGACCACAGAAAGAATAAAACAAATCCCAGCCAAGTCAATAAACAAACGCGACGCATTACTCGATAAAATCACAAATGGGCCATAAACCCGGGTCAGATCAGCCGACGCGACGGTCGGTCGGGGAAAAAGTGAGAGCGCGCCCGATACGAGGGGGGGGGGGGGGGTGGGAGAAAATTTCGTCCCCGTCGTGAAAACTATACATATATATATATACCTATACGCGTGCTGCAGTCTCTTTGTGCGTGTGCTCGTGCCCATGCTCGCTACGGGGGTTAATTCGTTCGGCACACACGCACACACAGTCAGGCGCACGCGGACTCCGAATAATGGGTACATGGAACTCTCTTCTCTCTCACTCACCGATTTTCTTTCGAGCGATCGGAGCACAATGAACTCGGTTTATCGCGACTGCACTCGTATATACCGAACGGCTCTCTCTCTCTTTCTCGCTCACTCGGCTCGCAGTCGTCATAGAAAATATATACGTACATAGCCTGATCAAAGGCGCGAGAGAGCGCAAACGCTGCGGAGACAAAAAGGTGGGAGTTATAAAAAACACCGCAGTTAATACCTTATACGCTGCGCGTGCAGGCAGCAGCGAGTTAGAAGAGAGTGGAGGACAAAAAAGCGATGGAGACATATATGTACGTACGTGTAAGCGTGAACGCGAGGGGGGGTAGGTATAACGCACATACGAGATGTAGTGCGAGACCGAACAAAGACTAATTAAAACAAAAGGCACTTGGGCGCAGGTATACGGGCGGAGAGTTTGGGGCTGCAGACAACTGTACACACACACACATACGTACAAAGGATACGTATGTATTGTACGTATGACTGCGGTGAGTGAGTGCGCGAGCGCACCGCGCGCGTTGCAATATGTTACGCGCGAGACCCGCGCCTTTACGCCTGTGCACAGGGGCGCTGTGCCGCATTAACCCCGAGCAGCTCTCCGTTGTGCTATATACTCTTCTTTGACGACCTTGCCACGGCTCCGGGTGAAGCCTGTTGGGCTTTTGAGAGCTGATAAATTTGTGTTGAATTGCCTCGTGTGTTGCAGCCGAGCTGCGGATGTGTTTATACTCGAGGGTAAATGAATTGCGCGCGGTATATATGAATTGTTGAAATATGTTATTTAATGAGGATGAATGGCGTATTCTGCCAGTTGTGAAATATAAATGTAGAGAGAGGGTTCTATTTCATGCTGATTGGGGTAGTTCGGTACGAAAGTAATGTAACGATCATTGTTATGACAAATTTGAATACTTGTTCTTTTCATCTGTTATATGAAATGAAAGGGTTCCATACTGCAGTTCTTGATATCGGCTTATTAACTCCAAATACTGAAATAAATGTCCTGAAAAAGTAGACCAAATATCTATTTCGTATATATCAACAATTTTTTAATTATTATTATTGTAAAGTTCGACTAAAAACTACACATGGCATAAGTAGTATCGTAATTAACATATTTGTTTGATAAATTGCTAGTTTGTAAGTAAAAATTGCTCAATATATATTAAAATTTTTAATAAATATGCTAATTTTTACTATGAATATGGTTACTTTTTTATAGACAAGCGAATATATATTAGTACAAAGAGAAATATAATCTATTTTATATATAAACTAGCAGTGCAGTACCACACTGAGATTTAGATTGTAATCAATAAACCAATAATTCAAGGTGACCCAGTAACTTAAATATAAATAACACTGTATTTACAACCCCGAAACTTCGATTAAACGAAATTTAAATCGAGAAACATCGAGTACCTTATTCATTGTGTACTAACGAGAGATAGCCAATATGCATCAAATCCAGGAAAAGGTCCGGACTCGGGTTAAGATCCTCTTGAGTACCTTGAAATTGGTCCTCGACAGACAGTGTCTATGAAACCGTTGAATTTTCATCAAAAGCTGCATCAAAGAGCAACGGCGAGGCGAATTCAGTGAATGACAGTCGAACCCAATGTAAGCTGATAGCAGGAAACAACACTTAACGGATGCAAATTTCACTTGACCTGAACGATTTTTAAGCCTTTAAAGAGCATTGCAAACGCGAAATTGAACATGTTCCACTTTACCGAAAGCAATTTTCATTTGCAATTTGCTACTTCAATTACTGTTGGAATAAAGTTAACTAGTTTTATATTCGAATCCATTATTTCAAACTAAAAATACCAACAAATTTAGGTTTATTTAAAGTAGATATCAGTGACTTTCGGGTACAACAATATATTATCTATTTTCTAAAAATTGCGTTTACATGAAAATTGATATATTATTATTTAGGTCTCTATTTTACAAAAATAATAGGATTGATTACCTAACTATGTTATAAAGCTATAATTCAAAATAGTACAGAATGTATATAGAGACTAATTGTTAAAAAGCTGTGTCTATAAAAATTATTTAAGTCTATTTTAATTTTCCATTCAACTTCGAATTATCGAGAGCTGATATGATAAAATACATATTTTTTATAAAAAAGTTATTTATATTTATATGATTAGTAATTATTAGGTGCTATTTTTAATACCCAATTATTTTAATACACGTACTTTCATTATTCCAAGTAGAAATATATTTTCCCTTTTTGCATTTTGCTACTTAAAATGTTCTTAGTTCTATACTGTGGTTATAAATATACTTATAGTTTGATACACTATCTATAATGTACATATCTACAAATTCTTTTGTTCTCATTTACATTTCGATTTAACACATTAGGTGATTAAACTCTAAAGCCTCCAGATCTCAAAACCACAAAAATTGGACTCAAGTCGTTATTCCGGAAGCCGGAATAATATAATATCACTATTAACCTAAATAAACAATAATAAAATGATCGTTATCTAACGACATCCAAGTCAGCTTGCAATGTTTAATGAGCAAACGTGTATTTCTACTTCTAGATCAGAATAAAATATCCGAGAGATATAAATAACCCTCAGTCGCTACGTTTCCGGTTACAATCTCCTCCAAAAGCAACCATAGACAAACAGCAATCTTTTTATACGCATTTATACATCGCGCCATCAACCTCTCCCCCAAAACAGCTCGTAAATCCAGTCTTCCCTGGCGCCCGGGAACTCTCGGCCGGCTCACTAATTCACTCCAAGACACCCACCAATACACATCCAGCGATAGCGACTTGGCGGCCATTCAATCGGAATCAAAGCAAGATTCACTTCCCTCGCCTGGCAGGAAGAGCCGCGAGCCGGCTACACCAGCTCTTTCCCCCCCTCGGGGACCACTCGATGAATAACAAAATTGCGGCTATATACGCGCGGGCTCCTTAATCCCCGAATGCACTAATCGGACGCGGTGCCGCGGGCCACAATGTCCGGCTGTATTATAGGCCGGGGGACCAGGACGCGAGCTGGGCTAAACCGCAAGCTTCCGGCCTCTACGTACACCATAGCTACCGCTGCTCGCACAGTGCGCGGTCACTTTCCGAGGCTTAAACGCCTGTTCTCGGGCGCGAGAGCTCGAGTATCAGTTAACTCCTGGGAGGATTGGCGAGGGAAGAAGGTGTACATAGACGGCGGCCAGGTCCGTGGCTATATACCGTGATGGCTGAACTTTTAAGTGGCACGTCGACGGTCAGCTCGCGTCAATCCGCCGCGCGCTGCTGGGACGACTGCGCTGCTCCTGGGCCAAGACGCGTCCCGTCCAATTTGCCAAGTTCCGCGACTTTTGAGAGGGTAGACTGATCGAGGCTTGTATTATGGGCGCTCGGGGGACGGAGCTGATGGCTGCTGCTGGACGCTGGATATATAGACTGTACTTGGGGGGAAACTGCGGAACTGGCGCGCGACTTGGAAGATAAGATCGGAGATAAGAGCGGAAAGTCTTTTAGGGGGGTTGTTGTTGGTTTAGGAGATGAAGATAACGCTATTTTAATTTTGTATTCTGACTAGCGGTGAGTGATAGGAGAAGATTGTACATGCGTTCATTAGTAATACAATTTAATATAGGGTAATTTGTCTAACCATTGCTGATTAGTTAATTATTTAATATTCCGAAATGAAAAGAATACAAGTTTCTCATATATTGACATAAATATGTATACTTTATTTAATTCTAACTTTTTAATTTTACGATTTTGCATATATTGCGAATTTTATGGTCTACTATGCGCGTGTCTGCTGTTTTACTATTTTCTAAGTGTATGCAGTAGTATAATGTCTATTACATGACTATTATCATCTTAAACAGTATATGCAAATGATAACAATTAGAGTTTGAGTTTTTAATGCTTGTTCTTAGGATGACATTAATCGACCTTAAGGTGGTAATAAGAGAAACATCTACCCTCGCATCTACCTTATACTGTTTGAGCTTCTCCTTTAGACTCCATTGCAGTAGAATTGTACTCAGAAACATTTATAGAGTATGATTACGTTTACGACCAGAGTTGTTAACTTGTAAAATGAGTTTGGTCTTCTTTAACAGTTTATACCGAACTATTTCATAGAAATTGTAAAAATATTTTCAAGTTCATCGCTTGTATAAATTATACATTACGTTTTTAAAATATTCTTATTGTTGTATAGATAATGAAAGTAAAGTATAGAAAAAATGTACTATTTTACACCAATAAAGTGCTTAAAAACATTTTCCTAACTTTTATGCAGCTTAGTAAGGCACTTTACTATAAAAGTTCGTGTATTTTTACAAAGACCACCAGTGTATTCTTCATGCAATACTGTACCAGATCGCAGACTGCGATCCCCCGTTGTACACGAAACTTGTTCATTTGCGCGAATACGGCGAAATCGCGATAATGCATCGCGTTGAAGTTAAACGAGTTTGCCCAGTAATAACGTCTCGGTAATATTTGTCCGACAAATATGTGACTTTGGCCAAAGTTTTCTCACGCTATTTTAGCTCGAGCGAGACAAACTCTCTCCGTGCCCTCTATTATCCGGCTTTTCTCCCCCGCTAGTATTAAGTCAACAATGTAATTTTGGAAAAATCGCGCGCGCGCGCCCGCACAGTCTTCTCGTTGGCAAACAAGTTTTCCTATTCATTTCCCTCGCACATTTGTCAATCAGCTTCGTAACCAGAGCTCTGCTGTAAGCTTATGGGGAAGAGTAGCTGGTGTGTGCAGATCCACTCGTTATGCTTTTATTCAAATTTGTTATTTCCCACATATGAATTAGTATGCTTCTTTATTCAATCTAAATTTGTTTATTATTGCGAGAAAAATATTTATTAAATTTAAACAGATATGTAGTGAGAAATTGATACAATTATTCTTTTGTTATAATTGCTATTTTATTTGTGCATGGGCGAAAGTAAGAATAACTTAGTAATATTAACTCAATTTGTTGCATCTCGTTCGATTATCAATCTTTGCAGTCGTAAATACTATAAAGTTAAGTATATTCAATTGTTCACTTTATGTCAAGCCTCAAATTTTTAAGTTACATTGAAAGTGCATTTCTTAATAATTAATCACTGAATACACTTCAATTATGGAAGCTCGAGATATAAAACGAGAATGCTTAAGTGAAATAATCAAAGGAATCATGTATAATATAATATAATGTAATGTAATATTATGAAAGTTTAATTTACTAAACGAAAATAGCCAATGTACCTAATATACAATACTTTTCTCAGTGTAGTCGTGTCGTAATAAGTTTAACTATTAATTTTATTTATCATGAAAAACTTAAATAGTTTTCACATTAAGGGGGTTCAGAGGTATCGGTGGATGCGGTGAGGAAGGAAGGTCTCCCCTCTTTCCCCGCGCACCACCTTGGACAGCCTACAAGCTTGATTATCTTTTACGTTCTCATAAATTAAATGCTGTGACACACGCTCAAATTTTGCACACAGCTTCGTAATGAGTTACTTGATAACGTTCATAGTTTTTAGTTCATTCTCTGTTTTTTACACGCATCGCACCCTACGTCAATCTATTTTAATAACCGAGTTCCATAAGGGCCCATGTATAACGAGCAAACTTCTAAGTCGAGTATCTTAAATATAACATCGGTAATAGATATTGAAAAAAATTTAGGGAACTTGTTGATTCTCTAAACAATGATATGTGTGAGTTTCATTACGTTCTCTGATCTTTTGTAAAACCCCCGAACCTCCTTAAGGTGATGCTAAATCCACCTGTCATTGACCTTTACGAGGAATCACTATTTTCATTTAATTTTCAATTTCGAGTAAATATCTCTCTGTAATGCTATTGTCCAAATCAAAAACTTCTACCTTCCAGAGAGATATTTACCCAAAATTGAGAATTAAATGAAAGAAGTATTATATTAAGGTTAACACTTATTTAAGAGTGTGACATTAAGAAAACAAATTATTATCTGTTCTAATATATTATATTTATTTATTATAAATTAATTTAAAATTAGTAGAATTTGTTGCAATAAAACGAAACTTACGACAATGAAAAAGCGCAGCGAAAAGAGCAAGCCATTACCTTTATTTTCATTATTCAAAACAAAGTTTTCAGTATTCAAATAAATCAGCCTGCAATAAAAAGCCGAGCGAAGTAAAACTCAGACTCCGTAAAATAGATTTCCCCCCTAGCTGTCATCACGTCCCTTAAACGTCGCTCGCGCACGAATCGATAATTAGAAAATGCCTCCCTAAACTCGCTTCCCCTGGTCTCTCCGTTCTCCGAAGTTTGCAAGTCATACAAGCCAAGCGAGCGAGAGCGAGACTTCTAAAGTCCCAAAGCGGCGCGTGCACGTTGCGCCCTGCTGCCACGGTGGCGTGGAAGGAAGAGGTAATAAAGAGCGGGGATATTATCCCGGGGGAAATGTCATGTCGCCGCGCGCTCGCTCGCTGATGTCCCGATGCCGCCGCCGCCGCGTTGCACGCAAGCAGCGACGTATAAGAGACTTTGCGTCGTCGGTTGATTTTTGCGCGCGCCCAGACAATGGAGTACGAGGTGGATAGGGGGGGGGGGGGGGCGGGGGCACAAGTGACCGGCTTTTCGACTCGCGAACTGCGCGCGCGAGGCGAAACTTCCCGAATTGCTTCCATTTGTTTCTCCGGGCGAGCGGAGAAGAGGCAGCTTCTTCGGCTGCATGGCTGTGTTTGTCACGGGGATCGATAAACCCTTAGAGAAGTTATGTTTTCCAAGAGTTGGGAAGTACAAACTTTGCGCTTATTCGCCTTGCCGCATTCTTTGGGTGCGTGGCAGGGGGTGGGGGCGGATTCGAGAGTCGAGTCGAGCAATGAGATCTCTGCTCAAGAATGTGCTCGCTGCTGCCGGTTTATAGAGTCCTGTTCGAGGAAATGTTGAGCGAGGTGGACATGGGTAGCTTTTTCTTTCGATGTCAATACAGAGTACTAGTTGTATTTTTGTTAATCGATGCTCGAAAACATGTAACAGAAATTGCCCAATAAGAGCAAACTTTAAACTTCTCTCTAAACTGATACCTATCATTTTTTGAAGGCTTTTTTGTTTTATTCGGCATTATCCGGGGCTTTTAAAGAAACTCATCTTTTTATAAATCAAAAAATTAATCCTACAAAATTTTAATAAAAGTAAGCAATAGTTTATTTTTGTATTCTGTATTTTATTGCTATATTCTAAAAAACTACTAAAAGAAAATTAAACTGACACAGTTTTAGGAGTCTTTTTTATCTCCTAACATATCGAAAAAAACTTTTATTGTGCCCTTAGTGAAATATTAGAATTAATTTATTAAATACGAAGAATATGCTTCTTTTCAGAAAGTCATGGAATAACCTTTAGAAAATGACAAATATTAGAGTTAAACGAATAATTAAAATATTTCTCATAAATGTTTTGATTTACTTTCTAAATTACTGTAATACATTGAGAAAATAATATGATAACTGACGCGATACATATATCTAATAAATGAAGACATGGAAATACGCAAAATTATTAAATTATAATTAAATGCATGATAGGTACCTATATATTTATGTCAATGAGAAACAAATTTGATACGGTTCTATTATGGTATTATTCTGATATGGTTTGTTCTGTGTCCTCCAATTCGAAATTTAAAATAATATAATTATACAGATACTAGATTGAGGAGAAATAAATGGCATGCCTATTAATTATTACCAATTAGTAGTATAACAAATATATCAATTTAATTATTGATTAATTATTGATAAATATATTATTGTTCAGAAATGAAGTTTGCACGAATTAATGTGTATGAAACAATAACTATAAAACAAACAATGGCATAAAATAATAATTCGACAAAACGTAACAACCTGTTGACGTGATAATTGAATACTCACGAATGTAATGCGTTTTTAAACAGCCCGTAAAGTGAGAAAGGATTCTGCGCGGACCAAACGGAAGCTGATTGTGTAGAATTTACTAATTGTAATGCTGTTTACGACAGCGTGAATTATGTGCAGCAGGTGCGCAACGGTAGAACACCTGGTCAGAAATGTGCAGCAGACAAGAAGGTACTTGTTAAGAAAAATGGGAGGCTTGTACGCTTATAATACAGTTATAAAATAAAATAATGATGAATTATTGGCGATTATTTACTTTATAAGAACGCAAGTATAAAAGTAATGCAAACAATTATTATTTTGATCGAGTACTCTTTCTAACTGTAAAGCAGATATGAGCGATGTCCAGAAAAGCAAAGTAATTGAAACATTGCGATTGTATACAATAAAGATAATATTTTTACATACGGTTTAAAACCATTTCATATAATCAGCACTCTTAAAACAATTCGCATGTCCAAGGAAAAGTGGTACACTTATCGGCAAGTGCCAAAAGCGCTGAAATGTATAATAACACAAAGCAGCTGTAACCTTAAAGTACCAGAGAAAAAAATTCATGAGTATATATTTATAAAATAGAGAAAATAATGTCAGAAATGAAGAAAAAGTGATTAATTTGAATAGAAGTGTTCAATAATAGAATATAAATATATTCGCATAATTTGTGAAAAGCATGTTTATACGGATCATGTGACTGTATTGTACCTTTCAACCCAACGACAGTGCCCTCCAGCGGGACTTGGACATGCGAATATTCACGGCAAATATACCCAAAATGTCAGAAGCGTGGGAATTCTTATTGTAAATTATAATGAGTTTGAGATATAACTACCTTTGTGTACGATTCAAGTAATTTGGAAATTATGCTCTTCAACAAATACATAAATGTGAACATTTTGTATCCAATCAGAATTATTAAATATTTAATTTAATCTCTCAAAAATTAGTTAAAATGTGCCCCATGCACGAATGGTCAGCTCAATGACATAAAATATCCATGCATATATATTCATACATCTGTTTCTTGTACATGAACATGACGTATTATAATACGTTTATACATGTACCGAACTTATCATGCGTATTATATATATATATATATATATATATATATATATATATATATATATATATATATATATATATATATATAGAGAGAGAGAGAGAGAGAGAGAGAGAGAGAGAGAGAGAGAGAGAGAGAGCAAAAATGCTTCACAAGTTCAAGAAATCGATGGGGTTCAGATCACAGAATAAAATAGGTCAATTATTTGTCGTCAAAATATTTATTTATGACTCGAATGGTCAATCATAAGTGCAAATGTTGTCCTGACTTTTCACCACCACGTGCTTACAAGCATTCATGTACATCACGCACACATATACTGAAATACGGAAGGTTCCGTGCAGTCAAATGGCGTCGTCAATAAAAAGCGCCTAGCTTCACTGAAGACAGCCGTCAAATTTTCCAAAATCATAATGCTTGTAGAACATAAGAATAGAAAAGATTACGCACTACTGACGCAAATATCTTCTGGTTGTTTGGTGTCGAAAATGGACGACTCACAGTAGCCGCGTGTAGTTGATGTAAATGCTCGACTGAGTCGCCTTGACAATTGTGCCTCATAGAACGGATGACTTCCACCACGCACCAACGGCTAGAATATTGTCGCGATTCAATTAGCATTTGCTCACAAATTAAAATAATTATTGGATACAAAAATGTTGTTGGCTTAAAACATGCTTTGAACCTTCTAGAATATCGTAGAAAAAGTCCCATCCCGAAAAAAAATGATTCTTTAAATGATTACCTCATTTTTTTACGTCCGAAATTGATTTTTAAACTTTAAGTTGATTTTTCTCGAAACGAGTTTTTCTCAACGGGCACGCAGCATAATTTGAACAGTTTTCATCCCATCCATTTGAAATTGTAACCATATCTTAATTATTATATTTCGAAGTGAATCAAGTAGGGGATTTTTAATAAAATGATTTAAACAATTTTTATAAACAAAAACGTGCCTTTTTTCATGAAAATTTTTCATTTATTTTCAATTCACTGCCAAATTTGCAAAAATCAATATTTTCAAAATCCCCCACGTGATTCACTAGCTATTAACATCAAGAATAAGTGGATTTTTTTTTGTTCCATGTTGAAATGTGCGATTGGTACACTGCGTGCTGCGGAGCGCTTCCGATGCAAGAGGCCTCAAGAGATCGGCTATAAATCAGCCATTTTGTACTTTTTTTACTCATTTTTTTTTTAAATATAATATTAGACTAATAATATATCCAAATATAATTTATTTATAACCATTCTTTCCATTCAAAAAAAATACCCAAAAAAACGCGTCTTTTAACTATTACAGTGGTGTTACCCCTTAAGTTGGTAAAAAGATGAAGAAAATCTGTTTTAGTACATTGAAAATGATAATAATAGGAGAATTACTCTGTAGAATTTTTTTAAAAAAGCAGTTTTTTGGTCATTGTCGAAAGTTTGAAATACTCTGGTAGGCCGTAGGGGGAATTTTGACTTTATTTGTGCTTCTTTTGGTACCTACTTTCATATAAAAAATCGGTGGCTCATATGGCCGACCCCCACGTCCATTTTTTAAAACAGTACAGGTACCCATATATAATATATGTTAATATCATATATGTTTATGTATAATTATATTATATATATGGTTATATATACTTATATATAATAATATATCACTATATATAATTATATTTATGCCCATCTGAACGAAAATGGCCACTTTTTTCCCTGAAAATCGAGACCAAAATTACACTTTTTGCCCGCAAAAATGATTAGCGGGAAAAAGATGACTTTTTTACTTCACTAGAAACTACTTCAAATTCCTTTATTTTTTCAAGTTCTACCAATAATCCTGATTTTCGATTGTCTTTTAACAATGTCGTCTTTTAACAGTTTATTAGTCCCGCTTTTCAAGTTAAAATGTGGCCACAGTTGAGATGGGCATAAAGTACTATATGTAACTCGAGAAAATAGTCGATTATTTCCTCGGGTGATACTGTCCTCGCTTCGCTTCGCTCGGTCAGGCAGTAAACTCGCCCGCGGGAACAATATTCGACTTTTTCCCCTTGTTACATAATGTACTATTATTTTTATTTTTTTCTTACCTGTATACCTATCTCGAGTTTTTATATACCCCCACGACCTGTGTATGGAGGTACTTGATCCTAACAAACCC
Source organism: Gastracanthus pulcherrimus (assembly GCA_949152435.1). NCBI lineage: Eukaryota > Metazoa > Arthropoda > Insecta > Hymenoptera > Pteromalidae > Gastracanthus > Gastracanthus pulcherrimus. The sequence continues at coordinate 151,973,986 of OX424574.1, read as the reverse complement.
ATCCTAATTTCCCACACCGTTCCCGTATTCGCCCAAGTTACCGCCATTGGCAGGCTTATACCTATGTCGGTAACCAGTGACGGAGAATAATCCGTAGGAAAAACCTCCGGCAGGACGCGGTGCGGTTAGGAAATCAATATGCTAGTCAAGTATCATTATTTACCTACCAGAAAAAAACACTATTGTTGATACCCTTAGTTGTGCGAGCGGTCACCCATCCAAGTATAACTGCACCGCAACGCTGCTGAACTTTTGTGAGCGATCCACCACGCAACCACTGACCCCACCAATGGTGCCGGTTATATAATTATATGTAACTATATTTAATTATACATAACATTATATGGTTTATTTTTACCCGTGTTGTGGTGACATGGAGCTGGAAAAACCAAAAGTTTTGTGAAAATCGCCCAAATAACTTACAGTCACATTTAAAATGTACATTTATTTACCAACGGAATGCATAATTGTCTGATTTAAAATTTATAAATTTTGTACATTTTATACTTCGTACTTTTGACCTACTCTTTTAAATAAATTTATTCAAATGAAAATTGTTTATTTATATTCAAGTAAACATGTAAATTTGAATAAAATCACATATACCATCAATTTTCTTTTACGAATAGAAGCATAAAAAATTATGATGTAATGGTATATTTTAAAAAATAAATAAAGCAACCCGATGCACTCTCGAGTACGATCGGTGCGCACAAAATTGTTTGTCGAACGCGTAAGGTTTCGGGCCACGGTATCACTTTCAGGCCGGGTGGCTCTACCTAACAATCATCCCCCTATTCATCTAAATATACACTCGACCCTACGTGTCCGAGGGCTCCATCAAATACGTTGACATAGATTTACTTATCCGAACAACATGCTGCTGCGATCGCCGATGGCCATCCGGGTTATGCAATGTCTCTTCATTCGACACCGCACTATGCGTAAAAAATTGCGTTGCGTAATAGACGAAATAGCTTCATGCTATCGTGATAACAGAAATTCGTTTCTTTGATTGACTTTATGAATTCTTTCGTTCTCTCAATATTTAAATAAATTAGGTTTATTATTTTTACGAAATTTATAACTGTTTTATAAATTATCAATTAATTAAATTGTTGTTAATTACAAGTATTATATTGTATTATAATAACAGATTATTTTTTTTGAGCTAATTTAATACATAGCTTACTTCGTTAATACAATGAGTATCCAAATTAGATATGGAATTGATTTATAAAATTAATTAATTAATCATTTAATTATAGATTTTGTTATTTTAATTAAATGTACTATACTGTATTCTAGTAAGGTTTGAAATAAAATAAAACTTGAAGTATATTACAGTCTTCAATTCTTATAACTATTGATTCATTTTTCTTTTTTAATCTATCAACATTTTTTAAAATAGTAGCAGCTATAAAAAGGACAACAGTTATCCAATTATTTCGCAGCTTGAACGAATTAACGAGCAAAACATAACAAGAAAAATTTACTGTTTATATAAATGAGTTTTCGTACCTGCGTGATTTAAAGCGATGGATTGCGGTTCAGATGAAAAATGTTATAAATTAATTCTAATTACGAACATCTGTTAGTCTGCGGAAAGTCAAACGCTAGTTTCTCTTCAGCTGTGGAGTAAAAAAAGTAAAGCGAGAGGGACGTTGTCGAAGACAAAATGGTTTGTGAGAAGAGCCACAAGGGTCGGCTTTCAGTAAAAACTGTTCGACATCAGCTACCTTGTGCGAAGCACTGCAACGAAGCTGGACGAGAAAGAAACGAGTATACGAAGGACGCGGAGAAATCGCGCTTCTTATAGAGACAATTTTAGATTTCAATAGGTTTTATTAAACGATGAAGCACGATGACTACTATTTTAGTTTTAATTGTTATAGATTCCTAAGAAAACTTTTAAGAAATCCAAGATAATTTAGAAACCGATTGTACTGTTCTCGATTCATGAAAATATATATTTAAATAGTTTTTGATTAGTTTTAATTCGTGTAAAATCCCAAGTACTTATAATATTAAGCTTCTTATTATTATCACTAAGTGGCTTAATGGCTAATCCGTAATTAAATGCTACGATTTATGTACACTGGAATCGTCAACGATATCGGAACAAACGCCTACAGTCTACTTATTGCAGCGGACAAATATTCGATTGATGGATTAAGGAACATGTGTGAAGTAACTCTCAGTGGAAATATATCTGTTGAAAATGCAATGGAATATCTCAAACATTCAGACCTCTATAATGCCACAAAGCGAAGAAAGGAAGTTATTGATTTTATTGCATCGAATTCTGAAAAGATGTTGGACATACCAGAATACGAGTCAATCGGAAATATGTCCCCAAGTGTGATATTCGAAGTTTTACACGCCGTGACGATGCATGAAGTAAAAAGTTCATGATATATATGTCATCTTATTAATAGAGAGCTTGGATTACAAAGTGAAGCAACAAAACAAACTTTATTTTCATTTTATAATATGGACATTTACATGTTATTTAACATTTTTTAACGAATATGTAACCATAACGTACTCGTATCAATAAACAATATTACATACAATTATGCGTATAACTTTTGTTTCCCTCAAGTATTTATTTTTTAATACTATTAATATAATATATATATATATATATATATATATATATATATATAAACTTATTATCTCAAGATATGTTTTAAGTTACTATGAAAATGTTAAGTAGAAAAAACAATTCATTGTTTTTAATACAAGTTTTATATAATACAATAATAAGTTATATATTTATGTAACAGTAAGCTAATTTAGGCACTATTAAGTACTTATAGTACTCAACGAATAAGAGTTAGTCGCATTTGACGAAAATTTAATATAAACTGTAATTTATTCATAATGATCTCTCACAATCAGTAATAATAAAAACAGTTTTTAAAATTAGGACACAATTTAAAACAGCAACAACAAACTACAGAATCTCATTTTAAACTTTTTTTTCTGATTTTTAATTTAATTCAGTTTGCATTTCTTTTAAAATATGACTGAATTACAAAAGTTCCAAATTTCGAATTTTACACACATGTATATAGTATTACTTAAAATAAAATTCTGCAAATATATAACTAAAAGAATGTTTGATCAAGTTTTTCAACGACAATGTTCAAAATTTAAACACGTTATTCTCTCAGATATCCAAGTACAAGAACGCTGCTGGCTGTACAAACTCTGTAATAGCCGGATCGACCCTTCTCCTCCTCTCCATAAAAATACAAAATCTTATAAAACTTGAAATCTCCTTAATTTAAAAACTTTGCTAATACAACTTTTCCAAGTTCAATGGCAGAGCTCCGCACCCCCGCGCCCTCTCGCTCCTCTCTCAAAACAAATATACAAATCTCGCAATGCCGGCGAGCAAATGAGCAAAATACCCGGCACCCAATCGATCAAGAAACAAGACTACACAGCGGTTACACGCGCATAGTCTCCATCACGCTATATAGAAGGAGAATCGCGTTATGAAGCTTCGACGGCTCGGGCGTCATCCTCCGTCGCGCATAATACGGGCTCTCGAATCTCGCAACACTGCACAAGTACAGGTAGCAGATCGGCGAGCCGTGCGCCGCGGCACTCGGGCACCCGCCGAGCCGCGAACCTCTTTGCAGTTTAGAAACCACTGCAGTGGAGGACTCGACGGCCTGCACTCGAGGCCGCGCAGCTCGTCGTCCAACTACTTTGCCTCGCGGCGCTGTATCGACGCGCCATTGACGAGGCATCGATGAATAATGCAGCCAGACGTACACCTACTCTTGATAATTGCCTCGCGCTGCAGCGATTAGCGCACCTTTGCACGAGTGTGATAGCTTGCAGTTCGCGATAAATTTTTGAAGAACGTTGTTGGTATAATTCTTTAAACGAGTTTCAAAATCGTTTTTTAAACAAATTTTATTTAGGTAATGTCTTATAAATTTAAGTTTTGCAAGTAGCTATTGCAAAAAGTGGTATTATTGAACAAAATTTATACTTTAATATATGTTTAAAATCTTATTTTCTCATACTCATTGCAGCAAATACGACAAAACATTTCACTTTTCTATTTTGTTTGTATCTGCTTCAAAAGAATACAAGAAATTTTATCCGCACTATTCTGTATAAGACTGTCGATAATCATCTTTTTGAATAAGAATCATAATGCTTGTAAAAATACTCATTATTCAAAATTTTTTACGGAACAACATTTATGTATATACATTAATAATAAATTAACCAATAAAATGCTATTTTTTTCTTTAATTAACATCTAGTCATGAAATATCAGAAATATTGTTAAAATAACTTTTTTCATTATCTCTACAAGATCATTTAGCGCGCTATCCGCGTAATATATATAATGATATTGTCTTACTTAATTAATAAAAATTAAAAATTGAACAAGAGTATTGCCAAAAATTAGTGGCTCCAACATCATTTTAGACGTCTTGCAATATGCACACTTAGTCTACTTTTCTACTTAGTCTTTATCTTTCCTTAAGACTTACAACCCTTAATGTTCTTTGCTCTTAATTGGTTGGTACTTTTCTTCAACTCAAGCCCACGAATTAGATGAGCAAGAGATGACACGCTTTCTTCTGCTTCGGAGAGACGCCTCTCTTCTTGAATGAGTCTCCCTATAAAGAAATCCCTTTTCCGATAAGGAGCAAATCTACGTGATGCACTGGTGAACAGCTTTGATTCCATGGCTGCGGCAGATGGTTTGTCTTTTTCATCTCCAAGTTTTTTACAGATATATTCTAGCTGCTCAATCTGTAGACCAATCGATTTGTTCTCTTCGAACCGAAGCGCGTGAAATTGCTCCCACGCATCCTGTGTCGCATCTTCACTGAAATCACCAGCGAGATCCTTTGATTTTAAATAAAATTCTCTCCGAAGTTCCACATTGGACCATCGAATTTGGTTAAATCTAACAGCTCAATCTGCAGACCAATCGATTTTTCCTCTTCCAAACGAAGCGCGCGAAATTGCTCCCACACATTCTGTATCGCATCTTCACTGAAATCACCAGCGAGATCCTTTGATTTTAAAACAAAATTCTCTCCAAAGTTCCACGTTGGACCATCGAATTTGGTTAAATCTAGAGGCTCTGTATCAGTCATGATAAAAAATTGCTCTGGTGCATCGATGTTCTTTGAAACAAGCAAACTTTGCACCTGGCCTAGCTTGACTTTATTTCAACAAAAAATACACTTGAGTATTGGAAACGTGATGCACTGATATAACCTGCTAAATATTAGTTTGCGATATAAGTAAACACAGGTTTAAAATGCAATTATAATGTACATATATATTGAATGGAAAGTAAGTTTAACAAAACAGACGATAGTAGTGAGTGGAGTGGTCACTCGACGACTGCTCTCGATCTACTGGCTAATTTGCACCTGTAACTGCATGGAGACATTAAGAGTATGAAGTATGAATAAAGGCTCAGGAGCGGGAGAGGGCCAAAGGTGCAAAGGTGCTAAAGTACATTACAAATATACATTAAAGTAAAGGTTGTTTCTTAGAATAACGGTAGGTACATACAATATAAGCACAAAGGGTAGAGGTACGAAGGTACACAAGTACATTGTAAATGTACACTAAAGTAAAGGTTGCTTATTAAAATAACGGTAGCTATCTTACGTATGCTCACACGGGTAAATTGTACAAAATATTCTGCAAAAATGTAATATTAATAGAATAAAAAATTAATTACAATAACATAATATATATATATATATATATATATATATATATATATATATATATATATATATATATATATATATATAGTATTTCATCACATGTAGATAATTCAAGTTTTAAGTACAATAGATATAGCCAATTAGTATATCACACCCCAAGAACAAGACTGTGTGGCAACTAAAAATTATATTTTTTTGTATCCTGATAGATATCTAAGCTGATAGTGAAATTCGATTAAAACGATATGCTTTTTAGCTAATTTCTACCTAATTTCTAGCTAATACTAAACATTTTTTTAATCGTTATAAAATATATAGGAATTTAGATTATACTAAATTGAATTATTATAGCGTTGAATTACATAGATGCAATTAGAAATATATAATTAACCTATTAACATAAAGTTATGTAGTATACGAAGCTTATTTATTTGTATTATAAATATACTAGACACACATTTCGCGCTCCGAGTGGTTCTTTTTCTTCTTTTCTTACGTATCATTAAGTTTTAAAAAAATAATTGCACTATCAGTAGACATCCCTAAGTTTTAAAAAATATGCTATGCATTTTTATTAATCAAACTGACAGAAAATGACACATTAATTTTCGTATTAAGATATTTTGGTGTGTATTTAGAAAATTAACGAATTTTTCAAAGTTATAAATGCATAATTTATTTTTATAAATAATTTAATGTTTAATAATTATCTATCCAAATTTTGAGATGTTTTTTAGTATTATGTTCAATAATACTTAATATACAATCATGAATACAACACAAAATATATTACTAATATATCATCGAAAACCATAAATATACAATTATAAAACTAATATATCTTATTAAAGTTCAAGGAAAGTTAAAAAATCACACAACTTTTTCGTATTAAAGAACAGGAACTATAGGCGCGCATATAGAATAGCTATTACTAACCCTTCTTCAGTCGCGCTTTTGAGTAAAATTATCTTAGAAGGATTATTTTAAAGAGAATCTATTGAACTCCACAAGTTATAAACCCATATATACTACTCTAACGGACTTTTGTCATTCCGCTTTCCTCAATTCGGATAGGTGACTGTATTATGACAGTTTATCCTCCGAAAGAGAAATTAATGCGAGAATAACATCCGCAAGAGAGGAATATCTGAGCAAAGAAAAAGAATATATATTTTGAATGTAAATAAAAGATAAGAATAAGTTTTTATTAAGAAATAATGAAAAAAATTATATAATAGCGTTTCGGCTCCAGTACTTTGCCAGTGAGCCATCGTCAGTGCAATGCTGGCAAGTACCTATTACAGACGCTAAGTGATACTCCAGAGGTGGTCATATATATGGAATAGAAATGATAAATTTATGTATGGATACAAAATACTTGCATCCATCTGGTGATAAACCCGGAATTTCATAATAACTTAAAAGGACTTTCCGCATAATAGATAACATTAAAAATTTATAGGTTTATGTAGAAAAATACACAAAATTTATTTCTAAAGGATTTAGCGGGATAAAGATATTACTTAAGATAATATTGAAGATTTCGTTGGCTTTTGCACCGTTTTTAGTAAGAGAAATCAGTTTCCGCTGGATAAAATTAGATAAAAAAATCAAGTACATTTATTACATTATTTGGAGTCGATTATATAAAGTATTAGCGGCTTCAGAATTTTAGAATTGCATTAAAAATTAAAAATCACCAAAATTTTAGGTTTTTTGAATCTTTAAATACCTTCCACCTGATAAATACTGATGAAACTTGGCTAATATATTAATTAAAATATGGCTGATATAATTCATAATAAGTTTTCGGGGTCAGGGCTTAACTTTAGAAGTAATCGAAATTATTCAACTATTTTAGGTTATTTTTATACTACCCAGTGGGTTTGCACTTCTAAAACACCTATAATACAAATTTTGTACTTACTTCCAAGAACGTTCCAAACTTCAAGACTTTTTATTTTTGAAAAAGTTATATTTATGTAAATCCAAAAATAAATAACGAAAATATCTAAGACAGTAATTAATTTTGATAATTATCTTATCTTCTCTTGACATTTGATAATATGTTGATACACCCTCAATAAGTTGAAATAGAATTCAGAAAAGTATTTACAAATGCATTTTAATCTATTTTAAAAATATTTTTACAACAATATTGTCTAGAAATGTCTTAGGCCTACAATACAAGATTGCAAATAGAAAAAAATACGAAAAAGGCAATCGAACATGTCAGACAAATAATAAATTGTGAAATAGAAAAGTACTTATTTATAACAACATCGATAAAAGTCGAACAAATGTCAGGAATCGATAACTTATACCTTTCTTGTCTGCAAACAAACAGTATCAACATAGCTAAAAATACCACGAAGAAGTTGGAAATCAAAAGTGCTACTACCAAGCACAAAAAAGGTTATTAAAGTTTTAACCGCGCGTTTCCTTTGTCAAGAACTTTCTATCGAATGGTAAAAATGTAGATCTACGACCGCAAAAGAGCCTATCTCAAACCTCCACAGTACAAATTCAAACTGGAGCATTCAGCGATCGGCGTTCTTACGCCACTTCTTTTGAAGCCTCGCGGATTTCTCCGCGAGTGGCGGCGAATCACTGCGCTCGAAACGTCGGAACAACAAAGGCGCTCTCGCGCCAGTTCTATACGTATAATCGGCAAAATCAATCAATTACCCCCGGGGCATGCATTGTAAGAAACATTTAGAAAGCAGAAAAGTACGGATTAGGGTCAAACTCGCGATCTCGAAGACTAGGAGGAACACATAAAACTTCTCTCTATATCCTCGCAAGTAGGTTGCCTGCAAGCTCTTCCACTCTCCCGTGGGGGAGTGCTAACTTTCCGCGCCGCGATGTACTCTCCGAAAAACTGCAATCGAGATATCCCTACTTGCACTTCTTCCGCGCGCAAAGACCCTCGGTAATTTCGGCTCGCCCTGCCCTGAAACTTTTCTCTCCTATTCGGTTCGTCCGCGCATGGAAAGAAGGGCGAGAGTCAACGACTTTCCGCGCGGTCGTCGCGGTCACGCCCGAACTTTCAAAGCCAAAGGCTGCTGCACAGTTCGAACTCTAAGAGATATCGGGAGCGGAGAGGATCATCATCTGACTGCAAAGTAGGAGTCGCGCTCTGCTTCGTGGCCTCTCGTTCTCTGGCTTCTCTTGTTCGTCTTCTTTTTCTCCACACGCGGCAAGAAGCGCGAAGTCCGCGATTGTCATTCGTCATCGGCGTCTTCCTCTTTTTCTTCCGCGCCTGGATCTAGCGCGCTCCTTGTAATTAGAAGGTCGGAATGCTCGACGAGCGTGAAAAGCCCTGTTAACAGATCTTGATCGTGTCGATTTGTTTTATACTTTCCGGCGTGTTTCTGCAGGCCCTGGCTCTGCCTTTTTTGCCGCTCGCCACGATCTGACGGATCGCTTGAGGGATCGCAGCTCTGCGAGGATAATATGCAGTCTGTCGAGGAGGTTTATTGCGCAATACAAGAGATTTACCCTTTTTCAGTACAGCTATTCTGTACTACAATATTTATTATTATTATTTATATTTATTATGTGTGAATATCTTGTTTTATCTTATTCGTGTTTATCTTGTAATTCTAAATAATAATTTTGAATGTAGAGACAATACAATAAATAAATAAACCTGGAGCGGAATTTTCGTTAAAAAAATTAGACGAACAGAAATAATTACGTAAGTCTATAAATTTTTAAATAATTATTGCATTATAAAATATAATACATCTTAAGAACGCACGCACGTTACGAATTAGAGCTAATTCCATGTCACGCTTTTGTTGACGCTTGCGGATGCTCGTCGCGCAATGAAGATGTCGGCGCGATATTATTGCATAATCACTACGCTTCTCAAGTACATGACTTCGCTTCAGTACACCGTGCTTCTCAAGTACATAACTTAAAAAGTGGCAAAATTAAAAGAATTTAGCAAATAGTTAAAATTACAAAAGAAGTAAATATCACGAATAGAGTTCGAATACGTCAAGATCAACATTTTTTGGGAAACATGCTGCGATACAATATTCTTAAATAAATCAAAATGAGCTAGAAAGTCAAGAGATCTACAATTATCTTCATTGATCTTAACAATTCGGATCAGACCCAGAACCAAATTTAACAGAATCATTATCAGGGTTTTGTAGATACACTATACGTTACGGTACAAATCCTTGCGTAGTCCGCGACAGCGTGACGCCGAAAACAAGTTTCATTAAGCCGACAAGCATGTAATATATGTATATACACGTTATACACGAACTATCGCTCTCATTCTATTCAAATGTTGCCGTGGAGCCGCTATACACAGCTAGTCGCAACAGCTCCACTGCATCGTGCATACGTTTATGGATAGCTGAAAGTCTGATAGACATCGCTCGGTAGCATTGGCATAAACCGCTTGCAGCATGCCGTACGGAATTACACGTAGAGGCCGAGTAAAACTCCCTGAAAATTGCCCGGCTTGCGAAAACCCTGATGCTTGCGTGATGCTTACAGCGAAGCAGGATATTAATAATAATTCCTCAAATCGACGCTAATAAAGACACTTTAGTATAATCATGTTTGGTTATATTGTACCATTTTACCGTGCTATCTTACAAGGAAGTTCTTAAGTATGGATAATTTTTTTTTATTAATTAATTAAATTTATGTTGGTTGATGAATGTTTTTAAAATATTTAATTCATTTTTACAATAAAATAAAAACAGGCAAGAGGATCGATTTAGTTTGTATTTCATTCATAATATTATAGTAAAATTAAGTTCATATAAAATTCGCCTGTTTTTTGCGGTTTGATATATTATACCCATAGGAAAAAGAAACTATTTTTAATGACTTACTTCAAAGACCTTTATTTTAATCAATAATGATAAGAATAATGAAAACTGCGGGCAGACTCTTTCATCTCAGCGGCTTTGACCATAATAACTTTTTTTAATTAATGATGTTTTAATACTCGTTATTTTTATGCATTTTGCACTTCTTACGAAACTTTGATGTTTTTTTTTCTATTAATCTATATTTTCACAAAGTATAATTATAAAAAGTACGTTCAAACGGGGATTTTCTCACTACATTATATGATCTTTAAAAATAGGCTTAGAAAGTTAAAAATAAAATTTTCTTAAAAAGATAGAAAACGTTTGAAAGCTTTAAAGCTCTGTTTTAATTAAAAGTCTAATTTTTACGATTACTTCTTATCTTTTCTAAGCTATCTTTTATGACCAGAGCGTATATACCTGTATTCCATATTAAAACATTTTCGCATTGAAAAAGCAAACAAAAATGCATGCCTCTAATGGCTTACATAAAACAATCATTCGCCTGAATCCTTCATTAGTTCCTCAGCCACTCCATTCCGATAAAACCCTACCCTCCAAATCCACCCAACGCACGACGCATTAATCCCAGAAATCACAAAAAAAATCCCATTTCATCTCCGAGATTTCCATCGCGCTTATTATCCTCATCTGGCTCCACGGCAGCGGCATCCTCGGCATCCGCCGTATAGCGCGACACGGCAAACTTGCTCGAGTGCGTGCAAGAGCATTATCAACTCCTCGAGCACTGCCGGCAACTCTACGCCCACGCGGAGATACGTACACACACGCGGGTGCGGATCTCGCGCTTCCGTGTAATCGCATTAAACGACTTTCACCGCGCCCGCGCCGCGGCTGCCCCACGGGCCGTTGACTCCGCGCGCGGCTGAATTTTATTGTCCGCGCCGCTGCGCGCGCGAGGCGCATAATTGTCGCTCTCGGGTGTGGGCGTGCGCAAAAGCTTGACCTTGCCGCAAGTGCCATTTGCGCGCGAAAGATGCGCGTACGCGTTTTGAGATTTGGATTATACAGCGCGACTTCCGTCGTAGGAACAATGGGATGGATTTGTTTTATTGGATTGCTATTCGCGACCGATCGATCTGTGCGTTTGTGTCGGTTAATGGGTCGATAATGGTGGAGGCGCGATGATCGATTGTGCATTAGGATTCTACGAGCGTCGCTGTGACTTTGGCGATTCACAGTGTTGAGCATGTCATTTGTAATGGTCACGGTAGAAGTCATTGTCTATTGAAGGCACTGAATACGTCGTTAAAAGCTTTTTTAATTTATTTAAATCATTAGTCATTTGTTATGTTTCTGAAAGGTTATTTGTTCAGTCTTGCTGTAGTGACGAAATGGCTTATTTGTTTTTAGTTTATAATCATTTTGTGGCAAGAGGAGTTCTCTGAATGTAAAAATAATTTCATATCAAAACAAACACCCAAGGAAATTATATGATTCTGCGTCAAGGAAGAAGCTTCATAAGTCTAATTCTTGACGAGAATAGATTTTAAATATGAATTAACCTCGAAATCGACTAATAGAAAAATACTGAAATGAATTCACATAGTAAAAATTAATTAAATAATCTCTTTAATTACTAACAAGATTTTTACGGTTATTAAAAATTTTTAAAATCAGGAAAAAATAATTATTTTAAGCTATAACTGATGCCCTTTTTTAAGTATACAGTATTACGATATTCGGAGGATTTACGATGTTTCACAAATATTTAGAATCTCATATTCTGGATCATATGTTTTAAATATATTTTTAATATTTATAAAAACTTGTACCATCATCCTGCCCTTACATTTGCAAGTATACCATGCACTATATCTAGAATTTAATGTTATATTTCTTAAAAGCAATATCCTACCTTAAATCCCCGAGGTAAAGGCAAGGCCACGCATGATAAAAAAAAACTTGCATTAATTACGATGACGTGCTCGGATTGCAAGTCTCGAGTACTCGCTCTCATCTCTCGGCTCTCTCCCGAGATCTCGCTGCATTTCGAATGTACACGAGCGCCGTATACCCACACTTCCTCCGATATTCATGTTTCACGCAACGTATACGACGACTCATATCGCGCGGATCTGGAACGTGCCACCTTGGAGATTTGATCGAGGCAAAAGAGAGTGAGTGAGAGAATTCACCTATCTATGCCAAAAAGCTTCTCTCTCTCTCGCTCGATCTCTCTTCGCGCTTCAAGTTGTTATTTCGCTAACGGAAATGACGTCTCGGGCGTTATATGGGCCTTCGAATCGGTCGCAGAAGTGAAGCGCGATATCTCGCTCGGCTAAAACTTGCAACATGCATCATCCAACTTTTGAAGCAACGATGTATCGCGGCCTTCCGAATTGTATTTTTAGTGGATAGCGGAAGCGGCGGGTTTAGTTCGAAATTGAAATGCCAGGGTACAAGGCCGACTTTGTTGTATAGTGAGACGCGGTAGATAGTCGGGCATTAGATTGAGTTACTGCGGCTTATCTGTCCTGATGAAGTTTGCAATAAATACATCGAGTTGTTATAATTTTCAACCATAAAACAACATGAAAGAATGTTGCGAATTAACAAACTATGAAAAGAAAATACATCTACGGCAATTAAATATACGCTACATTTTTTCAATTTCCGAAAGTAATATTTTGTATCGGAACCTAAAACAGAATTGTCTTGATTTAGAAAAATAGAACGCGATAATTTCCTTCAGAAGCATCCATATGGAATCGTTTTTTAATGATTAATAAATGGAATTTCTGCTTATATGATTGTAGTTATTTTATAAATGATGGTTTCTACTTACAAGGAGAGAGTACAAGATGTTGATCAGGATTTTTATGAAACATTTAAGAATCATTTACTGTACCTATATATCTATATCTATGGCGAACCGGAAAATTGACTTAAGTCCATTTTTCGTGTTTTCGAGATATTAACGATTTAATGTTTGCACTGATATGACAGATCGAAACATAAAATATATGTAACCAAATTATATTTGTTAAATAAAGTATCAAATATTACTCTAATCATAGTAATTACATATAAGAAATACTTTTTACTCTCTCTCTCTCTTTCTCTCTTTCTCTCTCCTCTTTTCCCTTACCACTAGTAAATACGCGGGCGACTGTCGTAGCAAGTTGCAATAAAAATAATTTGAATAACTTGTGCTGGGTGGCTTGTAAATAGCGGTAGGTTATTAGATACCGTTCATTAGTTTATTCTCTTATACCTACTGTTTTTGTATAAAAAGAAATCAGTAAAAACTTATGCAAATTAAAAGTAGCTGACCGATAATTGCAATATATAATAAGTAACTACGAGGGTAGTTCAATAAGTCTTTAGAATGACCAACAGATGGCGCGCGAATCGCTCCAAATCATCTGTTTTCAGTCAGCACCACTCCCGACTAGATATATGGTGCAGTCACAGTCCACATCTTCTGAGTTTACGTGTTTTTATAACCAATTGAAAAAAAAAATTGCTTGTTAAGAAAAATGGAAAAAAACGAGTTCAGAGCGGTAATTAAACATTTTCATTTAAAGGGTTTAACTCCATATGAGATAAAAAATGAATTGGACTCAGTTCATGGCACATCTCCCCCTGCCTTAGCAACGATTTATAACTGGGTAAATGAATTTAAGCGCGGTCGTACATCAATAAGTGATGAACCACGTTCAGGAAGGCCCGTAGAAGCAACTACTCCCGAAATCATCAATAAAATCCACGATATGGTGTTGAAGGATAGAAGATTAAAAGTGCGTGAGTTAACTGAGGCCACAAGGATATCTATAGGTGCAGTTGTTTCAATTCTACATGAAAAATTAGGCATGAAAAAGCTATCGGCAAGATGGGTGCCGCGTTTGCTCTCAGCTGAGAATAAACGCAATAGAGTGGTCGCCTCTGAGGCTCTTTTGGCGCGCATAAGTCGGAATCCTGAGGAATTTTTTCGTCGATTTGTGACTGTGGATGAAACATGGATACACCACTACACTCCTGAGACAAAGGAACAATCCAAACAGTGGATTTCCACAGGCGAACCAGCTCCAAATAAGGCAAAGACCGTAAAGTCAGCTGGTAAGGTTATGGCTACAGTTTTTTGGGATGCACGTGGAATTATACTTATTGACTACTTGGAAAAGGGTAAAACAATTACTGGTGAGTATTATGCATCATTATTAGAGCAGCTGAAAGAAGAAATTAAAAAAAAACGACCACATTTGGCGAGAAAAAAAATTCTCTTTCATCACGACAACGCCCGAGTTCACACATGCTTTGTTTCAATGGCTAAAATTGAAGAACTAAAATTCGAATTGGTCGAACACCCACCGTATTCACCAGATTTAGCCCCCAGTGACTTTTTCTTATTTCCAAACTTGAAAAAATGGCTCGGTGGACAGAGATTTACGGACAACGAAGACGTCATTGCCTCTGTAAGTGCTTATTTTGAGGAACTTCCGAAAACGCACTTTTCTGAAGGATTAAAAAAACTTAAAAAGCGATTGACCAAGTGTATAGAGCTCCAAGGAGATTATGTTGAAAAATAAAAAAAAATTTACCCAAAAAAAATTGTTTTTATACTTTATTCTAAAGACTTATTGAACTACCCTCGTAATACAAACAGTTCAACTATAAGCGCTATGATTTATGTAAAGATGAATTTAAGTCGTATTTTAAGCAAAGATTTTATTAAATTGTTTTAAAGCGTTATGCATTGTGTAGTTGTGGACTGCATGTATAGCTATACTTTGGCAAAATTTGTTATTTTTACGAGAAAAAGGTGTATTCATAATAATGAAATCTAACGTAAAGTAACCCAATATTAAAAAAAGTGGACTTGAGTCGTTTTTCGGGAATCACCTGAATTATATTTTGAAACCCATATATGGTTTTATGTGTATACAGTATAGTTTATATAATAAAATTCGTTTACACACTAAAATTAAATAAAATCTGCACTGATACACGCCCTGATCGATCCACATACAGATGGACTTCAGTGGTTAGTCGGTCAAAGATTTTGTTAAATGGACTTAAGTCGGTATGTAATATACTATTTTGCAAATGCAGTGAGACAAAGTCTGTCAGAAGAGAATCCGCCTCGGGAAGTGGCCGGTATATTATAATGTTTAGTTCGGTGTTCTATTCGCATTGCATAGGATTGAACACCGAAATCATTCCATCCCATACTTTCCGCTCAGTTTGTTGAGTGAGAAACAATGTCTAAGCGAACGAAATTTCATTTCCATCGGTGGTCCCTGGTGGTCACCCATCCAAATACTAACAGGGCCCAGCGCTGCTTAACTTTTCGATCGCCGCAGAGGTGTGATCTGTGATTCTGCCACTCCTTCATATCGTCGGTCTGCTGTTAATTTTAATTTATTGTGAGAATGACTGTTTATTTAAATAATATATAGGTATCAAGCCATTAAAGTGTCTTATATAACATGTTGTATGAGTATTGCATGCGCATAATACAGTAACAGGCTTTCAAAAAAGTTTAAGTAACGCAGTTAGCAGTCAAAGTTTAATGTAACTATTTATTCAGGATATTTTCAAAAGTAAAGTTTATGCACATAGGTGATCTATTCTAGAAAATGTTCGTAACTTTTGGGTTAACTCAGCAAGTTTGAATGAAAATTGGTTGTTTCTGGCATCAGGTCAGAGTAGTAAGTCAAACACTAACTCTTTTATGTAATTTATATTGTTATGCGTTTTCATGTAACCATGAATGGAAAAAATATTTAACAATACAAGTGTCTTATCAATGTTAATGTTATGATCTCAGGTAGAAATTAAGTCGTTTTTCTTGAAGTTTCAGAGTATTTTGTTTAAAATATTATTTTTCAACATATAATAGACTTTTGCTATTAAAAAACATTATGATAGTTAAAAATACTATTTATTTTAAAATACTTTCTAACAATGATTTTCAGCCCTGGAACGACATTTAAAATAGTGAAGCCGTACGGTTTCAAGAAGCCGTTTTTATGATATAGAAAAAGTTTAATAATGAACGTTTATCATATTTATTATATTTTACTATTTTGTTTACTATACGGTTCGTCTGCAAGAGCATCTAAAGAAATCTCCTTTTATCTAAATCGGGATTCTGAGTATTTAGGTAGACTGTTATGTAGCTGGGACTAGGATTATTAAAAAACGTTGAAAAGAGAAAATGATGGCATTCTGAAAGTAAAGTCTGTTGTCGGCAAAAAACTCTCTTGTTTCTTGGATCGCAAAATTCAAATTTCGTATGAATAAAAAAAATTTCTCCGTGCTAGAACTACATATATATTGAATATATTATCTGCCAAGTTTCAAGTCAATCGGTCAATCCGTATAAAGTTATCGTGGCACCCAATAAAAAATATTGTTTTGAGAAAAACGCGTTTAAAGTTTCCCGGCTATCGCAGTGTGGGCTGGTAAAGCTCTTCGCTAGAAGACCTAAATGTAGTACCTTTAATTTTTTTAGTCCAGCTGATTCCGTTTAAGATTGTGATTTTAAGACGATAATCTTTAAGAAAATGTAAAGAAAAAAATCGATTTTGCCAACCCGTCACAGTGGTATCGCTTCATAAATTAACATTTAATTTAGTAACAAAGAAACATTGTAAATTTTAAATATTTTAATTTACTCAATTATACCTATACAAATTTATTTTTATAAACTTTATCAATGAAAGACTCAATAAAAATTATATAAATAAAGTTAACCGTTTCTCGCGAAACACTGTATTCTTCCCGTAAAATAATATCAGTTAATACACATAAAAGATATCACGTTTGAATGAGAAACAATCTCCCATACATGAACTCGCAGGAAGGAATCATCAGAAACGCATTTCCGCGTCAAATAAGGCAACAAAGCCGGTATTTTACTCTCTACGCCGCAGAACGTTCGCATTTAACATCTTCTGCCAACATTCTAATTGCTGCTGATTATGCAGCGGAGGTAAATATTTATAACGTGTGCGTCCGCATAAGAGGGCCTCTTCTGCTGCTGCTGCTGCTGCTACTGAGACTCGCGCATACACTATATACTGCATGCTCGCACACGAGAGCAAAGCCAAGCAAGCAAAGTATAAAGCAGAAAAAAAAGAGAGAGAGAAAAAAAATTCCCTACGAGTATTTTAATAATCCGTCATTGCTCGTTCGACATGTGTGTATAAGCACATATACGCGCGCCTTCGTGGGTGTGTACCTCATTAAGCTCTCATTAGCGGAGGGATTTCTCGTGCACGGCAGCGGCAGCTCAGCTTGCGAGGAAAAGGTGTCTCTGTAATTTCAGCCCCGCACGCAAATATACGGCGAGGAGGAGCTTGGCCTGAAACCCAACCTTTTTCTAGACTCCACGATGTTCCTTCTTCCTCCACCCACCACTCTCTGTCTTCTCTGTCTCTTTCTATCCTCGCTGTTGTCTTTGCTTTTTATTTCGCGTGTGTGGTGCATGTGTGTACACACTTTCTCGCAGGAACTCGATGCAAAGGCAGAGTGGAAGAAGAAGAGACACGTGCGATTATACGCGATGTCAACGTTCGAGCGGCCTGTTGCTAGGGGTTCAACGTTTCCTTGCCCTTTCTGCTTGCGCGCGGTATACGTACACGCGCGCTGCGGCATACAAGATTGACTGGCTGTGCAAGTGCCACTTACTAATTATTAGGTCATCTCCTGCAAAATGTAATACAGGGTTCGGTGTAGTGCCATTAGCGTCGAGGTATCAATTTTGGATCGGTACTGGGTTAAGGAGTAATTACTTTTAAAATTAATTAAGCTTCTAGTGCTTGTCAAAATTACAATTTTAATTCACAATATCTCGTCTTTCAAATGTTCTTTGAATAATATTAAAGATACGTACGAGAGAGTCCCCCAGTATGATCACCCATGCTGTACTTTAGATGGCAGTACTTTATATGCTGGATTAGATGCATGTTATAGTTCTATTACATATTATCGGAGGTTCTTGTTTTTAAATCACAATTACGAAGATTCTCACGAGAATAACGATAAAGCCGTTAATTTTCGTGTCAAAAGTTATTTCCCGAAGGCTAAATACATGCTCAATATATAAGCTAATTAAATACTAATTATTTCATATACCGGCTTTCCACGAGCTTTACTCACGGAGAGGGCGGTGGTTCCCTAATACATTATCAAATTATTGCTTTAGCAATTACTAACGTAATTACTTTAGAAATAACTCAACATTTATTTGACAAGTTATTGCTTTAGTAATTACTTTAGTATTTACTTTAGTAACTACTTTAGTAATTACTTTTTTAAAGTATAAAGAAAGTATTAACTTTACTAATTACTAAATTAATTACTAAAGTTTTTATTGCTAAAAATGTTATCTTCATTTTTTTTTCATCTTGAAAAATTGTATTGCTCCGGTTAAATTTCAGCCTAATGATAGTTAAATAACCGGAGATGGTGAATAAAAAGACTTTTTAACATAGTTTTTCACGGCGAGTCAAAAGGCGCATTTAAAAAAAGCCAATTTTAAAGGCATCCTCTTCATTTTGTACCGATAATTCTCAAAACCGTAGAAGAAGATTAAGTTTTAGTGCACGGTGCTCAGTGGGTATATTGCGCCGGTCGGGCTCGTTTGAGCACTCGTCTTTGTTTTAAGATCTGCACGCTGCTTCTTTCAACCATTTTCGTATTATGGGTTAAGTATCACTATTTTCATTGTAAATATAAATTTCTTCATTTTGTTAAAAGTCAATTATGTAAATGAATTTCTCTAGTAAGGAAAGAATAATAAAATATGCAGTATCGGTTTTGAAGCATTTTTTAACATAATTATCAGCTGCAGATCGCAGATGTGAGTAGTCGTATTTAAAATTATACATCAAATGTGAACCAATTGTTAGAATACGAAATAATTAAAAGACTTAGCGTGCATATCGTAAAACATAGCCGACCGCTTGACCCAGCGCGCAGGCCACTGCGCGGCCCAACTGGCGCATCATAGCGATGATCTTAGTATAAGTACTCGTGTACGCTGTGCAACCCACCGCAGGCGCCAATGTATAGAAAGATCGGGCGCGTAAGAGGCGCGCGTAACGTGAATTACTTTCGTAATTACTAAAGATAAATACCTTTATCTACTTAAAAAAAGGCAATTGTTAAAGTAATTACTAAAGATAATACCTTTTTCTACTTAAAAAAGGCAATTGTTAAAGTAATTACTAAAGTAATTATTAAATTGTTGCTTAAGAGGGATTTTGAAAAAAATAGTAATTACTTTAGTAATTACTAAAGCAATAACTTGATATTGTATTAGGAAGCCACCGTCCTGTCCGAAGGGAGAGCTCGTAAAAACCCGGTATGGTATGATTTAATTAAAATAGACTTGAACAATGTACCATTTTATAACTTTTACTGTCTTTGAATCACAATTTTTAAGCATTTAGAGCAAAAATACTTTGCTATAAACATTAGGTGATTATACTGGAAGACACTTTTCCAAAACCTCAAAACCCTAATTTTTCGTTAATAATTAATACTTAATCCTTTAACTTGAAAAATGCCCGAAACCGTATAGTTGCGACCTACGTTGGTATTAGTAAATCATGATTTCCACTTCATTTTCTTAAACGCTGAATTAAAATCTTAATAATTTTACTTTTCATGTATGTTTTTCAGCTTAGAAAGTAACAAATTAAGCGGAAAATCGAACAAAATAGATTTTAAGGCGTTATTACTACTAATGCACTATTCACGTTACAGGGTTAACTCAGATTATTAACTTTGACCAAAACTAATTTACTACGTCAAAAAGGTCTATTCATATAACTAATTGCATTTTGAAAGTTTCATTTTCACCTTGGTACACAAAAGTTACAACTAAGTAGCTATGGGTAGTCATACTGGGGTACTCTCCCCTATATTATAAGAAGATATAATTTTATTAAAAATATAATACTATAATATAGTAAAAATCACTTTAGATGTCATTAATTGGTACTTCTGACTAAAATAGCTGTTTTCAAATCGTTGTTAAAATTGTTTTCTTTAAATTTAATTGACTAATAAAAATCGTATGAAAATTGTAAAGCATATATGATCTGTATAGAAGTCCATTTTAATTGATTTATTAAATAATTTGATTGCTTGCGCACACTTGTGTCTTGTAATATCAGTGGATGAGACTATAATCTAAGCTCTAAGGTGCACTTCGGCCTAGTGTATTTAAGTGCTTAGTGTCGATAGTCGTGTAGTGTGATCGGCAATTACCTACAATCGGTCAGACAATATTAATTCTATAAAAGGAAGCGCTTCGAGAAACGCTCTGTTATCTCTAGAATAGTCTTACGGCTTTTATAGAATATTGTAGTTAAGTAAAATCAGTCCTACTCTTAAATTAATCAAATGTTAATAACTAACGTAGTAATTAGTTAGTCAAAGTATTGTTTTATATACATATCTGTCGATAGAATTTCAAAATAGAACTTTTTTATTTAGAATTTGTCAGAACAAATCTGCAGCGTCATATGTATTGCTTTCTTCGCACGCTATACATTCTTCTTTTCAGTAACATATTAATTACGAATTTGTACAGTTTAATTCAATTATAAAAATAAATTTTTCATCCATACAAAGACTACAGAAATGATAAATCACCTTTTTCTTCCATTAAACCCATTACAAAATCCAGCATCAGAGCTGCTACACATATTCCCGAGCACGAAGCTCATTAACCGATTCCATTCGTATTTGGAGGGGTCGAGCTCTCGATCCCGCACAAAAGGGCTAATAATACATCAGGTGCTGCGTTGCCCATACCTACGCGTGCTTTTCTTCCCTTTCAGCAGTATAGGTACGGCTTGCGGGGGCTCGTGAAGCGGAACGCGTGCGCGCGCGCGTTTTACGCAGTTTAATCGCCTTCCCCTCGCTCTCCCTTTCGCCCGCCCGTAGATACAGAATAATTTGTTTGTCCCGCCATTAACTTAAACTCCCGCTTTAAACGGGGCGAGTATTTCGCTCGCTGCAGCTTCTACGCTTCGCATCTCGTGTTGCCTTCTAACCATCTCTCTTTCTCTCTCTCGCTCCTTCTCTCTTGCTACGGGTAAATTGCTTCGTCACGAAAGTAATCACCGGCATTTACTCGACGGTTTTGCGCTTAACTCGATCACAAAAGCAGCTCGAAACCTCAGAGAGCGCTCGCGGATCGCCCCGAGTAGGTAGCAGCAGCGGCAGACGCTCCCTCGTAAGGTAATTTCTTCTTTCGGAGCGGACTCCATCAAACGTCTCGTCGCTGCTGCTATACTGCTGTCGTAACTGTCACAAGTGACCATTCATCAAACCGGAGCCTTCTATTGTCGGCGCGGGACGACATCTTTTCCCTGTGCTCGCCGCCGCCCGCCCCTTTGTCGCCTGCTTTTCTTCGCGTTGCCGCAACTCCTCTATCTTTATTTTCCCCCCTGACTTTCACTTGTATTGTCGAGGAGGACTTTTCTTGCGCCCGGCTACAGACTTTTATACGACTTGTGTATCATTTTTTATGAGGAAAGTTTAAATTGAATGAGTTTTCAAATTTATTTTATTTATTTAACTTTATGATGGATTGATCTTTGGTTGTAAGTTTAAGCTGATTTTATTTGATAAGGTGACTTTAGGTGTAACTGTAAACATATAGTCTTATACTTCTATTGTTGGGATGTATAACTGTGTATGAATGTTTGGGTTTCAATCAACTTTCATTAAATATTATACATAAAGACGTAGAGACATTAGAATAAATTTTAATAAAAAAACTTTGTTTTTTATTATTAGAAAGTCATTAAAGCGCCCAGCCTATATCTTAACAATGTCATCTTAAAAATGACCAAAAGTGTTTAAAGCCTCACGAAAACTGTTTCGTTGATGCTGGGTATTTAAAATTATAACATCATATGAGGCATAGATTTAATAAAGATATTGTTCTTAGCGATCGTTAGAGTCTCATTTTCCTGGATTTTTGGTCTACGAATGTTAGCTTCACCTATAAGTAAAACTGGTTCAAATTTAATATTTTGACATTTTTCTCAGGGAAGGTATAAGGTACCAGCTCAGGTTACCGTTGGTGTCCGAGATACATAATTTTATATTATATATTATAATTTTATATGTTATGTTCTATAGTATTTATTTTTAATAAAAACAATGGGATACAGTGGTATTTATCAACTTATTTATTTAATATTTCTTTTGCACTTTAATTAGGAAAGTTAGTTACATAAACACAAACTTTATTTCATTATAAAATGATTTTTTATTAATTATAAACGTGTTAATGAAAATAACAGCGAAATCTAGATTACAAAAAGCCAATTTGTGTACGTAGTAGTTTGTTTTGAAGCTCAAACCAATCTGTCTAAAATCGCACAAAAAAAACAAAATTATTTGAACGCAACAGTATAAACAAATATCGCGGCAACGTTCTTCGCTTATTATAAATTACAAACAAATTTAATGTCAACCAAACGCCCGCGAACAAGTCTCTACACTTGCCGCGTCGGTGTCCTCATTTTTATCAATTAATATAATTGGTGAGACTTTACTTTTACTATATTACGATTTCTCTATTAGTTTAAAGCTGTAGAGTTTGTACCTCTAGAAATTTAATTATTTTAAAACATTATTTGCCGTTCTAATTTCAACTACTCTGATTTCACCGTCACTCGAAGGGAATGTACGCATTACGACTTCCTTACGCTACATATTTCGATGTACCTGATCATCGAGAATGAAAACTAAATTACCTACTTGACTTTTAGCACTTTCTTCGGTCCATTTTTTACTTGGTATTACCGATTGGTATTCTGATAATCTGATAAAGCTTGCGCTATATATGTGACATATATTTTATACGCTATTGTTTTCGGTGACACCCGAGTAAAAATGGCTCATATAGATAGACAGATAGCCCAGGAAAAAAATCTTTCATATATGGTCATATATAGTTATATAGTCATATACAGCTATATATGGTTATATAGTCATATACAGCTATATATGGACATATATAAATAATGACTATATATTATCATATGTTCTAATGTGTTATCATATATCATTATATACTGTCATTAATAATCATGAATACACAAATAGAGTTGTGTTGCATTTGAATAATTGGAAAATTGTATATAATAGTACATGATTTTGTACGATCGTGTACAACAATGACTCTATCTGGTTATAACTGATTATACTTGATGCATTTTTAAACGCAATTATATACAGACAATAGTTATACAAACTATATACAATTATATATGATTATATATAACTATACATGATTATATATAATTATGTATAATTAGTTATACGGTTATATACAATCATATATAATTATATACGACTTATTTTTACCCGGGATCATATTGCTAATGTTTCGACAGCATGTTGTAAAGCGTGAAGAAATTTTCTTAAACTATTGGCATTAGATCACAAATATGCTTTAACATCTTTGGATTCTAATTTCACTTAGTACCGCTAGATGGGGACCAGTGTTTTGTCTCCACTAGTAAAGTGTATCATTTCTCCTATATAGTAAGCCACTCAATTTTTACCATCGTGTGTATCTACAATATGGGTTTCATATATACACATTAACTATTGTATATTCTTTTCTCAAAAATTATTTTAATTTGAATATTTTTATTCCACACATTGCTCCTTGTTTCAATTGTGTCTCTTTTAGATGCTGTAAATAAGACAGTATACCTATCCCGATCAGGCAGATTGAATCATTCTATTGGCTATAAGACGAGCATTTGGCTCAAGTTCAAGTTATTCTTAATATTTATCACAAGTTTTTCTCATTTTTATGAGATTCATTTTGTTGGATTTAGCGGCAGGATTGTCGCAAGGTGAGGAAAGAGAGAAAGAAGTCGATTCTCGAGTACCGATAGACAAGCGCTTTATTTTCTTGATATGTGAAAAATTGTTTTTATACAATTTAAGTATTTTTTCATAATGCATGCTATACTTTTGCATAGGTTTAAATGACAATTTAATTAAATCTATGTATTTCGTCATTTAAAAAATCGACTTGTCGTTTTGACTTTCTAATTACTGAATTAAATAGAAAAATATAATTTTTTATTGGAACATTAATTGGATTTTTTGCCATTTTTATTTGCTCCAAAGAAAGAATTTTCAATAATTAATCAGTTATATAACAATATTTTTAAGTTTTTACAATTAGGACAATTTTATTGCATTTGTAAGATCGCTAAATAACACGCACTTCATTTGTCTTCTTTGACAGGGAAAATAATTAGTTTGTAAAACGTCACCAGTACCTGTTGGTTACTGCGTGACCCACTTGCAAGTAAAAGCCGAAAACTATAAATTTATTTTCAATAACCGAACCAAGATAGTGGTACTCTCTTTGTTCATTTCCATTCATTCCTTCCCCTCTTATTCGCTATAAAACTCCGTACCTCGCTTTCAGCTCAGCGTAACAATTTACCGGCTGTATAAGTGTTTTCGAGCTCGATTTTTGTCTCCCACGCGGCATCAGCATCGACCACCAATGATTTACACGATTAGAACGCAAACTCAAGTGCATATAGAGAACGAACGCGAATTGTAGAAGAAGAGAGAGACAGCGAGGAAACACAGAAAACTCGGTAATAGACAGAGATAGCGATGCGAATCGCGATTGGCGAAGGCTATACACAGCGCGGATAAAGTATAGGAAACTGCACTCGGTCGTTGATCGCGCTGTTTTATAACGGTTGTCCGCGGCCGGCCAACAATGGCGCGCGCGCGCTGACCGGCCATTGTTTTCCGCCGATGACGATAGTCATGCTGTTACCACTTTGCTCTCTTTCCTCTCTCCTCCCCGCTATCATAGATAGCCAGCCAGTCAGCCCGATGAAAAATGCGCCGCGCGGCGTGCATCCGCGTCCCGGCCATATCGAGTTCATCCTTGATTGCGGGCTCCGCAGCTCCCTGCGCTCGCTGACTTTTATATGAAAGTCCCTTCTGCCGTGTGCGCGCGGTACGGCCCGGCGCACGGGCTCTATATCCTTTTATTACTTCGCGCTGAGCGCCGACGATTGCCGTATCCAGCCGCTGCAAATCGATCGGGAATTTTTTAAATTACAGAGCTCCACTGGCTGGATGTACGCCGTGATGGTGGAATACGTGCCACCGCGCGGCAGTGGCGGCGACTGGGTAACTAAAGCACCACGGCCCAATTTTTAAAGCTGAACGGTTTGACGATTACTTTTTCAGCGTGTCCGAGGTGTGTAGTAATGTTACTTTGTGAATAAGAATTATAAAATATAGGAACTTCCTGCTGATTATTTACTTGATTAGAAATAGTCAATTTAATAATATTTCATCATGATTAAGAAGTAAAGTTCAAAGTAGAGTTGAAGTATTTTTCGTATTAAGAGTTTAGTTGCTAAGACAAAGAGTGGTGCTAATAGAAAAGCGCGAACTTCCCTGCATAGCGCTTTTTAAAAGTTGTCTGGAATTACCCATATATATGTGACAAAATATTGTATCCCTGATAACTTTGAAAGAGAAACATAAGTACGTTAAAAATTTCCAAGTATATCTGACATGATCTAAATTAGAATGGATTAAATTTAAACCTATATATGTATTCTGATCCAGCAACCTCAAAAACATCAAAATTCATCCAAATGTACAACATTCATCCAAATGAGAAAGAAAAATGAGCTAGTCCCCTTATTGCACCCCGCCCTTCACTTGAACCCAAATGTTTAAGATAATGAGCAGCGACTCAATTCAAAGCTGCCATAGCAGCTCTCCACTACCGCACACTCGCAATCGATAAATTTTATTATTTTCCGATGTACTACCGTCCTGATGTGACCGAGCGCGCTGTTCTGTTAGAACTGCAGTGAAACTGGGTCAGGAGTTCGTCAAACGTCATATCGCGTCGGGGTGAATCTTTTATTTACCGCGAATTCGGAGCGCTGCGGCCGGTCCCTGCGGTCGTGTACACGTGCATCGCGGTAATTGAACTGCTATGACGATCTCGCGCTTCGCGTCGCGAGCGCGACTTGTTTCCCGGGCGCTTTTTGAAGCGAGCGCCCGTTTCGTGTTTTACCGCATCGCCGATGGCCCGGCGTGCTATCGGGCCCCGACGACGGCATCCGAGTGACCGCGCAAACATCGGCCGCGAGACCGGCGTTTTATGGGGTTTCGGGTGATGAACGAGCGGGTCTTTGCGAGGCTGCGCGCTTGTTTTATGAGCAATAGAAATGTAATTGAGTGAAAGATTTCAATTATTTTGAGAAATTAATTCGTCAGTTTAATTGATAGAAAATACTTATTTGTTAGTTGTTGATTTGAGACTTTTTTTTAATATTAGATGAAGATTTAAAACTGAATATAATTTTTGTACGAAAATTCGTAGCAAAGAGAAGTAGGTGCTAAAAGGTACTAAAATGAGCTAAATATGTTAAAGTCAAATAAAAGCACGTATTCCTTTAGGTTTTCTTGAAGTAATCCCCTGAAAAAGTAGAAAATAATAAAATAAGAATATTATGTTTTCGAAAAATGTTTTTTTGAGATTATTTAAAGGAGGCTACATCGATCTGAAGAAACGAGTTTTAGAAACTTTGGGTCTAAATAAATAGCTGCTGAAATTTTATAATGAAAAGCGACAACAAGAATATGATGTTTTCTATATTTCCTAGTATTTTTAATCATTATACTTAAAAATTCAAAATGTTTGGAAATTTTGGACCACCCAAACATAGTA
The DNA here is from genome assembly GCA_949152435.1 of Gastracanthus pulcherrimus. Taxonomy (NCBI): domain Eukaryota; kingdom Metazoa; phylum Arthropoda; class Insecta; order Hymenoptera; family Pteromalidae; genus Gastracanthus; species Gastracanthus pulcherrimus. The sequence continues at coordinate 151,946,669 of OX424574.1, read as the reverse complement.
CGCATCAATATACAATTAATTACAACTTAAATTACATAGTAATTAAGAATTGTTTATTTTATATTACAAAATATAGTGCCCATATGTTTGAATATAAAAAATACCTTATTTATAAACATTTCATACAATAAATTTGCGCAAATCATTCATGCTAAAATATTTCAGAATTTTTTCAGCAACAATATGGGACTCATTAGTTATTGGTAAACTATCGATGAGAACACATGAACCTTTATCTAACAATACTCGCTTCTCCAATCCTTTGTATAATTTATTTTTAATCGAACTGGCGTTATAGTAAATCGCTCTACACAATCACAATTTTCAATGTCTTCGAACAATTTCTCAATCCTCGTATAGGCAGCAACCTTATTCATGTTCTTCGTCAACAAATTGAAAAAGGACACCGTATCATGAACTTTGAACTCCTTTGCACTAATCAATTCCAACAGACGCTTTTAATAAAATAACGTTAAATCGTAGTGGCTTTCGATTCTATTGTGATTATAGTCGATCATAGTCGATTGTAGTCGGTTGTTTAAAAGGTTTTTACCACATGCATCACAATGACTTTTCACAAATCCGCGATGTTTCCATTAGACTCGTTTATCAGAACCGCCACATCCTTCGATGTTCTCACGATGATATCAGCTCCGTGGTCTAGCAGAACTCGCATAGACTTTTTCAAATCCTTTACTTCATTCTGGGTCACTTGCTGCAAATTGTTGTCTTCGATCATTTTGAACAGTGCTGTGCATCCGCGAGTATCTGTACGGTTTACTTCCGCGCCTTGTTCAAAAGATATTTCATATACTGCGTTTTCATGTACCTTCTAACTGCGTGCAAAGGAGTGTAGCCATGTTTGCAGCTGTCATTGATATTTAAATCTTTGTCCAAACATTAGTGTATGAACTCGTATTTACTCTAAAAACTTTCGAAGTGCAATGCACACAGTTCATTACTACCCCTCACACTTACATCAGCTCTATATATAGAGTCCAGAAATAGAGTTTTCATAGGCATGCATCAGCACCAGATGAAAGGGTGTCTCTCCTGCGTTATTCGTTATGTTAACATCAGCGTCTCCCATCAGCAGGGTCTCCAGCATATCCAAGTAACTCTCATCATTATTCTTTATCGCAGCCCAGTGCAGTGGTGTATTTCCATTGATGGTCGTCAACGTCAAGTCAGCTCCACAATTCAGGAGAAGACTGATCAGCTGAACGTCTCTCTCCATCACATCCTGATGCAAATAAATCAATCCCCTGTCATCAGTATTGTTAACATCGGCTCCGTTACCTGTCAACAAGTTGATCAAATTGAATTTCTTGTCCCAATGTCCTTATTTCCGGTATTCACTGCCACGTGACGTGGTGCATCGCCCAGCTGCGTTACGTTGACATTAACGCACCGTATGAAGGAAGATAGATGATATAGTTACGTTGTACTTGCACAGCTATGAGCAGTTGAGTTTTGCCGTTGTTGTTCATGGTGTTGATGTCTATTCCTGCGTCGATCAACAGTTGGACAATTTCTGGGGTGACCTTGTTATGGATATAGATATTTTAAATGGACGTTGGCATCGTAGTGTAGGAACTTCTTCACTATCTTCAAGTCATTAGACTCAACAGCGTAGAAGATGGCCGTGTCGTCCTGATTATTGATAACGTTGACCTTGCAACCAGCTCGTAGTAAGGTTTTTGTTATGCTGTAATTCTTGTTGATGGTAGACATGTGCAGCAGGCCGTTGCAATCGATGTCGTACACGTTGACGTTGGTGTCTTGTCGGAGCAGAGATTTAAGTTTGCCCTTGTCATTTTTCTCCACAGCTTTGAATAAAACAAGCGACATACTGTAGATGTCCATTGTGCTACAATAGAAAATTTAGGAAGGAAACGACAGAGTCTGAGTGATAAATATTGTGTTTTACTACAATTTACTGTTTGCAAAATTATGATCGATTTGATTTGATTTGAAACCATGACGTTTATTTATATTGGAATCCTTGGTAAGTATTTAACGTTGAAATACTTGGAAATAGGACAAAGCCTTTGAAACCTCGTAAACCATTTGTAACTGTAGTAACTAATCTTTAATGTAATAATAATGTTTAAAACCTATTATATAGAACATTTGTAGACTAAATAACTAATTGCTTCCTTCTAAAAAAACAGTTTCGTTGAAAACATGTTAGAAACATGTTTTGGTCCATTTGAAATAAAAAATTACTATTTTTACAGAATGTCCGATGATGTGTGAATGATGTGTGTGTATACAGGGTGTCAATTAAGTCCCGGGACGGCTGAATATTTTCTAAAGTACTGCTTTTCTGGAAGAGGTCAAGGTCATTCCTTAAGTAACTTTGAACAAGGAACCCAACGGTGACCTTGGATTTGACCTTGAACCTCATTTTCAAGGTTAATTTGAGGTCAACCTCATTTTTTCAAACGGGAACCCCTATTTTTTATAGCGAAATCGGAAAGAGCGGAAAATTTTACATCCGGATATGTATTGAGGTATGGGGTTGAGGTAACCCCTAGAGGTCAAATAGAGGTCAAATAATGACTTCTTAAAAATCTCGCGAGTTCAGTGGTAAAACAAAACAAACGAAGGTCATACCCTAGGTAAATCTTTACGGGGTACCCGACGGTGACCTTGGATTTGACCTTGAACCTCATTTTCAAGGTTGTTTCGAGGTCGACCTCATATTTTCAAATGGAAACCCTTATTTTTGATAGCGAATTCGGAAAGAGCGGAAAATTTTACATCCGGATATGTATTGAGGTATGGGGTTGAGGTAACCCCTAGAGGTCAAATAGAGGTCAAATAATGACTTCTTAAAAATCTCGCGAGTTCAGTGGTAAAACAAAACAAACAAAGGTCATACCCTAGGTAAATCTTTACGGAGTACCCGACGGTGACCTTGGATTTGACCTTGAACCTCATTTTCAAGGTTGTTTCGAGGTCAACCTCATATTTTCAAATGGAAACCATTATTTTTGATACCGGATTCGGAAGGAGCGAGAAATTTCAAGTATGGATGTGTTGAACAAAGGATGTAATTGTGACCTTCAATTTGACTTTGGACTTGACCTTGAAGGTCATTTGAAGGTCAACTGTTTTTTTTCCAAATCCAAAATGGCGAATTCAAGATGGCGGATGAAAATCTCGGGAACAGCACATTTTTGCCTCTCAACATCTTATCGACGGCCAGCAATGATGGCTTCACTTTTCGTGAAGTTACCTTCTCGGACGTTGTTCTGGCCGTTGCTCATTTCTCGTCACAGGCAAAGGGCGAAGACGGAATACCCCATAATGTCATCACAAAGTCTCTTCCGGTTTTGGGCCATCATTTGGCTAAGATTTTCAACTCTTCTCTGTCTAGTGGGGGTTTTCCCGGGATCTGGAAGAAGGCTCATCTGGTGCCTCTAAAGAAGACGGCAATTCCATCTGCCATCTCGGACTTCCGTCCAATAGCCCTGTTGAGTTTTCTCTCCAAGGTCTTGGAAAAGATCGTCCACGAGCAGATTTCAGAGTTCATTTCATCCAAGAAAATCCTTGATCCACGTCAAACTGGCTTTCGACAGCATCATAGTATGCAAACAGCACTACTGAGTCCGTCAGAGGAGATTCGTGATGGTATTAACCCATTTCTTTCCAAGCGGCCATTTGATAGTCGAGTGGTTTTTTTGCCTAAAACCGCCATTTTGAAATTTTTCAACGGAGATTTAAAAATTCTGACTTCAGAATCGAAAAGAGCGGACAGTTTTACTTTAGAAAAGTGCTTTTGGTTATTATTATTCTTTTTTTTGCAATTTTTTAGGCAAAAACCAATCGACTATAAAATGGCCGCTTGGGAAGAAATGGGTTAATAGCAAGAAACAGCGGCTTACCATACTCCTAATGTTTGATTTCAGTAAGGCGTTCGACACTATTTCGCCCTGTAAATTACTTCGTAAGCTGATCAGAATGGGGTTTTCTAGGTCCATAGTCCTATGGATCAAGTCATATATTACAGATCGTAACCAGCAAGTGGTTACAAAATCTAATGGGGAATCTGATTGGTGCACAACCAATCTTGGCGTTCCAAAGGGCTGGGTTCTTGGGCCCCTTCTGTTCTGCCTTTATATTAATGATCTTGGAGACATACTAGCTGCTTTCAAAAATCCCCAGGGTGAATTATCGGATGGTGTCGAGCATTTGCTTTATGCTGATAATTTACAAACCTATGCGCAGGTTGCGAGAGACGATCTTAATATTGGGAAGACTAAAGCTATAATTTTTGGGTCGGATTACAATATTAATAAATTGCAAGAATTGCACCTTCCAGGCATTGAGGTGCAGAATAACGTTTTTATTCCCCTTGCCGATACTGTAACTAACCTCGGTGTTGTTATGGATTCTAAATTAACATGGAAACCGCAAGTGGATGCAGTTAGTCGGAAAGTTAACAGAGCCTTATATGGACTCAGATCTTTTAGATCCTGCACCATCGAAGCGTTACGCAAACAGCTCGCAGGTGCTCTTGTTGTCTCTCACTTAGATTATTGCTCTCTTGTATACCTCGACGTATCAGGTGAGCTACAGAGCAGGCTTCAAAGGTTGCAAAACTCCTGTGTGAGATATATATGTGGTGTTAGAAAGGATGAGCATGTCTCTCCCTACAGGAGGAAACTGAGCTGGTTGACTGTGGAGACAAGAAGGGAGTATTTTGCGGCGGTAATGCTTTATAAAGCAGTTGTCATGGGACAGCCTCCGTACCTTGCAGCCCATTTTGAACAAAATCAGTCTAGAACCTCAGGTAGGAATCCCAAGGAAATAAAAATTCCAGGGTCGCGTACTGATATTGGCCTGTTCTCCTTCAGAGCCCTAGGTGCTCGCCTCTGGAATTCGCTCCCCTGCGCTATTAGGCATCTTCCGTCTCTAAATAAATTTAAAACGGCAATACGTAGGCATATTTTTGAAACCTGCGACGAAAGAAATGTGTTCTGTGATAAAAATTAACTGTGTTATACTGCTAAGTAAATTATTTAATTTAAGGTTCTATATTGTGACGTGATATTTAAGACTACTGACATAAACTGTGCATTTATAATAAGCCTATGTAATGAAATCTAACGATGAATCTGTGATATAGATACCAATTTAATTTAATGTATCGAAACTATGTATATATGATGTATATTTTTGACTTGTGCAAAATAAATCTTAATCTATCTAATCTATCTATCTAATCTCACTTGGTCATCGTCTAAATTACCATTATCGATAGTAATAACACTTTCGACGTTAGGAATTCCATCATCTATCGAGTGAAACATATTTGTAGTGAAAACAACTTGGATTTCTGCGTTTTCACCAATACAATCTGCTGCTCTAATATCTACTTCATTAACATTCTTTTCGATTAAGGGATGATTTTGATCTTCCGTCAACCGGGTTTCAAATGAGGTATCTTCTTCACGTTGTTGAATCTGTATATTTTCTGGTGTTATCTCTAACGGAGTCAAGGTATATATATTTAAAGTATGTACATTACCAGTTGTCATGGACAAGTTTCGACGTAAGGTTTCAAATAAACTCCGAATATTTGTATAACGCATACGACAAGAGACTCCTCTTGTTGGTGCTTTGTAGCCTTTGGTTCCTCTCGAATGAAAATCAAATATCCAGAAATAAGTAACATCAGCTTGATTATTATGATATAAAGCAATTGATGTTAAGTTAGCTGTAAGTATTCCATAAGTATGTTCTGAGAAAAAAATGGTTAGAGCATTTTCCAAGTTTCTGAATCCAGCATCAGTATCATCATTAATTAGATGGCCGTTCGAAGCAAGTTCATCACAAACATGGATATCAACATTGCGATTGTTATACGTAGTATGAGATTGCAGTTCTGTCACCCTCAAATATTCTGTATTTGCTTCCACTGAATTAGGAGCGATTTGGTTCGCTACCCATTCTCGATAGAACCTATCTCCCAACAGGAGTACATAGTCGATGTCACTTGCACATCAGTTATTCGGGACGAGTAGACAGAATGCAATGCAAGCAATTGCTGCCATTGCTGTACACTGATTTCCACGAGAACTGATATCAAATCTGTCGCTGGCTTGATGGAATGTACCACGTAAAATTAACACATTCTCCGACAAGATTACGTATCTACTATTCAAATCGGGTGGTACCCCTTGAGAATCATGTTCTGGATTCCTAATTACAGGATCATCAACAACTTGTGATAGTTGAGCTACGTTAGTATTATCGGGGAAGAATGGAATCACATCATGATACAGAGAATTGTTCTTCATTAATCACTGCAAGGCTACTTTTAATTTATCAATATCAACTTTCAGTTGTCTTATGCGCTGTAGATTTTCCAGACTCTCCGCGACTATAACAACTTTTTCCCCTCCTCATGCCCCCCCCCCCCTCATTGTATTTAGTTTTATATAATGTTTTTAAAAAATCTCTCATAATGATTAAAAGGAAAATATCCAAACTTATAAATAGATAGAAACGATCTTTCAGGTAAATAGAGAAATTGATAAATAGATAGCTGCGTTTTTTTGTGTTATATGGAGTGGTTACATTATTTCAAAAACATTTAAAAACTTAAATTAAATTCAGTTAAATTGTTTTAGCACTTCAAGACAATTTTTTATATATAAAATTTTCAATTATCAATCCAATTTTTGTGTAAAATAACATTTAAATAAAAGTTTCTTCTATTTTTCCACATAACCCAGGAGGTAAATAGATGTGTGCTTTAATTTTTTTGTTTTGTTTAATTTAATATGTTGATTAGAAATTTAAGTATTACTGATGGTTTATGTAACGGTACAAGATTAAAAATAATAAAATTATTTAAATATAATATTGAAGCAGAAATAATAACAGGAGAAAAAATTGGAGATAGGGTATTCATTCCACGAATAACCTTATATACTGGAGAATCATCATCATTACCGTTTATTCGTTGTAGAAAACAATTTCCTTTTGTATTAGCATTCGCAATGACTATAAATAAATCCCAAGGTCAAAGTTTTGATGAGATAGGAATATTTATAAAAAGACCTTTGTTTTCTCATGGCCAATTATATGTTCTTTTATCTAGATGTAAAGACCCAGAAAAAGTATGTATTCAAAATGAGTCTAAAAATTTAACAGAAATTGCTAATGTAGTATGGCAAGAAATTTTTGAAAATTAACATCATCTTTTAAAATATAATTAAAATATATCTATAAATAAATAAAAATAAAATAAACCATTGGAAAAACAGTTCTCATTACATTTTTAATATACACGGTGACAAATTTTAATCGCCGCACCCGGATTTCTCGGAACCTAAGCCAGATAGGGAAAAACGGTTCAGACAAAAGTTGTAGGGGATAAAGGGGGCCACACAATGGCGCTAAGGTCTTTGACCTTGAACTTGACCTTTAAGGTTATTTCAAGGTCAAAGTGGTTTTTTCATATGGGAATACCTAGTTTTGACCCCGGATTCGGAAAGAGCGGGCGAACCATGTGTCCACCACGAGCTCTTTGAGTTAAACGTCTGATAGCTCTATTGTCAGGGTGTCGTCAGTCAGGATAGTGTTCAGCATAAAGTCTTGCCGCACCACGATAATTATTTTGGCTTGCTCCTAAAACCAAAATCATATCAACGATCTCGTTGGGCGGATAGTCAGCCATTTCAGAGCCAGCTATTAATTACTATTAAATTTAAATAGTAAAATGGTATCAAAAATGTTAATAATTATAAGGCTCGCCCGCATACGGTCGCGCCTAAAACGGAAAAACGTTGGAAAATTACGGTAACTTTATTTAGCTAACTGTTTTTTCCATAAATACTTCGTTTGTAACACTTTTTTAATTTTAAATTTTAAATTAAAATAATCGTCAAAACATTAAAGGTATTCAAAAAAGCATTATTTCTTATTTTGATTGCAAATAAAACTAAAACTTCCTTTTATTTTTTTGTTTTATGTAAATAATGTGAATTAGTAGCGTTCGAATTTCAGAAATACTAATTTTGATAATGTAATCATTAAAAACACATCTACGAAGAAAATAGGTTCCGTTAATGGTTCTTTTAATTAAATCTGAACTGCTCACCGATTTTAAGATTTTCCGCCCATTTTTAATATTAAGTTTTTTTTTTAATAGTTCGATTCTAAAAAAAATAGCTACGATGCTTTTTGTACAAAACAGAAATGTTGTATCTTTATTTTTTAGGAAGTTATGAGTTTTTTTTGTAAAAAGAATCACATTTATTGACAGCTCATAATTCAAAAAATTAGGATCCGGCTAAGACAATTGTAGAAGCAAAAAAAAATAATAATTAATAAAAAATGCAAATACAAAGTCAAAATTTAAATTAAAGAAAAAAATAGGATATGTGAGTTTGGGGTGTGTGCGTTTAGGGTGTATGAGGTAGGAAAATGTTGGTTAAGGATGCGTGAGTTTAAAGTTTGTGGATCGAATGTTTTTGGTTTTGAGGTTTGTGGGGTCAGGATTTGTGAGTTGGAATTTGTGGGTTTTCATTTTAATCTCAAGGTCAAATTGACTACGCTTCGGATGGTTTTTGCCTAGAAATCATAAAAAAATAAACAATTTTAAAAATTTAATTAAAGCCTACGATCAATTTGAACCAGCTTAGCCTGTGGTTCATGGAAAAAAACGATTTTAAACGGACTTTTCGGAGTTTGACTTTGATTTGACCTTGAAATGACCTTGAAAAAATTTTTCTCAATATGATTTTGAACGTAAAATTTCCCGCTCTTTCCGAATCCGGGGTCAAAACTAGGTGTTCCGATATGAAAAAACCACTTTGACCTTGAAATAACCTTAAAGGTCAAGTTCAAGGTCAAAGACGTTAGCGCCATTGTGTGCCCCCCTTTATCCCCTACAACTTTTGTCTGAACTGTTTTTCCCTATCTGGCTTAGGTTCCGAGAAATCCGGGTACGGCGATTAAAATGGGTCACCGTGTATATTCGAAAATTATAAAGATGGATAACATGGAACGGAAATTAAATCAAGATCATAACGAAGGATTGGAAAATTTACGAAACTTAGAATCTTTAGAGGGTTTAGATGAACAAATTGACGATAGTATTGAGTGAGATCCAATTAAAAACTGTTACGCTAAGTTAGAGGATTTACAACATGCCGAAGATTTGCAAAATTTACAAGATTTAAACGAACAAATTGATGACTATTTAGAACAGGAAGAAAAATATGAAAATTATTTACATACTGTAGATAAAAGTTTATATTACACTAAATTAAATAATGAAATAGACAATTTTGTTGGGAAAGATGGTGATTTGGAAATTTTCAAAAATTGGGAAAACGTCCCTGGTAGAAACGTTCCCCATATGTTCGCCAGATTTTACTCTATTTTATAGGGAATGGCCAATTTCTGCTTAAAAGTCTGGCCAGAAACCCCACTACCTGTCGACGTTTTCTCGTCAGAAACCTGACCAACTTATGGTTAATGAATAAATAAATAAAAAATAACGTTTAACGAATTTTTATAAGTTAATAATGATTATTATATCATGGATTTAATAGCTTATTGTTAATAGAATGCTAAGATATATTTGGGATAGATTCGAAATAAAAACTAAAAACTTATTTCAGTAAAAGTTTTTTTAAGGTTAGAGTTTTATAATTAAATAAAACATAAAAAAATCAAATAAATAATCGAATAAAAATTTGCATGCTGTTTTAACGCAGAAGTACTATAATGGGATTTACATTTTCAATAATTTTTTAGGGTTATGTAAGCTATTTAGATTTTCTATAAATTTATGGTCAGATGCTGGTTTATTTCTGGCGAACTATTAGGAAACGGATCTGCCCAATAGATGGTGAACCGACCATCTAATATGCTCAATTTTCTACCAGGGGTACCATGTTATATACGGTTGCAGGTCTCTGAAATTTTAATGTTAAAGGTAGAAAACAATGATCCAATTTTAAATTATTATCTTTCAGAAAGTTTAGAAAAGTATTATAAATACGTTACAAATATTGCGTGTATTGTATGGGTTATAAAATTTGGTTAATCATTTATTTATTTCGAATAAGCCATATTTCCACTTCAAATTTTTAATGTTTCATATATTCACATATTATAACTAATTATTAAAATAAAGAAAAATTAATAAAATATTTAAAGCATATTAGCCAATCATAAAAGTAATCATATAATTAATAACGTGATTATTTAATATTATTTCAAGACATGGTGTAGTAATATTTTATAAGCACAACCTTATTAAGTAAGAAAGCATTTCATTTTACTTTATTAAAAATTTTTATTATATGTTTTTGTAATTGTAATATTTTTCAATTCAACAAGTTTTTTTCTTTTTAAGAGAATATTTATATGATTACTTTTTTATACCCATTAGAAAAAAATTAAGTAGAACATATTAATTTTAAATTGATAAATAGATCTAAATATACACAAGTGGTATATATAGATGTATTTTACAAGTTAAATAGTGTTCTATAAAATTTTATTTTATTGGGTATACACACCGGAGATAGGAAGGAGACAGATGGGTAATCTCTATTGCAAATGAATAAATTAAAAATTATAACAAATACTTGAATGATAAATGTAATATAGAATTATCTACGTTAATTATTATACAGGTTATCGTAATGATTTTTAAGTTAATCTTTTTCAATAGAAGTGGGAAAGGGATTCTGATAATTAAATGATAATCATGAAAAATATATGTGAGTTTATCATGTAAATAAATCAAATTTATTTATCAGTACATTATTAAATATGATTATTAGTAAATTAAACAAAACAAAAAAATCAACGCACCTTTCTATTTACCTCATAGTGGTGTGGAAAAAATAGAAAAAATAATTATATTATTTCCTTATTAGAATTAATTATATCAAACAAACAAATAATTTTAACTATTGTTGTAAGATGTGGGGGTTGGTGAGCGGAGCAAGCAAGGGGCGCAGCCCCCCTAATATATATATATATATATATTCTATATAATATATGGATCAAACCCTTTTATATGCGCCAAATAACCAATCTTTCTACGTAATAATAGATCAAGCCCTTTAAAAATATATCAAAACTTTAAATAATGTAATAATAATTGATACACGGTTGTCAACTTTCATTATATATTATATAAAAATTCTAGGTAATCTTGATAAAATTTTAATTTACAATTACATGTTTCAAGGCTGATTCTTTTTCTCTTATTTAAAGGAAGGAGACTAAAAAATTATTTTTTTGCGATTTAGTTTTTCGGGTTTTTTAATACGTTAAAAATAATATCATCGAATCAGTGATAGTGCATTTGAAAGAGATTAAGATTACCTATTTTTTCTGATCAGAAATTTTGAATAAGCTATTTCTCTTGTTGTTTACAGAGTGATATCTGGGATATATAAGATGGAAAATGTTTGAAAAAATTAGATGATTAAGAATATGAACTCGTTTTTATTTTATAGCGATTTTTCTATTTTACGATTTTACGATTTTCTGAAATCGAGAAGGTAAATTATTTCGGTATATTAGAAATAATATTATCACATCAGTGTAAATGTATTTGAAAGAGCATGAAATTACATATCTTTTCCAACCGAAAATACTATTGTTGTATATACTATATAAGAAACTATGCTATGTCGGACGGTAGAAACAACATTTTTTGTCAGAAATTAACCTTGTATTTCAATTTATACATATGCTCCCCGTGTAAATCTTATAGAAAAGCATTCCCCGCGCCAGCCATGTTTAGTAGTTCATGTAGAGATATAGATAATATTTTTAAGTATTAACAATATCAAATATATTTCTTGGAAAATGTTTTATTGAAAATCAAGATTTATTAAATTAAAACGTTATGATTTTAATAGGATTAATTATTCAAGAGGACAAATTTAAATCCAAGTGGGTCAAATGACATATTAATAACTTTATTGATTTCTGTTAATAAATATTTAAAATACGATTTTACTACTCGCTCGGACTTTTTTTTAGCATGTAGTATTCGCCATCGTGACCTCTTTGTGAGATCGAGTAAATAGTACAACTTTTTCAAGTGACTTTTTAACACTCGACTATTCTGATTATTACAAAATAAATATAAAATATGAACTTTCGCATTTTACGCACATTTTGTGGAATTCAATGACACGATTTGTACAAAATATCAATATTTGTATAAACTTTGTATAGAACATTTGTGTTAAATCAAGCGTAAAACTGCTTTTCAATTTACAAAAAAAATAACACAAAAATTATAAAACATTTCTGTAAACAATTATACACATGTGTAAAATTTAATCCAAAATATTTTACACAAATTCTCAGTTACACTGGGGTCGTATTTTACACAAAATTTGTTGCTGTATATAACTCATATAATATTCAAAAAATAGTTATAGCAAAATGATTAAAATACGTAAATATTAAATAATGTGCAACAAGCAGATAGATACATATATGCGATGTATACGTACGCAAAGATAATTATGTTATTTAATTTGAATTAAATCTACTTGACTAATTTAATGTTTATATGAAAAGAAAAACTAGTGATGAATTTACGGCACAAGCGCTTAAATTAAATCATTAATAAATTTAATACTAACCAAAAGATGATTCCTTATCTACGTATTTCTCCGACTTTAAGAATATAAAACTCTCACTCTCGCAATAAGGGAAGGAAAATCACGCAACCGAGATTCCACGTGTTTTCACCATGAAAAGTGCTCGGACTAAAAACTCGTATACGGCACGACGGCGAAGTCACGCGCGAACACTCGTCTACACGCGTATTTAAAATCGAGTCCTTTCCCGCGGAGAAGTACGCGTAGGCGGCCACGTATATAGGTACCCCGGAAGAGAGACGGAGTAAAGAGAGCCCTACCACATGCTCGCAACGCTATCTAGCTCGAACGAAAAAAACAATGCAGTGCCTACGCACTCGCTCGCGCGCGCGTATCAAAATCAGAGTCACGTTTGAGTCTTCGACGGGAAGAATACCACGAGGGAGAATCCCGTCAGCGGAAGGCCAGACGGCTCGAGATTAAATGCGATTTGCTCCGCGGCTATGGAAATTGACTGTATGTATTATATTCGTGTAATACTTACGTGCGTTTGCAGCGGGAAAGGCGGAGACGAGTCGCTTTCATTGTAATATATAGCTTGTCAGCTACTTCTGCTGTTGTGCAAGTGACATGTAGTTTTACGGTTTGCATTTTTTACGGGGAATGAGGGATCTTGTTTGGATTAGAAGGATTTACATGATCTTGTAATTAGCAATTATATGGATCAGTAGATTTAGTACTATCTTGAGGGAAGATTACGATAAATTATTTTCATTGCATTCTAAATATGAAGTACCGTCCAGATGATTGCGGATTTATCCATTTAAAGGATATTCTAAATATGAAGTACCGTCCAGATGATTGCGGATTTATCCATTTAGGGGAACCTAGATGATTTTGAATATGGCTGATTTCTAAAATATTGTAATTTTTCTATTTCCCACATATTTTAAGACAAAAAACTATATATATATATATACACTATAGTGCTTCTTAGAAATTTTTTCTTTAATTTCGTTTCTTTGTTGTACGTACGAGGTCTGTCCCAAAAGTATCCGACCTACCTCGATTTCTCGGCGCTTGATTTATTCTTCGTCATCCGGGGGGTGGCATCCTTCAAAGTAGTCCCCATTTGATTGAACAAGACGCTCATATCGATGTTTCCACTTATTAAAGCACTCTTGAAAGTCAGACTTCGGAATTGCCTTTAGTGCATTCGTCGCATTAGTTTCAACAGTCTGTTTATTGTCGAATCGATGTCCTTTAAGCGGCATTTTCAATCGAGGAAACAGCCAAAAGTCGCAGGGAGCTATATCAGGACTGTATGGAGGCTGGCGGAGCTGCGCAACACTGTGTTTCAATAAATACTGCTGCACAAGCGATTTCTAATCGAAGGTTTTTTTGCTGGTCTGAGAGCAGTTTCGGGATGAATTTTGCACACACACAAGTCATTCCCAAATTCTCGGTTAAAATTCGCCAAACAGTACTTTTTGGTATTCCAAGTTCATCTTCCAGTTCTCTCACAGTCAAACGACGATCTTGTTCAACTGCGTCACGCACACGCTCGACATTATCCGACGATGTTCCCGTCGAAGGTCGACCAGAACGAGGATCACTGTCCACAGATGTGCGGCCACTTTTGAACCGCCTATACCACTCTTTTATTTGTGTTTTGCCCATACACTCATCTTTAAAGGCCTTTTGCAACATTTCAATAGTTTCCGCACAACTTTTACCGAGATTAAAGCAAAATTTTATGCAAATTCGCTGTTCGGTTCGTTCTGCCATTTTTAGCAATAAGCAAATTGCGACGAACGCAAAAAAGTCGTTGTAAACAAATACAAGCTGCGCGGGAACTAAGGCGTTTTTTCGGTATCTCAGGCTACTGACGAGAAGGTTAGGAGTTGCTGGTGACGTTCGTACCCTCCAGAGGTCGCCTGAGTCTCTCCGCGCGAAGATATGAATGTAGGTCGGATACTTTTGGGACAGACCTCGCATATATCTATGAATGTATGCTCCAGCGATATCTGGAGAACGGCTTGACCGATCAATCTGAAAGGTGGCTACTACACTCTACTAGTCTCAGTGAAGGTAAATAGTCTGGTTACAACGTTATGTATTAATATATTCATATAATATATTAATATATTACGATTTTTGTTGATCAACGATTTTTCGTAAACGGTCTCACGGATCGGTGAAATTTGAACTATAGCGTATACTAGTCTTAATGGTTGTAAATAACTCAATTTGGAGGTGTATATTAACTATATATTAATATATTCACATAGTATATTGATGTATTACAAGTCTTCTTCGATATCTTGTGAATGACTTGAGCGGTTGAGCTGAAATTTGGATTATAGTATCTACAAGATTCAACGGTAGTAAATTAACTTGTTTTAATTGAATTTAATATATCGATATAGTCTTAAGTTTCTACGTCTAAAAGGTTGTATGAAATTGGACAAGACTTATAAATGATTAACATTATGTTAAGTGAAACGTGGAGTGGGATATTCAGAAATAATTTAAACACTAGTTTATGCTAAACTAAATCATAGCTTTTTTTACAAAATCTTTGTATAAGATAATGAAACTCTCAGGAAATATTCTTCACTTAATAAAGAACATCACCTGATATAGAAAACAATGAACAAATTTTTATTTGCAATATTTACGTTAAATATAAAAAAATTTATATTTTTAAATAAGACATTGTTCTTTATAAAGAGAAGTATAAGTTCTTAAAGTTTCACCAACAAAAAGATTGTTTACTTGTAAATTTAGTCTTTAAAATATCAGTCATGCTGAGTCTCCTATTTAAATGTGTTATAAAGTAAGTAAAAAAATATTTTTAATACGATAAAGCATCTGAACGTGTCTCTGATTACTAGGAAGATATTAACATATTTGTTAACTAATCGGATAAAAAAATAACGTAAACAAGGAGTATAATCCCAAGAAAGGCACTTGACCTTCAAGAAATGGTTTAGCGACCTCTAAATGATTCTTGAAAAATCTAAAAATTTCATAGTTATTTTTTACATCAAAACTAACCAGAGTCTATTAAGGTTTAAAAAATAAATTGTTTTTTGTGACACCCTAATGTTCGAGCGTGCGTGTATATGTGTGAATGTGTCTGCGTGTGTGTGTATGTGTGTGTGCGTGTGTGTACGTGTATGTGTATGTGTGCATTTGTCTGTGCGTGTGTGCGTGCGTCTGTGTATGTGTTTGTGCATGTAGGTGTGTGCGTGTGTGCGCGCGTGTGTGTGTACGTGTGTGTGCGTATGTGTATATGAGTGTGTGTGTATAAGTGTGTGTGTGTGTGTATGTGTGTGTGCGAGTGTGTGAATGTGTGTGTGCGTGCGTGTACGTGTGTGTGTGTGTGTGCGTGTATCTACGTATGTCGTCAAAGTTTGTCATCACCATAACTTTTGAAGGCCACTGTATATCGGATTGAAATTTTGCAGATATATCATATACGACCGAACATAGAACTGATTATATTTTGGAGCTAACTGATCGAAACTTACTACTTATTTTAAAAAGTTTTAAATTTAAGAAATTGTTTAAAAAACAAATTTTTTTTATGGATTTATGCGTTAGATTCTTTAACAAGATGCATAAATACGCAAATTCCATGTTAGTTACTTTCAATTGTTGTACTTACAATTATTTTTAAATTGGTTTTCTTACAGAATTGCGATTTTGAATTTTCAAAATTTGTTAAAATTTGAAAAAAATATTTTTAAACGTTTGATATGTTAAAAAAATGCATATATCCGTAAAGCTCACGTAATTTTATTCCAATTAGTGTATCTTACAATTACTTATCAGTGGTTTTATTAAAGAAATGCGTTTTTTAATTGTGTAAAGCCATTTTGTATGATCACGTTTTATGGTCACTAATACTTATGAACGCATTTGTATATTTTATTGAAATTTTGTAGGATTATCATAAGTAAGTCAGCATAGAACTGATTAAATTTCTGAGCCAACAATGCATTGTTTTAATTTATCTTACTCAGATTGTAGAATTGTCCATAAAATTCTCTACAACATTATTCCTGAAATCCCTTTATCAATGTCAATATGTATCTCTTTGAGAAAGCATTATGCTAAGACAGTTAGCAACGGTTTTTACTTTGGTATCATCTTTTTAGCGTAAAAACTTGCAGAACTATTATCAGAACTAGATCAATTAGTTGATATCTTGAGAATAATGGTTTATTGAAACAAACCAAGACTACTACACTTCATTTTAGGTGTCAGAAAACATCTCTCAAAGCTCCATCTTCAAATTTCGTTTTCCAATCTTCTGACACTCTCCTACCTAAACATATTTCTGCCTAAGAAAGCTTTTTTATTGACTCTTTATCTCATACATCGTCCGACGGTCGGAAAAGAACACTTTGGCCATTTGAAGGTATAAAAAAGCATAAGAAATTGTGCATGTGATACAAAAACTATATTATCATATAAAATAAATAGTATTATAAATAATATTATGAACAACATACTCTACAAAATTTTAAGATCGATTAATGACTAATAAAGCGCAAATAACACTAAAAATGAATTTGTTTTACTAATTATGCAAAAGCGCTATTTTTATATTCTTGAAGAAATTTTAAAAGAAAAAATATATACATATTAGATTAAAAAAACTATTTGAAAAGCAAACTAAGAAAAAATTTACCTATGTTAACGACGGTTTGACAAAATGCCGAATTCACTGATTTCTGCAGTAAAGTTAAATTTACTAAATTTGTTTGTATGTCAAAATTATTGCATCGTTTATTTAGAAATATATGAGCCGAAACTTTATTTATCTTCTCATGTACTAAAATATCTGAAAAATAATGAAACTGAGGCACTTACATAGTTCCTCCTAAAATGTTCATAATTCAAAGGGAAATCTTTCAATATTACATGTTGACATTTCCTTAGGTCATTGAATAATTTTCAATAATAAACTATATTTTCCTAAAAACGGTCCGTTAAAACCAACCAATCTGACAAACTACTAACTAAGAACTTAATCGTACATCCTCACCCTCAAACAAAACTTTTTCACTTACACGCAGGAATCATACGAAGTTGACCTAATGAAAACAAGCAAAACTAAGTTCAGCGATCGCAGATTAATTCGTATATAGGAAGCAATAATTCTGCCGAAAAGCAAAGCCCCTTGTCGCGCAAAGTCATAATAGTCACGAGGGCCAGGCGAATCGTCGCGGAGTTGGAGCAGCATGGCAGCAGCAGCCTCTGCACGACGTGCGTCGCGACGCGCGTGGGGCACGTGCGCGTGTTCCCGCGTCCTTGATGAAGTGTCGAAGGAACTTGAGGGTCGGCTGACGGCCGGAGGACGACGCGATGAATAACGCGCCGCGGCAGCAACAATGAGCGCGCGAATGCACAATGCTCGCCAGTGCGCACGGTAAAACTTGACAAGCCGCGGAACACTGCTGCTGCTGCTGCTGCCCTTCTAGTTGCTGTGGAATAGGAACAGCAGTCTGTATCTACGTGTACCCCATTCGGCCTGTGTGAAGAGAGAAAGCGCACCCGCGCATTTAATTGAAATTCACTATTAACTCGCATGCAAATTGTCGCGAGGGCCGTGCATTGTTTTGCAAAATTAATCAAGTTACTTTGTCGCGCGCAAACGGCTGCGCGCTTTGAATTCGCGGTATACGCTACGGTGTGGGATGGACTTTTATTTATATACTCGCGTGGGTGATTATCTCATGTATGATATCGTTATTGGAATGCCGGGAGTTCTGTGATGCTTGAACTACTTGCGCGGGAGATATTCGTCCCAAATTTTGATTTAAGCTTATACGATCATAAGCTTTTTTTATGCAGCTGATTACGAATCTGCAGTTACACTTTGAGCGTTAAAAATGACAGATCTAATATAGCATTACAATTACGGAGTTAATAATGAACTCAATATTGTGCAAAGTTTTGTACGTACAAGCATATTTGATCCGTTATTTTTAATTTTTTAATTCTGACTACAGATTCGTAATAAACAACATCGAAAACTCTCGACTAGTCATTTACAATTTGATTTATTTTAGTCTCTTGCGTTGGGATGAGAATAGTATAAGTTGAATAAATAATTTATTAACCCTTTAATGCCTAGCGTTCCTCTGAGGGCACGTACATTTTTTTCGGTTTTCTTAAGTTTTCAGGTGATAAACTTAGAATTCTGCAAACTAAATACGAATCAAATCAAAGTGGACTATAGAAGCCGAGAACTTAAAAAATAATTTAAATATTTTTATTGAAAAAAAGTATTTTAAAAAGGTTGAAACAAATTTCTAAATACTTTTTAGAAATTTTAGTCAACGATTTATATGCTTAGGCATTAGAGGGTTAAATTATTATAAAAGTTTTTGTACAATTTTTGTAACATAATTATGCATTTCGAGTTTAATTTTCGGACTTAAGTTTTAGTATACGGTGCATTATATTAAAGTCTAATTTACGTCCGGTAGTAAATATCTTAAAGTTGTTCATATTTCTTATTTGTATTATAAAATAAAGTGATAAAAATTTATAGATAATGTCGATTAACTAATTTTCAGAAAAAAGACATAGTTACTGACTTTTAGAATATAAGAAATGGATACTTATTTGGTTTAAAGCTATGAAGAAAAATTCATTTCAATCTTTTAAATGTTGCTAATTTAAAAGAAAAAATAAAAATCTTAACCAATCAGTTGAGAATATCTCATGACCTCGGACACCTTATATCCAAGGAAACATAATAAAACGGCGCCTATCCGGGAAAAATGATAGCAAACAAGCCGGGTATAAAAAATCCTGGGATTTTCGTGGCGTAGTAGTATCTCTTCACTCTTTCATGCGGCGACGGCGACGGCCAAGAGTTTTCAGCGTCATTAATGCCCGACGGTGCAGCAGTGGCACACACTCTGATGTCTCTCCTCACGAGAAGGGTAAAAAGGATCCTCCTGTCGGTGTGTGTGTGTGTGCGAGAGAGAGAGCGAGAGAGAGATAGAGAGAGAGAGAGAGCGAGAGAGAGATAGAGAGAGAGAAGAGAGAGAAGAGAGAGAAGAGAGAGAGAGAGAGAAGAGAGAGAGAGAGAGACAGACAGAGAAAGGAACTAGACAATAACTCTTTTGTCCATGGCCGAAGGCGCGTGGCGCAGGAAAATTACTACGCCGGCTCTGCGCTGCAGTTTGTTGTGTCGAGAGCTGTTACATCGGTATCACTCTCCTTCTTTCTCTCTCTCTCTCTCTCTCTCTCTCTCTCTCTCTCTCTCGGCGCACGGGCAAATAAAGTCGTGGTTTAGTATACGGCAGGGCAGCCGGTCGAGTCGCGCAGACTGACTAGCTATTATAGTCGGTAGCTTGCCTCGTCTCACTGTCACTTGCGACGGAGGCGGCGGAGAAGTCGCCTATCTTCATCGCGGCTTGTCCCTTTTTCCCTTTCTTGCGAATTTTTTATCGCATCATGCGCTCCTTCTCTTGATCTTCATTCAGACTGGAGATGTGCCATATCTGTGCCCGGAGTGTGGAGGTTTTTCAGACAACATATGAAGTTTTTATAAGTAGAAAGTAAAACATATTTCATTTGCTGTTGAATCTAATAATCTTAATTATTTCTTATTATATATCTTTCGTGCTCAGAAAAGATATCAGTATTGTGAAATTTAATTTTCGTAAGTTTTGTATAAAGAAATAAATCGCGAAACAAAGCGGCGTTTTATTTATGGAGTTGGTTTTTTACAGCACATTCTCAGTAGTTAGAGGATTCGTAAATAATAAATGCGACATTCTCCTTGTAATTTTACATCTTGTGCGCATTTCACGCAATTTTATAATGACGCGCTGATGCGAGTACATTATAACTATTCTCAACACATTTATGAGAAAGAAAACAAGAAGACGACTGGCAAGTGCATGCTCATTACATCTAAAATTGCTCGAGTTACTAGTAAGGAGGAAGGAGAAACTAGTTCGTTTATTTTAATGAAAAAGATTTTTAGTATGTGCTACGTAATGAACGTGTGAGATTCAAGGAGTTTTTCATTTAAATCTTTCTTTTCCCTTACTTTTGCAAACACTTATAACATCTTCTTATTTCTCTTTCAGAAGTTATATAAAAAGTGGTACGTGAAGTAGTGCGTACGCATGTTATATTGAAACTACCAATTTCTAACTCTTTCCTTCCCATTGTAGCCATATGGTACACTCGACGTGGATTAATTCTAATTCAAATGATTTGAAAATTTCATCGTGTAACATGGATATGGTCAATAGTAGGTTAGGTCGCCGGAAGTCACGCTTTGGCGAGGAGTTTCGGATCTCATGAAACGCGCAGTCTCGATGGTGAAGAGAAAGCGAGACGAACAAACAAGAACGGAATCCTCGATTTTCTAGACAATAGTTTCTTCTTTTAAAATTTTTAACGCAGTAACTACGCAAAGTTTGTAAATATATAAAATTTATCAAATAAAAAAATCTCGTCCATAAATTGAAGTTATTTATGTAATTATTTATACCTTTTGTTATTATTTCTTTTTCAATCAAGGTGCACGAGTAAAGCGCCGAGGCAAAGTATGCCATGGGCACACCTAGCACTTATTTCTTAAATAATTAAAAACGCCTTATACACAACTGTGTGTAAATAAGATTTATTCAATATATAATTTTGTTAGGCATTTTAATTTTGAATTTTCGATTCCGTTCGGGTTTGTTCGTCTCGCCTACTCTTCACCATCGAGACTGCGCATTTCATGAGATCCGAAACTCCTCGCCAAAGCGTGACTTCTGCCTACCTAATCTACTATTGACCATATCCCTGTTACACGATGGAATTTTCAAATTATTCGAATCAGAATTAATCCACGTCGAGTGTACATCATATACATATTGCATTTATAAGGTTCCTATAGATATTACGAAGAAATTTAAGGTATAATTGTATTCTAGTATGTCCAGAAATGATAATACTTTTGTAACACACGCACGATTTACGCGTTTTTCTTACCTATAACCTATAAAGAGTGCGGTATTGCAAACACATAAGGTCAAACAGCGCACTCCCTTGGTGCACACTATATTTTTTGTGACGCATGTGGGGCGAATCACGTCAACTCTCCTAGCGCGGCGCGCGAGCGCTTAATACTGTTGTTTTTAACTCGCGTTTGCGGTATGAAAAAAAAAATATATAAAAAATATCCAATAAACTATTTCGATGTATTTTTTCCTCAGCTTTCCAATGATGTGGTCAGATTTTCCAAAATTTTCCATTTTCCTTAAAAAAAACACAAAACGTGTTATATCTCGGAAAGTCTATTTTTAATATTTTTTTTAATACTTTTAATCGAAAGCTGAGGTTTTTTTTACATAAGAAAAGTTCTTTTGCACAGAGTGCCCGATTATATTTCAGTGAGTAATAGAACGCCGAAAAGTAGAAGTACCGCGCGCGACTTGGCGCGGCGCGGCCGCCGTCACCGCCACATCATGCTTACTTGTAAAACTAGTTCTTTTTTCAGTTGGTAGGTGGCTTAAACATAAAAAACTTTTATCTATAAATGAATTGTCACAAGAAATTCATATATACGACGATGTTTTTTTTTAAATTTAGATTTTTTTATGATTAAATCATAAATCTATTGGAGTCGCGATCAATCACTCGCAGCGGTAAGACGTGTTTATAAACACGTGTTCCTGATTGTTTCTCTGTGCGAGAATCTGAAATCAGACGAGTGTACTAGTGTATATACCTATAACTACAGCATTAGTGCTGCAAGCTACAAGGGTTTTCCCTTGTAGCAAATATTAAACAACGCAAGTATGGAGGCTCCTGAAAACAGGACCGTCCATACAACTAGTACCACTCAACAAACCATGTCATCAACCGCCACACCGAAAGCAACGTACGCAAAAGTTACTCAGAAAGAACAGTGCCCAACAAGAAACCAAGCAATAATTTTGGACTCTATTGAAGGATTGACAATACGTGATTATGCACTAGCAATTGGAGGAATCATCGGACCGTCAAATATGATCTCAATTTCAAGAATCTCACAAAATAGAATCTGCATCTATATGATATCGGAAGAAAAAGCTGACGAACTGGTAAATTCTCATAAACACGTAACAATTAACAACCGTATATTAGAAATAAGACCGCTAAATGTCAAAACACAACGCATTTTAATTTCAAATGTACATTCTTCGATTCCAAACGAATCCATAGAAGCCATACTTCTGAACCTCAAAGTTACACCAAAATCGATAATAACACGCCTGAAGACCGGCCTGCATGACGTCGGATACACACACCTGCTTAGCCATAGACGACAAGTTTACGTAGATCCAGTCGATGTAAACAAAATTCCTCAATCGGCCCAACTAGTACATGATAATATAAGTTACTGGATTTATTTCTCGAGTGAAAAGCTTTCATGTTTTCTCTGCAAAGAGGAGGGGCACCTAGCCAAGCACTGCCGAATTACGACTACTCAAAACGCGTCTTCCGAATCTCTCCAATCTTGCAATAATTTTGACGAAACAGACAGTGTCAGTACTGGGAATTCGGATCAGCCAACTTCACTCAATATTTCAAATAAAGAACAGGAAAATAAATCTCAGCACGATTTGAATTCGCCTAAATGCACCTTCACTACCTTAGAAGTAAAAAATAGAAAACGCCCCACGATCAATCCTTCTTTGTCAGTCACCATCTCCTCCAAGGATGCGCTCTCGTTACCAGACGAACGATTCGATGCTGCTCCACCAAATCCTCTCAAGTCGCCAACTGTAAATCAGTCCTTCAAACTCCCTAAGAAGAGGCTCAAAGTTAACACTCCGGACACAATAGAGGAAATAATGACTCAACTAGAACCTGTTATTATACACTACAAGGAAAAAAACGTCTCTCCTCCAATCGACTTTCAGGAATTAGCTAACTTCCTGCAACACACATATGGAGTATCGGATATTGAAGGGGTGCTTAAAACCTGTAAACTTTCATCTGAGCCAGTCATTACGATCCTTAAAGAATCGTCTGCTCATATAAAAAACTCCAAATTAAATAAACGTATTATTAGAATTATTAGCAAGATTGACACCTCAAGTACCTACTCCAATCAGACTGAATCGAGTTGCGAAGAATAGTAACGGTCTACAAGCTCAATCATGCCTACATCTAAGCTGAATATTTTCTACTGGAACACAAGGAGTATTCGACTGCGTAAGGAAGAAATTCTAAGAATTTCACATAAAGTAGATATTATTGTATGTGTAGAAACTTGGCTTAATAACTGTATTACTAACCGTATTACTAATTTTGATATACCCGGTTTTAAATGTTATAGAAAAGACAGAATCCTCGGCTCTGGCGGAGGAATCATAATATTATTACGTAAAAAAATAGCATTCAAAGAAATTTCAAACATTATCTCACCCGATCCCTCTATTGAACTTGCAGCGGTAAAAATCACAAACGTAATTCCCTCGCTTAGCCTATTCGCTTGCTATAGATCTCCTGGACAAATCGTTTCCACAGACCAGTGGGATTCTGTCTTTTCTAACTTGAACGGCCATAAAAATTACATATTCGTTGGTGATTTTAATGCTCACAATTCCGCCTGGAATTGTAATAAAACGGACACAAATGGAAAGAACCTATATGAATGTATCCTAAATCATAACATATACACTCACAACACAAACACTTATACACACATTGATCGTACGTCTAAATCTAATATTGATCTTATTTTCTCCTCGAATAGCATCGCCGACAGAATCAATATTAAAGTCAATAAAGATACACTGGGCTCAGATCATTTTCCAATATACATAGATTTTAACGCTGAAAAAAATTTATATTCAAAAAAATCTTTTAAAATTCATTCGGAAAAAACCGACTGGTTTTCTGTACTAACCCAATTGGAAAATGCTCATTTGCAGTTTTTCTCATCGGATTATAACAATCTTTCAGCCAGCGAAAAATATGAATTTTTTATTACAATTATTACAGAGGCAATTAGGCTTAATACTCCAACGAGAAAAACTGTTAGCCCGAGCTTACACAGAAATCCAGTCTCTTGGGGGGTCGAAGAATGCAACTCGCTCAAAAAACAAAGGAAAAATGCATTTCTTAAATGGGAAGAATCGCTTGACCTCCTAGATCTTATAGAATATAAGAGACTTGTAGCCCTCTGTAGAAATACTTTTAAAACTAAAAAAAAAACAAATACATAGAATTTACTCAATCCATAAATTTCAACACGGATACTAGCTATGTTTGGAACATCCTCAAAATTTTGAAAAATAAATGGGTGAAGATCAATTCATCTCAGGTCACCGAAAATCTTCAACTCGAAAATCAAATAGTGGCTCTTGATAAAATATGTCCCCCTTGGGCACCCACCAACCCAAATTACATTCCTGAATGCAAGTCGAATCCTTTCCTTGAATCAGCATTCACATTTGCAGAATTCAACATTGCTGTTAATTCTCGAAAATCACAATCCTCGCCCGGATTAGACGGCATCGATTATACGGTCATAAAAAATCTACCGATCCAATATAAACTACTCTTAACAGATATTTATAATGAAATGTATAGAACAAGCGATTTTCCGACTAGCTGGAAACATTCCTACATCCACCTTATACCTAAATCAGATGGTAAAAATTTTCGCCCTATTGCACTTACCTCTGCTTTCTGCAAAATTTTCGAAACACTATTAAAAAATAAACTAGAATGGTGGTTCGAAACCAACAATATTCTACCCAAGAGCCAAAGCGGCTTTCGCAGAGGTCAATCATGCTTTGACAATTTAACAAATCTTTCGCTTAATGTTATACAAGCTTTCAAAAAAAAGAAACAAATGTATGCCATCTTTTTAGATATCCAAGCTGCCTTTGATAATGTCAATAGTGACATTCTAATTAAAAAATTGGCCGACATAGGATGTCCTTCCGAACTTATAAAGTTTGTAAAGTTCCTAACGTATGAACGAATAATACATTCTGAAGTCCACTGCTCTACATTTTTTACGTATCTGAGATTCTTGCTAAAATATCCTCACGCGTATCTGCCTCGCAATTTGCAGACGACATTGCTCTCTATTCCACAAACAAATCCTCTCTTCAAAATGCTGCCAAAATATTAGAAACTAACCTCTCCATAATCGGACTAGATCTTGCCCCACATAAAACCGTTTTTATTAATTTTAACAATCAAAACATTCTTCCAGGTCAAACTGAAATTTCTATTAACAACATTTCTATCAAATCCAGTGAATCAACAAGATTTCTAGGCATTATTTTTGATTACAAACACACCTTTAACATACACATCAATAACCTACAAAATAAATGCTTCAAAAGTTTAAATATACTGAAATTTCTGCAAGGCATTTGGTGGGGTGCAGATCCCTCGTCTCTACTTACTACCTATATCAGTCTTATTCGCAGTAGCATTGACTACGCTAGCTTCATATACTATCCTACTAGAAAAAATGTAGCCAACAAATTAGAAGGTATACAATATGCTGCTATTAGACTGGCCCTTGGATACCGTAAAACGACACCGACAAATATATTACTAGCCGAATCTAAACTCCCCTATATTTCTGAACGTACAAAGTTTCTCTGTTTTACATATCTCGCCAAAGCCCTATCCAATCAAAACCTGTCTTCATATAAAATTATCACGAAGTTCATAAAAAACTCAAAAAATGTCAATAACAAACGAATTATTGAACTGTGTATCTCAGAGTTCAAAGACACACTTTCATATTTACATCAAAGTGAAAAATTTTGTATATTTCTTCACGATTTCGAAACTATCACTACCTCGATACCCTATGAAAAATCCCTCAATCCAACAATAATTTCCAACGACAAAAACACGACACAAATTTTTACAGATGGTAGCAAAAGTCATTACTCTAAGTCTGTTGGCACAGCTTGTGTTTGCCCTTCCCTCAACATCACCAAAACCCGGTCTTTACATGAAAACTTTTCTATCTATTCAGCCGAATGCATCGGCATCCACGACGCTCTCGATATTGCACTCCAGAATACCAATTCAGTTATTCACATTTTTACTGACTCACTAAGTGTTCTCCAAAGTTTACAAAACCCTACAATTAGCTCTAAAATCAACCCCTTCATTTTAGAAATTAAAAAAAAATACAATGAATTCAATTCTGCAAAATCAGACCGAGGTTCCGTCAATTTCTTTTGGATCCCCTCACACTCTGGTATCGCAGGCAATGGCCTAGCTGACCAATTAGCTAAAGAAGCTAGCTCTTTTAATAGCTCTGATATAAATAAAATATCTACTACAGATCTTCGCGAAAAGTTAAAGAAAAATATGTTTATAAATACCAACAAAACCATAGAATAATTAGGTAAGAAAAAGGGCACACAGTACTTTCAAAATCATTATAACAATAACAAAAAACCGTGGTTTTATAAACAAACTCTGCCTCGCGAGCTAGTAGTGACTATTAACCGATGCCGTTCTAATCATTATAACCTCCCTGCTTCCCTTGCTCAAGTCAAAATCATTAATGATTCCAAATGCGAATGCGGACACAATAATAAAGATATTGATCACGTCTTATGGCAATGTTCACTATACTCTGACCATAGATCTAAATTAATGAATCAATTATATAAGCTAAATATCTACTTTCCGATCAGCGCTGCAACATTACTGTATAAACTATAATAATATATATGTAATATAAATTTTTGTAATAAACTGTTAGGCAATTAAATCTTCCTGCAAGATTTAAAGCCTTAATAATAATAAAAAAAAAAAAAATCTATTGGTTTCGTATTTCTCCGGTTTATTGTAGCAACTACAATGGGTTCAACCTGGAAAATGAAATGCATAAATCCTTTCTCTCGGGAGAATCACCCTAAAAGATCTGTTTGACTTTCCTTCAACTTTTAGAAGTATATTTCCGTTTGTACCCGAAGAAGCGAAAATATGTGGTACATGTCGTAGGCAAATTTACAAACGTAAAGCAGATTTACCTATTTCGGATAAAAAAAAAGCTAACATAAATTGGTGTGATGAATATCATAAAGCTGGCGTAACGGTTCTCGAACAAATTAAAAGAAAATTTTCTAATACTATATCGAAGCAAGATAGAATTCAGCTACTCACTCTTGCTCCCGATTTTTGGTCTCGTAATGATTTAATCAGAAAGTTTGGTTGTACTGAATGGGAAGCTCGAGAAGCAAAAGAGTTAGTAGCTGAAAAAGGAGTTTTCTCAGTTCCTGAAAAAAAACGCTGTAAAGTACTTTCGGTGGAAACTACAAATTTAGTTAAAAGTTTTTAAGAAAAGGATGACATAAGTCGAATTATGCCAGGCTTGAAAGATTGCATATCCGTAAAGCAGGACAACGGCAAACGAGAACACGTTCAGAAAAGATTACTTCTTGGCAATTTGAACGAAATCTATTATTTATTTCAAAAAGAATACGAACACGTTAAAATTGGGTTAACAAAATTCATACAATTGAGACCAGTACACTGTGTTTTAGCTGGAAGCAGTGGTACACACAATGTATGTGTATGTGTACATCATGAAAACGTTAAGCTCATGCTAGAAGCTGATGAGCTAGAATGCTTAACGAAATAGAATGCACGTGATGAGTGTTTCTTGAGTGACTGTCTAAATTGTCCTAATACGTCTGCATTACGAGAACATTTGCTTGAATGTTTTGATAAAAATAATGTTTTTGAAATTCAATTTGAATCGTGGTTTCAAACAGATCGGTGTACGATAGCTTCAAAAAGTGAGAACGTTTATGACTTTCTCAACACGCTGGGCGACAAATTAATGAAATTGAAGACTCACGATTTTTTTGCTAAGAAACAGTCACAGTATGTGAATAAGTTGAAAGAAAATCTTCAAGAAGGGGAGTTTATTGTCTGTTTTGATTTTGCGGAAAACTATGCATTTGTAGTACAGAATTCTACGCAATCTTTCCATTGGAATAATAACCAGGCAACTATTTTTACAGTTGTAATTTATTACAAAGAAAATAGTGATCTTAAACATGTAAGCATTGCTGTAATTTCTGATAATCTAAACCATGATACTGTTGCGGTTTATGAATATCAAAAAATTGTCATACTTTATCTGAAATCTAATTTCGTAGTTAAAAAAATTTATTATTTAACGGATGGAGCAAGTCAACATTTTAAAAATAAGAATAATATGCAAAATCTTCTGTTTCATGAAAAAGTTTTCGAAATCTCAGCGGAATGGCACTTTTAAACGTGCCACTTAAGTTAGTGCGTACTTAAAAAGAGGTGCAAAACGTGCTAGTCTACAACTTTCATCCAAAAATAGAATTTTAACAGCAAAAAGTCTTTACGAATGGGCTAAAAATTATTGCAAAGAAACCAAAGTATTTTATAGCAATAAAGATGATTATGAAAAAACTGTTTAGAACTCAAACCAAGATTAGATAATGCTAAATCTATACCAGGGACTGTACAGTATCATGTTTTTATTCCATTGAATCAAAACACATTCAAACTACAGAAAACGTCTTTAAGTTCTAAATATCAAATCTTTCCAAAGAAAGACACTAAGAAAAAAGAAAATAATGTATCCAAACCCGCAACAAAGACAAAGAAAACCACGAAGCAAAAGACTTTGAAAGCCTCTTCGAAAGCCAAAGTAACAAAAAACGATTAATAAAAACAAAAAAATAACTAAATTTAACTAACAGGTTTAAAATAAATTATAAGGTAGCAAAATATGAAAAGGAGGATCGAATCCAGCGGCCACCGTCGAGCGCGAAGTTACGCGCCTTACCGCTGCGCGCGGTACTTCAACTTTTCGGCGTTCTATTACTCACTGAAATATAATCGGGCACTCTGGGCAAAAGAACTTTTTTTATGTAAAAAAACCTCAGCTTTCGATTAAAAATATTAAAAAAAAATATTAAAAATAGACTTTTCGAGATATAACACGTTTTGTGTTTTTTTTTTAAGAAAAATGGAAAATTTTGGAAAATCTGACCACACCATTGGAAAGCTGAGGAAAAAATACATCGAAATAGTTTATTGGATATTTTTTATATATTTTTTTTCATACCGCAAACGCGAGTTGAAAACAACAGTATTAAGCGCTCGCGCTCCGTGCTAGGAGAGTTGACGTGATTCGCCCCATGTATGGATTTTTGCGGAAATGTCTCGAAAAGTACAATAAGTAAATAATTCAACAGAGGGTAAAAAAGTTACTTTTTTGCTCGCTTTTTTTTTGCCCGTCGGTCAGAAAACAAGCATTTTAGGCTCGTTCTTTATGTAAAAAAACCGCAAAAATCGTGCATATGTTACAAAACAGTCTTTATTCTCGACTTAACCGTAATGGCCGGCCATTTTATTGATCTGAAAAGCGGGACAAAAGTAGCATATGATTTCCGCAAATGCATTTTTTTATTTCTAAAAAATGCTTTCTCATTTATTTTTCTTTTCAATTTTGAGCTATTTCTTCCGCTTTACGTGGGTTCCACTCTTAAAATCAATGAATTGGCCACAAATAAGTCGGAAATAATAGTACATTATGTAACAACGGAATAAAGTCGAAGATTATGTCCGAGCAAAGCGAGGGCAGTAAGTACCCGAGAGAATACTCGACTTTATTCCCGTGTTGCATATAGAACTTTATTTCCGACTTACCTATGACCACTTTATTGAAAAGAGGGTCTTCCAGTAAAATCTAGAATTTATTGAAAATGTATATTAATATAGAAAAAAATAATTTTAAAAAATGCATTTGCGGGAAAACGAAATTTGCGGGAAAAAAGTAAATTTTTCCTGCCAACGTGGGAAGAAAGTAAATTAGCGAGAAAAAGTATATTTGAGACACGGGAATAAAGTCGACTATTCCCTTGTTGCATAATGCTCTATTTGCGCCCGCTTTTAACTTTTTTGCCCGCTTAGAGCTGTTTAGCTCGCTGAGTAAACAAGCCAAAGCTTTAGCCAAAAGGTGTATAGGCTCTCCTAAACATGGGGGGTGTACCATTCGGACGATACAACGTGTTTATGGAGGCCTAAATACTTTAAAAGCTTGATTTGTATAAAGTAAGTCATACATATGTTTTTAATTTTCTAATCTAACAGACCCACGTTTGCGCCGTGTCGAAAAACGGCATACTTTAGTATCGTTCTACAGGTATAAGAATAACGCATGATCTGCACATGTCTTACAAAAAATATAGTGTCTATCACGGGCGAATGGGCCTTTTTGACCTCGTATGTGTGCATTACTCCGAGTCTGAAATAGCTTTTTTCCCGTGTTAAATACCGTATTTTAGCACCGAGAACGATGCTCCGTTGACTAATTTTCTCGAGCTTGTGAGCAGGATCCCTTGGGAGTGGTTGCGCAGATGAGAGAGTAAGTGGGAATCTTGTTATCAATTTTAAATTTTATTATTTGTTGTCGTTAAGTTTTTCTACCGAACCGGTTTCGGGAAGTCCGTTCGCTCCTTTTGGGGTCGTTGATGCAGGATGTGGTTAGGGATTCGAACGCTGTACGCCACCGAGTGCTTACTGTTCCGCAGTCGTCTGCATCCACGTGGGAGTTTGGTAGCTCCCTTGTAGTCAGCATGGGGGTGAGCTAAAAGTACAGAGGTTATATACCGGCATAAGATCGACCAGTTAATATCCCGAAAGATGGTACAGCAAGGTACGCAGACGCGTTGGTCACCATTTTCTGCTTTAAGGACTTTTTTGGACCACGTGAGTACCATCACCATGTATGGTTGCCAAAAATTTTTGCAGAAGCAATGCGCATAGGAGAAGAAAAGGGAATCGAGAGCGGCTACCATTCGATTTAATTTTTTATTTCTTTTTAGCGAAAATCCCGATCTACCTCCCGCATAACGGTAAACGTACTATGACAGTGCAGGCAACAAATGTAGCCCCGGACAGAAAGCAATGCGTATGGAAATTTTTCTTCTAGGTTCCAGAAGCAAAACGATTCGCCTGGGGTAGATACGGGAATTGTCCCCGCTAATCGAACGCCATCTGCGACTAACAACTCAGCGGTAAAACGCCAAGAAGTCCCTACGGGAGGACACCGAAAGCAGTGGGAGGTGAGTCAAGCCGCAAGGCTTTGAGTAAACAGGGGGATCTAAAGTAACCGTGCCTCCATACTGAAAACACAACGGTTCCGCAATCATTCACTTTGTGTAACAGGTTACATCGTCGGCAAAGTACGCAGCAGGAGAGATCGGAAGCCCCAGTGCCGGCGCGGAGGAATGAGGATATGGGCTCTGAAGTGTCGAGATCCAATAGCCGTAACAACGAGAGTACTTATACAGGCATGACTATCATGCCAAGTATAATGGTTCCCAGAGGGGGGACTGGTACCATGTCCATGGTATTTAGAAAAGAACAGATCTCTAAGTTTCTTGGGACCCAACGAACTTAGAACACATGGACTACGAGCATATTGGATCGAAAGCGGATTGGGTGTGCCGTGAATGCGGAAGAAAATTTTCAAGTGTTCACTCTTGAACAGAACACTTCACACGTTGTACCACAACGGTCGCCCTGGTATACGTGAACAAGTGTGGAAGTTGTGATAAGACTTTTCCCACCGTTAGTGGGCTGGCGCAACACGAACGACACGAGCAACCAACTGTAGGAAACAGGAATTATCAGGCAGCAGCGGAGCAACCGCACAAGAAATCAGGGGTTCCATGCACTGTCTGGACGGAAGAAGAGACTAAATGTCTCATAGAACTAAACGAAAAATTTAGAGGGCTAGCTTAGTTAGAGCAGCTCAGATACCGGGAAAGCCCAACCGTCAAGTAGAAGTTAAATGGAAGCTACTTCCCGAACCTGATTCGCAACTGACGGAGGAAGGAAGCCAAGTTGAGGAGGAGGGAGCGGCCAGTGAACAACTCACTCGCGAAGGTGGAAGCGAACCGAGCGAGGGCGGTAGGCCGGTAGTGGCCGTCCAAGTGCATGAAGATCCAGCTGAAAGATTAGAAGGCACTCCAGTAAGGGGGGATCCGAGGCCAGTGGTGGCCGGGGCCAGGTGGCACACGTGCCACATGAGGATGACATCTTGAACGTATGAATTCGTCAGGGGAGTTTCTTGATGTTACAAATCAGGAAACACAAATCAATCAACCGCATGAGTGGGTTGCTCCGAGCAATAAGGAATATGATGCATGGCAGGTTAAGTTAATTCAGGAGATTATCAAGGAATCGACCTTACCAGAGGATTGGTCCCAATGGGCACAAATCTCTGACCAGGCAGCTGTCCAGAGCCACCAGATATTGAGAAATTCAAACAACTATACACGGAGTTAGTAGAAGAAATGAGGGATCCTCCTGACGAGGACGATCCCAACCAGGTAACGACCCGTGCGAATGAGAAAAGGCGCAAAAGAAACACTAATCGAGGAGGTAGAAAGAATAGAAAGCGATTCAACCAACCGAGTCGCAGCCAGCGTAAAAGGTACGAGTACGCTCGTTACCAGGAACACTTCGATAACGAGCCAAGAAAACTTGTTAACATGATTGCCTCGGATGACACGTCATACGTTAAAGCGAAAACTTTACCTAAACTTGAACCGACCGAACGGTTGTTGTATAAGAGCCTATGGGGGGTCGAAGGCCCGACGTCTACAGTAGCGCTGTTTGGTGGTATCAGAGACCCTCAAACAAGTTCGATGGGTGAGATATTTGCACCAGCACTGCGCCAGGAGATATGAAAGAAGGTCTCCTTTATAAATAACAACAGCGCCGCTGGTCCGGACAAAATTACAAAAGCGGGACTAGGTAAACCATGCGTCCAGGCAGCGCTCGCAAAGTTTTTTAATCTTATCATGTGCACGCTGTACTATCTGGATGAGTGGCGAGTAGATAAGATATACGGGTTCCAATGCAGTCGGGATTGCGCTGGAACCCGCATAGGGTTTCAGAGTGCGCTGGAATCCGTACTGTGTGTGTGTATGTGTGTATGTGTGTGTGTGTGTGTGTCTGTGCGTGTGTGTGTGTGTGTGTGTGTGCGTGTGTGTGTGTGTGTCTGTGCGCGCGCGCGCGTGTGTGTGTGTGTGTTGGACTCTACCTTACCGACCGATAACCGCAGTTATCTGCCGTCGGCAAGGTATTGGTAACTATTCCACCAAATTTAAGGAGAAGGTTGAGGGCCCCATGCTTCGTCCTCACCTGTGAGGTAGAGCCACAACTGCAACTTGTAGATACCTCTCCATCAACCATCAACTCCTTATTCACACTCCATAGGTGACTTTCCTAACTCCAATGGAGTACTGCTCTTCTTGAAGATCTGTTTCATGAGTCTTACGTTGTGCGGAGCACAAGAAGCCCTGTATGCTCCATTGTGATTAGGACAAACTGTCGCTAGCTTTATTTTATCCAAAGGAGGAAATCTTAGTTCTGCTATATCACAAACATCGAACTTGATCTTGAAGCGCTCCAATCATTTCTTCTTAAAGGAATCCAACACAAGTACCTTGGTAGCATCGTGTAAGGCTCCTCGAAGTATCTCCCACACTTGGGTATAGGGATAATCTCCTGAATACCAAGATAATCCATGATAGTTGAATTTTAGCCATAGGTTTTCTGCTCTATACTTATTAGTGAGCTTGCGCTAATGATAGGGTGCTTTGAAAAGATGCACGAGAGGTTCACTGTTGTCATCGTTGAGAGGAACAATCACCAAGTCCTTGAGGATAAAGTCTTCGACGGGCTGCGTAAAGCTTTGCATGTCCACCCATCTCGAAGAGGAATAATTTTTTCTTACTTAAGACTCCTCTTTATATCAGAACCCCCACCACAACTATCTTTAGCATTACTCTACTACCTTCTCTCTCTCACTCTCTCTCTCGCTCTCTCTCTCGCTCTCTCTCTCTAAACACGTTCAGACACGTTTCTTCACATCACCGCTTGTAGGATTGTACTGAACAATGCGATCGTACAAAATCAAGCAGTAAGCAGATGTTGCAGCCGGAAAATTGCCTCGCGATTCAAATTCTATACGGACATCCACTGGCGCGCTTTTCAAAGTCTCATTTTGCTTTGAACAATCGATCACGATTAGTGGTATACAGTCAATGAAGTGTTGCTTTATCAGCATAGGCTCGACATTTTTTTCGTATATGCTTTCTGAAAGTTAGCATACATGTCATACAATAAATATACATACTGATTTCGAGCAATATCTAAATTTAAATTTCCGTACGGATAGCACTGAGAATTGAGAAAGAGTTTCACATTGCTTATATTGCAATGATCGAAAAGACTAGCATTGGCAGCTGGTTGACTCTTACGATTTTTTTGAAAGCCCAAAATAACGAAACGTGGCTTTTCCATTTGATTAGACGTTTTTACTGTCTAAACGTGTTTTGATGTAACAGGAAGTAGCGGATACTCATACAACTTCCAACTACGGAAACTCATTTCGATGGGTTTATTCTTATGAATTAAATTTAATTGACGAATCTTGTGAGTATTGGATAGCACTACATAGGGTATCAACCACTCGATTCTCACCAGCTCAATCTTAAACTCTCCGTAAACAGTACGTCCAGTTGCTTGCGTTGACATCTGAATAACGGCATTAAGATCGCTTCTCGATCAAGTGAATATGAGTTCATGCTTAACATTGACTACTATCTTGCGATAGTCTTCAGCGAAGCCGAGAATCATACTCAAAGGTACTATTACATCGAAGTAGCCAGCAGTATTTGATGACTATTGAGTCTCTTCAACGTCAAGCCAACCAGCATTTTTAATGATCAACCTCTGACTAGGAGTGTGTGAAACCCAACCTTTCATGAGACTGATTAAACCGACATTCTTGCGTTTATCGATCTCTATAGCATTAATCTCATATCTGATTTCCTCAAACATATGACAGATGGCGTTGTTGACTAAGCTAGTATTCTCCACAGCAGTACCATTGGCTTTGACTAGTCTCCCAAATACATGAAGTGAACTTCGAGATGGTAAAAGACACAAATCTTGATGTTGAATGGAGATGCGAATTTCATCACTGTTATTGAAGACTGACACCGTGCAAGGTTGATGAGCATATATCTCGTAATGTTCTACAGACTCATCATATGTTACAGGCGACTGTATGTTTAGAATCTCTTCCATTTTTCTGTGAACAACAGAAGAATATGCACGTTATTTTCCACCACGACCCAAATTTTTAAACCGATGCTCTTTAGAAACTAAAGGTTTTGCAGTGTTAGCGTTTTGGATGCTCGCTGACGACTGATAACTGTTTGACATCTGGGATTGCTTCTATACCTTCTACCATAGACAACTCCCATCATGCTTGTTTCAAGTGTAATCTGATTGTAATGGTTTCTCCTCGAAAATTTATCAAATTTCCGTCTTGATCGACTATACGCATTTGTAAGTGATCTATACTCTTGGTGACGATCGGAACTGCAGGAAAGAACTCGTATATTGTGTGTACTCTACGATCATTTATACAGGCACCGGAGGTGATGTTGCACTCGACTCGTTGAGCGTTGATCTTGAGAATGGACACAGGTAGATCAGAACTATGAGTGATATTGGGTGGACGAAGGCATTGAGTAAAGCCTAGTAATTGTCCAATGGAATCTTGCGACCGAAAATCAATCATGTGGCTGCACTTTATTACACTACGAAGAGTATTGTTATTGGATTTCAAACTTATAGATATACCCTTTAAAGCAAGAGTTACACTGAGATAGTTCTCAATATCTTCGATCTCGTAACTATCTGTCGATAGAAAAATTATCTCTTTACCAACGTAAAACTTGTTATTCCCAGTATCGATATTAGGTCTCGAGTTAAAGGTTAAAAGTTCAACTAAGCCGAGAACGTAGTTATTGTAATGTGAAAGTTCGATTGGTGGAAAATATTGAGCTTCGAGAATAGATGAAGTACCAGCTAAGTGTTAATGAGTTCTCCATGATTGTACAACTCATAATGATTAGACTCTTGCTCAAGCAGCTCTTTATATAGCCAGGCGATGATTCAGCTTATTGCTCAAGAACTTTAGACAAAGATGTCCGCAGTTGTATGTATCAAAGGATAGATATCTCTCAGGATTATATTTAATCTCATCAACCTCTAAATATATCATCAAGTCTATGGGTGGTTGAAGATCATCAAAACTATCGAAATAAACTACGTTGTTACCTCGTTTACGATATGCTACCCAATGAGTTCCAGGACAATTCACATCATCGAGATTTACGATAGCAGATTCACGGTAATGAGGTCCTGTAACTGGCATTGCGTTTCGCATAAAAACACCTCGAAAATTAGGAATTCTCAGAATTTTAGCATATTTTATGAGATAAGGGTCTGAAAGAGCTCTTTGAGATAATCTTACTTTGAGGATTTTTTTTTTCAAACCTCTACCTCCGTAAGGTTTCAGATGAAGACCAAGACCCGTTTTATGTGGTTTCAGATATATTTTCTTAATATGTCTCTGACTCTCCTCCAATTGTTTATTGGCAGTACTAGCATCGTTGAGAGTTTTAGCTATTCCAGCAGCACCACCTACTACTGCTCCAGCTACACTCAATCCTGAAAATATAGGTACTAGAAATGGTAAGAATCCCCCTACTTTAGATGAGACTTGTAGTACACGTGGTACTACTACATTACGTTTACCACCAGCCTTTTTGACTGCAGCACGTCTCCAGTTTTGTTTTTGATGGATAGTTTTCTTGTCCATCTCGGCAATCACGAGCACAGATGTTTACGCTTACAGATTTCAAACACGACTAATATAGGTTGCTACTTGCTTGAAATTCAAATATACAGGTATCTTTCGAAAAATAAGGGGTCACGAATGAATAGATTTGAGTAGGGATAGTATATACACGAAAGGTTTCAGCTGCTCACGTAAACAAAGGCAGGTAGACGATACCGCTACGAACGGTCACTATTAGCGCGCTCAGGTAACTAAGTAAAAGTCCCTCAAAAGTACACTTAGAGTGCTCGGATCTTTATGAAAATTTAATATGATACTTTCAAATATCTATACTTTCGAAAAATGGAATAAAAAAAAATCGATTTTTTGAAAATTGCAATTAGGGTAGACCTCTTAATAGAATGTATTTATATCCAAATTGGATTAATATATACTTATTTTTCCAATAAAAAATTAACGTTGCTTTATATTCGATTAATTTGATTTTGTTTAATTTGTTATTGACGATTAGAGTGGGGGCGGCGTACCAATCCTGGTTTGTATTATCTTCTTTAGGAGTGTACGTGATCTCGAAATTGTAGAGATTGGATGTAGATTGGTTTGAAGTTTCTGATAAGGTTGATATCAAATTATTTAATAATTTCCTGAGATCATTGGCGGTAGTTAATTTTTCTGATAAGAATTTTGCTCTGGTTATGTACAGTTGATATTCGGTGGGTATTCCAGGACATTCCGAAAGAATATTTTTAATTTGTTTACGGAGATCATCCTCATTATGGTTGATTGCGGTGATGTCGATTTCCACAATTGTCTTGTGGTTGTCAACTTCATTGTGCTTGTCTCCTATGTATTCAAAGTATAGTCCAGAATTGTTGGGTAAGTAGGTAATGTTGTATGGATGGGAGATGGAAATGGGTACTACAGCTACGGCTACAAAAAATATTACTGCTTGAATTCTGTGAACAAAGAAATATTGTATTAGTTAAAAAAAAATGTTATTGTTTTGCCTATGCGATAGTAAGCTTATAGGTTTATGGTTGGGCATGTATTATGCACAAACATAC
Source organism: Gastracanthus pulcherrimus (assembly GCA_949152435.1). Taxonomy (NCBI): domain Eukaryota; kingdom Metazoa; phylum Arthropoda; class Insecta; order Hymenoptera; family Pteromalidae; genus Gastracanthus; species Gastracanthus pulcherrimus. Next base: position 151,908,261 of record OX424574.1, on the reverse strand, counting down.
TCTTGTTTTTTTTTTATAGTTAGTTTTTTTATATGTTAGTTATTTATTTTATACCCGGTTGAAAAGAAACATGTAGTTTTATTATATGATTTTCAGTTTTACTTTATTACATGATACAAATATATGATAAAACTATATGATAGAACTATATGATAAACTATATAAATCACAAAATATTCATGTTATTAATGGTTTAAATAAAATATAAGTACCAAGTTCTATTGTATGAAAAATATTACTTTATTTTATTTATAAAATACTAAATTAGTATAAACGTACAGTATAACCATTACATTACTTCAGTATGGTATAACCATTCGTAAGCAACGTCTATGAAGTACATAGTATAAACTTTAATGTTTTAACTGAGTAAAAATAAACTTTTATAACCTGTCGTATAATGTAATTAACATATTAATTGCTTTGGTAGTTTTAATCTTGCACTTGATGATGAACTTGAATCAAGATTTGATCCTGAACTTGATTTATCATCATCAGAATCTGAATCTGAACTTGCAGATTGAGCATCTCGAATTTTTTAATCAAATAATTTATATATGCTCCCGAATCAGTTTTCCAATTATTTCTAAGACGGGAGATTTTTGGGAGATTTTATCAATGATAAAATAACGGCACTTTTACCGAGCTTTTAGGTGCGCAACTCGGTTCGCAGTGCATACGATAATCTAGGGAGAAATCACCTATCCTCGTAGAGTGTCCCATCTAGAGTAATTGTATTTTCTTGGCTTGGCGGTTCGTTGATTGTTTTAAATATTTTAGTACACATTATTTACATAGCAGAACCATTTAAAATTATATTCCAAAACAATTTGATACGAGAACATAGCTCTGTTTATACCTCAAGGAAGAAAAAAAAGCAGTTAAAATGGATGTCAGATTTTTGGATTATTTAAAAATAAGTTGTTACTGTTTATTATTCAACTATTTAATTATAAAAAGAAGATATAGAAATAGAATCCGGAGATGGTGGACTAAACCTCATTTGCGAGAGCCAGTGCGTCAAGAATATGGTGCTTATGCAAGAATTTTTACTTTTCTAAAAAGATATGATGAAGAAGAATTCATAAAATTCGTTCGTATGTCAGCAGATCAGTTTACGGAGTTGTTAAATTTAATTCAAGCAAGACTGACAAAACGGAGTAAGCGAAAAGCTTTGTCACCCGAACTAAGATTGGCTATTGTTCTAAAGTAAGTAGCAAACATACGTAATTTTCTAATACCTACAATTACATAATTCAGAACTGTTGAAAAAAATATTAACCAAAGACTTGATTTATTAAAAAATTAATAAAATATACTAGTTTTTTCTAATAACATTATTATTTAACATATATATAAAATATTACAGTTTTCTAACCAATGGAAAAAGTATACCCCAGATTTCATGATTTTTTTGATTGGGAGGTCAACTATGTACAAATTAATTCCAGAAGTATGTGACGCTATATATGAAAATTTAAAAAGACAATTGTTATCATTCTCTGCAAATGAGAATGAACGGCAAGTGATTTCGAATGGGTTCTATAATTTATTCAGTATTCCTAATTGCTTAGGTGCAATTGATGGCAAACATTTTCGTATTAAGCGTCCAGTCACTTTGGATCATGGTTTTGGAACTACAAAAAATTTTATAGCATCGTTTTGATTGCTACATGTGATACATATTCACGCTTTACATGGATAAGCATAGGTGATTTTGGTGAGAAATTTATATACTAGTATATCATAATCCTTTGGTATCCCGTGCGTGTGTAGTGTGATCACATATGGTTAGGTTATAGGTTTAACCATACGTAATCATACTACACATGTACGAGATCCCAAAAAAAATTCAATGCAAAATTCAAATTATTTTTCTTGTCTAGGAGGACATTTTCCATTGTTGCGAATATATTTTCAATTTTTTTTTATGATGGAGGATGATTAGTTCATTTTTGTTCTTCATTATCAGCTACTTTACTACTTAAGTATACTCATTAGTAAATTTTTTAACAACTTGAAACTTGTTCGCGCCAATGGAAAATGTACGCACGTGTAGTAGATGATGCTACTTTGTGACGGAACAGAAATATAACTTTTTCACTTTTAATTTTATACATGTCTATTATATTGTATTTTCACAAACAGCATTAATAGTACTATTAAAATTTGATTTTTGTTCGTCACCACATTACATAAACACTTTAACCATAAAACTTTTCCAATTATATCGTATCTATTAGTCATTAGAAGTTTTCCAATCGTCCATAAAGATCACTATTCACCTGCTTATAATTTCAACCATTGATATTCAACAGTACGAGCTGGCGACATAAAGTAAGTTGCCATTCGCTCTCTAATAGCTGTAGCATTTTCATCATCTACATGTGCATTTTGCTCATTAGACGCATTACTAACATCACTGTCAATATCTTCACTTTGTTCATCGTTACTATCTACTGGACTAAACTCGTTATTACTGCTATGACCACTGTTAGTATTATCATTATTGCTGTTATAACAATTTTCTTCCACATAATCACCATAATGATCATCTTCTTTACCTTCTGGTGCTTCTTCTGCATCATCATCATCATCATCATCATCATCATCATCAGTACCATAATCACCCTCGTCATCAACATCATCCTCATCATCATCATCATCATCATCATCTGTATCGTCACTATTATTGTTATACTGCCTTTCATTTGCTAGAAGATTCAGATTATGTGTAATCATATAATTATGGAGACAGATCGCACTTGCAATGACAATCTCAGTGGGTTTTAAATTACAATCCAACGACTGCTAAAAAATTTTAAACTTTTTGCACAAAATACCAAATGTGCGTTCAATAATAATACGAGCACGGGTAAATCTTGTATTAAAGATTCTTTGCTCCAATAACAAGTTACGGATTTTTCTAAATGGAATTAGTAAGTACGGACATTGTATATCAGTATTAAGAAGCCTTTGATTATTAGGAATATTAATTTCATTTCTTTCCAAGGCTCTTCCTAAATTGCTGTGTTGAAATATGCTGGCATCATTCTGAGAACCTGATAATAAATTAAATATACATTATAAAGGTATAAATTTCATTTTTAATTAAATATGATTATGATATACTAGTATATAAATATCTCACCAAAATCACCTATGCTTATCCATGTAAAGCGTGAATATGCATCACATGTAGCAATCAAAACGATGCTATAAAATTTTTTGTAGTTCCAAAACCATGATCCAAAGTGACTGGACGCTTAATACGAAAATGTTTGCCATCAATTGCACCTAAGCAATTAGGAATACTGAATAAATTATAGAACCCATTCGAAATCACTTGCCGTTCATTCTCATTTGCAGAGAATGATAACAATTGTCTTTTTAAATTTTTATATATAGCGTCACATACTTCTGGAATTAATTTGTACATAGTTGACCTCCCAATCAAAAAAATCATGAAATCTGGGGTATACTTTTTCCATTGGTTAGAAAACTGTAATATTTTATATATATGTTAAATAATAATGTTATTAGAAAAAACTAGTATATTTTATTAATTTTTTAATGAATCAAGTCTTTGGTTAATACTTTTCTCAACAGTTCTGAATTATGTAATTATAGGTATTAGAAAATTACTTATATTTGCTACTTACTTTAGCACAATAGCTAATTTTAGTTCGAGTGACAAAGCTTTTCGCTTACTCCGTTTTGTCAGTCTAGCTTGAACTAAATTTAACAACTCCGTAAACTGATCTACTGACATACCAACGAATTTTCTGAATACTTCGTCGTACACCAGGTGCTCTTCCCCGTAGACGATGTCTTGTCGGCCTGGGGGTTACCCGGACACCTGGACAACATTTGCAGGGCGTGCTAAATCTTTAGCGGTAATTTACCGTACACCAGGTGCTCTTCCTCGTAGACGATGTCTCGTCGACCTGGAGTCACTTGGACACCTGAGCAACATCAGCAGAATGTGCTCAATCTTTAGCGGTAGCTTTGTTGTACACCAGGTGCTCTTCCCCGCAGAAGATGTCTCGTCTCGACCTGGAGTCACCTGGACACCTGGACATCATCTACAGGGAGTGCTCAACCTTTAGCAGTAGCTTTGTCGTGTACCAGGTGCTCTTCCCCGTAGACGATGTCTCGTCGACCTAGAGTCACCTGGACACCTGGGCAACACCTGCAGGATGTGCTAAATCTTTAGTGGTAATTTTGTCGTACACCAGGTACTGTTCCTCGTAGACGATATCTCGTCGACCTGGGGGTCACCCGGACACCTGGACACCATCTTCAGGGAGTGCTCAACCTTTAGCTGTAGCTTTGTCGTACTCCAGGTGCTCTTCTCCGTAGACGATGTCTCGTCGACCTGGGGGTCACCCGGACACATGGACATCATCTGCAGGGTGTGCTCAATTTTTAGAGGTAATTTTGTGGTACACCAGGTGCTCTTCCTCATAGACGATGATATAAAAATGACCTGTATCACCGATTTTCACATCATAGTGATTTATGATTTCGTATAAAGCTATAAACTATTTCCTAATATACTTCCACCCCATCTATGTCAGGTATAATAACTCTTAATTCACTAGATACATATATAGCTTTGCCGAATAGCGATTTCTAAAATTTCATATAACACATGTATTATAAATTTCAAATATTATTTCTAAAATTGTAATTGTTTTGCAAATTTGTTTTTACAGTCTTGTTACTGCAGTTCATAGTGGATAATAAACTTTTGATTCTATCCAATATGACTGAACAAAGAAAAATATTTTTAGATTTTTAATAATTGTTAAAAATTGTAATTATAAATTCTAACCTATCAGTTGGTATTATACCTAACTACCTACCTAATACCGTATATATACTTATATACAAATTAATAAAACGTTAATAAAATTTGAATATTTTTAAAACTTACTTTTCATGCGATTGTTCGAAGTATCGATAGGGTTCAATAATGGCTATCAATATCTGTTGTTGCACATTCGTAGATAATCTTTATAAATATTCTGTAAATATTGATAAAAAAGCTGAGAAACTATTTTTAAAAAATCTTAATAATTTATAGTCATATTTTTTCATTTACCTATCTGTCTGTTTATATGTTTGAGACCTGACTGAGCAATGAAACCGCTATCCTGGCTATCCATATCCGTTTTTCTCTATTAAAGATGGCATTTTTTCTAGCTCTTATTCTAATTTTTCTAATTCTATCGCTGCATTTTTTTTAACATTTCTGCCCATTTAATTCCAGCGCTGCATTTTTTCTAATGCTGCTGCCTATTTGATTTCAGCACTGCATTTTTTCAAATGCTGCTGCCTATTTGATTTCAGCGCTGCATTTTTTCAAATGCTGCTGCCGATTTAACTCCAGCGCTATATTTTTTCTAATGTTGCTGGCGATGGAATTACAGCGCTGCATTTTTTCTAATGCTGCTGCCGATTTGATTTCAGCGCTACATTTTTTCGAATGCTGCTGCCGATTTAACTCCAGCGCTACATTTTTTATAATGTTGCTGCCGATGTAATTCCAGCGCTGCATTTTTTGTGATGCTGCTGCCTATTTAATTCCAGCGCTGCATTTTTTCTAATGCTGCTACCGATTTAATTTCAGCGTTGCATTTTTCTCATATATTATTCAATATATTACAGTGATTTCCAGCAATACATTTTTTCTGATGCTACTACTAATTTTATTTTGGCACTCAACTTATTTGAATTAGTAACCGAAATATTATGATTTTTTTCATATCATTTTTCAGTATTGTATTTATCATGAAGTTAAGGTTATAAGATTTTATCATAAAATATATGTTAAAGTCGAAATACTTTTATAATATTTCTTTATATACAATATTTTTTGTGTAAATATTATTTTTTTCATTTTTTCTTGGTCCTTTTATATTAGCATTGTTAAGTAATAATAATATTACATTTTTTCTCTGTCTAACCCTTGAAAGAGCGACATATAGTTGACCGTGACTAAAGACTGGTGATGGTAGATAGATACCAACTTGATTGTAGGACTGTCCTTGTGATTTATTAATAGTCATTGCAAAACCTAATCTCACAGGAAATTGTTTTCGACGCATATTGAATGGTACTTCTTCTTTTGATGGTGATAAGGTTACTCTTGGTATTAAAACTAATTTCCCAATATTTTTCCAATTTAAAACTTGTGCTTGAATTGAATATTTAAGTAATAAGGTTACTGCTAATCTTATGCCATTACAAAGACCTTCGTTAATATTTAAGTTTCTTAAAAGAATCACAATGGCACCAAGTTTTAATTTTAATTTGTGTGGAGGTAGTTACTTAACTTCTTCAATTTATAGAATTACATATATTTTTATGTCTCAGTACGTGATGATCTCGACGAATTTTTTCAAAGCAAATAAATTATTACACTACTTTAGTTCATAAAATTATTGTATTTTTTCTTCTTCAAATAAATGTTTTAATGTAAAGAGTCAAATTAAATTACTTACTTAAAATATTTATTAAACATCTTACAATCTACTATAAAAAGGCTAGCATCCAAGATGTTTTAACACATACACACTAAAACACAATCAGTGAAATGCTTGAATTGGATTGCTGAATTTATAAAAGTCAATAAAGATGTGCCATTTCAAGAATTTAAAAACTTCCAAAATATTTTTTTTTAACAACGCTTATTTAAAAAACAGTCTTACATATACTAATTTTCCTATAGATAATATTTATTTTTTTTTTCTATTTCCTTCTTACCCGTATACCCTTTCGGGTTTTTACAGGATATCTCCACCACCTCTGTGTGGAGGTATTTGATCCTAACACCCCACCTTAATTCCCCACACTGATCCCACATTCGCCCAAGTTACCGACATTGCAGCTTTCTACCTATGCCGATAACCTGTAACGAAGGAAAACCCGTAGAAAAAACCTCCGCCAGGATCAGTGCACAGTCTGAGTTCTTTTTCCGGCAAATTTCCACATAGATAACTTAAATACATATATTTCAAGTATAATATTTGTAAAATTTTAGTACTCTCCGATGACCAGAACTAAAGTAAGTTTGCTGTATCTGCAAAAATGAAAATTATAGATTTTAGCCTTGGAAGACATGTTATGTTGCACCCGGTATATGGTGTATATAAAAATTGTTATTTGTTGTTTACAATGTTCCTGAGTTATGTACCTCTATTTAATATATTTTTAAAACAATTCTTAACAAATACAAAAATAAATTGTGATTTTTCATTTTTTCACAATATAAGGTGTATGTTGTAAGCATGTCCTCTTTAGGGAAGGTCGGACTTTATATGCTGTTACATAGTTACCGACAACACCTATTTTTCATTATTCTCATTTAATTTTTAATTTTTACCATTTATTTCAGTTATTCGGTGTTCCTTAGAAGATTATGAGCACCAGGTAACTGAACTTTTTAACTTGTTTGAAAAATGATATTAGAATAATGTCTAATTCAATGTAGAAATCTATAATCGGTTCCGACCTCCCTTTAAGAGAAAAAATAAGAATGAAAAAATTAAAACAACAAGAGAAAGTTATCATGAGAGAAATTTACAATTAAGTTGAAAATTATAGTAAATAGACACGCAAATTTTTAATTTTATGAAATAAAAAATACTAAAAAAAATTAATTTTCAAAACTTTAGCCCCTATTTTCGATGATAAGCTACTGAAAATTTGAAAAAAGTACGTAGAATGAATCTGCTGAAAAGTCTACCAAGAGAACCAATAAAATAAGAATATACAGTTACAATTTTGCTGACTAAGTTGCAATTTTTGTCCATGAAGAAAGTAAATATAATGTATTATTTAAAATTACCAATATTTTATTAAAAAATAAGTCAACCACTTCATCGTATGCCATGCACCGGATCTCTCCTGAACTATCAAGATAGGTCATAGAAAAACATTTGCCGATGTTGTACACACGTAATGATTCGATGTTGATGACCCGTGCTTCCAAGGTCAGCCTATTAAAATAAGAAACCACATAAAAATGTTGAATAAGGCAATTTATTTTTATACTCGGCGGTAGTTGTTTCATAGAAAATTTTTGTTATAGTAATAATCTTAATCAGTTACAATTTTGGAATAAATTAATCTAATTACAACATTTCTAAAACATACCGTATACTATACGTATATATACATAGTTTTCAAAAATTTTCCTACTAATACACAATTTTTCAAAACCAATTAAAATTTTGACTCGATAATAAAATATACATTTACAAAGTGGAAAAAAAGAATTTAAAATGAAATTGCACCTACGTGCGAGCGCAAATGTATGGAGACACTACGCACGGCATAAATGCTTTCAAGTACATTGTAGTATATTGGATCGTGTATACGATTCAAGTTGTATAAGATAGAATGAGAGAGAGAGAGAGAGAAAGAGAGGGTCAAGTAAGGAGGAGGCTAAACGTTCTGGGCACTACCGAAAAGAGGGTAGCTTTCGTGAGGTAGAAGGCTTTGGGCCGTCGGACTGCCTAGGTGCGAAGACAAGAACTAGCTATAGAATATCGAGCAGCAACGTTACGTGATTAAGCAATCGCTGGAGCTGCGATATTTTTCTCTCTCTTTCGCATACGATTCCTAGCTGTCCACAACAAAAATTTATCTCTCTAAGCGCTAAGAAAGAATACCGGAAAGACTGATCATCTGCAGTGCAACGGGGCCCCGCTCGACTTATTTTACCCAAAGAAGACGACGAGACGAGAGGAGAAGAAGAGAATGTGAGTGTTGTGAGTGTGAGAGTTAATCGTTTATAAATTTTGTATTACAGTTTAAGAACCCGCGACCCTTTTAATAATATATGTACGACAGATGACGCTAGCGATCTAAAAACATTAAAATCATTCTGCGTTTAATTTTAAATTATGTGTTTAATTATTTCTTACCCCATTAACTGACCGTAACAACATCTATACTCACGCACATATACATACACTTAGAAAAATACCCGTATATAAAATTGACAGTGTGTGTGTGTATGTGTGTGTATGTGTGTGTACGTGTATGTGTATGCGTGCGTGCGTGCGTGCGTGCGTGCATGCGTGCGTGCGTGTGTGTGTGTGTGTGTGTGTGTGCATATCGCTTACGGAAATTAATTTATGTATATATATATATATATATATATATATATATATTTAAGTTATTAATTTTAATGGTTTGGCTAACATTAAAATTGTAAATATGTGTGTGTAAGCATTTTATTTTTGCTAGATTCTTTTGAAATATAGAATCATTTTTAAAAGTAGTTTCCAGTATTCAATAATTAAAACAAAAATTTTAAATACGAATAAGAATATAACTGTTTCGCCAACACATACATATACATAGAAAAATACTGTGCTACTATGTGTACATATAAATATAAAATATATACGTATAGAATAAATATTATATATATATACGTATTGAATGAGCATGTTACACACACATAAGTATAAATATACTTATGTATATGTAACATACTTATTTTAAGAATCATAAAGTAAATTTTGTAAACATATTTTACTATACAAAACTGATACTTACGCATTGACAAATGTAGCCACATCACCAACACCAACAATATCATTACAAAATTTTTTGCGTTTACTTGCAGAGCATTCGTCATTGCTGTTCATTTTCATGTTGTGTAATATTCAGCACGTGAATTAAAACTGATGAAATTTTGGAAATACAATGGAATGCCGTACACAAGGACTAAATTTCTTCGACCTACAATAATACACACATACACGCACTCACACATACGTGTACATATGCGTACATACGTGCGTATACCGTTATACACGTAGATTTTACTTACACGACTGACGATACATACTTAACTACGATGTAAACAGAGTTTAAGACAAGTATATGCGTATAAATATATGTTATTTTTTCCTCCTTTACCTTTGCTTCGAGTATAAAATATTTCCGAATGTATTTATTCTACATAGCCATTTTATAAATGCATTATTTATTAATATATGTATTTTACCGATGTTAGACTATATGATTTGAATTTGACTAGTTGAATCATGAATAAAATATACATATTATTAACATGAGTTCATTTTAAACAATGCATAGTGTTCAATTACTTTTTTTATTTGTTATATATATCTAATTATTTTTATTTTATAAGAACAAATGAACACTGACAACAATAGCAGAGATTCTTTCTTAGGTAATATGAAATTCGAAGAAAATGATTCTGAAGTAAGAAAAAATAATGAGGAACGCAATCGCAAAAATAATGAACAACTTAATAAATCAAGTAAGTTACTTTTTACTATTAAGTTTACTATTTACTTAACTAAAAATTATAAGTACACGTATACTGCAAAAATATGTTCTCCTCTAGTATAAATAATTGTGTATGTTATAAGTGTAATATAAATGTGACAACAGTTTAACAAAATAAAATGTCATATCCTCACAAATCTACTACACTTTTTGAACAAGTATGTCACACTTTTGTCACACTTTTTAAACGTGTTAAGAAATGCGTGTTAATAAATCTGTTTGAAACGAACGACTTAATTGGTTAATGTAAAACATACTATTGTATTTTTTGAGTTTTATTCAAACAAGTCAATTAACATACTACTCCATTTTAAAGTAAAAAATCACGTAAAAAATTTAGAAATTTCGAAGGTTGAAAAATCGGGGAAATATATAAAGAAATCACTGAAAAATAATTTTGTTCGTTTGCACACTAATAGTCTTCTCAATTTCCTAAATTTTACTTTACATTATTTGATTTATAATGTATGCATTCGTGTTAAATTCCACCTAACGAATAAAAGCAAAGTTATTTTGTGAAAATAAAAAAACCAAATAAGAGAAAAAATTCGTATAATAATAAGAAAAAGACTGAAATAACTAAAAAATCGATAAAAATAAACAAATTCAAAATTGATACATCGAATGAATACTTCTTTTTTATGATGATTACTTCAGTATAATCTTGTCTAACTGCTAAATATCTTTTAACTTAAATTAAAACTTTTTTTACATTTTACTTTCACGATTTCATAGTAATGAAATTTACTTAATTTATTTTATCCATTTTTCTGTACTGTACGAAATCATAGAATAAACATTGAGTTTTATGAATTTATATATTTTTTATTCAAACTTTTTTTTTAACTATGACATCTTTACCCACTTTACATTAAACTAAATCATATCTTTATAATAAATCTGCGTCGATATATGTATACATACGCTCTGGTAGAATATAAATCACTGAGTTGCCAGAATATTTCAAATTTTTTGTTTAATTCACAGATTCTGCGACATATTATGTCCATTAATTTTACGTACTGACAACGGTTAGTTGTTATAATTTCTATAGAGTCCTGAACGAAGATTCTGGTATAAATATAGTATAGTTTAGACGTTCAACAAATTTTAGACTCATCTGTCATATATTTCATACCGAATTTGCTAAAATATTTGGATATACTAAAAAATATGCTTACCGGTTAGGGAAAAAACTAAATAATTTGTTCAATTTTCTACCAGAGCGTATTTAGATATGTAAATGATTATTAAGACTGATATTTATATTTTATTTATTTCAGAAAATGCAAAAGATAAATACGGTTCGAATCAAAAACAAGAAAATAAAAATAATAATTTCAAAAACATAAATTGGCAAAACAGGCGATGTAAGTCATATTTATTTATTTATTTATTTAAGTGTAAGTAATAATATAAGTACTAATTATAATTCGAATAAATTTCAGATAGAGGAAAAAAAGACGGAAGAAAACATCGCAATAATTATAATAATTATAATAGAATCCAAAAAATTTTAGCAAATTTAATGTCAGCAATGATGAAAGCAGCAAAAAATATATAATAAATAATAAAATTCATATAAAATAAGCAATCGTTGTTATTTTTCATCATTTATTACAAACAAATTAGTAGTTTTTAATTTATTTTTCAATAGTATGAGATTGTCGCACAGGTGAGACTTTGGCCAGACTGATCAAGTTACATTTCTACCAGATGTTTTAGGCTTATTTTCTTATACACAAATCTTACAAATTATAATAAAAAAATACACCTGCGTAGATTAACAAAATTTTACACTATCTTACAATTTGCTATATTTTATTTCATTTTATTACAGTTTTTATGTTTTTACTAGTGGTCAAATTGAGATTATTTAGTCACTGTTGCGACTTCGTAAATTATTCCTAAGTTGCACTGTTAATTAAAGTTAACAAAATATATTACTTTTTTAACAAATTCTTTTATATAAAATTTTTATTATTTTTAATATGTCATGATTTATTGGAATAATAATTCAAATCTTGAAAGATTGCATTAATATTATTTACATATTTAAAATTGATATATGTAAAATGATCAACCATTAAAATATATAACCAAGTGACAATCAATAATTGCTTTATACCTTGGAACATTTTGTTTAGAAAACTATTAATAAAGTTATGGAAAAGGGGGGGGGGTATTTTATCAGAATACTAAATTTTCAGATGGATATTTTTTCAAAAATTACATAACAGAATGTAACATTTTTTAGGTAAGAAATCAAAAGTTCCGAATTACTCTACATGTAATATTATAAATTGAAAGAAGAAAAATAAATACAGATAGTATATTTTCAGAAAAATTTTAACGCATATGCATAGAAACGTTATAACTTATAAAAAAGTAAAAAATTCGGATAGTTCAAACTTTTATTGAATCAAATTTTGTAAAAAAAGTGTTAAAGAGAAGATAATGAAAATTGTCAAAGTAACTGCAGGAACACAAGGGAGACGTATCACTGAGGCCAAACCAAGTAAGGTTAGTAAAAGATTACGTTTTCATTTATGTTTATTATGTTTTATAATCAATTCTATATCGAATCTACAAATTTCTGTCTATTTTTGTAAATATTTAAATAACTATATATTCCAAAAAGTGATACAATAATTTTTAATAGTAAAATCATCAGACTTCACTTACATTTTAATTTTAAATCTAAATAGAAAACTTTAATTTATTATTTGAGAAATACTCAAGAACCTTTTGACTATATTGAAAATTACGAAATCTGTTTTTGTAGGTTAAAGAAGATAAGAATGAACAAGTAAATTATGAACATTTCCATGAACGCAGGATTATTGAAATGGATAAATTGGCTAATGATTTGTGGTGTAAAGTATGTGATATTCCATTATCTTTACGGTTTTTGGTAAACGAAAAACAGCAAGGAATTGCTAGTAAAATTTATGTTCAATGTCAACAATGCACAAATATTGTTGTCGCAGAAACAAGTTCAAGAAATTCTACAAATTATTATTATAATTCTAATTTGAAATTATCAATTGGTAAGTTTAATTCTATCTGTTGCAACGCCGTTACCCTAAGCGGGTCCTGGGCGTAGTCGTCCAGAGCGGACGGGTGGGTGCCTATCACCACTACACAGCGCGTCCTCAGGTTGCGGATAGAGGAACGACCCCTGAGAAAGAGGTTAGCTGCGAATAAAGCGAATAAGCAGTCGCGGACAGCCGATAGGCCCAGGCGTGGGTGTGATGAGCCCGCACTGGCGAACGCATTCATCTAGAAACACTACGCAAGCACCGCAACAACTACAAACACTATACAAAATCTCCTATCTTACTTTCTTCTTCTACCTTACTCTGTAATCTATCTCTTTTACCACACATTTCAAACAAAAAATGGGCCAAAAATCCTGCTGTCGTGGAGGATGCGGGAGCGATGACAACTGCCCTGAGAGGGGATGTGTAGAATGATTCGCCACCTGGTCTTACATGGCAACGAAGCCAGCGAAGGCGCGCTGCCTTGCAGGGGGGCGTTAGGATATGAGAATGAAACCGAGTGTGTCTGACGACGAGTTGACTGTGTCCTCGCCAAAGTCAGAAAGCTCTCATACTTAGTTCTAGGGAGGTATGAGGGTTATCACCCCTAGACGGATGGACTCACCTGCGATCGGAACAGGATCCAAAACGCGCGGGTAAAACTTACTATCATGGCTCAAAGAAAACAAAACCAAACCAAATCGAAAAGAAACTTGAGGGTGGGAACCTGGAATGTACGCAGTCTACACAGAGCAGGCGCGTTCCGGGAAATCATAAATGAAACTGAGAGGTACAATTTAGATTTGGTAGCAATACAAGAAACCCGATGGAAAGATAACGCGATGCTAGGATCCGGTAACTTCACCTTTTTATATGGGGGCGCGAGCGGGCATTCTCTAGGCACCGGATGTCTTGTTAACAAAAGCATCATACATTCCGTTAAAAGTTGGAATTTCGTGAATGACCGACTCTCGTATATCATCATCGAAGGAGCGTGGTATAATTACGTGGTTATTAACGTCCACTGTCCCACGGAGGACAAAGAGGAAGAAGTCAAAAATCTTTATTATGAAACTTTAGAGCAATTAATCGACCAATTCGCGTCTTACGACACCAAAATAGTAGTGGGGGATTTCAATGCTAAAATAGGGAGAGAGGAAATGTTTAGGCCCACCATAGGCAAAGAAAGTCTGCACGAAACCAGCAATGATAACGGTATTATGGTCATAAATTTCGCAGCCGCAAAAGATCTTATAGTCAAGACCACGTGCTTCAAGCACAAGGATATACACAAGGCAACGTGGACATCGCCGGATGGGGCCACGCACAATCAAATCGATCATTTTCTTATTGATAAGAGGCGCCACATGAATGTACTCGACGTAAGGACCTATAGGGGGGCGGATTGCGACTCAGATCATTATCTAGTAGTGGCCAAATTAAGAGCCAGATTAGTAGCCGGTCAAAATAGTAAGCGAGCGAACAAAGTAGAAACCTTTGATATTGGAAAACTACGAAGCGGGATAGAGCGAATCAAGTACCAAGTAGAAGTTAGCAACCGATTTCAGGCGCTCGAGGAAGCGGATGAACATACGGGAGTAGATGACGATCCGAACAGGTTGTGGGGGGCTATCGAAAAAACTATAAAAGGGGCCGCGAACAAAGTACTGGGTAAGAAAAAAAGGCCGAAGAGCAAACCATAGTTTGACGAAGAGTGCGAACTCTGGTTTGAAAGGCGCAAGAAGGCTAAATTAGATAATGTACACAATGAAAGCGGTAGGGCCGTAGAAGAATACCATGAAATAAGAAAGCAAGTACGTGTGATTTACAGAAACAAGAAGCGCGAGTATCAGAAAAATGAAATTAGAAAAATAGAAACTAATAGTAGGGAAAATAACCCGCGCGAGATGTACAAAGGAATAAACGCTATTAGGAAGGGTTTTCAGAGTAGATCGCAGTTAATGAAAGATAAGGACGGGAACCTCGTGACAAGCGAAAATGAACTATTGAAATTATGGAAAGATTATTTCGATAAGTTATTAAACGTGCATGACAACTCCGAGGAAATGGGAGACGAAATCCACACTGCTGAACTCCATATGGACGAAACGACCTACAAAGAAGTAGAGGCCGCGATCAAAAAGCTAAAAAACAATAAGGCCGCAGGAAACGATTCTATACCAGCTGAACTACTTAAATATGGAGGCACCGCGCTTACATCTAAAATTTTTTATCTAGTATGTGCTATTTGGAGAAATGAAACAATACCAGAAAATTGGAAAGAATCCATCATCATACCGATCTTTAAAACGGGAGATAAAACAGACTGCAATAACTACCGGGGAATCTCACTTTTAGCTACCTGCTACAAAGTTCTGTCAAACGTAATACAGGCCAGACTCACACCATTCGCGGAAGATATAATAGGAGATTATCAGTGTGGATTCCGGCGCAACAGGTCAACGAGCGATCAAATGTTTACCATAAGACAATTATTAGAGAAAAAGTGGGAATATTGCGAAACTATACACCAGCTATTTGTGGATTTTAAGAAAGCGTACGACTCTGTCAAACGAAGCAAAATGTATGAAATCCTAGTGCTCCTTGGCGTACCAAAAAAACTCGTCAAATTAATTCAAATATGTCTGAACGGAAGCACTGGAAAGGGCCGAGTAGGCGGTAATGTATCCGAATCGTTCATGATACGCGACGGTTTGAAGCAAGGTGACGGGCTTTCAACGGTACTCTTTAACCTGACGCTAGAGCATGTTGTTAGAAAAATGCAGGCTAGCGAGCTAGGCGCAACACTCAACGGAACAACGCAAATTTTAGGCTATGCGGATGACTTGGATATAGTGGGAGATAATGGTGAAACGGTGGCGAGAAATGCGGAAATCCTTATAAATGCGGCTAAAAACACGGGGTTAGAAGTGAGCGAATCGAAAACGAAATATATGATCATGGAGAAACTGGGCATTCGCGAAGCAGAGGGGGATCTCAGAGTCGGAAATTTCACTTTTGAAAAGGTTAGCGAATTCAGATATTTAGGTACAACTATAAATGATCGAAACGAAATTAAAGCCGAGATTAATAAGAGACTTCATTCGGGTAATGCCTGCTTCTACGCTGTGAACAGATTACTTAAGTCAAAGCTACTGTCGAAAAATGTCAAAATAAGGATATATAGGACTATAATAATGCCGGTAATCTTGTATGGGTGCGAAACCTGGGCGCTCACTAAAGCGGAAGAAAATCGTTTTAGGGTATTTGAAAATAAGGTTCTGCGGAAAATATACGGGCCAAAGAAAGATGAGGAAACTGGGGAGTGGAGGAAACTGCACAATGACGAGCTACATAATTTGTACGCGTCAGCAAATATTAACAGAATAATAAAATCACGGAGACTAAGATGGGCAGGGCACGTGACCTCTTGGTAGACCTAGACGCAGATGGGAGGATAACGTAAAATCAGACGTAACTGAAATTGGGCGGGAAGGCGCGAAATGGATGGGGTTGGCACAAAATAGGGAAACGTGGAAGGCTTGCGTAGATGAGGCGATGAACTTTCGAGTTCGAAATGCCATTTAAAAAAAAAAAAAAGTTTAATTCTATACTTGTATACTATATTAAGGAAACAAGCCAGTGTTAAATTCTAAAATACAGTTAATGTATGATTTGTTGTTGAAACCAATTTCTTTTCTTGGGTCCTCTATTTAAAACTTGTTACATTAAATAGTAATATATTTCCAATGAAATTAAAATAATGAAATGAAAGAAAATCTTTTAAATAAAACAAGTAAAATTTTTCTTCGAAGGAAAGAATTTTTAAAAAAATTGAAAACTTTTTTAAAATGGGCAATCTATAATATAAATAGTTAAAATTTTTTAGCTTTTTTAAAATTGTGCTCTACTTATTCCATTACTTTATAATCAACAAACAGTATCAACTCAAAATTTCAGCCCATTTGGTTCATCGATAAGAAAGATATCCAATGGTGCAGAAACTATGGCTTCGAACAAGTATACGCATATAGCCATATTTGTTTTTATGGTTTTTATGTTTATTGTTGAATATAATAAACTCTTTTTGAATTTTATTTAATTAAAAATATATTATTATTTAATATAACAAATTATAAATGAGTAACTTATGTAAAAAAAAATTGGTTTTGACAAATAATCATATATTAACTATATTTTCAATTTTACACTAGCTTGTCCCCTTAAGGAGAAACGTATGAATATGCATATAATATGGTTTTTTTAATATTCAGGAATGATGGATGTTGGCATGGGCGAAACAAGCACAAATACTTTTATATCGCCACTCAACATCCCAACAGTCAGTGCTAGTTCCTTGAAACGTTATAAGAGACATGTAGGTACAGGTATTGAAAAATTGGCTAAAGATTCTTGCATTGATGCAATTGAAAAAGAAAAATTTTTAACTTTACAATATCAGAAAAAAAAGTAAGTTACAAATTTACGAGTTTTATGTATTAAAACATTTTCAAAAAGTTATTATGTAAAATATCACTTTGACAAAAATGTTATGTAAAAAGTCAGTGTCAAAAAGATGCTATGTCAATATATTCATATATAAATACATGTTTTGATTGAATTTGTACATAGCTTTTTTTACATCTGTTTTTATATAACATCTTTTGAAAAAAGAATCTGATACGATCAAATGATATTAATGTATTTTTAGAAGTCTTTTTATATCGAGCTTAACATTTAAGTTTGATAAAATCATGCGATTAATTATAAATTTATAAATGTATGAAAAGTGTTTTAATTGTCGTGTGGTAGAACAAAACCGGATAATTCAAGTTTCGGTAATAATTGTATTTATCTATTATAATTTACTGTTGTCTTTACATATTTTACATTATTGGATACTTAAACTTAATATTTTACCATAAAAACAACGCTTTAAGATGCACTTACTCCATAATAAACAATATTAAGTAGATTGACATTTAAAATTGCAGTTATCCGATTTTATTCCGACCCTCCACAATTATAAAATAATGAAATGTACTTATACGATTTTTACACTGATTTTCTTGTTTATTACAATTGTACATACAAAAATAACAGTCAATAATAAAACAACAATAGTAACCAGTTGCTTTATTTATTATGTCTTAAAAACAAAAAATTATGTCGAAACGTATTTTTGAAAATAACAAATTCAAATACTAATTTTTAAAAAAATAGGCTACCATTCTCCAAAATGTTATAGAAATAATCTATAATTCAACCATAGGCTATAAATTCTATCCTTTATTTAATATTTATGTAGCATGGAAAATGAGAACATGGCTAATAACAACAATAACAACTTAACAAACTTGACAGCTTCATTTGACACGGCCTGGATTAAAAGAGGACGTCAATATAATAGTCTCAGTGGTAATTTGATCTCATATACCGATTTTTAAATAATTACCATCAAATTTTTTTATATAATTTTTTCTTAGGTCATGCATCATTAAATGGTCATTTTTCAAATAAAGTAATTGCGTATGCTTGTCGCAATATTAGCTGCAGAACATGTACGACAAATCCACGCAAAGAACATGAATGTCGAAGAAATCATAATGGGTCTTCGAAATCCATGGAAGCCGATATGGCCGTAGAAGTGATACTGAAAAATGAATACTTGATAAATTTAAACTGTAGAATAGAAACGCTTATCGGCGATGACGACTCTTCTGCGATAGCGGTTTTGAGATATAAAATAGTAAAATGGTCAGATTTTAATCATACCAAAAAGACTTTTAATAGCAAGCTTTACGACATAAAATTAAGTGCAAGTTTAAGAGAATACTTCTCGAAAGTATTCTGTCTTGTAATTAAGAAAAACAAGGGCGACGAAGTAAAAGTGAAGCTTGCTTTAGAAAATATCGTACCACTCGCTTTTGGCAATCACGAAAAATGTGGATCTTTTTGTACTAAAACAGATGATGGTACTCATATTTATAAGTATTTTAAAGATGGCCAGTGTGTATCAGATGAAAAATTAAAACATCAATTAGAAAAAATTTTACAACCTTTTATTAATAGTTCAGCTCAAATTGCGCCATGTGCATCCAGCCAATCGAATGAATCATTCAATAATACAGTTTGTTCTAAGCACCCAAAGTCATTATTTTATGGAGGCTCCGAATCACACTGCTATCGAGTCGCTGTAGCAGTATATCAAAAAAATCTCGGTATGTAGTAGAGTATGTTGTATTTCTAAATGCAATACTAAAACTTTCGCCGGCGAAGCACACCCAGATTTCCCGAAAAAGAAAACAACATCAATTTGTTCGTGAAGCTGAAAATAAAAAACAAATTTCTGTGAGAAAAAGGCGTTTAGTGTTAAAAAAAGAGAGATTCTGTAAAAATACATCTATAGGCAATCGCGAAGGCGTAGCTTATCAATCTGGGTCTGGATATCTCAACACCAGTGTTTTGATTGATGAAGCTGTAATAGCTGGTATGGTTAATTTTATTGTTTGAAATTCATGTTAATAAAGAAAATATTTATTTATAAAATTGTATCTAATAGAAATAAATAATTATGAGAATTGTTCGGTTGTTATATTCGACCTTAAAACTACTGGATTCTAGATGTCTGATGAAATTGTGCAGGTAAAGTATTTAAACTTTTATGTTTTACTATATAGAAAATTTATTTTACACTTATGTATTTTTACTTACTGCTTTTTATATTAGATTGCAGCTATATGTGAAAATAATACATTTGACATTTACATTATGCCTAAAAAAATATGAATTCAAAAGCATATGAGATTACCGGCATAAAAGTTGTAAATAACGAGATGTATGTTAACGAGAAGAAGGTAATCACGTCCTCTCCACGAGATGGGTTGATGAGTTTTCTATATTTTTTAAAAGGTCAAACTAGACCTGTCATTTTGTTGGCACACAACTGTTACAGGTATTTTTTCTTACTACGTTTTATGTGTTTCAACTATTTGTTATAAGAAAATAAAATAAACAATTGAAAATATTATTTTTCAACTTTGTATGTTATTTTTCGTAGATTTGATGCGCCAAGAATAATTCTATTGGCTACATCTGTGGGTCTTTTAAAAGAATTTAACATTTTTGTGAGAGATTTTTGTGATAGCTTGCATGTTTTTAAATCGTTACTTCCCCAAAGGATAAAAAACAAGCAAAAATTTAGTGAAGGCGCACTAGCTCAAGATTTCTTAGATCAAAATGACCTCAAACATGTTCATAATGCACTCAATGTCGTTTTCATGTTAGAAAAGTTATTAAAAAAACTATGCAAAGATAATACTTGTATTGATGAACACACTAAAAACGTTGATTTTATTCTTAATTCAAAAGAAAGGAATGAGAAAACTAAAACATTTAAAGAATCGTTACAGGATATTCAAATTTCAAAAAGTATGAAGAACACAATAGCAAAAGCATGTATAAATAAAGAAATTCTTGAAAAAGCTTGCGAAACCGGAGGAATAGATGGTTTATCTATTTTACTGCGTGAAAACGTACAAGGAAAACCTCGTGTAACAAATAACAAAAAAATAATCAAAATAATTTTTGAGCATTTATCAAGCTAAAGAAGCTAAAGTGTAGCTAAAGAAAAAGACCAAATAGTATTTATAATAATGTAAAAATGTTGATGTTATACTGTTTAGACATTAATATTATTTGTATAACATTTATGTAAGTTCGCTAAAGACTGTGTTTACTTAATTCGTAATTTTATTATTTGTTTAAAAAGTGATAATGATTCTAATATTAAAATGTTAAATTATTTTAGTTTCATAAGTAAGTTCTCAGGCTGTTTTTGTATTAATAAATTTAATATTTATAATGAATATACTTTGTAATTGAATATTATATCCTATATCTTCCAGAATTTAGTTGTAATGTATACCCTGAAGTTTTATTTGTGAACATTCCATTACGTTCTATTACTTTTCTATTGTACGATATATAGAATTTTTTGTTCCTAATTTATATAATAAAATTTGTATTTGCAGTTTCTTTTACTCCTAAATAAATAATGTATTCTGAATAGTATTAATAAAGTAGTCACAAATAAAATAAAAGTCATACAATTTAAAGTTTAGTCAGTTTAAATTTCCCGCCATTTCATGTTCATTTTGAAATGCGATGTTGCCGCTTGTAACAGACATACGCAGAAAGTACTACATAGTGTAGTAAATAGTTAGTTTATACACTTTCATCATTATTATTTCTCTATTTTGATCGATTACTAACAATTATTTTTATGCCATTGTAATCCTCATAAACTAGTGTATAACCACCTGTTTTTTTGTTATGATTTAGTATTTTACAACATTACTGCAGAATAATTACTCACAGATAATGACAGAAACGCCATAAGCTACGTGTTGTACAGACTCATTTTACAACTCTTTTTTCTTTATAATTTTGTCGTTGAGCTTATGATTTTTGGAAAGCAATAAAGAGTTTAACATTTAAGGGAATGTCGGAACTAAAATCGTGTATTTTCTTTTAGTGATTACTTTTAAAATATAGAATGCAGGGAAACCTTAAGAGCAGAGCACCGTAGTACTTTTTATAATAAAGCTTTTGCATGCAAGATAAAGTTGATCTGATGAGTTATTTTTCTGATTAATTGGAAATACAATAGGGTGTTTACGCATTGAAACCTAACCTCAAAATTGTAATCATACCAAACTTTTGCTAATAACTTCTTTTAATGTAATTTTACAGTAAGATTTAGAGCTGAGCACCGTAGTGCTTACTATAATGAACCGATCTGTACAAGATAAAGTCAGTCGGACTTGTAGTTTTTACAAACAATTGGAAATACAAAATAGGTCGGACTGCAAAAGGGGGGGCGGGGCTCCGACATCCCCTTAAAGTATATTTCCCGCATATTTTTAATGTGATTTAGTATTTTTGAAAAGTCGCTCGAGCCACCTTAACCAGTTGAAACAGCAATATAATGATATTTTATATTTCAAGATAAAAAATTTCATAATTTAGTCACAGCTATTTATTGCAATAAATTACACGTTATTTTACCTAATTTCGATCGTTTAAAGGCTGTGAAAATTAAATAAAAGAAAGTCTTTTTGTTTTTTTAGGTTAGAAATTATCTATACTTTCTTTTATAAGCTTTCTATTTATTTTTATAAATATACTAAAGTTTGGTAAATTTGTATTAACGTATTACAAAATAAAACTACATTTTTGATTATGACTCATCAATTGCTGTTTCCTCATTATTTAAGTTTTAAATCTTCAAAATGTTTCTTCAAAATACCAAAATAATCAATCTTGATGAAACTTTTAGGATACGTTCTTTGAAGATTCTCAACATTCTTAACTGAAATATTTTGTAAATATCCATGACAAAGCTCAAGTTAAATGATTCTATTAGTACATTTGCACTGTTTTTTAACAGTTTTTAAATAACAAATATGTATTATTTTTAAAAACACAAAGTTGCGTAAAAATTGATAGTTTTAGCTAACTTATTTTTATTTTATTGTGAAAAACACTATCAAATTTTTTTGTTCATAAATGTCATTGTGGTGTGCGCTAAAAACTTTTACCGTACAGCCTAATTTTACTTAAAATAAAAATATTATTCTCAATAACTTTAATATTATTTGATAAATTCTTTTTAAAATGTGTGTATCAATTGATAATATCATTATAAACATGCCATGTAAATATTATTTTTTTAGCCTTAAACCTACGGAAGTTTAATTTCTAAACATAGTGTGCCCTCTTAAAGGATTAATGGTGCAATTCATTTTTGACATCTGTAAAAATGCATAAATTTTGTACGTAAATAATTCTTTTTTTTTCATTAAGACAAACTTTGCAACGTTTTATATCAAAATATTTTATATTTATCTATAATTTAAGATCTGGTAAACTATACTTCTTTGGCCATATCCAAAATCCTACGTCTTTGATACAAAGCACTGGGATTTAATACAAAGATTCCTTTCTCTCAGTGAACGTAATTTTGCTAGTGATTCTGCTTTTTACATGCTCTATTCGTAATAACTTCTCTAATGTAGTGGTGGGCACCATCTAGCGGGCGGAAGTTTAATTACATGAACTTATTAAAATGTAATATTTCCTGATATAGTAATGAATGGAAAAAGGTGGAATTTGTTCCAAAAATTTCCACGCGATGAATACTGATTCACACCTTTCCGAATAAATACGAACAAACTAACAAACTTATTAGTTTTCCTTCCTCATAAAAATGTTATGCTAAAATCATTATAGAAACATATGTTTTGAGACAGTAGTATTCAAAATACACTATTTTTAGTAAATGTCTGAATGGATGTGTACGTGTGCGTGAGGGTGTGTGATTTTTTTTGCTTTCGGTGAAGATTCGAAATCAAAAAGAAATTTAAAGATTTATCAATTGTTTTATAGCGATTACAAACATAAGCATATAATTTTTGTGTATTACAATGTAGTGTACTTAACTCAGTGCAGGAAGTGGTGTGTTTCTACAATTAGGTTATTAATAAGAAAAAGGAGTTAAGTGCCAATAAATTAGAAGTGGTATTCTTAACTTTAAACTGTGATATTTGTTTAATCTAATGAACAAATAATCTATTAAAACTTAGATTTATTTAAAATAATGTATTCGTGATAACAAATAGTTATGGCTTTAAGTCTCTTTTGGTAACTTTTATTACTAGGAATCAGTATAAAATGTTTGATTATAATTAAGCAATTTCAATAATTGCAATTGAACATTCAAAACAGGCATACGTGTCGTCTACTTTGAGACACCGTCCTCCAGGATGGCACACTTTCATTTCATCATGTTTTAATTGCACTAAACATGTTTTACTGTTGCTTATGGCACTTTTTAATGATAATATTATATCTTTATCGTAGTTATGTAAAAATGTACTCATTTGTCATATAGACTCAAAATTAATGTAAAGCATAATTAGTTATCAGATCATGATAATGTTTCTTTAATCCATTAACGACCATCGCACCCTGAGAGTCACGTATGTTTTTAGCTCGCGCAAAAGTTGTTTAATCGTTATAATCATTTCTAAAATGTTTAACTCTTCTATTTGCATAAATAGTAAACCAATGATAGTATTAGATATGAAAAGAAATATAATTATTTGCTGTAAAATTCAAAATAACAACGCCGCATCAACCGACACAAAATTAAGTACGTATGGAAAAAAACAATGCATATGGCAATACGTATTCTCTCTTAATAATAATAAGTATAAAGTAACACATTGCCATGTTAGTTATTAAAATACAATTGAATTAAGAACAGATTTACTTAAAGTCGATTTATAGCTTTATCGTTAAAAAATATATTTAGAGCTTTTTTTACTTGAATAAGCTATTCGAGGTAGATGGTAAGAACACTTTAAAGTTAACAACCGTTCCCAATTTATTTTGTTTATGAGAAGAGGATCCTTGGTGTTAAAGGGTATTATAGTAAAACATGTACTAATACTTAAGTGGATCACTTTTTCGTTAATTCGTTAAATGTATTCATTATTATTATTCTTCATAAAATGATTCTATTTTTTAAACATTTTTAAGCAATTCGTGTATAGCCATACAGAATATATATGAAATATAGAGCGTCTCTACTCTGTATGCAAAATACTTTCTGTAAATACCGTAAAAGCTATAGTAGACGAATGCCTTAAAGGTTTGACCAAATATTTTTTTTCAATGACCGCCCACACCCAACAAAATTTGAAAGAATTTTTAACCTGTATCTGCACGAAGCAGATTATTACGGCAGGAGAAAAATAAATAACGAACGATAATTCGCTTTTACTGAACTTTATTAACATTCTTACTTTAATAATACTCTAAACGACCGATCTGTGACTTGTTAATGCTACAATGGTTCAAGAAGACTCACTTGTAATTATTACAAACAGCTGATACTGCTCCGCAACGCTACTCATTTGTTTATTTCAACATAAAACATCACTTGATAGCCTATATTCGAATGTGTTCTAATATTCTATGATTTTACAAATATTCATTTGGTACAATTTACGTGTAGAAATACTTTTATAATGATAAGAAAAGGGTTGTTTATTTTACAAATATACTCTATGCCAATCCGTAACATAACCAATAATACAAAAAAAACCTTCGTCACGCCATAACTTCACCTAAGACCTTTTTATGACTCCAAAAAAATTATACACGTTCGTTATAAGAATTTCTCGGCCCTTCCGAGAGTTTTTACCGAAAGGACGTTATCATTATGCCGCAGTAAAAAGTACAAACGTTAATTTTGAATAAAACATTAAATCAGCGAAAAATGCCCTTCGATACATCACTCCACCTAAGATAATTTTTAATGACTCCAAAAAATTTGTACACGTTCGTTATAAGATTCTCCCGACCCTTCTGAGAGTTTTTACCAAATGGAATTTATAAGCATGTCCCAGTAAAAATACAAACGTTAATTTTGCATAAAACATGAAATCAGTTAGAAACGCCCTTCGTCACGACACCACTCCACCTAAGACCACTTTTAATGACTACAAATATTTTTACATATTTTTTTATAACATTTACTTGTTTTTTACAAGAGTATTCTTGAAATGGACTTAATGTATCCCAGTAAAAAATATTTATTCTGCATGATTCAAGAAAAACAACGAAAAATTCCGTTCGTAACTCAGCAGCTCTAACTAAAAACAATTCGTATGAATCCAAAAAATGTCTACAAATTTATTATAAATTTCAACCGATACTTCCGAGAACTTTTCCCGAATAGATTTAATGTGAAAAAACTGATTTAAAATTAAATATACCATCAACATACACTCGACGTGGATATATTCTGATCGAACGTTTTTAAAATATTCCAATGAAATTGTCCGATTTATAGGAATTGACCAATAAAGTAACACGATTTCGAAACATTTAATCAGAATATATCCACGTCGAGTGTACTTTCCTAGTTGTAATATATAAAACACGTATTTATCTGTAATGGGCTTATTTGTTGTAGAATTCTACTTCCCTTATATGGTATTTAAATCATTTTTTAGTTATGTTAATTACTAATTTTTCATGTTTCCATTTCTATTTTTAGTGTACATATCTATATCTGATAATTATTTGTACGAAAAAGATAAACGATTTATACAAATATGATAATGTTGGTTGAAACTGTTTAAAGTTATTAATTTCTTAGATCGTTACTTCAATTTAAACATTAATTGGATAAAATGTTCATTCAAATCTCAATAAGTTCAGGAAGTTTCTATAGACAGAAGTCCTTTAAATTTGTAAATTGAAGGTCTGACGAAGGTGGCATAGTTACAATAAGTCTGTCAGGCTAAAGGCCGTTTACCTAACAGAAAATGAAATTGATTACAACCACCTCGATCGCAGCGCGATTGCAAACAATCTCCCAAACAACGCGAGCTTCGCGAACTCAATCCGCGCACCCATACCTTCCGCGCACATCCGACTCGGTTGTCGTCGTCGCGCCTCTGCATCGCGCGAAACGAAATTCGCATGTACACAATGCTACATCGTGCAACCCACCGGCCGCGCCGCGGCAACAATATATAAAGGGAGTCGTGCTCGCACGTCCGCGTCGCCATGGCGACGACCCACATTCTCTCATAACTTAATGAATCGGCCGCTGCCGCTGGTGCAGCTGGGCCCCGTCGCGCGCCGTTCCGCCACGTAGGAACATCATCCACGCGTCAGTGTATCTTTTTTCTCCAACGCCCGCGCGCGATTCTTCTCCCGAGGACAGAGGAACTTCGCGCTCGTTTCTTTTTTTCTTTCTTTATCGCCGCGCTGCGACGTAAAATGCAGAAAGGGCGCGCGCTTCGAGAGGCAAGAGGCGCCTTTGAACGCCCTCGCAATCAACGGACTTTAGCGGGGGCGTGGGGGCTTGAAGGCGCAGCGAACTTTCGCCAAGTCGAACGTGAGCGGCGAGCTGTGTGCACTCGCGAGGCGCTAACGAAACGAACGTTAACAAAGTTCGCCTCGTCGTTGTTGCTTTATTTTGAAAATTCTTATTGCGCGCGCGCGCGCGACCTGTGGACGATGGCTCTTTATCTTATTGTTTCTCGTTGTCTGTCTTTCGTTTTCTGTGCTGAGTTCTTTTTTTACTCGCTTTCTAATTAAAACAAATTTTATTTTCTGTTGCTTACTAGCAGTTTTTAATTAAGATTTCTTGTTTTCTTATTTGTTCTTGATTTGAAAAACAGAGTCTGATTTTTTTACTGAGAATGGATGTAATATGGTTACCTTTTTTAATTTCTAGAAGAGCTATGTTACTATGTAACTTGAATAAATATAAATTTTGAAACACATAATGAGAGAAACTTTTTTTCTCAGCACCATTGTGGTTTTTGTCTAGAATTATTCTTGTTATTTAAAGGTATAGTTATTTTTTTTCCTTTTTTA
Source organism: Gastracanthus pulcherrimus (assembly GCA_949152435.1). Classification (NCBI taxonomy): domain Eukaryota; kingdom Metazoa; phylum Arthropoda; class Insecta; order Hymenoptera; family Pteromalidae; genus Gastracanthus; species Gastracanthus pulcherrimus. The sequence goes on along the minus strand of OX424574.1, from coordinate 151,880,419 downwards.
TTCTTTATATATCGTACAATAATAATGTATATGAAGGAAATTTCCATTGTTTTTTTACGCTTACCTGATGACAGGTAAAATAGTACATTGATTAACAAGGGGAGGGTGGGGGGTCGTTGCAAAAATATTTTTTTATAGTTTAACTCTCTTGTGGTTTAATTAATTTGTGTATACTTTATTTATATCAAATATAATTCTGCAACCAGTTCAATTGTAAACTTCTGCGATCTCTATTATTAAAGGTATACTATACTTATAGATTCAATTTGAGACATTATAAATGTTCATACAGGGGGGTTAATATTTTATAAGATTTATCGTTTCATTATCTACCAAATATTAAGAGTTTGTTAGTTAATGTATTCTTAGCAAATTTTCAGACAAGAAATAGTTCATCCAAGCATTTTATGCAGCACTATGTTTTAATCAAGAAGATAAATAGCCGTTGTAAATAAAAGTGTCTAGAAAAGAAACAAGACAACAAAATATTTAATATCAAGTGTAAAGACGCAACTGATTCTTTTATAAGTTTGTTAATAAGTATCTATAGTACAAATGTTTAGAAAATGTGATTATCATTTAATTGTTGTAAGTTAATAAGAAATAACAATTTTATTAAACATTGTAAAATAATTAATTTCTGTTTTATTTCAAGTATCACATTGATTTAGAACGACGTATTTTAGACTACATTAACATACTTATTTACGAAGATCTATTCCTTTTATTATAAATCAAAAAACCTTTAAATTCAACCATTCTACCTATATAATCACCAATATTCCACTCGAAAAGCCCGACTGCAGCAGACGTGATCGCAGATCCCTCGAACCACCTCAGCCCCGTAAAATCGCAGTATTAACGAGCGACAGGCCATCCTCCATCCTGCCTCGATCCACCCCACAAACTCCCATACTCTCCTTGGCGGCATCTCGGCAGCGTCTTTATCTGTCGCTTTATAGGCGCAACTACATCTCCTCGCGAATCGATCTCCTCGCGCCGCAGCAAATCCACGTGCAGCAGCATCGAAAGCCGCGCGTGCACCGCCACTATATACGCTAGTGCACTACAATTTTCAAGTGAACCACGAGATGAGGCTCGAGGGCCGGCGGTCGTCGAGTGGCCCCAGGATCGCAGCAGAAGCAGCAGCGGGGTACACTCGAAACGAGCGAGCAGCAGCGTCTTAGAGCGGGCACCTATACCTATGCTGCGGCGCAGACTTGTAAACAGAGGAGAGACGCTCGGCTGCGGTCGACGTCAAACGCGCGCTTTCGAGCTTTTTACGTTCACTGGCGTATGTACTTGCTTGCTGCTGCTGCTGCTGCTGCTAGTACTACTACGAAGCGATCAATCGAGATTCTTCCTCGATGTGCAGTGGCGGAGTTTTGATGAAAAGTGGCACACGGCTGCACTACAAAGTACAATGACGCTGCTTTTGGGGCACTTTATGAGCTCGTTGATACGAAATTGTTTTTCTTTTCAGATTTTTCTTTTCGAGGAGCTCTATAAGGTTGTGAGTAGAACGCGAGAATATTTTTCAAAGTTTTTGAAAAAGTGGCTTTGTTTGAACAGATGGTTGAAGATGTCTTGGGAAGTTTATGAAAGGAAGAATAAAAAGCAATATACTGTGATATTTGAAAGTTTGTAATTAAGTGAATAAAAACTCTTGTTTACTACAAGTTGTTTTTAACCCTTTCAGTTGCCAATTTTTATTTCCTGCTTTTAGGGTGTATTCTTTTATATTATTATATTTTGACTCATGCAACATTTCATTTTACATTTCATCTTATCTTAATAGCTCTTAATATGGTTATCTTCTGACCAGTGTTTATCTATTTATTTGTCATTCTGTCTCAAAATCTATACAAATCTCATTTGATTAAAAGTTTTTGAAGTTTACGTTCTTCACAAGTTTCTTTTTTCTTCCTTATATTCACCGTGTCAAAATAAAAAGAAAATCATTAATTTATAGAATTTAAAAAGTATTTTTTAAAAATTCATTCGATTCATTTAACATTTAAATTAAGGAGATGTCGACGCCAGTATGCTGTTACGTAATACTTACCGACGTTTTAATATTTTTCCTTATTCTTGTTCAACTTTTAATTTTTCAGAAATCATTAATGAAAACAAAAAGTTGAGTTAAAGTAATGAAAAATACTACGATATGTAGGAATCTGCATTTAACCCGACATCCCAAAACGGTGAATATTTTATATTTTCTGTAAAGAACGCAATCAAATAAGATCTGCAGATTTTTAAGATAAAATAAAATACATCGAGTCTTCCAGGAGCTTAGAAAAACGATGATTTTTATATAACCTATGTTTTAAAAGTTTTTATAATGAACTTTTCTAAATGAAGCAATAATTAGATTATTATCATGGGTAAAAGCTAAAAATAAGTTTGAAATAGGTTCTATAAGGGACAAAATTAATATCCTTTAAAATTGACATGGTGACGAAAAGAACTATAGTTATTTTGGAAAAGGACTTGAGTTATTTACGAAACTAAATTTTTTAGCTCATTTCGCTCTGAATTATTAACACTATTTTAAATTTGAATTAAATTAGTATAAAATATTTATGTTCAAAATAGTTATTTTGAAAATTATTCAACAAAATAATAAGCTGTATCCTGGTAGAAAATTATTCAGATTTATCGAGGCCTATATGTATACTTCTGCGTAGGCACGATAATTATGGGCCTCGATAGTTCTTCATGGAACTATATAGCCTTTTCTACCAGGGTAAACGTAATTTATTTCTATTTCTTTTTTTAGAAACTTGGTCATTGAAAATATTTTTTAGTTGTGAGACTAGTATTTAGAAGTTAGTTTATTGTTTTCTTTCTAAAATACAAGGATATTTTCTCTTAAAAAAAATTGAGTTTGAAAAATCTATAAAGACGGCAAAGGCTTATATATTTTTTCATCAAAGAAAGTTTGTATTTCAGTTCAAATTATTCAAGTTATTATAAAAAATTATTTCAATACTCAACAATGTCTTTTTAGCATACAATGACACTACTCATTATCGTTTTCGTCATCGTTATCATCGTCACGATCGCTCCGTTAAACAATCGTTACTCTCGTTGTTGTTAATATTGTTGTTCCATCATAACGATTCGCGTCCTCCTAATTAGCAGCGCTCGCGCTTGGCTCAGCCAAGTGTCCTGACAATGCCTGGCACTAATTAGACTTCGTTCCGCTCGAACGCGTTTCGTTTCTAGGTCCTACTGCTTTGCGCCCGCATAGCCCGGGTCCCGCTCGCTCGCTCTCACTCTCTCTCTCTCTCTCTCTCTCTCATTAACACGATTTCGCGCCTGGCAGAAAAGAATGACGACGTTTGCCAACCAGCCTCGGCGTTGTTGAAAGCCTTCCCCGCACCCGGGAGCATAACGAAGCCGCCTGCAAGTCTCCTAATTCGCAATTTGATCCAGATCAAATTATAAGGATTCCACGCGATGATCGCGTAATCATCCAGCCGAGCCGTGCTCGCGCGCCACTTCGGAGCTTCGTTGTATACTTACTCCAGAGCGGCGTGGTCGGATGTAAGACAACATTCTTTTTATGATAACGCAGCTCATTAATGCTGCGTCTGTAGGATGATCAGATTGTATTGAACAATAGGCAGTAGTGTAAACATATTTATAAAGGTACACGGAGAGAATTATCCGATAAAAATTACCGTAAAAATCACGGTAACCGTGAGACATTGTGCATTTCCAGGACTTTTTATATATATTTTATAAAATTATTACTTTTTATTCTATAAACTTTATTATATGAATAATAAATTTTACCTTACTGCATGGTAAATTTGACTGCTACTTAAAATTTATTAAGAAGTTGTAGAAAAAGTGCGGAGAAATATGCATAATTTTTACCGTTCAGTCACTATAATTTTTACCCTGAAGTCAGTATAAAGTCGCGGCAGCTAGCTTCAAGATGTCGGTAAAACAGACTCATGTTTCGCATGGTAACTGTAAGCGCCTGCATACGCTACATGTACGTTTAACCTTCGTTTGTACCTCGACCTCGTGGAGGGTTTTTTATTAGTTATATTACTATAGTACTTATTTAATGTATAAAAGTTTGTTAAGATTAATAAATGATCTATGGTTCTAAATCGTATAAGATTTATATTTCCCTATACATAAAAAATATTTTATTTGTTAAAGCTCATACAATGTTGCTATGTTCATAACAACTCTAAAATCTATATTTTTTGTAAAAATCAAGATAATAACGTAAATTTTCCACGAATTAAATTTGTTGTTGATTGTATTTATCATTGTATTGCACCATATTGTATGAATTTCATTATTGTATTCCAGGTTAAAACCTTTTGAAATTAATTTTATTATGAAGATAAATAACGATCTAAAAAATGTTAAATTGTCACATTTTTATTATGCAAGTGCGATATTTACATTTATATACATAACTTAACCTATAATTTTATATCAAATTTATTTCTTCTAATCCAATAAAGTAATTACACTTCCTAAATAATAAATAAATAAGTCAGCGTAATTATAAAAAACAATCCTTAAAAATATTATATAAAATTATACTACTTAAAAATAATGTTAGTCGTACTATATTATATCAGGCCATTTTTACCCTTCTGTACTAGAATTTTTACCGTTCAGTTTAGCAAAATTCATCGTATGAACTTAGTCAAGTGTACTCAGATGGCGCTATGTTCCGCTCTTACTATTACTGAACGGTAATATTAAGACAAATTCTTTCCTCTTCAGTTAAAAATTTGGTTTGAATGTTGAAAAATGGTTTGACTTATTAAAATACCAGCTGTATATAAAGACTATATAGTGCAGGAGCTGGATATTTTCCCGTGTGCACCAAAAGGGGAGTGGATATAAAGTATGTATTATTATGTATTTTTTCCAGTAGAATCCGAATAAATTGGTCAGAATATACCAAAAGTGGCACATTTTGTTTAAAATGCAATTGTTTAAACAAATAAGAAAAATATATTATTTAGATCGAAAGTATTTTTTTTTTTCAAAAATATACGTCAATTTAAGCAAAGAAAGCTTGTATGGTCCATTTACCAAAAGCGTAATCTAAGATAACAATAATAAAACTATTATTGGATTCGAAAAAACATTAAATAAATGTTTGTTATTGATAAACAAATTATCCCAAACCATTTTAATACTTAAGTTCTGATAATATTCGTTGCTAAAGCCCTTTATCTATATCTAGCACCTCAGAGATGCCCACGCACGTGTCCGCATAGGACTGAAAAGTGCACCATCTCGCGGGTTCATAAAATTCAAACAATTTTATTTTGTCCGTTATAAAAAATTTTATCTGATTTTCTGACTTATTTTGAGCAAAAAGGCCGCTAGTACCTTAAGTTTTCATGAAAAAAATGCTCAAAATTGATGAAAAATGATAAAAATAAAGCTTTAAAAAGTCATAATTCTGTTAGATTACACTTTGGTAAATACACCATACAAGCTTTTTTGCTTAAAATGACGTATATTTTCGGAAAAAATTACTTTCGATCCAAAAAAATATTTTTTTCTTGCATGTTTAAAAAATTGCATTTTAAAGAAAGTGAGCCACTTTTGGTGTATTCTGACCAATTTATTCGGATTCTATTGGAAATAATACATAAGAATACATACTTTATATCCACTCCCTTTTTGGTGCACACGGGAAAAGGCATAGTGCGTTTCTTACACATAAGAATTGTACAGGTAATTATTGTGCACAATTTAGCATTGGTCAAATATATCTATATATAATTTGACCAATGCTAAATTGTGTAGAATAATTACGTGTATAATTCTTATGTGTAAGAAACGCGCTATGCCCGGGAAAATACCCATCGTCGAGTGTACAAAGAATTTTAGTGTCGCTGGAAATTGGTGGAACTAATTTGACCGACCATAAAATACATTTGCAGGAGTATAATCATGTTATGGGCTTCATTCATAATGAAAATTGGTACAAAAGGTTTTTTGATGTTAGTAAACCCCAAGCTGTTGTCAAAATTATGAAATTCAAGATGGCGTATAATATTTCAAAGTCAGTCATGTATTAGATTTTGTATTTCATTAGGATTTTGTATTTCGTAATTTGAGAAACTTATTCGTGAAAAGCGACTACAAATAACCCCGTATATTAATTTCCCTGTCAAACTCTAAAGAAGTGTTTACAAAGATGTTTTCGTGTTCCTTTGCAAGCACGCATGGTCATACGTGGGTTAACGCGCAAAGGTTCACGGGAGGTCACAGAAGGATGTATGATGATGTACAGGATGCGATGCACTGCAATGGAAAACGTATATATGTATACATATACTCGAGCCATCGTAAAGCACGAGATGCCTCTCACTCGTAAGAGAAGGTGGTTAGAAAACTGCAATCGTAAAACTTTTTAATCCACTGTGTATCCTTTTTAATACTCATTATAATTTGAAAACTCATCACGAGGTTAATCCGTTATAGAGGGGACGAACCGTAACGTCGTCTAGGTCACTTTTAAAATAATCTTTTCATTTAATTACACGAGAAAGAAATGAATACATTATTTTTGCTATTACGCGAGGTAATCTTCGCATGAAACGCTTCGGGTTATCTTCAGAACAATCTTTGCACAAATTTCAGACTTAATGATTTTAAACATTTATCTCGCACTTTTATCGTTCTACAAATATTTTTAGCGAAGTAATAGCTGGAACTTTTAGTTTATAACTAAATTATGTACAGAGATTGAATGTTTGTGGAATCAAAGCATTACACGGAAAAGTACAACGAAGACGAACAGTGTACTAATTTACTTTATCAGAAAATGAATTCCTAGAAGTTTCTTCTTGTATCTCATATTCCTAATTGCAATTATGAAGTTTAGTTTTCAATCATTAAAGTAAAAGTTTACTAAACTGATTGTTATAAGTATTATGGATACAAATTTTTACATCTTAATAATTGGCGATTAATATTAATAATTTTAATGATATAATAGTAATTTAAATTAATTTTCTTAGTTTAAATAATGTGTTGTTCAACAATTCAATAATTTATAAACCAATGTAAATCTTTCTATGAAAGTATGAATAATTGATATATAGATTTGACATACCAATCTTGAATAGTATATATATATATTACGAGAAGTCAGAGAAGTTCTATTTTGTTGAAGTGGAAATAATTTTCCAGTTCGAAAATAGCAATATCATTATTAAAATAGAACTTCATAGGTGTTTCATTGTAATATGTGATTCAAAGCCCCAACGTAAAGTTGTGATAGAATATTCAAACGTTTTAACGGACTGGAATAAATGATACTGAAACTTCTAAAGTTTTTAAATATATACTAACATCTTAGATGCAATATTCGGAATTTTTTTCAAAAATCGACTATGAACCTACTTTCTATCTCAGTCAAGGCGCAGACTCAAAATTTATGTAACCTGCTCAATCCTTCTTTGAGTCTTTTCGCTTCTCATACTGATTTTGAATGGAAAAGTTTCGAAGCTACGTACCTACATGCTATGAAAACTTTATGACACGAAGGATGCCAAGGACTGCAGAAGAGAGCTTACGTTTGTAAATTACCGCGACGTGTTGACTCTATGACTTGCAGTGTAATCTTAATAAACAGAGAACGACACAAATTTAAAAACAGAAATTTCTATCTCGTAAAAAGTGTTAAAAATTTGCAGTGAACTTTGGATAATATTATAATAACAATAAAATAATGTAAAAAAATTGTTTTAAAATTTGTATCAAAGCGATTCTATAATATTATATCAGTAATTGAGTATTCTCATATCACTCTTGATCGGCTTTGATAAAGGAGATGAAAGTCGTTGAAAGGGAATGTATAAAACTGATAACCTTATTTAGAGCTCGTCGAAACATGAATTTTAGAAAAAGAATTGACCCCCTAAAATGGCAGGAAAGTAGAGAAAAAGCGGCGAAAATTCGTAAAAATAAGTAGAAATCCCTGAGTATGGTTAGACATTTTATATTGCTTTAAATGGGACAAATCCATAGATATTATTTTTTCAGCTTTCTCCGCACTTAAGGAGATTTCTTTTTTGTAAAATTAATTTATAAATAATCTTTAAACGATGGTGTTGGTCTCATACGTCCCCTCGAGGGGGACCGCTATAGGTATCCTCCTTTACTTTAAACTGTCAAACTTTTAAAGCAAATTCATTTTTGCAGGTCTCAAAAACATAATTAGCTGTAATTTGTATACAACAAAAAGTTTGTTTCCTTGCATTAACACTTTATTTTGAAAAATCTACTAAATAACTCTTTTTATTTACCTAGTATTATCAATTATTTAGAAATCTTGAAAAATGAATAAATAACTAAATGATTTTCATACTATACATCATGATTTAGCCTGTAACCAGGTTAAAAGCATAAACGTGTTTCATCAACGTGAATAAATGAAAAACATATCCGTACACCGTTTTAGTATAATCGACGTCTCCTTTAATAATTCCTTTAGCAAACATTTGTTCTTTTACGTTGCTTTCGTTTTCCAACCTCAGGTATACTACACAGCTTAGTGCACAAAAAGGTGGAAAGCGTGTATTTTCGTACCCCTCGTAAAATTGAGAAAGTGCCCTTCAAATGAATTAAACATGCACTAAGTAGTATGAGTCTTGCACTATAAGATACCTGTACCTTACATATACTTCAGGCTAGTTATTAATTCAACTTCCGCTACTATTTCCTCTCAAACAGAGAATTCCATTAACTTCGCAATCCATTCAAAGGCATAAAGAAGCCTTCAACAACTCGAATGAATATAAAAAGCCTATCGATACACCCTCTACAGCACCGCTATCAAGAATCGACGTCTTCTTTAATAATTCCTTCGCCAAACACTCTCGCCCTCTCCTGCTATCTCGCTCTCTCTCTCTCACATTCTCTTTCTCCATTTCTCCCGACCTTGGGCCACGCCGCTCGGCGCGCGGCGAAACTTATATTCACGCCTACGCGCGCGAACTTTCGGCTGCTGCCGCCGCTATATATGCAGTCCCCGCAACATCGTCGACGACGACGCTACTGCTGCTACTCGGGGGCTACTTATCCCGAGGCAGGGACGATAAATTGCGCGACGAAAGAAAAAAAAGTAGGCAGGAAGAAGCAGAGAAAGTAGAAGCAGGAGAAGGAGGAAACAAAACTACGACGGCACGTACGCGCAAGTTTTCTTCGCGCGCGGACGCGTTTTTCCGTTGCTGCCACTGCCGCCGCCGCCGCTGTTCTCTCGTCCCGCGGGAGCTGCTCGCGTATATAGTCCGCGGGAAATGAAATAATTCATCGTCGCGATATATACGCTCGTAATAGAATGTTTCGCAGCTCGCGCTGCTGCTGTTGCTTGGTGTTTCTTCTTTTTTTTTATCTCCTCTCTGTGCGCGTTTTCGCTTTTTTCCGGATTGTAACTGTCTGTCTGCAGGCGAGTTGTACCTAGAGCTGATGGCGAGATGGGAATTAGCGTGGGAGGAAATTTATTTTGTAGCGGGGGCTCGAGCGCGCTGATGAATTGCCGCGAGGAACGTCAGCGTGACTTATTTTTGTGACAATCGAATATGAAACATTTTCGCAGAGTTTGAAGTTATGTTGTTTCGGTTTACAGATGGAATATTTTCATGTGTAAAATAGTTTTAATAATCGAGGGCATTTATTTATAAAATTGTAAATTTGTATAATCGGTAAAATTTACGATATTAAAACTCAAATTTAAATATTTGTAAAAGTCATATTTCAATACGTAATGCAAATTTACATTAACTTAAAAAAATATATTAGGAAAATTTTACGATATCGATATCATAATATTTTACGATATGGTTTTCTCAGTATATGAAAATTGAGAAACTGTATCAACCTTTATCGTGTAGAATTCTCATAATTCGAAACAACAAATAGTTGAAAAACAAAATTTCTTTTTACTCATGAGAAATGTAAAATTTAAATTTACATATTGTACAAAACCAAAACTAAGCCGAATATCGCGCACCAAATAGAACAAAAACTCATGTACTGAAAACAATTACGTTCGCTCGAAAGCACGTCTCACTGATTCCGCCATTTCCTGTCCAGCATCAACATAGATTCCGCTGCGTCCGTGTATAATGTGTTCGCGAAGCATCTCTATGTTACTGGCGGCTCATTATGGACGCCTCCTCGCCGCGGTGCTTTGCCGCTGGGTCGGCGGCTAGACGCCAAGCGCTCATTTCGAGACACGCTCACGGTAATTAATCCTCTTCCTTTTACCCTCCTCTACGTGTTATAAACATGTGCGCGCGCAAGTGTGCGTCGCAGCAGTATGTGCCGTTAAAGTCCGGGAAACTATCGCAGTTATACGAGCGGACGAGGGATGATAAGCGAACTTCCCTCCTCTAGCGGAGTAGAACAGTGAAAAGTCATTGAATCCCGAGTTATATAGTATGCGATAGCCCGCTAGCTCTTTGATACGAACACATACACATGGCAGGGAGGAAGATTTCTAAGCTTTAAGTATTTTAGCCCCATAGTTTTATGGTTGGCGGTACGTAGACGTTCAAGGTCATAAATGAAGATGCTTTATAGCTATTTTGTTTTTCTCGTTAATATAATAATATGAGTTATTAGTTAATGAAACAAGTTTCATGTGATATAAAGAAGGCCTAACAATACCAGGCTCACGGATTTTTTAATTTAAGAAGATACGATTGCATGAAGTAATTCTTTCTTCCGAGTAGTGTAGACTGTTCAGAACAAAACTAGCCAAGTTTTCTCTTAAAATTTGGGAAAGCTATACATTTTTTCGGAGCTAGGTTATATACGGTTGAAAGTAAGATATGTAAGTTTCAATTAGCTTTGAAAGCTGTTACATTGCAATATTTTATAATACTTTATAAAGTTATGGTGACAAGCTTTTTTAAATTCTAGTATCATAAGTATAAGTATAGAAACTTAGAACAAAACTTTACTTTTGCAATAAAAAATGATGAGTGATAATTTAGTTATACAGTTAGAAGATTAAATAAATAAATCAATAAATAAATAGAATATACGGAATAAAAACATTTTTTAAAGTCTGTTTATTTATAGAAAAATGTCTAAGGGAATAAAATATATTTTCTAATCTGCTTGAACTGAACCATCCCGTGCTAAGTATTTAAAAGATATATAAAAATTTTTACATAATTTTTATAGAAATAGGATTACAGCCATCCAAGTACTCCAGAATGCTAGGTATAAAATTAAAGTAGAGCACAGTTTCACAAATAATTCGTCAAATATTTACCGAGAGTATAATTCTTGCTGAAAACACTGTAAAATGCTTGGAAAATGGAGTTTCAAGAATGTCGTTGAACAAAGAAGAGAAATAAAGTTTACAGCCATCCGCGGAAAGCTCGAGTCTCTCTCGGCGTTTATCGCGCAGTCTGCACGTTTCAAGTGCACCGAATTGTCGTCGTGTAATCTTGGCGCGCTTTCCAAGGCCGATCGAAAACTTAAAGTGTCGATTTTCAGAAGACGACGTCTCAGCTAAACGTACCACGAAAACTTCTCAGTTACGAAAATAAGACAATGTGAATGATATTTTCAAAGCTGAGCTAGCGTTTTCAATTTATATTGCTGCACATTTATTTAACATTATCATAATGCAATTCGTACGTTTTATTTACAGCGATGCATTAGACAGAAAAAGATTAAGTGGATAAATTATAGTCCAATTATATATAAAGTAATGAGAGAGATTAATCAGCTGAAGTATATTATGCTATTATGACTGTAGCAGTAGGGTGGTCCAAAATTTCCTGAATCTCAAATATTCTTCTTGTAACCACTTCAAAATGTTGTAATTGGCAAAAAAAATGAGATATGTGTTCGCCGGTTGCCTGAAGTTAACATTAAGAGGTTTCTACCATCGCAAACAGCTTTTAACATTTGATTTAGAGCACTTTTATTATATTAGGCTGAACTAAAAATAATTGTATATTAATTTATATGGCTACCAATTTTTTTTACGTTTATTATAAGTTTATTAACAACTTCACCGCATTAGTCAAGACAGACAATGCACATATTTCAGGGGCCAACTTGATTTTAAATATTTAAAATAATTATAATTATCTAAAATATTTAAAATCAAGTTGGCCCCTGAAATATGAAAAAAAAATTGGTAGCCATATAAATTAATATACAATTATTTTTAGTTCAGCCTAATATAATAAAAGTGCTCTAAATCAATTGTTAAAAGCTGTTTGCGATGGTAGAGACGTCTTAATGTTAACTTCAGGCAACCGGCGGACACATATCTCTTTTTTTGCCAATTACAACATTCTGAAGCGGTTACAAGAAAAAAATTTGAGATTCGGGAAATTTTGGACCACCCTACTGTAGCAGTGTGAATGGGTACATTACACTGTTATTAATCATTAGATGTAAAGTGTTTTTCTTACTGTCTCGCATAGTCGTAGAAATATACACGAATTAGAATTTTCATCACTAATTTATAATAAGAATACAAAAAGAAGTGATGAGACAAGTGGAAAAAACAGTGTGTAGTCAGACTTGCTCTAAACCCTCTTTCTATATACACGGAGCGAAATTGTGTTACATAACCTGGTAAATAATGTAGTAACGGTTACTATATTTTCTATTAAAGAGAGGACACAGTTGCATTTTAGAAAATTTTACTATTTCAGAACGGTAATTTTATTTTCAAGGTTTAAAAAAAAAATTTCTAAATCCGTCTACTTATTATTGACACTTAACTATTATAAACACAAATTTTAAATTTAATTTTAAATAAATAATATAACTAAAAAGAAAATGATGTTGTGGAGAATAGAACCCAGAACCTTTGACCTGCCGACTGCGCCATCATAACCTGTTACGGGTGATACTTCGAATCGTTCTCATAAGTTACACGAGATTCTGCTTCCAAATTGTTTCTATTATATATATATATATATATATATATATATATATATATATATATATATATATATATATATGTATTATGATATATATGATTGTTAAAGTACTCTGACAATAAAATACAATGATATAATTAACAAATTACTGCATATCATCGAATTATAATGCGTTCATTAGGTGCATAGATAAAATTAAGTTCTGAGGTTAGGTCACGATTTCAGGCAGTTTAGCACATATTGCTATACCGTATAGTAAACTTTACAAGAATATCTAGATAAATCGCTACTTTTTATGGTAAATTTTATAATTTGTAATTTTTACTATACTTACTTAGCAGATTGTCCTACACTAATTAGCACGTATTAATAGACAAATATCAATAACTGCTCATAATGTAGCATTTATTCCTAAGAAAAAAGTCATTATTTCGATAATGCAACTGTATCCAACCATTGCAATACGATATAGTAATTTTTACTAGACGAAAGAAACTACCATACTCATAAACAATTTTCGTCCAATTAAAAACGCATGCCTTTCTCAGCTCCTCCTAAGCGAACGACAACATGAAACGTGAAAAAAAAGCGAAGAAAAACTACCGCTTAGAATGTACAGCAGTCCTCCATCTAGAATTCGCGTATATAAACGTATCTTTTCATGGCTCGGTATGTCGTTTACATGGGAAGCTTTAAGAGAGAGAGAGAGAGAGAGAGAGAGAGAGAGAGAGCGAGAGGGGGGCGATAGAGCGCAGAGCGAGACAGAGATAGAGAGCGCACGCAACGGGTTCGGATTGCGCAATGACCCTTCTTTGTTAGGCAGGCCGGGAGGGGAGGATGCTAAAGCCGTACAGAGGAAGGACGTCCGTACAAAGCAGCCTTCGTTCAACATAGCAGCCAGAGCAGCAGTACAGCGGCAGCACCAGCAGCGCCCTTTGCCTTGGAATCTGACGGAGACAGAGCCAAAGAGAGGGGGGATCGTGGCTAATTTATCGCTCCTGCATTAAAGCATCGCCAAATAGAAAGAGTATACGGGGTAAAAGGAAAGAGTAATAACGTCGAAAAGAAATCTCAACCACGCGCGGGAAAGAGATTGGAAGTTCCTTCGACGATAGCTTTGTTTTTTTAGATTGCTTGTATTTATTTATAACGTACACCAGACTTTTTATAATTTTATACAATTATTTATTGAGATTTGAATTTCTGCATAGTTACATTTTACAGAAATTATTGCGTAGAAATAACACAAGTTTTTAATGACTTAAAAACAATCTATAAAATTCTGTAAATTTTCATAACATAAAAAAGTTTATGGAAATTTTTACTGACTTTTATATTATGGAAAAAAGTATTTTTATTCAATAATTAAAAAATGATATTTCGTTGACGGGATGCAGTATAGAAATAACCAAAGTGTTATTATTGTTATCAATCAAATAGTAATTGTTCGAAGTATCATTTCTTTCTTAGAATTATTATTTAACTACATGCAGAAAGCAATAATACTCGCCTCTTTTTAAGCGAGATTAGTTTATTTTTTCAAAAGCTCAAATCTTCATAGCCGCATATACACACATATGAATGCGAAAATAATTAACAGTTCTCAAAATAGAATAACACCCATGCTTAATGTTAAAAATCCTTGATGAATCAATTATATCCATATAACCTTTTGAGCCTGGAAAGTTAAAGGAAATAAAAAACATTAGATAAAAACATGTTACGGTCTTGAGTACATGGAAACTTAAAAGAAATGTAATCGAAGTTTAAAAACTTTGAAACTTTACAAATTTTTATCACATTTCTCTTAATTTTGTTTCAATACATGGGGCAGATTTAAATAGGTATATTTCTTAAATTTAATGTTTTTTTATTCTCTTTAAAAATTTCCAAATCAGGAAGGTTACATCTCCACATTATATTTTCAAGAATTTTTGTTGTTACGCTTATGGACACTATCCTTTGTTAAATATTATTCTAGAAAATTTCCATATCATATGAATTTCAAATGTAGTCACGCGTGCATTCTCAAAAAAAAGTTTGAAATAGCTAGACAGTATGTGTGCAAATATTCCTGATGCACAACTGAGCCTCTTTTAAAAACAACCTCTGTCCCAACGAACTATGCAAAATTCAAAACCATAAGCCATGTAAATCTATACACCCCTACGAAGCTACTAGAATGAGTGCACCCGTGAGTGAAAGCTTAAAGCTCAATGAACACTGAGGCAATTGTACGGCACCCCTAGAAGAAGACTATGAAAACTCCAAATTTCTTTTACTTGGATTTTATTATTGTATTAATTACAGTTTCTCAACTTTTTGAAACCAATTTGCTAGTATACCGAGGACTTTCATTTTTGTATCTTCTTTTCTGTGTAGAAAAATTAAGTTACAAAAATTGATTGAATTACCATAATTTTATTCTGGGAGTATGACATGCCATTCTTATTCTTTTTATTAAAAGGTCCATAAATTATCAACTAGATAAAAGACAATAAAGTATTTAAAGTTTCATAAGCATGAAAAGCAAATTGTCACATCCCAAATCCATAAACAAGCGTTCAAGCCATCATTTCATTTCTCAAAACTGCTCCCTCACTAATACGCGTTCCACACACCACCTCGGTCCCTCCTTAACAAAGCCAACCTCCACGCGTCGAGAAGCCCCGCGCGAAGACGAGGAAAAAAGTCGCCCGATAGGTGCAAGACGAGAGTCGAGACGGCAAGAAGAGCCGCGAGCCGCGGAGGCCTAGGTACGCGCGCGTGCACGTCAGCAGGTCGCCTTGAAGACGACGCGCAACGCACGAGAGAGAGAGAGAGAGAGAGAGAGATAGAGAGAAGCAGAGTCTCGCCGCTGCCGGCGCGCGCCGGCGATATCGACCGAGAGCCAGCCGCGCGCCCGCCAGCCTCTCGCGACTCTCAAGCTTTTCTCCACCCAGCGGCAGCGCCAGCGAGACTCTCTCTCTCTCTCTCTCACTTGGCTACTCCACGCACACGGCAACCTGCAGCCCCGGGGGCGCTCGCTCGCGCTTCTCTCTCGCTCGTGGCGCAGCTTCCACCCTCTGCTACAGGTCGATTCACACGGACCCTCTTCCGCGTAGGTATACGCTGTACTAGTCGCGAGTGCACGCGGATGGCGGTGGTGGTGGTAGCCGTGCGTCCTTCTCGCGATATATAGCGGCGCGCCGGCTAGACGCACGCAGACACGCAGTCTGCGTATGGCTCTTTATGCCGTATTGTATGCAACGCGGTGGAAAAATTCTTTTTCTTTCTTTTTTCGATTTTGCAGGGGAAGGGGGGAGTTGTAGTTGCATGGTTGAGTTTGCCGAGTAATTGTTTAATTGTATTTGTTTTGCCATGGTGAGTAATTGAAGTAAGCGATTCGAGGCTTTCTTCGCGGAATGCGCTTTTCCGAATTTTCTTTCCTAATTTTTTTAAGAAAAATATTTATATTGCGTATCCAAACTTAGTAAATTAGTTTTGTTTTTCTTGCGTTGATGATTACAAATCCCAGGTTAAATTTTCAAAATTCAAAATGATTCTGGATTTTATCATTTTGATCCCTGATTCGTAATCAGACCTTGAAAATTTCTATATATGAATTTTTAGCAAAATATTTTATATGGTTTTGGAATAATAATTCCATTTTTCTACCAAAGACATCAAATATGTTAATGTGCCCACAGTTAGTATGCCCTCTACAAATGCATTATTTATCCGTATCGCAGAAGTTATACAATAAATTTAGTAAATATTTATATATTATACCTTGCATTGTATTTCCGAAATAATATTTAATAACTTTCTCAGAAACCGATGAAAGATCAATAAAGGTTTGGTGGGACCCCATCACTGGGCTGATATATCATTTATGATAAAAAATCCATTGAAATCGTGAGATGCTCTTTTGTAACATGTTTTAAGTAATTTAAAAAGACAAAAATAATTTTGTAATGTATAAAGTAATAGTTTAATTCGAATTAAATAATACTTTTTCTATTTATCTGTAAAAGATACATTAATAGAGGTAGGTACACTAATCAAGGCTTTTACCTAATTCGTCTGATCAAGTCTACCTACTGAACTCGTCGGTAAAGCTAGTTAGGCAGATTCTGTCATAAACGCTAATAATTAATAAAATTAAAACTTACAGATAGCCACGTGTACATATTCAGCTAAACTTTAAATGCAATATTTCTCGGTAACTAACTATAAACATCAATTATGCCCTAGTAACCGACTCTGATTTTTTGCAGTTCTAGCAATCGTTTTTTTACTTATCACATTTCCATGTCAAGTTTATTACAGGTATTTTTCGAGATTTGTTTATTTATAGCGCTTTTGCAGGTAACAAAATTTATTTATTCAACTTATTTTAATATGTATTTATCTCTGAGACTCCTTGATATACAAGGACAATGAAAATATTTAATATCAATTAATGTAAATAATTAACATAAAATCCCTTGTAGAATAGGAGAATTATACATGATATGCCATGGCTTAAAAGGTCAACATTTCCTATTTCCGCCATGTACAGCAAATTGCGACAGGAGAATACCACTCAATTATGTTACCTACGTAAAAAAATTAATAACATTCGTACATTAATAACTCATAAAACAAACAGTAATCAAAATTGCAACACATTCTACTCGGTAATAAGTAGTAGATTTTACAAGAATTCATACAATTTTGACACAGCAACATTTATTTAACTTTATCAAATTGGCGGTTACTTATTATCTACTAAAAGAAACATAACAAAGCTTACTCTTATTTAACTTTTTTTTTATTGAAGGAGAAAATAAGATAGTGAAGGTAAATTCATATAAAACGGTTATAATTTATTTAAAATATCCTTATGCTCACATAAAACGCATAGATATAATTTTCAGACATTAGCTTTATAAAAATTGTTCATTTATGTCTTCGGAAAAAGTATTATAATTATTTTATCTCGTGTATTTCTTTCATCGAAAATGTAATCGATAAATTATTGGAATGTATGTAAGATGTTTATACGAACATTCGCTAATTAAAAAATGTGTCAAATACACAATACTTACTGGTGGGATATAGATTTGAATTTGATTTTTTAATTATTTTACGGCAACAGATCATTTAATGATTTTATAATATTATCATACTATACTAACTAATTTACAATGTATTAAAGCTTAAAGATGGATGTAGCCAATGTAAGTGCATTCAAATTTTAACCAATTTGAGTATAGCTATCAAAAGCCATAAAGTGTGCAATTAAAAGTTATTTATTGCAAATATTGAGTGTCTTCCCACTAATTCACGCTTCTTCAACTAAATATACCTGACGACATCTTAACTTGAAACCAATTAACAATATAATAAAAAATAACGTAAGTACAAAAAGACGCCATAAATAATATCGATCATTCTACAACCAACCCAAAACCAAACATTAAAATCAGTTTGCACACCCCTCGCATAAACACTCGATCCCTTAAACCTCCTCCAATAAAGAAAGAAAAAACAGCACATCCCCCATCACTGTCTCTCTCTCTCTCTCTCTCTCTCTTTCTCGTTTTTATAATCGCGGGAGCGAACGGTCGAAGCGTGAAAATGAATCGTGCGTACACCGCCTTCGTCGCCGCCATTTTCCGGTGCCTCGGCGCGGCGCGTATCCAGATTAGGCGCGTGTGCAGTGCAGGCGGCGCCGCCGACGTTTCGTGCACATCGCTGCGCGCGGATTTCCCGGATTACATTGGGCTAATTAATGAACGCGCGCGCGCGCTCGGTACGGCGAAGCCCATGCCGCGTAACAGCGCTCCCGTGGCGAGAGCCAAGCGAAAAGGGCCGCTATGGAGCGATTTAGCGCCGGCGATTCCGGAGACTCTCGCGCGAATGTGGCGACGAGGGGAGTCGGTTGGTTGTTGTTTTTCTTTTTTTTTTGTCTTTTGTGAGCTTTTAGGGGAGAATTTTCACAGCCTGGCGGGAGATTAATTTTGCGAGGGGAGTCCGTGCTTTACGGGGGGTTGTGTTCTCCGTTATTAAATTATTGTCAAATTGGCTGGTTCTGCTCGAGGGGTCGATGGTTTTTGCGTTTGCTTTGGATTATGAGTAATGAGAGGAGAAACTTGGGCGACTAAATAGGCATCTTTTAATTGGTGGCACTCTTGGGTGACGAGAGATTCTAAGATTGGTTGAATGGAAAATTAAATCAGAATTTATGCTGGATTAATAATGAAGTTGGATTAGGATATTCAGTCCATAGCAGTAAAATAATTCAAGTAGTTACAGGTACACTCTGTCAGGCGGGATTCCATTAATACGAAAATGTATTTTATTTTATAAAATGACCTACTTAACTTGGGTGATTTATGGAAAAAAAGAAGATTAAAGTTTTCAGTTCGTGATTTGTTGACGTAGGAATAATATAAATGAAATTTTATTTTTGGCTTAAGTAGTACGATTACTTGACAAGATAATCGTGAAATAGTTATTTTATTTAAACAAATTATTTAAATAATGAGAAGTACTACAGACCCAAGGTAAAACTATCATGCATGCTATATTTTTGTAAGTAATCATTATTTTACAATAAACTATTTTATAATCATTTTTCATTAATTTTATTCTTTGAACATAATGTCAATTGCACATTTTTGAGTTTTTCGAGTTTAATATAAAATAATTAATTTAACTCCTCTAAAATTTGTACTTAAAATAATTGTAATAAAAATTTGTTTATATTATGTTCAAAACTTCTGTTATGTAGTTAAACAACAGGCTATTAAACAATCAAAATGGCGTACACGAAAGTCTGATGAGCAACATGGGATGTTTATGTTTACTCGCATTCGCTTCTCGTTAAATTTTACGTGATTGCACGGATAATTTTACAATTATCATCGAATATTCAAATTAACATTAAAGTTTCAGGTTTCATGAATACAAATGGTTATATGTATTACTATTGCGTACATTTCGACAAATACAACATAACGCACATTCATTTGTTTATTTTCGACTCCATCATAAAATTCTAGTTCTTACCGAGGGCCCCACTTTTCAAGTCAATAAAGTGGTCACAGTTAGGTCGGGAATAAAGTTCTGTATGCAACGCGGGAATAAAGACGATTATTCCATTGTTATATACTGTGCTATTTTGTACCCAACTCTTCATACTTATACTATTTATACTATAATAACTTCAATATCATCTTTTAATTCACTTACATTTCAACGTAGTGTACTGTATTGCTTGCTGTAACTTTTATTAACATTATAACTCTTGATCCGAAATCAAAACCCCTAATACCTCGTAAAAATAAAATTTAAATGTAAAATACAAGCCCTCGCCGAAACATCTCTTTTCCAATACATAAAAACCCTCATTACTCATTTCATCGAAATGAAATTCAATAACCCCCCTCCGGCACGCACACTTTCCCGAACAGACCGCCAATACCATCCCGATCCGTTCACCCTTCCCCCTCCCCTGGGCAGCCCTTATAATAAATTCCGACGAGCCTAATTAATAAGCGCAAACACGTTCCCTCTCTCGGCTCGGCTCTGTCTTTCTCTCGCTCGCCTGGCGCGGGCAAATTTAAAGTGTAATTATCGATCGACGCGTTTTCGTTCACAGGCGGAGGGCCATTCCGCTGGTGCACACGCGAGCGCCGCCGGCGACGGCTGCGACCCCGCGGCGCCGTAATTCGACGTCGGCGGCGGCAGTGGCGCCCTTTAACACCATAAATCCGCGACTGTGAGCGCCCATCGAACTTCTTTTAGGCTCTCTGTTACGCGCACCGAACTGCATAACTCTGCTCTCCTCCTGTCGCTGCATGCTATTTCGAGTCTCTGTCTGTCGCGTATTCCGATGTATACTTTGCCAGTGTGGAATTTGGCGTTTTTTTTACTATTTTTCGTTTATTAATGTTATTAGGGCTTTTATAGTTTTTATCCGAATTATCGGTATTTGTTTTACGAGACGACAATGATTTTTTGTATAAACTATTCTGATGCTTTTGAAACCTGTAATAGCTGTAAGCCTTCTTCAGAGACTAAGAATATTATTTTCTTATAAGTTACAAGCTTTCGTTTTTATAAAGCACATTTTAAATTTACACCTGTCATTTAAGTATTATTACCGCAAACTATTAATCAGGTATAAGATAATTATTTTGTTAAATTGAAAATTTGTAACTTATTAATTTGTAAATATGTAGTTTTAAAAGAATAAATAAAATTGTTAGTCTTTGAGAAGAGCTGCTATAATATCTTTTTGCGGTGCACGCAGACTGTATCCTGCAATCCTATAGTTATACTACAAGCTCTTTAAATCTGTAAAAACAACTTATTTATCTTGAAAAGTGTGTATTGCCTAGATCAAAAATGAGACATGTAATTGAGAGAGGCCCATAAGTACTTTTTTTATATGTGTGACATATATACCGATCTACATTCAAGCGCGTATATAATTTTAATAATCTATAAAAAATGTTTCTAAACTGTGTGACTTGATTGTTTGGATGGAAAGTAAACCGCCGGTACCGTTAAATTAAACAAAAATCTAATTGTCTTTCTTAAAAAACTATTTTCTTTAAAAATTTACAATAGGATCTCGTATAATAACACTCAAACTAATTATTTACCATGCTAATTATTAGAATGTACTTAATTTATGAGCAGGATGACCAATAATCGGTTTTGGGGTTAACCTCTAAAAACCATATTTAGAGCAAGTTTTTTCTTTGAAAAACTATTTGTTGCAAAGATTCAGACCATTTCTAAGTTAATCAAGCGCAAAAAATAATGTTCTCTTTACTGGATCTATGCCTAAGTATGAAAGGGTTAAGCTTTACGGCTTTTGGCCGACGATAGGTAAAAGCTTAAATTAATTTTACCCTCGTTCAATGGTACAGTTGTAAGAAAGAATAACTAATTACTCGTGGATCAAATTATCTTCTCTCTCTTCTCTTTCGCCTTTATCTTCATTTAAAATTAATACAAATGTCCATCTAACGTTGGCCAAAAACCGATTAGCTTAAAATTCCCATTTATTATAAATAATTCATTAAAAATATGAAAATATGAAAAACCGTTGTTCCCACCTCAAACAATAAACTACTATCCACTCTTATGAAACCGCTACCTTCACTGCCCTCATTCTTCTATTTTTCATTTAGCCACCAACACTCGGGTGTACCTACCTCCTGCACCCTCCTCTCTAGGGCCGATGAAAATTTTCTCGCGCGAGGGCTGCTTTTTCCCTTCCTCTCTCTCTCTCTCTCTTTCTCCCCTCTCAACGTGCGTTTGAGTGCGCGCGAGCGGAGAAAGGGTGCGTTCGTTCGTTCGTACGTTCGTACGTTCGCGCTCGCTATAGTGCCCCCTTAAACACGAGGACGACGACGACGTCGACGCGCCGGCTGCAGCAGCACCACCGCGGCGGGACGATGTGCATGCAGTGGCTGTATATATATCTGGCCGTCTGTCTGTGTGGGTGTATGTACGCGTGTGTGGAGGGTGGGTGTGGGGGTGTATTCCGCTCCGTCTGGTCCCGTCTGCCAACTATTCGTATCCTCGCTGGATCCCACTGGATCTTCTCTGCGCCCGCGCGCTTCGCCCCTTTGTCCTCTCTCTGCAGTAGCGCCAGCTCGCTATACCTGTCTCTGTTTCTCTTCTTCGTGTTCGCCGCTGCTGCTGCTGCTGCTTTTCTCGCTATGGATATAGCATGCGTCTCTCTCGCTCGTCTATCCCTTAATCTTTCTCGTCTGATGCTGTCTCTCTTTCGCTGGATATCTTTTTACGTCTATTCGTTTATCTAGCTTTCTCTCTCTCTCTCTCTTTTTCTTTCTCTCTCTCTCTATCTCGCTCTCTCCCTCTCTCTTTCTTTCTCAGTGTCTTGCTCTTATCTCCGCACTGGTGTGTGTATAATATGCGTACAGTTACTTTGTAGCGCGCTTTATCAGTTCTGCAAGAAGCTTCACATTGTTAAAAGTGGATAAACTACTGGGAGAGGACGACGGATGCCGAGGATATTTGGAGTTGCACGAAGAGAATGCGATCTAAATGGAAATTGTTCGGTCTTTTAAACAATTTAAGGATCGCAGTAGATAGTAGGTAATAAAAGTCTGGTATTTACATTCTTTGCTCTGGCGTTGGATGTCAACGAAACATGATACTGATTTAACGAGAAAGGTGTGAAGCTACCAACATTCTGTGCCTCAGACAGTTTATCAGAATTATGGTTGAACTAAATTTAAACAACCCTTAAAAATTTCACCCTTACTTCTAAATTGGTCTAACCATATCCAACTTATTCTACTTGACTGACGTACTTTTATATTATTTTTATATTCAATTCACAATAAACTTTATTGTAACAATTATGTCTCCTAAAAACAAAATGAAATATATTATAAATTTAAGAAAACATATCTGCTGAATAAATGGTTTACTTTTCTTTAATTGATAAGATTATGACTTTTATTGAAAAAAAAAAACAACAAATTAAAAACAAAAAATGAATGTAAAAAACAAATTTATTGAATAACAGTAATTAAATAAAAATTATAAAAGGTTTAAATCTTTTTACTGTTCTTAAATATATTTTGTATCAAATATTTCGTTAATAAGCAGAATATCTTTGAAATAATAGCCGCTATGATTCTGCTTATTCTACGTGCCCAACGTTGTGAAAACACCTTGACTCTCCTATTCTCTCTATCCTCCATGCACAACGCTATATCCCACTCCCTCTTATCCTCCTTCTCTCTCTCTCTCTCACTTTCCCTTCCTCTTTCTTTCTCCCAATCCGTATCTCTCCGCTCACTCTCCTCTTTGTTTCTCTCTCTCTCTCTCTCTCTCCCTCTTTCTCTCTCACTCTCACTCTCTCTCTCTCTCTCTCTGACTCTCCTCTATACTCCTCACCTCTCCCCCATTAACTCTAGCCATCTCGCTCTTATCTCCTCGCGGCGCTACAGTCGCGCTTTCTCTCGGTTTCGTGATCACCCTCTTGCTCTCTCTCTCGCTCTCTCTCTCTCTCTTACTCTCCTCGCCGCGAGCTCGGTGCAGGAGAGAGCCCCATAGGGCACCCCAACGGCCTTCCGAATCCTCGAGCGCCGCGCCGTGCACTGAAATCCTCGCGCGCTCCCCCCTACCCTTGTCTTCGCCGTCTTTCCTCCCCCGCCATATAACCCCCCCTCTAATTCTTCCGCTTCTCTCTCTCTCTCTCTCTCTCTCTCTCTCTCTCTCTCTCTCACACACACTCGCTCTTTCTCTCGGTCGATTCCGTCTGTCTTTTTTGCTCCCGTGCACCGCGCAGCGTCCTCTCTCTGTTCTCTCCCGTAGTGGCGGAACGTTCCGCGCAGCGCGAGGAAGGCCAAGGGGGCTTTATACTTTACAGTCCTTTGTCACGCTGCTGCTGGCAGGCGATAGGGGGGGGGAGGGGTTGGGGAGGGGGCAGCGAAGGTAACGATCCCTGACTCAAGTTCGTCACTATCTTCGTTATACGGTCAGGATGAGAGTGAGAGAGATAGATAGAGATAGAGCGATGGATTCAGATGGAGATACAGATACTAAGGTTTGTGCTCTCTGCCCCTGAGAGAGAGAGAGAAAGACGAGACCGAGGAGTTAACGTCGATAGTCGATTCTCTTCTCTTCTCCTGCTGCTGCTCGCAAGACTTGCGAGATTAATGGGATGCTCGTCACGAGCGACGTCTCTATCTTTCTTTTCCCTTCGCTCTCCGATGCTGTCCTCCATCGGTGCTTGCTCTATATACTCACTCGTATTTTTGTTTTCGCACGCGGTGAATCCTCCGGAGATTCGGTGGAATCGCCGTAAATGGGCCGTTAACGGCTTTTCGCGTGAGAGGTCGACGGTCTCGGGACGAGAGGAGGAGCGAGAAACGAGTTTGATCAGGCTGAACCGAGTGGATGACAATGGCTCAACGAGAGGATGAGTGGAGGAGTTTACCGCAGTGTGTTGAAAAACAAAGCGTTTTATTTGTGTAGGTGGGGCACAAGTGGACTGAATCTAAATTTGGTAAAGATTGTTTGGACGAGTTTAATTAATGCAATAAAGGTATAATATATTCATAAACTAGAAGAGCTGTTACATAAGAGCTTTTTTGACCCAAAAGGTAACAACTATTTGTTATTTTGATAGTTTCAATTAATTATTCATGTTAAATGGACATTTCATAATGAATTTCTCGTAGATCAAATTCTCTTCTTTTTCGCCTTTGTTTAATTTAAAATTAATATCAATGTTTATCTAACTTCGGCTCAAATGCCATTTAGCTTAAAATTACCGTTTATTGTAACCCTTGCGGGTCCGAAAATAGCCCTAATGGATCCTCCTCATTTTATAAAAGAAATATACTGCTGCTAATTTATTGGTACTTCTTAATTAACTTTCTCAAAATTAATTTATCGTTTTGATAAAATATTATTTAATTGTTCACTTACTACAAGAGGCTTATCTTTATTAACTTAGCATTCAGAATTTTTATTATAAACTAACAACATTATACTTTGCACTTAAACATACATTGCAATACAACACTTAATAAAACGTTTGATGTTACTCGTACCTTGGCCCGCCCATTTCCAAATATTTAGCAAAGAACTTTTCATTAAATCTGATAATACAAAGATTCTCTGAGAATGAAAAATTATTTTAATTCATTAAACACTAACGTTAATTAAAAAGTAAAATGGTAAAGTTAGCTTTAAAATAAATAATTTGAAGTAAAATGAATTAAATAATGATTATGCAGAACTAACGATCAATAGCTGCAAAAACAGTTTTCTTTTGAGTCACGTACATCAAAGGCATTTTAATTTGTTTCCCCCCCAAAAAAACAAATGTAAACAGCGTTTGGTGATTATTCGTCATGCGTACGTCAATGTGAACTTCAAAAGCATTTCTGCGAGTATGTTCATCAAAAAGAGAAACATACGTCAAACGAAAAATGTTTCCTCTCGTACTTCTAAATCTAGAATGACACTCTAAATTTCTGTTTCTTTTTTCTTTGTTCGTCAATACTCGGAAGTATTATTTACAATTCAAAAGAAAAAATGAAAAATGAAATACTTGACCCAAAGCTGCGTCAGCGTTCTATCACTAACTTTGAGCGTCATACCTTTGCCTCATTTTTGATCGTTGCATTCGACACTCGACTATTTACGAGAAAAAAGTTATTTCAAAGTTCATTTAACAGCGCAATTTCTTTTTGCGACTTTACATACACTCTAAGCCAGCAATTTCGCAAAGTTAGTTTTGGCTCCGTGCGGCCGACCAAACTTCCATCCGACTACTTAATTTTTGGGGAGAATCCGAGTCATGCGGGCAGGACGACTAAACTATACATAAAGTCGCTAGAGTTGCAAGCTAAAATCGCATCTCTGCGAGGATAGCCCGAGGAGCTTTGGCAAAGTACAGGAGGTGAGCAACAATCACAAATAGACGGGACTTTCAGCTGTGGAAGACATTAATCTCGCGGTGGTGCAGGTGCAGCGCTTGCACCTAGCAGCTGAGAATTTATTATATTTACGGTAGAATCAGAGACGTGATAGTGCGAGGCGCATTTGATTTAGGATGTTAATGTACTTGTTCAAGTCAAAATAGAGAATGGTTCTATTTATTATTGCCTAGAAAATGTAGTCTTTACTTTTCCAATCTAAAAAAGGATTAATTCTACAATTATGTCCGTCATTTATAAACTTACAAGGAGAGTATCGGACCTATGAAAAACGGATTCTGCAGAAACTTTTGTGGTACCTAAAAATGTTGTAGTTCCTTGTTAGCAGAAAAAGCTGTCAGTTGCATTGATACATATGCATTCTGTAAGAGATTCCAATTTAGTCTTAATTCTATTTATGTGGCTTCCAGGAATAACCACTTAAGTCCACTTTTTAAAATGTCGAGATAATGAGGTTTGAATTTTTCAATTGCCATTTAAATCTATGTAAAAGAAAAGCGTAGATTATGAAAAAAGGAAAGTAATATATGAACATTTGCAACTTTTGACTTTATATACGCAAGTTTACCATGCATAGACACCAAAATCACTGGACACTTTATTTTCAAAAAGAGTGGACTTGAATGGTTATTTTGGGAAGCCACAAATTTAATCTCCTATTTTCATAGCAGAGTATTATTTTAATTGCAATGTGTCCATGTGTTCTGTAAGATAATGTAGATTTAACAATAAAAATCACTTATTTGGGTTCCATGAAATCTTGAATTTGAAAAATTGTTTATATTACAGTATAAAGAACATTTTCGTATATTATTTTGTAATAAATATGATGTATTTTTTAATAAAACTAAAAATTAATTAATCCATATTTATAGTCTATTTATAAGAAATATATTGATGTATTCATGCTCATGGTTTATAAAATAACAGTATAATAAGAACTACACTCAGAACATTTTTATTTTAATCATAATGTTGCAATGAAATATTTAATTGATACAATGAATATTTATCAGATTCAATACTATATTTTTTTGGTTCGATTAGATATTATATCAAATTATTTTGTATCCGCAATTTTATTAATCATTTTTTATATATAAAATGATATCAATATCTCAGAAGTTTGTAGATCAAATTAATTACAAAATATCTAAGAATTAGTACATGTATATTTCTAGATTTAATTAATGCTTTGTAAAAATCACATGATTATTTTTAGTAGTAGAAATTTTAAAAAATCATAAAATCACTCTAAATAACAAATGACGATACTTACCACATTGTTTCAGTTCTCAAAATTGAGAAAAGAAAACTATCTTCATAGAAAAATCTTCAAAAGAAAAGAAAATTCTTAACTTTCAAAATTTGGAAATTTAGGCGATTCCTAAGTACAGATAAAAATAAAGGCTAGAAATTGCTGTATCATCTCAAGCGCTATTACAATACACGTATCACACGCAGATACGCTTCTTGGAAGTAGCACATTTAAATTCACCACATCGGATAACACGTTTCTACACACAATAAAAACTCCCAAAGAAAATGTTGTTATAAAATTTAATCCTTTCTCTTTGCGAAAGGCAAAAGTACCAAAAGAGCCACGACCTCATCGCGCACCACTCATTATCTCGCAAACAAAAACCAAGCCACGGCAGGCAAAATAAACTCGAGTTCTCGGCGAGCCGACAGCGCGCTGCGGAAGAGCAAGTTCGCGCAAACCCACTTTAAAGCTTAAATTCCACAAGGCGGCGGCGGCGGCGGCGGTGGTGGTTCGTTTTTGCGTCGGAGGGTCGTCGCCGCGCGGCCTTTCTTTCGACCAATGGCGCTGCTGCTGCTGCCTCGGCGTTTATTTCGCAATTAATTATTCCGGCGTGGCCGTCTGGCGCACGCAGCTTCGGCGGCAGAAAAGTAGGCAGCTAGGTAGCCCTTTGAACTCGCGAATTTGTTCGGGGGAATCAGCCTCGGGTGTACAGTGTATTGGGGAGAGGGTGACCGATTTGGTGAATTAGCTTTCGCGAGCCGCCGTTTTGTATACGGCGATGCGGGAGTGCAGTTATGTACAGGCAAACATGCCCTTGGGTTATTGACGAGGCAGTGCGATGCAGTTGCTTTTTACAGACATGAGTATGCATTTTTAATCTTGTAAGTGATTTAAGCTGGAGAAAAACACGCTGATTATGCGGTATTGTATTGTATTGTATTGCATTGTATTGTATTGTATCGTATGCTTTTATTTGCTTCTATTTATAACATGTATGTCTTCTTCTTTCATCAGTCTTGATAGTACACCTGACCCAGAAAACCACTTTTCGAATGTGCCATGGAGGAAGCTGGTGACACCTGGCTCTGACTAATCTAACGAGGTTCACGTTTCGAAGGGAGTTGCATTTCTGAACCCCATGCACCATAACTCCGTAGTCTATGACATTCTCGGCGTTGATAACCTATTGATGGGTTGACAAATGCAACTCCCTTCGAAACGTGAACCCCGTTACGTTAGCCAGCGCCAGGTGTCACCAGCTACCTTCATGGCCCATTCGAAAAGTTGTTTTCAGGGCCGGGTGTACATATTAATATTATGTCACATTTGATTATTGCTTTGGTCAATCATATCACAGATAGCTCGTCAGAAGTGCGTGTCGCATGAAAGCAATATTTACGTAGCTATGAAAACAAGCACACTATCGCACAGTCATACTAATAAATGCATATACCGGGTTTAAATGAAATGTACAATAAATATAAATAATTATGAAATAAGTAAAACTATCTAATTAAGCGCAAACGCAACCCTGGACCCTGAAGGAAGCGAGACCCGTAACAGTGCGCGACGCTGGAAGTGAGAGTTCCCTAGCACCGCACCTACTGCAGGTCCTGCACTAGTTTTTGATGAACATGTCTGATGAGCAGGAGGGTTGCTCCATGCTAACGACTCTATAAAGCAATAATCCAGTAAAATATTTTCTACGTGGATCCATGCTCAACCAGTCCAGTAGTCCCGATCTATAAGGTGTGATATGCTCACCCCGGTAGGTATAAGTAATTAACTATCCTTTTGTCGATAAGAAAGGAAAAGGACACGAGCGCCCCTGATTTTCGCCGCACATATATTTGCACAGCGACTGGAGAAAGCGCTCGCTCTCTTTCGCTCAATGTCCGTTGGCTTATCAAAATCTCATCCACTCCAGCCTACAGGTCATGGTATCACATTTTCGAGGAAAAAAAGCGCACCATCTCGAGATCGGCTCCTTGGCTTCCTGCAGGATTTCCACTTAAGAGAACGACCAGAAAAGGCGTTTTGCAGTGCAGAAGTGTAATTTAACGTCAGGGGAAGTCGCATCAAGGGACGTCGAGGCTAGAGCGAAAGGAGCCAATGTTTGCCGAGTCTATATGTTTTAAGATAAGTCCTTTTGCAAATATATTACAGCCAGTAGAGTTTTTATATGTATTATTATATTTACGATTGAATATGAGAAGTTTGTTTAATATTCTTCTATTATAAATATATTCTATCGTGTATTTATTCTGTAAAAGTAAGTAAGTGATCTCTCTATCTGCGATTATTAATAATAAGTTGAAAATATATTCTGATTGAATATTTATTAATTAACCTAAATTCTGTATAAGTTAACGACAGAGTTTCAAATATACTGGAATTTAATTAATTATCTTTTATTTTATATTATATTTTTAATATTTATATTCTATATTTTTACAATCTCTTATTGTAATTAATTCTTATGTACTATTATATTGAACTTATTTTATTGTTTCTGTCTTTCTGCAGGATAAATAAGAATTAATCAAATATTTAAAATTTTAAATAATAATAAAAAAATATTTCGATTTGAAAGAAAGTAATAATTAACATAAACCGTATAATAAGGATTAAAATTATTCTACTGAAAGTTGTTTCAACATGAATGATTTATCTAATTCAAATAACAATCGAAGATTATAGTATAATTAGAGATTAATAATGTTAAATTGGGCTATTCTAGCTTCTAGATAATGCATAAATTATATTGATGAATATCTATGAACTTAAATCACATTGTACATTACTTCCATAACTACATTTTCACCAAACATTTTGCACTAATCGCATAAAATCCAAGAAAATATGCGATAACATCTGGTAACAGTTTCTAGTATTCAAAAGTAAAACATTGTTATCATCCACAAAGCGCGGAATAAAAGCTCATCTACATAGTCTTTACAATTATTATCACCAACAGCCGGATCTATTTTTAAACTCAACCAATTCCCAACAACAACTCTCTAAAACTCCATTACTCCTGCCTGCATGCGATATCAATTTAGACTCAGCCCTATAACCATACCCACAGATAAAAAACCTTCACAACGCTCGCCTGGTGCGCGGAGTTGTTTCAACTTACACGAGTGATCCGCATATAAAATACATTGCCCGCCGCCACTGCAACGGGCAAAATAAGCTACATACACACAGCGCGGCGGGCGGAAAGTTCTTCGAGCTCGCGGGCCTGCAGGCGCAGACTTTAATCGGAATTCGCCGTGTATAGCTGTACCGTGCTACGCGCCGCACTGCCGCATGAGATGTTTGTAGAGAAATTGGTCTCTCTTAGAAATCAGTTGAAATTTTTATTATGACTTTATAAGAAAAACAATAGTATCACACACCTACAGTTAAAAATTTTAAAAGGTTGTACTTCTACTGGACAGTGATGTTAATCTTTGAAGTTTCAATATTTATCATGCACGCCCTATACCAGGCCATGTACTATCTCTAACATCGAGACATCTTTTGCGTTAAAAGAAGATTTTTTCTAAATCCAACTATTATGCAAATAAAGTTTTTAAATTAAAAAAGATTTGTCAATTAGATTTTTTAAATGAATTGGGGATGTCAATTAATTATTATTAATAATCCATACTTTTTTACTGTAGTGTATGTAGATACTGAGCACTTTTATAAACATCGTATGATACACACACCGTGTAGCACAGTTGCTTCGTTGAGGCGTTATTGATTGTATATTATCCAGCGTAATAATAAAGATATCCAATTTGTTTACGGAATCTGTATCATTTATTAATTATTCCGACTAACTCACAATTACCATAGTTTTGTTTTACAAAATTCCATGATTTTGTGCAACAAAGTTCTAAAAAAAGTTAAAAATGTTATCTGTGATCCATACGATATTAACGAAATAATGAAGTATTTTAATGCGCAACTTTAAAAATATTCTTAGAGTTAAAAAAAGTAGTATTATGTTTACACAGAATAACGACATATAAAAAATATAGCCATTAAAAGTATGCCTGGTATTGCTATATGTATCTATAATTTAATACGATTCCTTTAAAAAGTTTATAACATGTTTCGATATTTGCATATTTTCAAGATTTTTACTTCATTTGTAGGTACAGTTTCATGCTACAATCTAGTATAATTTACGATTTTAAACATAAATAACCCTTACATTATAAGGTGATTTTCAATAAAATTAACTTTTGAACTAGTTTGTAACGCTACAACTACCTTTAAAGCATTGCGAGGTTCGTGCGATATATGCGTATATGCGCGTATGTTATGCAGTGCTCGAGGGCTGGATCGACACCACGTGTGTGCACGTATATATGCCTACTGCGTCGGAAAACGCGCGCTGCTGCAGTCTCGAGTGGACCGCAAAATATCCGTAATTTAACTGAGAGAGAGAGGAGAGAGAGAGAGAGAGAGAGAGAGAGAGAGAGAAAGAGAGAGCAGCCAGAGAAGAGGGTGAGATTTGTGTGCGTATGTATGTGAGTATAGCGTGTGTAAGAATGGGTGCTTTAAAGGCGAAGTTGAAGAACGGAGTATGCTGTTTAAGAAAGAAAAAAGTATAAAATTTAAAGGGAGAGAAACGTTGCAGAGTATTTAAATATATAAAAAATGCCTTTGAGTTGTATGAAAGAGATATATTAAAATATAGCATTTTATTTGTTTGGATATTTCAATTCGATAAAAGCGTACAAATATAAAGGAGCTTTGATCTGCAATATTTAATAAGCTCTTTGATCTTGAAAATAAGTCTGTGAAATTATACCATCACTTAAAACTAAGAAAATTGTTTCGAAAATAATAAAAGTTTTCTTCTTTACTGTAGCACTTAGATTACATTGACTAAAATAAATATAATGCTATTATATATAGCGTTAACAAATATTAGAATAATATAATTTAATATAATTTAATATATGAAAAATATTATTTATTATTATAAAATAATCTAGTTAGGTATATCAAATTTTTTATACTTAAAAATGCCATTGCCAATCACTTCGTTTTCCATTCAGGTCACAAGTTGAAGATTTTAACTTTAACAAGGCATGCATTTTTTATAATGGATATTATTTCGAGAAAATTTTATTTATAGATTCTTTCTTTTTTATGGACAACCAACTTACATAATTTACTGGAATCAAACACAATCGAAATACTTGTTTGAAAATATAAATAGTTTCAGTCTAAAATTACATCTATATATTAGCGAATTTTAAACGATGATGCATAAATATCTAGCAGCGAGTATGTGTTACATAATATAACAAAAGACGCTAAAGATTTTTAGATTGATCTCGGAATTAATTTTAAATCATAATCGTCTAAACACATCAGCTAGGTATAACATTTTTATATTTGTAACGTTTTTAAGTATTAATGCCAAATGATAAAAAAGTTTTGTGCACTGTGAATCGACGGGACCAGGCAATACAGGCACTGTGAACGATCTATAACCCAACTGATTCATTAACCGGATGAAAGTACCTAACCTAACTTAATTACTCCCACCAACCACAGAAAAGCATTGAGGCTTTCTTGTACCAGTGCTCATACCTAACTTTTCGCAGTACACGCCTTTTAACGGTGTCCATACTTTTACTGTACACATAAACATTATTTAAATATTACGTATTATTTGACGCGGTATACAGCCAGCAGTCTGAAATAAATCTACACCGAACGACAAATGTTTATTCATTAAAAGTACATTTTTCGTTCTACTGTGCAGATATCGTGATTTACATTACAAACACATCAAACATTCATATCTGCAATGGCCAAAACAATGGAAAACTCCACAAAGCATTATAAACCAGCAAATAGGAGAGAAACCCGCAGTGTGCGCCTGTGCGAGTGCGTCGACTCCACACCGCGATGATCGCCGCACCGGTACTCGGCAGGGGCTCTCTTTCTCTCTTTCTCTCTCGTTCCCACCGCAAGTCGTCCGCGACGCGCGCTAAGTCCTCTCCGCGCCGGCGGTATATGAAAACTACGATTTATGATTTGCTATTATTACGGAAAACCGCTCATTTATGGAGGAGCGCGCGCAGGGGATGTGGTGATGCTGTATACGTATATGCCTACTGCGTGGGAGGTAGCTACTGGTCGGCGGAGGTGCAGACCAGCCTTGTTCTACGCAGAGGCAGCCGCGTGGAGCGCGCTTGAAATTCCACACCCTTTGTATATATATATATACATATACGTATATATACGAGTATACGAGCTTTAGAGAGTTTTATGCTGCTGATTTCAGCACGGGTTGGATGCAGAGGGAGAGACCGCGTTCGTGAAAAATTACACCAATGGAATAATTTTACGGTTTGTAAATGTTGACGCACGCTCAGACTGATATTAATTAATGCGGAGTAGCTGGTGTCTGGTTTAAATTTCAATGAGGGATTATAAATATTAATATAGTTATATTTAAACATCAATTACTTGTTATAAAGGGAGATAAAATAATATTGAGAATATATTAATTACACAAACGTGAATATGTAATTAATCAAATAATAAGTAAAAGGTGATTATTGATCTCTTCTTATAATCAATTTTGAATAAAAGCACTTATGAGAATTATTAAAAAAAATTTTTTAAAAATATTTGTTATCTGAAAAAAAAATTAACATAAAAGTGAACCATTAAAGTTTTATTCTAGTACACGTAAAAAGAAGTCGAATAACCATTGGAAAAAAATGTCATTCGTCGTGTCACCCATAATCGTGCACGGAGTCAAATTCCTCCAATTAATATGGTATTAACAATCATAATATCTTGTGTCGTGCAGGATCGAGATTTTAAGGTCTTTCGACGGTTAAATTACAGATATTACCAAGTATTTATAGTAAACAAATTTTCAGTATGATTACTTTTTTTTAGTTTTATCACCTCATAACAAATATTTATTTTCTCAGGTTGGCTACCTTAAGATATAACAATTTTTCCAACATCTTTCTTCAACATCATTATTAGCTGGGCAATTTTAAATTATTAATCTATTTAATTATTTTGTTTTTTTCTGTTTTATGTTCTTGTTGTTTCTAAAGAGGAAGAAATACTCCAGAAATTATTTAAATAATTTTATTTATGAGCAATAAGTAGAATGAGTCGTCTACAGTAAGGCAGACAAGTGTACATTAATACATACATCTTTGACAATTACTTTACTTTAATTACATTTCTCATTAACATTAAAATACGAACAACAAACGTTGTTATGAATTCATGGATTTTTTATAATAATCCAAATATGAATACATAACTGTTTAAAGAATACTTTAACTTTCAGATTAAAAACCCACGTTTACGTTTTATACTTATTTCAGTATTTACCCAAGCAAATTGGATTCATCAACGTCTACCGACAAAACGACCAGATTTCAATATATTTCCACGAGCGAGAGATTTACAAAAAGTATACGAGAATCCAATAAGCTGGGGCTCTTGAAAATTTAAACGCCGCACGCGCGCGCACCTAAGACGTCGGGTTCGCCTCTGGCATGTATATCAATCACCCTTTTTTTATACCTCCCACCCCCCTTCTCTCTCTTCGGGGCTGAAAAAATCTCCCACGGGAGTATTAGAGCCGAATCTTCGTAGGCAGCTAGATCTCTCGTGTGCGTGTGGTCGCACTCGAGAGAAAAAAAGAGAAGAGAAAGAGAAAGATCGGAAGAAAGCGAAAGAATACGTGAGAAAAGGTTCGCGACGACGCCGAGAGAATGACGAATGTAGGTACAAGACTTTTATTCATGGGTTCGCGATCGCGCGATCTCTTTCTCTCTCTCTCTTATCGGGATATGCGCACTTCGCCCATCCTCGTTTTTCTATTTTGCAGCAGAAGCGCGAGCGCGAATACAATTTTTGAAGGGAGGGTGCTGCGTACGTCTGTTGAAAAAATATCTCTGTGAAAAAAAGGCTAGGATATGAACGTCTTTCGAGCTGGGGGCTGAGAATGAAATTTACGCTTTAATGTGCGCGAGGTAGGTATATGGGTCCAAGTCTACGGAAAATCGTTATTTAGATTTTTATGAGGGTTCGAGATGAATACTTTGAGTGCCTTATGAAAATGCTCTATTCTCTGCCGTATTCATAAATAACATCGTACGATCGGTACCCACTCAGAAAATGTCTTTCAAAAACTTACGTTTAGATTTTTATCTCGGCATATCTTACGAACTTATGTATGTAGTAATGCTTCAAGTCAATATTTCTGTACTTCTTTGGTAGCATTGACTTAATTAATTAATAATGTTTAAAATTGTATTGAAGGACATTCACCGAATAATTGAAGTGAAGTTCTTTAAAATCTCTTGAAACTTTTATTATATACCAATTTAGGTGTATAGAAATTTAAACCCCCCTTGCGGTATCAAAAATTGAGAAATTTAGCTTCAAAGTTTCAATTTCTAACATGGGAATCCTATTTTGAGCTCTCACAAAACGGACATTTTCATTTATTCTAAACCAAATTTTTTTTTAAATCGTTCTGAGAAACTAGTATGTAATGTAAAATAATCATAGAAGTGATACATAAAAAGCTACGCACAGTAAGCCGTATTTTTTTAAAAAGATGTAGCTGTTTAAAATTGTGCTTCATTATTATTAGTATATCTATATCGTGGTACAGTATATACAAAAATGAATATCGTACTTTGATTTTTTATACTTTTTCATAACTTTTATATTCTCTACTAATATATATTTATATTCTTTACTAATATACGTTAATGCTTTTATTGTAAACTAAGGGGGTTTTCATTATAAATATTGTCATTTCATGATGATTATTTCACAAATTAACTTTCTAACCTTACTGTCCGCCGGTGAACATCCTTAACCCTTTGTGGCTTAGTGGCTATTATAAGTGCCACCTCTTTCGTCTAAGATTTTTATGTATAAAAATTTTATTTATAAGTGTATATAAATGATTTTACATTCTTCTATTAGCTAAGAGGTTTCTCTATAATACTAATTAACAAAAATTCAAATTCGTAATCAGCGACCCCAAAAACCCCCGAGTAACAATTTTCAGCTTAAAATATTGAACAGAAAAATGTGGGCCACAAAGGGTTAAACTAAATATTACATTATCGGCGACTACGGATTATCACAACACTTGATCATACAATTTAAAAAAAAAGTTACTATAATACGTATGTAATGTGTACCAACCATATGGAAAAACCACTGATATGGATAGTCGCGGCGACCTATTTTTTAATCTAATAATTATAATTTTTTTACTGACCTTAGATAACTACTCAATTTCTTATATATTTCTCAATATTTTCAACGATACATACTTAATAAATACAAAATTATTTAACAATCGCAAAATATTTCTCTTGCTAATTTTCGCTCGGGCTGTATGAAAATTTGCACGTATTTATTTTTATTTTAAAAAACCGGATGGTTTTAATATAAGCTATTCTTTATTTTAGTATTATACAGTATTTACTGAAAAGAATCTAAGTGATTATTATGTTGCTGTAATTCATAGAAAAATTATATGTTTTTTATATTTATTATTAAGTAAGTTATGCTTGTGTGGTCCTATGTCGTTTGCGTATGTCAATCGTTTTGCTTGATATATGTACTAAAGATACTTATTTATAAAAATATTAAATGAATGTACTGTTAAAATGAAAAACAGATGCATTTTTACATTTCATGATAAGAAAACCAGAAACAAACTCATGCTGCATAGCTTCGAAGCAACTGTCTTATCACAAGCGTGAAAAGCATCGATATCAATCGGAGCGATGCGTCACAATCCTTCAAAAGCCCAACAACGCATCAAACCTCACTTCACCATCTCCCTTTTCACCACACAAGCCCGCGAACAAGCCTACGTATAAACCAACCAGTCCATCAGCTCACCAAGAAAAAATAAAAGAACAACCCTGCACAAAACCCACATACATGCACCCCGACCCTTGCGCTCGCGCACCTGCAAAAAAAATGGGGTTACGCGAGTAAGTTCCCGCCTGTATGACCCGAGAGAGAGAGAGCGACTATAGACAGCAGCCGGGGGATTAAACGGGATTACCGTCGAAGATAGAATAATCGCGAATTGGGTCACACAGGAACCAGGCGGGCAGGCATCGGCGGCGGCGAGATTGGCGCGCGTCGGTCGCATACCTCGCGTATTGTACGGCCTGCCGCGCGCGCGCGCGAGGAAAGATCGGTCCACGCGCAGCGGCAGCCACGGCCGCTATCCGTGATCCGCTCGGATGATCCGCGCTCTGCACACGATGTAATATGCACGGCCACGAGAAGTGAGGACCGACTGGAATATATGGGTTTCGTGCCTTAGCTTAGTCGATGCAGTGGATTAGCCAGCGGGAGAGAGGTTATTATCGGGTGGGCGATTGTTATCGGTGACGCGGTGCGGCTCGTTTGCATAAAGCGCGCGGCCCGCGAAATTGGATTGTCTGCCGGAGAGTTGGAGAGTGAGATAAAGAGAGAGAGAGAGAGAGAGAGAGAGAGAGAGAGAAAGGAGAGAGAGAGAGAGAGAAAGAGAAAGAGAGAGAGAGAGAGATTTAGTTCTGGTATGGATGATCGTGAGATTGAGGAAGTGTGGATCATGGATGGAGGTGTGTGTCGAGTGCCTTGACAAATGTGACGTTCATTTGGTTCGATAATGGTTAATATGTGTGGGTTGTGGGTGCTAGAGAGTTTGTATAGAGATACGTTAAGTGTGGCGTATAGTACTTATGCAAATGTGTTTTTGCATTTAAAGTGTTAGTAGCATGACATAAACTATGTGTTACTATGAAATTATATATTATTATGAAAAAATAGTTAAGGTATTTTTTTGTTTATGAGCCAAAGGAAATTAAATAAATTAAATTGTGTGTATGTGTAGTTACATTGATATTATATGTAAATAAGTAATTAACTTGATTATGATAAAAATGATGTAATAACAAGTTGTGTAATGATACTATTTGTTCATCATTTTTAGTATTTTATAGTATCAATCGACCAACCCAATAAAATAGAAAACAAAAATCTGATGCATTAACAAATTTTGAAACAAAAAATCAAGACTTTTATGCTAGAATTAAAAAATGTTTTTCTTCTTATACAGTTTTACATGCATATTAGTCTATTTTTACATAAAAAATATTGACCTGAAGTATCCGTGCCTTATAAAAAGCACTGTCACTTTTATCATTTATCGTGCATAAGTAATCGCATTACGGTAAAACCCACTTCTTTTCCACTAGAACCATTGACGATGGCATCAAGCGTCCCATCCCAAATAGAATCTGTGTCGCGTGCGGCGCTTTCACAACTTGTGCGATAATACAGAGTGTATAAAATGATGAAGATGTAGCTAAGTACCATTCAGTCTTTAAAGTGACTTTCTACTATAACGTTAAAGAGTAAACGCTTTTCGGGTGCTTCTAATTCATCATGAAAGCTTTCGCCGTTATTCTCGTTCTATGCCTCGCTGAAGGACTTTATGCGGTATGTATTTTATTTCTTTATTAATTTTGAAAGTGTTTCTAATTTTCATTATTGCTGATAAGATATATTATAACGTTTAACTAACTAAAGTATCTGAAACACTGCTAGCCAGTATGAAGTAACTTTTCAAATTAAATCATAAAAAAAATTATACATTCACACAGATCTTAACTTTTTTTGTTTTTTTTTTATGGTATTTGGAACTCGAAAGTTTATTACCTTATCAATTTCACCCATAATGTATGATTATATCTCACTTTGTTTAACTTAAGTTTAATTTTACATATTGTCATTCCATCTACGCCTTGATCTATTTAACGTGGTCTTTTACTTTTCTTTTCAACTAGCACCCAACATGCCGTTCTTTCATTTTCCATTCTAGCTACATAATCCACCCATCTTGGTGGTTCTTCTATGAGAATTGATGTTAACCCCGCAATAAAGTTTTATAGTGGTCTTACGGGCAGTAAACAATTCCATCAATTTATTTTTCAAACATTTAAAAAATGTTTCATTACGCTTAGAAATTAACACTTTACACACACTTTAACTTCACGCATACAGAACAAAAATATTGCATGCAACTCGGGGTAACATTTTCGCTCGAGTAAAACGAGTGCGAAAAAGTTCCCTTTACACTCATTGTATAAACTACTCTATTATACTTAAATAAAATCGTGAAGCTAAAAATTCTTTTAAAAAATGACCTCGAAGTTATTCTGCACTAATTATTATTCTTTAGATTGAAATTTATTTTATTTTTTGTGCTGTTATAAATAGAATTAAATTACAAAACATTTATGAATATATATTTATATATTTTTAAAATAATTAATTATTTCTATGTTTACTACAGACTCTTCTGCCTGAAGATCCAAACAGTGGCCTAGACGATTACATGAAAGCTTGTCTTGCTCAAACGGGTTTAGATGCAGGTAAATTTAAAAGGAGGAAGCCGCCTTACAATGAATAATTTTGTTATTATTTGTTAATAAAATCAAACTTTAATTTGTAGGTCTGATCACGGAACTGAACAAAGATCATCCTAAATTAAACGTCCCTCAACCAAAGATTAATTGTTTCGTCGCCTGCATGTATCAGAAACTAGGAGCCGTGAGTTTTTGAATAATTTATTATAAATATCTTATAGCTTATACAGGTATATTTACGATAGAATATCTGGCTATCAATTTTTAACTAATTTTATAATTTTAACTGTATCTTTATAAAATCATAAGTTATAATTTTAAATTAAATCTTGATAGATGTTTTTATAGTAGAGATGCAGAATTAATAGTCATGTTACTGGCTTACAATTTCTTAGCTCGTTACTGAGCGTACAGTTTCTGATAATAATGCAATGTCTGGTATATTGGCAAATCCTCAAATCGTGATTACTGTAATTCGATATACGGTAAAGATGTAAGTACGATATAGGTATATATTGCCTTGCCCATGACTTATGAAAATTCTGAAAGAATTCAGTTCAATAAATTTGTTACGCGAACATTCTCTGAAAGTAATTATGTTCACAGCTTATAAAGTAGTAAAAGACCAAGTAATATTATTGTTACCCAAATTCTAAAATTAAATGTCCACAACCGTCATTTGGAGTTGTAATAAATTCGCGCAACCATCATGTTGGCTCTAATTTGTTATTACTATCGCGAGATATTGGTATTGCATAAAACTCCTGCAAATAACAAACGTGAGCCTTTTAAACTAGTTTAGTACGATAGATTTGATTATCGATAAAAAATAAAGAAACAATGATTGTTTATTAATAATATCAACACCGTTACCTTAAGTAAATAAAAACTAGATACTGTTATAAATCAGTATACACTAGAATTTCTGGAAACGACAGGCATATGCCTTGATAAGTAATCGAGTATGATAGGTTCAACTATTATCAAAATTTTGTATCTTTGAGGATCGCCGATTTTGAGGATTTACTTAATACTATAAACTTTTGAGTTGATTACTTTTTATCAACCATTCAAAAGTAAGAAAGTATAAATTATTACATTGTTTATATTTTCAAGATATAATTTTAAATCTTCTAATTTTGTACATTTAGTTGGCTGCTGATGGTACCGTTCTTACGCTCACAAATTCGGAAGAAAAAATTGTTGAATGGTCTCCTAAAACAATCAAGAGGTGCCAGAAGCAAGGTAAAACTTTTTTAATTTTGAAATCCTATAGATTTTCTTAAATACAGTGAAAGTAATAACGTTTTGTAATTTTTTTTCAGCTGGAACAGATGTTTGTGCCTTGGCTGGCTGCTTAGAGGAAACTACTAAATTGTTTTCCTAAACTACAGATTTTCTAATTGGATGAAACAAGCAATAATTATAATATATTTCTTCTTTCTGTACAAAATTCATATTTGTAACTACATATTCTCTCAGTATTTATAAAACTTATCCATACTTTTGTAACGGCAACAGCTACCTCATGAAGCAATAAAACATATACACATTCTATCATTCAAACTGTAAAACACCAATTTTTTCTATCCCAAATCCCAAAAAATAGGAAGCGACATGATATATTGAAAAGTAGGACTTTCTTACAATAGAAAATCAGAAATAAATGATATAATTTTTATTTATTATTGCCTCTATATTTTAATTTTAAGTATTATAAATAATTAAAAAAAATGTATTTCAGTAATTTTTAAAAAATACAACACGCATATAATTATATGGGTGATTGTCAAAATGTTAAATAATTAGTGTCTCTTCTATTTTACAAAGCATCAAAGCGTTATGCGAATCTCAAAAATGTTTAGTAAATATGGCCTAAGCAATATATACAAGAAACAATTAAAAGTAT
Source organism: Gastracanthus pulcherrimus (assembly GCA_949152435.1). Lineage (NCBI taxonomy): Eukaryota > Metazoa > Arthropoda > Insecta > Hymenoptera > Pteromalidae > Gastracanthus > Gastracanthus pulcherrimus. The sequence goes on along the minus strand of OX424574.1, from coordinate 151,838,393 downwards.
TCAAAAAATATTTATCGGAAATACGGCATAACCATTCCATGTTTACAGTTAACGAACTTACTAGTACCGACAAGAGCGCATGCGATGAATCGGTAAATAAACAACACTTTAAGATGATTCGTCAGACCTACTTTACCCGCCAATAAATGCTTTAAAAAATTTCGTTTTACTCAAAAAATACGCATCAGAATCCAATTTCCTTTTCAGGGTAGCTTTATTTACTTAAAATACATAGCGGAACACTCGAATTATTATCAGAATAAAAAATTAGCATAATCACATAATTGCTAATTATTGACTCTGATAATAATTCAATTGTTCCGCTATGTATTATACATAAATAAAGCTACTTTGAAAAGGAAATTTGATTCAAATGCGTATTTTTTTAGAAAACCGAAATTTTCGATTGCATTATATCGGCGGGTAAAGTAGGTCTGACGCTTCACCTTAAGCTGTAAGTGTAGAGTTATACAATTGTTAATATTCTATTTTGAGGGATGCACTTTTTAATTTGTATTAGAGAAGACGATTTACGTATAGGTAATACATAAATAATTTATGTTAATGAAGTTTTAAACCTATTATTTCGTAATTTTAAAGAATTGGTTATACTGAATTTTCATAATTCCAGCATTTTTCCCATAATAATACTATTACATCATACTTTTTATTTTTTTATTTCAGAAACATTCATTTTTTGCCAATTGTATTCTGGAAAAAGCCCTTTTGCGACCATCCATATGATCCATGTAATTTTACCTAGACATTTAATTTACGAAAATATGTGAAAAACGACGTCTGTTTCCCACGCGTTTACTTCAATATTTCCCCTATATATCTCGACGCTCACCACACGAATTTCTGTCCCTTAGGGCCCGTCCGCAGTGAGGCGCGCGTTGTGACTCGTTGCAACGCTCTCCGTATATTTTATATGAACGAGCGTTACAACTAGTCACAACGCGTGCCTCACCGCGGACGCTCCCTTACACCACGCGAACACACATACGTAGACATTCTCACCGACTAGGTAGCAGACAGACCGAGCTCTTTCCGAGCGGGAGATCGCAAAATTTCATTTTTACGATTGGACGCGCAGAGGCTTCGGATATATAGCCGCAGCGAGTGGCGGCTCGTCTGCATGGCTGTCATCCACGAATGCTAAAAACGACGACGACGCAGCGCGAGTCTCGACTCGGCGCCGGGAGCATAAAACGCGCGCGTAGATATACAGCTGGGCTCTTATATTTCGCGGTTTATCTGATCCGGAGCAATCAAGCGTCCGCGAGCGCGCGCGCGCGCGGCAATTGCATTATGTTAACGCGGTTACGTGCGCGTCACAGCAGACGGAGCGACAGCGCGCTAACTCCGCAATATCCCCGGCCATCGCGCGTTGTCGTCGTCGTCGTCGCGTAGTTTTTTGTCGTCCCTCGCTCGCCTCGTCCGATTCTCATTTTTATCGCTGCAGGTTCTTTTTTTTTTAAAGCGGGTCGAGCTAGATGCTGCCCGTACTAATTGTCTTATCGCGTCTTTAATTGGAAAGAGAATCATCGTGGAATCGAAATCGCGGAATCGGATTTAGCTAGTAATTAAGTTCCTGCTAATTAGGAATCCCGTTCGCATGACTGCGTGCTATTTATCGGCTCTCGTGCTTTAATTAGTATGCGTTGGGACGCAGAAAGTGTCATGCAAAATTTTAATTATAAATATAAATATAAATATGTTCAAGTGTCTATAAAGCTGTCTTGTTCCATATAAATATAAAATGTAAACTACTATTTCATTCAATTTCTTATTTCATATAATTAATATGTTTTGGTAACAAAAATCTAAAAATGATAGTTTTATCTTGTTGACTAGGAAAGTGACTCATCTCCAGGTCACCGATTTGAATGAGTCTTTAGGAAATATTTTCTGGTGCCTAAGAATGAAGTCCATGGGAATGATCCCATGCATCATTCCCGTGTATTATTAACATTATACTAATATAACCATGTATACAATATTTTTGACGTTGGGTATAGGTACGACTAATATTAATGTTTTTACTTCTTAGTTGTATCTTAGGTTCTAAGACTTATTAAATCAAACTACGGGTGATGAGCTACAATTTTATGTACCAGAAAGATATTTCCTAACGACTCATTTAAATCTGTGACTTCTTTGATCACCGTAAAACTGAGTGACTTTGTTAACACTTGCAAATAGTTATTACATGCTGTATATATAAAATAGAAATTTTAAATTCTTAAAAATATCTTTTAATTGATATATTATATTAAAAAAGTATATAAAATATCAAGATAATGATATATTAAACACATAACATATTTTATGATACAATAAATATTTGATATAAAATACATTTTGCAAGTGCTTCATTTAAAATTTGACTATCAATGCCTTCAATAAACTTTAAAGTATATTTGTATTAAAATCACCTCGTTTGACGGCAAGTATTGATAACGATATTTTATCGACGGCCCTTACGAAGACTAGCACAGCCCAGAACTTACCGGATCGACTCTTTTCTACCCCGAAAAAGTCAGGCGGCGAAAAATCGTCAAATGTGCTAGTCTTCGTCGGAAAATTATGAAAAATGCTAGTCTTCGTGGTGAAATTCCACACGTGTTTCTCTTTTGGGAAACGACACAGACGTGCTGGTCTTCGTAAGGGCCATCGCTAGATAGCAACACAGAAACTTTTAAATCTTTTCATGAATATGTGGGACATAGCTTGGTCATTAATTAGAAACATACAAAATTATTATTCTACAAGACATTAATATATTGAGTGCATTTAAGTAACCAAACTTTAAAAAACTGTTATTGTTTTGAATATATACTCGACGGATAATTATTTTATCTGAACGTATTTGAATTTTTTTTAAATACTGCAACGTAATTGGATATAACACTACGTTCCCTTAAGGTGGCTCCATTGCGTAGTCCTATATCTACGCGGGGCCCCGTGGGGGGCACACAATTTTGTTTCTAATACCCAACGCAATTTTAATAAAAATGATTCAATATCAATTGTCAGACTTATTGACCTAAATATATATTATAATATATGAGAAATAATAACAATATGCATATATATGCATACAAAAATACAATTATTTTACTTATTTATTAAATATTTTTTATATTTGAATGGCAACCGGGTATTATTTAAAAAAATCGGAATCTACCTATAATTAAGAAGATACAATATCCTAGTGGTTTTATAAATAAATGATGGGTTTTCATGTAGTTACAGGCATAAATGCATATTTCGATACAAGAGCCCATTTTAAAAGCCCTGCTTTGAAACATTTTTTTCTCTTAAGTTTAAATGGCAACCCCCACCTAACCAAAATGTCAATGAAATGTATAAAACACTCACTTTCAGTGGGATTTTTATTTTTTGTTAATGATGGATTTTGATGAAATGACAGAGCCATCTTAACCTCATTGGAAGCTTTCAATAAATGCAAGCACAAAATAATGTTACTTGGTAATCACGCATACAACTTCGTATTTTAAGTATACCAAACTTGGGAAAAAAAGTATTTAGTTTATAGACACTGAATAAAATATGAATAAGAACCCCCATGAGTATCCATATACTTAACGAAATTTCTAATTTCGTGCTTAAATAAATATTATAAACATTCGTATAATTACCATACTTTATCCTTACACCTATCTCATCACTTCCCCATGATCATCATATATTTTCTATACTTTATCATATCATTTTATTTTTATATTATTTATTTCATTTAACAACAAACTGACAATCATTATAGTTTTTATTTATTTATCATGTTTTCGGAGGAGAAATTAAGTGATACAAATTTATGCTAAAGAAAGTACGGAAATCAGTTAACAAATTGTCAAGTAGAGAACAAAAATGTTGCATTCTCAGAAAAGTCTGTTTTCACGATCATCCCAAACGTATCATAGTTATTGACATTTTATGATGGTTCTGTATTATACTATTTTGAATTGATGTGTAATATATTGCGATTTCCGCTTTACCATCGTTTTTTATCTATTTTAAAATTTCGTACAATATCTTCAATTATAGAAAATATTTAACTGCAATCATACGGACCCGTCGTCCGGTAGTTCACTGCTGGACTAATATGGCGAAATTTCCCCAAAAATGCACTTTTTTGGGTCCAGAAATCGAACAAAATAATTTGAATGCTCGGTTTTCCAAACCTTTTCTATATTGTTTTAGGGGCCAAATTATGAAGAACATCGGGTTTGAACAATGAAAATTGGCTATATTTTTCTAGCAAATTAATAACTCTGTTCACAAAGGTGGAAAATTTTTTTCCATAAAATATATAAAAGTAGAAGAAAATTCCTTTAATTTGAGTTGTTGCTCATTGAAAATGGATGTTCCGATGCAAAGTTATGACCATTAGAAAGTAGGGTAATTATTCGTAGAAAATAAGGTAAAATCGGATTTTCCATTGTTTTGCAGAATTTGAGATTTTCATTGTAAAGAAGGTCGAAAATTTCAAATGTCCGCCATTTTGTTATTTTTCATCAAATTTTGTTTATTGAGCTACCGGCTATAGCGAAAAGATTATTTTTAAATAACCCATCCACTTTTTTGCTTTCAGGCTCTTCAAGGTGGAGATATCACGTCAACCAGATTGTAGTAGGGTCAACTTCAGGCAGCCGGACCAGCCTGATTTTACATAAAAAACAAAAATAAAAAATATATTTTATAAGTGTGAAACCTCTTCTTTTATGTGTAAAAAGTTTGAATATTTTGAATAAATTTTTCTATGAAAAAAAAAATTATTGAAAATTATTGTTGAGATCGTAGAATGACCCCTTAAGAACTGGGGCAGCAAGAAGAAATGCGAAGTGATCGAAAGAAGAATTATAGACACCCACCGCCACCTGAACATTCGTTGCGCCAGCAATTAGCATACAGACCACCACCAAGGAAAAATCGTATTTCCGCTATCGAAACGGTGCAACAATACAGCGACTCAACGGACAAAGAAGATACTAACGAAGTTTCAGCCGTCGACAACATCATAAAAACAAAGACAGGTCAATTAGGTGAATTTTCGCGGATACAAGAAGTCGGAAATACATCAAACATATCGAAACAGAAATACTGGAATAGTGGCAATAATAACAAAACCCCCCTACCGCAAAAATTAAATAAGGAAAATATAACTGGCAAAACATCCCCATGTTGAGATTGTAAAGACACAAACCATTGAGCAGCAGATTGTCCCAAAAAGACAGGAAACATCTGCTATAAATGCGGTATTCGTGACGTAACGCTACACCGTCCCAACACTCTTATCAACCCAAGCGTAACCGACTATTGACATCGAACATAGCTCTCTCTCTATTGAGTTCTGGAACTACCAGATTCCAACTGTCTGTCATAACACCCCACAATCAGGTCACTTGGGAGTCGATAAAACCTATTATCGACTGCTCCAATCGTATTTCTGGCCAAGAATGAAAAGTGATGTTATTCGTTACATAAAAGAGTGCCCTGACTGCCAAATGTATAAAGTCCCACAGCAGGCGCCAATGGCACTTATGACCCAAAGGAAAATAGAAGGACCTTGGGAAATCATATCAGCTGATGTCATGGGCCCATTGCCAACTAGTAAAGGGCAATGTCGTTATGTCGTAGTATTTCAATATCTATTTACGAAATACGTCGAAATCAGACCTCTTAGGAAAGCTAACGCTAAGTGCCCCACGGCAACTTAAAACCCTTAAGCAATTCCTCGAAAATCCTCAAACTCTTAGTCCCCAAAATTCGGTAGCATAGGCAGAGATCGAAAAAGGCTATCGAAATAGTTCGTAAACACTTGGATAAGGCAAGTGAACGACAAGTACGGTATTATAATAAAAATCGTAGAAATATCACTTTTAACGTGGGAGACCTTATACTCCGTCGTAACCACGTGTTGCCCTCGGCAGAAGACAACTTTGCTGCGAATCTCGCTCCAAAGTTCGTGAGTCCGTTAAAAGTCGAAAAAAACTTGTCGCCCGTCGTGTATTAGCTGCAGGACGTAAATAGTCAGAAAAAAGCTAATGTACACATTTCAGACCTAAAACCTTACTCTGTTCGCTCTAAACAACCTAATTCTTCAACAGATAACAACACTAGTGGCCAGGATGCAAGGAATGGCAAAGGTTTGCGGGTACAAGATGCCACACCAGGTCATCAGCTGCCCGGGAGAATACGGGAGGAGAAAGCGGGCGTCCGCGCTACCATCTCTGCCACCGATCGTCGAGCCATGAGACAGGTGTCCCAACCAGGAAAGCTGACCAAGCCAGCAGTGGTTCTCGGCCGTCCGGGAAGAGGAGCCAAGTACCCGCGGAGCCGTCAGCCAGGCGGGGCCGTGGCCGGCCTCGGAAACTCCGGCCCGAGGTTCTCCCCTCGATCGCAGGGTCGCGGTTTCACACCGGGGAAGGGGTGGCATCCCCGCCAGCGGTAATTAATGTACCCGTACAGACAGTAGCCCTGGACGAACCAGAACTACTATACGACCCATTCTCGGGGATTTATCGACCCAAGAGACCGATTGACCAAATCGGTTGTTCGAAGGGTGGTATACCGAAGGGGACGTATAAGGAATTGGAATATCAGGCTGCATGCCCCTTCGATCCGCGCAATACTTTGACGGAGTTTAGGGCCCCATACGTAGCGGCTACCCCAGCGACTCGCGCCGCACGATGAGAGGAGTGAACCACCCAAAACCCAGTCCTAGTCGAACACCCACCAATTGCCCCCCACCCAATAAAGAACTACCCCTCTACCGTCCGATCACCATCCAACCATCCCTCCTACGGGGAATCCCCAAGTGACGTCACGGCCAAGAGTACGGATTCAAACCGAGCTTATGATACTTCGCAGTCCTCCTTTTCCAAGAACAACAGCAGCATTAATGACGTGAATGCGTCCGTCATTCGTATGTTAGACAGCACTACGTTAAAAAAGGGAACAACGGTCTCCTGCCTGGTGGAGTACGCGAATTCAACTTCAAAAAACATTGACAATGCACTTGCTAGACATTGCACCTCTATTGAAGGCAGATTGGAGGCAATTGTAAATAGGCTAAATACGTTACCAGCAGTACATACTTTGGCACTTTCAATTGAATCCAAGCTGCAAAACATTGAGGAAAAACTGTCGAAACAACACTCCCAGCTGGAAGAGATGAAAAAGGAGAAGCAAGTGCTTTGTCAAGAAATAGACAACTTAAAAATCAAAAATAAAAAATTACACGATAGTAACGTCGACACGAACAATTTGTTGAACAAAACAGAGGTAACTTATAATACGTTGCTTGAAAAAATTGATAATTTAGAGCAGACTAATTTTGAGACACAAACAAAAATTGATAATATTATAATAAATACTCTTGAAAATGATTTCCAAAACCTAACCAATAAAATCAATAGAGTTGAAAGTGACAACAAAGAAATAATAACGAATATAGGAAAAATAATAACAAAAGAAGACTTTACCTCTGCATATACTACTACTATCAATAAAATTGAGAGAAACGTAGAAAATATCCAAAAAAATAACCAACTGATATTAAACAAAATTGAATACCAACAAATTGCAGTGCTTCCCAGTACACAGAACAATACCGTTTCTCTGACAAGTACAAATAAATGTAATAATAATAATAATGCGTCTACTACAAATAGTAATCTACTCGACAACTATAGTAATATAAGCGACACAAATGACAATTGTAATAACAATAATGACGGGTTCATTCAAGTTGTAAATAGCAGAAAAAAATCATCTAGTCGATTGAATAAGAACAATATTGACAATGATGATGCTGCAGCATCACCTGTATGGTGCAAACGATTGATGGAGGGACAATGCACAGTAAAAACATTAAAAGCGGTTACACGGAGCTAATTATTTCTAACATTTTCGACGGTGATGTCTCTAAGCGTGTGGACGTTGCACACGTGATACTGTGCCGTGTCCTTCCATCAACACGAAAATCAGATATAATAGGCACACGCCTGCTTCGGTCAGAGGAACCGACAGCTGCGGCATCAGCAGATATAAATGGCGAAAGTAGACGGTCACCATGGGTTGTTACCCTTTCCAACAGTGCGTTAGGCGAGAAAATAATGCGAGCCAAAAAGCTAATCACTGGCTTTCATGCTAGAGATGTCGACATTGCAGCTCTTGATCAAGACACAAGGGATGGGATTATCAATGGTAAAATTTTTATAAATGAATTATTAACAAAGAAATGTTTTATTAAATATAGAAGTCTCAAGGCCCTTGCAATGAGACTCAATTTTAAATATGATGGCGACGTCTCACATGAATTTTCATCTGCGGCTGATTTACAAACAATAGTGGCATCATATGCCACTAATCAACCATCACAAACCGTAGATAATATAACAAAAAACGTTGATAAAGAAAGCGTAATTGATAAAACTGTTATTCCGTAAACTGCTGCAAAAAATTGACTATCCGCAGACACTGCTGGGGCGGTTCACTGTAAGGGACTGAGAGCAGGTTTTGTCAATGTTACCTCTCTGATGGGGCACATTGGCATGATTAAACAACACCTTTCAGCTCGTCCTCCCTACCATCTCTTTGGAGTTGCTGAGTCGCACCTTGACCCTGATGTTGGGAGTAATCTCATTCAGATCGATGACTATTCACTATTTAGACTTGATCGCAACAAACTAGGGGGCGGGCTGGTCCTGTACATTCATAACACTTTCAAGGACAATTTACTATGCAGCTCTCGAACAACACAGGAGGGCAGGCCATTTATACCTGAATATTTAATGTGCAGTGTTCAGCAGGGCAGCCTTCCCCCGTCTTTGTTGCTTTAATATACAGACCACCACACGTACCGTTTTTACAGGGCTCTGACTTAACAGACAAACTAACGACACATACGCAAGACTTTAGTCATAAAATTATTATGGGAGATCTGAATGCGAACCTACTCGGAACGTCAGCTTAAGTCATATATTACGGGGAGACGACAGAAAGTCGTCACAAACACAAACGGGGATTCAGGTTGGCTAACCACCAATCTTGGCGTTCCACAGGGCTCAGTCCTGGGACCCCTGCTTTTCAGCCTGTACATAAACGACTTACAAGACGCACTAGACTTAGATGGTGTAGAACATATACTTTACGCTGACGACGTGCAAACCTACACTCAAGTGACCCTAAAAGGTCTTTGTGATGGTATTAGTCGCATGTCGGCTGTAGCACGAGCAGTGTCGAACTGGGCAACGTCAGCTGGCCTGCGCCTCAATGTCGGCAAGACAAAAGCGATTATTTTCGGATCTGATCATAACATCAAACAGGTTCAGAACCTTGACTTGCAAGGCATTGAGATACAGACCGGCGTACACGTTCCCTTTGTCGATACAGTCACCAACCTCGGCATGGTGATGGACGGAAGGTTAACATGGAAGCCGCAACTGAATGCGGTCAGTAGGAAAGTAAATAGAGCTCTGTATAGCTTAAAATTATTCCGTTCAAGCATCACAGAGATACTGAGGAAGCAGCTGGCATGTGCCCTGGTACTACCTCACTTAGACTATTGCTCAGTGGTTCTTCTTGACGTGTCAGGGGAGCTCCAGACACGACTACAACGTCTATAGAATTCATGTGTGAGATACATATGTGGTATTAGGCGTGATGAGCATATCACCGCCTACAGGGAAAAACTAGACTGGTTAGATCTGAAGGTGACGAGGGAGTATTTTATGGGGCTGATGTTTTACAAAGCGGTTGTCATGCGGCAACCACCATATCTTATTGCCCTCTTTGAAAAAAACCAGGCCAGGACTTTAAGTAGGGGTGGTACGAAAGAGCTCTCGGTTCCGGGGTCGCGCACCGATAAGGGCCTATTCTCATTTAGAGTTCAAGGTGCAAACCTCTGGAATTCGCTCCCAAGCAGTGTGAGGTGCCTGCCATCTTTTTGTAAATTTAAAACGGCGTTTAGCAGGCACCTTAAACAATTACATGGTGACGGGAATACATAGAGGTGAACTTTTCGAGAATCGGTTTATACATTATTTTGTTCATCTCCGTGTATTCTCAATCTGACTCGGATATTTATTTGGGTTATTTATTTATTTGAATTATTTATTTATTTAATTTATTTATTTATTTAATTTAATTATTTATCTAACTTATTTATTTATTTGACTTAGTTATTTATTATATTTAGATTTTATAAACTGACGAACTGTTACAGCGAATAATATTATTTAATACATAAGAAATGCAATAAGTGAATGTTAATGTAAGATAACAAATATATTACTGACTGATATTTTAATTATTATAACTACATGTACATGCAATTGTAAGAATTTTGTCTTTTGATGAATAAACAGTATATCTATCTATCTATCTATCCTACCGTAAAGCCGCAAGACCCAAAGAACCGAAAAACCGGTGACTCAATTACCTTCACCAAGATGGCTACGACCCAAACGAAGTCGGAAAGGGAAGTGCTGATCGAGAGAGGGCGGAGCCTCAGCAAACGAATCGGCGCAGAGTCGATACACCCTACATATTCGATGGGCCCGATTAATTTCGTGAGGGAAGCACAACCCAGCCCAATACCACTCGCACCGACTTCGTTCGTTGGGGGGAAAACCATCCCCAGCTTGATGGACTTGATGATCCAGCCTCCAGCTCCGTACCGATCTGACGATAATTTTTTTACTTTGGTTAAAATAGCTGGTACTGATTAATTTCTGTACCTATTAGAAAAATTGGCACTTATCATTTTATTCTTATAGGAAGAAGAAGGAAACCCTTTGCATCAGTATACACACATGGCCATATTTTGCAGTTTCTCGGAATGACAAAAGGTGTTATACAAAACATTCGAACTCTTTAAAATGTTTTCGGTTTGCTTATACATATAATATTGCCAGTAAAGGGTTTTTAGTTCCCTCAAGTTAATAACTAATCTTTGGAGTTTGAACTGTGCGACCCCGAAGGCTTCTTATAGTAGATAGTACTCACACTTGCCATCGTGGCGCTGCCGCGCCCCTTGATTTTGAGTATATTATACACTTCATGATTCTATCTTTCTCCTTACTTTTCCATGGACACAACGAAACAAGAAAAATCGAGCGCAATAATCGTAACATTAGCCAGCAGTAATCCCACGTACGCCTTTTCATATAAATAGGAGAAAATCCGCTTTACCGCGATTTCCATTATATAAATCGACGCGTAATTCCGCGGCGCCTAAACGTCCCCACGGCTCAATCTACCAAAGTGAAAAGGGACGCGAATCTAACGCGCATCGTGCTTATACGTGCAGGGCTCCAGTCGCCATCCCATATCGCGCTCTTGGCTTTTTCAGCCTCCCTTTCATGTCTTTTTCGGCCCTGACACGATAAGGCTCTACACGTACAAGGTGAATGGGGCAGCAGCAGAAGTAGCGCGTGGACGTCCTCAACCCCATGACGAAAATATACCCCGGTCACGTTTGATCCCCAAGCAAGCGCGCTTTCAGGATCAGAAAACTCTGCGCATCTCTTCCGCTCGCTCCTTGTCGCTCTTTCTCTCGAAAATGCTGCGCTTTTGCAGGCACGGTGGCGGGAGTAGAGAGAGACATAGAGAGCTGAGCCAGTACGTACACATTGCGAGTCTCTTCGGAGTCACCCACCCGACGATCCTTCTATCTAAACGTTGGGCCAGTAAAATGTGGTTAGCCGTTCGGATTAACCTCCTTCCTCGTCAAAGGATGTTTTCCTTCCCTATGCCGCGTCATTTCGACTAGGTCTTATAGTGCCGGGAAGATAGATGCAGCTTTCACCTAGCTTTCTCACTCTTCCCTCGTCAAAGGAATTTCGCCTCTGGATAAGGCGTATCGGTATTTTAACATCCATTTTCACCTCGGGATTATAGTCCGTCGGACGGTTTTGTTTTTCTGTTGGCTTAGAGCTTTGTGATATCTAGTGTTTTTGCGATGCTTTAGCTCGCGCGCGTCTTGGAAAATTGATTTGATGGATATATATATATATATATATATATATATATATATATATATATATATATATATACTGCCAACAATGCTGCCTGTGTAAACAAAGAGATTAATTGAAGACGCTGCGGATTCGATTTTCGAAATTAGTTTCTTAACGGTGCAGACGAGGCGTTTCTGCGAAATTGGGTTCGTTGCAGAGCTTTTGTTGCGGTTCGCAGATATTTGCATCATGATGCGCAAAATGCAGAGCTTGCATTCCGGATTGTTGACTGAATTAATAGTGCTTTCAAATCTTCATTTGCCGATTCATGATTTTTTTTACATTGGTCTTTATACATCAATAATGTAATATGATAATAATATATAATACTATGTTTAAAATTTGTTTACATTCATTTTGGAGCCTGGTTACATTAGCTTTATCCGATTTCAGTAGAGTTTTGTGTTACAATTTGGTTATGTGTACTTTTGTAATTATTGATTTGAATACATGGGCAAAAGTTATATTGGCGACTGGTTCTATATGCTTTTGCCGCGCCGATTTCTTCCGCTTGTCGGACGACGCTACCTAGCGGTGGCACTCGAAACTGCGCTATCGGTAACTTTCGCGCTACCGCGCGATAATTAAAGCTCAGCTATTCTAAACTGCGCGAAAGAGCCTATTCATGAACGTATAACATACTATCAACGTTAATTAAATACGACGTATCTACCACACAAAGGCCCATTAGATAAAACTACGAGTATTGGGCTGCATTTTTAAGTATCAGAAAACGATTCCTAAATTTTCATCAAAATCGGTTACCCGGACTCCGTGGTCCCTCCTTGTAAGTATTTTTGAGAAATCTGAAATGTGCTAGTCTTCGTAAAGGACGTCGATATGTACCTGAATTATAGCAATTTATATAATAATCTGTTTTCACATATCACAATATGAGTAATGATAAAAGAAAGACACTTCAAGTGACGGAAAAAATTTTTTTACAATATTTTTTTATTTTTTCATACTGAAGAGATCCGTATATATAAAACAATCTAAATGATGGTATTTCAACATGATATATAATTAACTGCTCTTGGCTGATACTCATATATTTATTATGAAATAGTGTATATATTGGTAACAATATTCCTTTTTTATATGACTAGGATAAACAAAATTAATATTAATATTTATTCAACCATTACTTTTTTAATTCTAAATTTATTAAATCAAATTAAATTTTTTAATTCAAAATTTGGCTATTTGAAAATGAATTTCAGAAATTCGTATCCCAAAATAGACAAAGAACAAATAAAACGCGACAATGGATAAATAAAACAAGCACCTAGAACATTTTACAAGCTTAAAACCATTTTGAATTTCGGCAAGTTTTGAACGTTTGAATTCAAAAAAATTGTTTCAACCCGAACATTTTATCCACTCTAGCGCTACGAGAACACGCATCGACAACGCGGAGCTAACGTTTAGCGCAGAGTCGCGGGAATTTCAATTTTGAATACTGGCCTACTTCGATATATATAAACAAAGCGGCAAACCGCGCGCGGTTGCGTTCAATTCGAACTGCAAACCCATTCATCCCCAACGCAAACAGTGCCCTAGTAAAAAAATGTGATTCCAGTGATACGCGTAAAACGCAGAGGTCGCTTATGTACCTATATAAAAAAAGAATGTTCGCGCGATTGCTCTCAAACGTGCAACGCGAAATTCATTAATCTCGCGCGCGGGAGAATCGGCTTGCAGTGCAATTTGCGCTCGGCATTCGAGATCGCCCGAGCAAACGTAGGCGTAACTGAAATTATTCGCTACTGTACGATGCACTGCTGCACCGTGCTTCAAAGTTGGATAAACGCGCGCGCGCGCGCGTGCTCGCGTTGGAGAGAGGAGCGAGCGTGGCAAGCGCAAGTTTCACCTCGGCAAGGCTTCAATCTCAATGACTCGGTAGTAACGATCCCTCTCGTGCAGTCGTATGTCTTTCCCTCTCTCTCTGTCTCTCTCTCTCTCTCTCTCTCTCTCTCTATCTATCTCTCTCTCTCGCCATGTCTCTTGGCCTATCTAATAGTACCTACCTAGCTACCTAGTTTCAACCTGCCGACGTTACTGCGAACTAATGACTTCTACGGAAATGTTTACAGACTCGGAGTAAGTCACTTCTTAATGGTGGAAGGTTCTAATATTCATCAGGCAATAAACTGGAACCACCTTGAATTTTAATGATAATGTAAGAGTAGTTACAAAATAATGTCACTCATAAAGTTAGTACTTGTATTTCGTGAAAATAGTATGTAAAGAAAAAGATGTTACTAAAGCAAGTTTGTAAAAGTGAAACTGAATTCAATCGAATCATAGATGTAATATAATTAAAAGGATAAATATATAGAAATTAAAGTTTACACTTTTTATTTATTTACATATATGTGTACTATTATAATAGTCTAAACTTGTTGTATATGTTTGATTTAAAGTGATGCTAAACCGCCTGTAACCGCCAAATACGGGGAATCACTTATTTTATTCAATTTTCAATTTTGGGAGAGAATATCTCTCTGGAAAGTTGTTATTTTTTATTAGGTCAATAACGTTTCATAAAGACATTTGCTAAAAATTAAAAATTAAATGAGAAAAGTAGTTCCTCGAATTTGTCGATGACAGCTGGCTTTAGCATCACCTTAATATAATTGGAATTTTCGGAAATTTTCAGGAACTTTACATCGAATTATAAAAAATATATCGACGTTTTCGAGAAAGAAAACAAAAGCGATCACTTTATATTTTAAAAATTATAAATTTTGGTAAATATTGTATAATTTGAAAGTATTGTATATTTTGAAAATATTGTATATTTTGAAAATATTGTATATTTTGAAAATATTGTATATTTTGAAAATATTGTATATTTTGAAAATATTGTATATTTTGAAAATATTGTATATTTTGAAAATATTGTATATTTTGAAAATATTGTATATTTTGAAAATATTGTATATTTTGAAAATATTGTATATTTTGAAAATATTGTATATTTTGAAAATATTGTATATTTTGAAAATATTGTATATTTTGAAAATATTGTATATTTTGAAAATATTGTATATTTTGAAAATATTGTATATTTTGAAAATATTGTATATTTTGAAAATATTGTATATTTTGAAAATATTGTATATTTTGAAAATATTGTATATTTTGAAAATATTGTATATTTTGAAAATATTGTATATTTTGAAAATATTGTATATTTTGAAAATATTGTATATTTTGAAAATATTGTATATTTTGAAAATATTGTATATTTTGAAAATATTGTATATTTTGAAAATATTGTATATTTTGAAAATATTGTATATTTTAACTCGCACAGTTAAGTCGTGAATAAAGTTCTATATGTAGCACGAGAGTAAGGTAAATGTACCAGTACACCAGTACCTGGACGCATAGTAGCGTGAGGCGAATTTATCGGTTATTTAAAATATAAAAATCGTATTAAAATAATCTGTTTTGGGTTATTATGAAAGATTATACTTTTTAAATGAGAAAATGACAAGTTAAATATTTTTTCGAGTTAATTTATTAAAGAAATAACGATAATGTCGGGAAATAGGGGAGAACGGGGTAATGCCGATCACTGGCTAATTCCGGTCACCCTTATTTTCAATAATCTAAACATTTTCAGGTAATAATTCGAATAGTATAGTACACGCAACATAAAATGCAATTAATCTAATGTCCAAACAACCTTCTATTCAGTTTTATTAAGGAATTATACACAATCAAAGTGTAGGCCTACATTTCTTATAAGAAATCTGGTCTATAAAATAAGCTTTTATGCATATTATTTGCTGCTTTATGCAGTTATTGTTTGCATCTTTATTAATTTGAACAATCTAAGAATACCAAGTAGTGAAGAAAAAATAGTATACACCTATTACTTTTTTGTCGTTTCAATTTAAATTACTAAGCAGAATGGGGGTTATCCCGGTCACAATGTTATTTATATGACGCTCCCGAAAGTGAGGCTAAGGAAACGTTTCGCTGCGCTCTCAGGTAGGGTAACTTTGCTTAAGTGTTTTTGATTGAACAGTGGTTATGTTATTATATGTTTCACTATGTAAGTGCGAATAATAATGCGACGGATCATATGAAAGTTCATATAATTGATTTAAAGAAATTTTTCACCTATAAAAGTAACTATCTAATAGTGATCGAAATTGTACCAAGGCTGACCGGTATTACCCTTTGATGTGGAGTAAATTAGGTCAAAATGCTTTTTATTATTTCAACTTATAGCTTTGATATCTTACATTTTTATATTAAACCAATAAGAAATATTTATAGTCAATGGTTTGAACTAACATAATAATTATTTAAAGTTAAAAGAAACAATTTGAAAGTGGAAATAACAAGCACGTTTGCTTAGGTGACCGGCAATACTCCATCCTCCCCTTCTTATGTACCAGTACCTGGCCACAGAAAATTAATTTGTCCCACCGTCTCAATTTTAATGTCGCAATACCTGGCAATAGAGTTCGGGATCATTAAAAAATGATTTTAACTGTCTTAAACCTTAGTAAATAAGTTTTCTGAATAAATATAAATAATAATAACAAAATGCAACAATTAACGAAAAGGTATACGAATGTTTTAATAGATATAAATATAAAATTAAATAATAGTGAGAGAAGGTGGGAAATAAAAGAAAACTTAGATATAGTTTTAATTTTGTAAGTAAATAAATTATTTATTTTTCTCGTTATAAATTTAATTTTGTAAGTAAATAAATTATTTATTTTTCTCGTTATAAATTAACTTATAATTAGATAAATATTATTAGGAACTAATTTGTGATATAGTTAAATACTTAAATAACTTCGGTAACAATTTAACAATTCAGTACTTCATCATTCAACGTAGAATTTACATTTAAAGTTTCTCTCGTTTAATTTGCTTCATTTAAAGCATTAATCTCTTAATTTCTTCATTATTTCTTTTTGCTTCTTGAGCTTTAGCCTTCTTAGCTTCCTTTCCTTTTTCCTGATGAATTTTTTCTAGCACTTTCTCTCATTTTTTTTCTTTCTTCCTTTTCCATCAGTTTTTACTCTTTCTCTTTTTGAATATTCAAGTGGTGAGCCTGCCAACCTTCAGAGGTAAGAACAGTAGGAATTTTCTTCCTATTTTTCTCTTCTTTTCAATTGCTACAGGCCAAGCTAATGCTTTTTTAAAAAGTGCTGGAATATTTTGCAATATTTTTTCTTTATTCTCTTTACTTTCTACAGATGTACCTGCAAAATAAATTTATTAAAATGTTTGGCTGTGAAATAGCTATATTATAAGACACTTTTATACAAATACCTTCAGTTTCATTAGTTCCTGTTACATGCACTTGATTAGGATTTTCTGTTGCTTCAGAACTCTTATTTTTAATTTCTTGAAGTACTGACTGACCTTTTTTTTGTAATCCTCAAGAAACTTCTCTGTCAATGGTTAATCTTCTATTCCAGATTGATGTTGCTGCTTGTTAAAATCTCCCACAGAGTTTTGCGTGTCACACTCATTATTTACAGGGTCAATAAATATATCTAAATTACTAATATCTTGTAACGGGCTGCTCTATGGAGCCTTTAAATTGCGCGCCAAATATTGCGTGAAAGATGAAAACACCCGAAGTGCGGCGCTAAATATGCCCCTAGACACGAGCCGGACGATATGCGAGGTAATGTGACTAGGTGCCTGCGTAGCCTCCCTCTCTTTCGCTCGGGATCCGCCGCTGGAACAACTGCTCCGGCTCTCCTCCCTTTCGCTCTGGATCATCGCAACTACATCGACGCCATCACCGACGATAATTCTATTCCGACGTCACGTTAGAAATCATCGAAGTCTGAGATCGTGAGGAGCGATTGAGGAAAATCGTCGTCAGGACCTCATTCGACACACGAAGAAATCACGAGGAGTCGGAAGTGCAACAGCAGCCGTGCAATTTGGTCCTGAGCGGAATGAGCCTGCAAGATCCTTCGCTTCGTCTCGCATTGATTTAAGTTAAGTAGAAAAGGTCACGATTGATCAGATTTTAAAATTATCTCGCCGCGTTCCACGTGTTCATTTTATTTTGAGGATTTATTGCGAATGATAATTTTTATTTAGCATGCACGTGGAAAATACTCATGTATCATTGAGAGTCTATTAACGCGAGTTAAAATAAATAATTCTTAGAGTCGTTATCTAGAAATGTTACCATGTTTGTATGTTTGTTTTGAATATTGTGAACGAAAATAAATATTCGACCGAGCGTGCGCAAATTATTGTATCATAGACCAATATATTTCTGTTTATTTGAGTAGAGCAAATATAGAGGTGAAACTTATTATAATAATATTTAAAACATTTATTTTTTATTGACCTTTTATTTATAATTACATATATTATGTCTTCTAATAAAATAACTTTCGATGTGTGAGTAAAATGAATGATTGATTATGTTGGACATTATCTTGTTCATTCTCAGGAAGGAATAGGATATAAAATTTTACAATCTATATCTTGTTGTAAATAATTATTTGAATATAATATCTCAACGGGTACTTCACCTTCAATTTCTATGATCTGATCAATGTTTATTAGTTCTGGGCTTTTATTTTCTCCTAGTGTTAACGCCGCGAATCTCAGTTAAAACTTGGGTGTTCTAACTTGATTATCGCTCGTTTTATAACCGACGAACTGCTGGCGTTCACGGCGGAAAGGAAATGGAGAAAATTTACACGTGGTTTTATGTAAAGATAAAACAATAGAGATTTATTTCTCCTTCTAAATTAAATTACAAGTGTACATGTTACTAGTGGTTTTTAAACAGTAAAAATTAATTGCGTAGTGTGTAAACGTGTGAGTGTGTGTGTGTTAATAATGTAGTTGTACCGAGATAGAAGCACGGGGTTGGTGTTACTTATCTCGAGGCAGCCGGAAGAAGAGGGCGAGCAACCTCGAGCGCTGGAGTTTTGTCCAGCGTCGGGGAGTTGCTAAGGTGAAACGGGGGAGACTCCTTTAACACGGAGAATCCCGGCTCCGCGTTCAAATTCGGCCGAACGGGGAGGCCTCGCGCTACGGCGCGACCTCGCAGTTGCGCGGAGTTGCAGGCGCGCGCGTGTCAATTCAAAGCGCACGTAAACTGACGGTGTTTAAACGGTCCGAACACCTAGATTAAATAAATATTTTACAAATTAAAAATGTACTTAAATAAATAAAAAAAACAGTGAAATAAAATAAATATATTAATTAAATATTCAAACACGATAAAATTAATTATTTTTCTTGAATATCATAAATAATATTGATATAATTAATTTTATCAATTTATAAATATTTAATTAGAGCATATGCCCAAAGTTTAACCAGAAAGTCTTCTCAAGTCCATCCAGTAGTCGAATAGGCCTTTGTTGTCGCTGTTAGAGATCAGAGCGCCATTATCCAATACATTCCTAAAATCTTGCAACTCTTCTGGGCGTAATCTATCTTCAAAGAATCGTAAATGCTTTTTAGATTCCTCTTGACTATACGTGTTAAGAACATTTTCAATGCCAGCTTCTGCATTTGCTTCTTCAACCTTTTTCTTTTTTTATTTAAAATATTGAAGTCTACTACATTTGGAGGAAAAGGGAATAAACCACACGTTCTAAAGCCATTCTGAATTATAGTTGGGAAATTACCCAAGGCATCTCCTGATTTTTTCAGGACAGGTGCGAAAGTTTCCCTTGTGACACGCTGACATCCATTGTCGATTCTCCATTGGTCCACAGTTTTTTGTGTATCTTTTTTAAAGGACTAAACACTGCAACGTCAAGGGGTTGCAATATATGAGTTGCATTGGGATATAATGCAATCAACTCAATTTGTTTTTCTTTACAAAACTGTGATAGTTGCAATGTCAAATGAGATGCATATCCATCCATGTACATAATCACTGGAAACTGAATTTTATTCGATACTAGCCATGGATAAAATATCTTTGTCATATATGTGTAGAAGCAGTCCTCTGACATCCAGCCTCGTTCGGTCGTCCCAGCAATCCAGTTAAGAGACAGACTTTTGGTGACTAGCAGGTATCCTCTCATACCAGAACAAAATCATCGGAGGTAGCATTACACCATTTGCACTCACTGTAAACATCACTGTTAAAGCGAATGATTTCATGTATCTAATAAACACTTATTTTCAATATTGTCCGATTATAGGGACGTGTCCGATCATTGGTACGTTTACCGTACCATCATCTTAACAAGTAATTCACTTTTCTTAGCCATATCTTAAGAAATGAACGATAGCCGACTACGGAATTTAACACATAAATTAAAATAATTTAAAAATGCTTTGATAAAGAAATACATAAAAATAAAATTGTATAAAGTGTATTAATTATTTAAATATACGAATTTATTAAAATTATGTTTAAACTTTATTTTTAAGCCTTAATAATAATGAAATTGTATGCTAATGGACAGGTACTCACGTGGCCAGTTAATGGGACATATACCTTAAAGTCGATCATTCCCTACGACTTTAGTCCCTTGTTGCATAATGTAATATTCAAAAATACGAAATCTATTTACTAGTGTTAACACTACTCAAGTTATGATATTAGATAAATATATTCCTCAGTGTATGAATTAAAATAAATAACATGGCCCTGCTCGTATTGGGCATTATCCAACTTGTCCGATTATCAGGTAATTTTAGACATTACCCAATTCTTCTTGGCATTGTCGACAAAGCCCAATTCTTCTAGGCATTATCGACAAGGCCCAAAGTTACTGGACAATGCTGACAATGACAGGGAATCACATCGACTATTCCCGAATTCCGGATATTTCCCGGTAACATATACAATATATAGTCACACAACAAACATCGCAACCACGATCACTATCACACTGCAATGCAATGTAAATTCAGAAAGCAACAACAGTACTGATCTATGAATCCTCACCACGAGTAATTATTATCCTCATGTTTATATACAATCACCCAACCAACATCTCAACAGCCACAATAATTATCCCCGTGTAGTCTTATGGCAGTCCACGAGCAATCATCTCCCCTGAGGGTACACATTAGCGATTAGCAAGCCGAGGACAGGCAAACAGCAGTAGCAGCAGAAGCTCCGTAGACCTCATCCAAGGCACCGCTGCACAATAATGAACTTTCCCGCTGCACTTCACACACAAACCCAAGACAGATCGATGGACGCACAGACTGCAGCCAGAGCTCAGTGGCTTAAGCAGGATAATTCACCTGTGGCAGCGGGCCGGTCGCTTCGTCTTCGGAGCCAATCAATTGGAGCGGCGCGGCGCGCATCCTTCTACGCCTCTATATATATTCTCAATCGTGCAGGCAGCTAGCGACGGGTATGTCGACGGAACCCTTCAGCCTCGGCTTCCTCGTTCTTATGCGCGCCGGCGTATAACCCCACGCCCCCCTAGAGCTTTTATGGCTTCGGCGCGAGAATCGACATGCAAAACACGCCTCGCTTTTCGTTCGCCGGGTAGGTATGTATAGCTGCCATGCCGCTGCGGCTGCTATACCGTATGTCTGGCTGGCTGGCTATGGTTGTCTCTCTGTGTGGGGTTGTCTATATCCGCGGGGCTGTGATAACGTTTTTATGGGAATTAGAGGTTGATGCTCGAGCGATTTTCAAGGGGATTAGGCAGTTTTATTGGATGCGAGATGGGTTTAGTGGCGTGACTTGTATTGGGCTTTGGCTTTACCTTGCGATATTATTGTTGTCAATTGGTAGTGGAAATGTTTATAGCATACCTGTATCATATATATCTTGATCTATACGCATTGATTTTATTGTTGTGGTATCGTCATTTTGAGTTTCACAGCAGAAAATAAATTTCTTGTTTTTAACTCTTTTATGCTTATTGTATCGTGTTTGCTGCATCTGGCAAAGCTTACCTATGAAATGTATCCACTAATTGTAATAGCACACTTATTAATGAACGTAGTTAATATGCTGCAATGAGATCTATAAATGGTTAAGCAAATGCAAGTTCAAGTTAAGAGGTTAGAGTAAGAGAAGTTCGCATCATACGTTGTTCCAGATTTATACGCACAATTATTGTCAAACGAAGGAATAATTTGAAAATAATAAAAGCCGCAGAAATGTTGAGATTATAGCTAATTATTTCGAATGTTTAGAAATACATTATTTATGCATCATAATATTATGCATACCTACATATATAAAAATAAGAAATGCTGAAATGAAAAAATGATTCCGCCTCTGGAATTCGTATATTGATTTTCCGTAAAAGGACTTGAATATAAATTAATAGTAATCTAAACACCTACTTTTCATCTCCTTGTACAATCTTTTAGTCATCGGATGAACATTACCCGAGAAACCATTTAATTTAAGAAATATTCAACGATGCAATATATCACGATAACTACTACCGGGGGTGGTGTATCACTCGACCGTTTGGTATTTTTTTAATGGCCAGCGTGAATGCGAGGGTTGAGGATAATTTGAGTGTTCTCGGGCGAGGGTGCGACGCAATTTGGAGTATGAACGTTCGAGGGTCTGGTCTCAGGCTGGACAGCGGTGCGTTCTAAATTTGACTAGCACATCGCGTCCGTCCATGCAAATATATATACGTGGCGTAGGTGTACGTTTTCTCTGCGATCGCTGTCCGGCACGTTACGCGGGCAATATCCCGGTCGTAGAATACACGTACTTCTAATGAAATCGGCAACAGCTGCGCACGCGGACGTTCCGAGTTTTGGAAGCTGAGAATCTGTGCCTGAATGGAATCTCTGTAAAAAAAGCGAACCAGACGAAAGTGATTTAGATATATATTTTTTAACGGATTTTTGACGGAGTTAAAAATGAGGAGGTTGTATATTTGAAGGCGTAAGTACTTTTAGCGTACATACCTAGGTAAGTATGGAAATTTAACAACACATTTTTACCTATCAGAGTAACAAAACACTTTTCATTGTAATTATTCATTCTACACGTATTTCGTCCCAAGACTGCGTACTAGACTCGTCAGTAAAACTATGTAGACAGGCACTGCCTTAGACAACGAGATTTAAGACAAAATAATAAAATTACATAAGATGGGTGTAGGTAATATGGATATGGCCACCTATAATAGATTTCACTTTATGAGTTATTCTAGTGTGCCATAACTCCTATAGTATACGTTTTGTATCAAAAGATGTTGAGAGGCAGAACGATCCCGATGCTGATGCCCTCTAGTTACAAGATAGTGTCATATTTATGTGCGAAATCATTAAAATTCTGGTTTCTTAACAGCGCAAGCAGGTAAAGAAACCACTGTTGACAGCGAAATGAGCAAAAAGAGAATCATACGGTACATTAAATTGTATCTTTATTGGCGTACTTAAAAATACATGCATTAGATTTTGCCTGCATTTTCGATACGAAAACTGCATCTACCGTTAACGCTTGTCGGTTGGTAAAGTGGCTATATGAATGCGTTGCAAGACAAAAAGCAAATGACGCAGTTAGAAGCGGCAGTTGCTCTTTTAAACTACCTAAGCATACTAATCCTTAAAATATCGACACCAAGGCGTACAAGCGGAACCATGATAGTTGAATAACGTATAAGAAAGGAAGTCTCTTCTAGGCTAGTCTTGACACTTGAAGGACTTACTATACGACTTTACCATTAAAACTGATAAGTGGACATTTAACAACATTAATAGCCAATTTTTAACTGTTTACAACTTTTTTAATCATAATTCAGTGAAATTTTTGCAAAAAAACTCATGAGGTATTAAAGATAAAGGTTCAAATAACAATTCAAAATACAATGTAGCCTAAACATTCTAGTTTATCTTGAAAAAAAAATACATGTCTACTTTTAAATTCCATGATTAAAAACATTCAAAGTGTTTATTTAAGAATTTTTAAACAAATAAGTGACTATATAAAAAATTACGTATTCGAATAAAAATACCCATATTATTACACTATACAAGTTTTGTATGTAGAACAACAAAATGTTAGTTATAATGGTGTTTACTAAATGAAATATTCGCACCATTCTCGTACTGTCGATATAATGCTCAATAGCAGGTGTACGCAGGCAGAGAAAGGGTATTGCACAGTGAAAATTTAATAACAAGCACTTTCCTCTCGCCGCGCACTATCGGATATTGAAAATATTCGACGTTTTCTGTCAATCTCCTGTATTTCTCTTTTTTTCCCTCTCGGTCTTTATCCAGCGCCGCCTTTTGACCTCGATTCCTGCGCAGCCAAATTTCTCGCAAAGATACGCTCGATACAACACGTTTAAAGCGTTGAAATAGGAGAGGAAGAAAGTAAATCAAAAATTCGCTATTTCTTTTTCAATCAAATTAGGTTCGCGAAAATTCAGTTATGTGATGTGATGATTCTATTGTCGTGATGTATTGCAATCGTGAAATACGAAGTTTAAAACCAAAGTGAGAAATGGAAATCCGTAATATTGTTTAAGTACTTACACGATCTATACACAGTGACATTCAATGATTATTGCTTTTAGGTGGTTTTATTTTGAACTATTATAGATATCGATATTCTACGTTTCAAAACCTTCGAAGTGTTATCAATCAAATATAATTGCCTTGAATTGAACATTTAAATGAAACATTCCAATTTATAATTTTCTTTTAAATTTCTATATGTAAAACGTACTTCTTTACTTACTTAAATTTACTAAAAAGATTTAATTATGTAACTTTAAAGTAAAAAGTTTACTAAGTTAAATCTTAATTTTTATTGCAATATCCTCGTAAATGTTTTACTAAAGATAATATAATTTTATTTTATATTTTGAACATACTTTAAATTATTATAAGAATGCAATATAATGCAAGAATAATAATGTGTACTATGATGATATGATAAAATAATAAGACGTTAAAAAAATAATATATCTAGCATTCATTAAAATATTGATCAAAGCATTTTTATAAATGTTAGATTTTCTGTGTGTATCAAGCTCGGGACGGTAGTGGTCAGTCTTCTATGGACGCAATATTGCTCGCTACCTCATTGCACCCTAATCACCTGTTTGCAAGAGCGGTACCCTCTGCTACTGCTGCTGCTTCCGTTTCACCCACCACTTACCCTTAACGTCATCAAAGTCTTATTATTATGTCTCTTGCCTATCTACCTTCTCCCATCGTATAATAATAATGTGTTGGAGCTGCTTTTTAAACAAATTTAAACTATTATTTATGATTTATTATCGTTATAAAATTTTCAAAATACAGTGTAAATACTTTATCAGAATGATATGAAAGAAAACGTATAATTACCATTAATTAATACATGTTTTTGTTTATAATTGTCAGCTTGGATCTTAAATAAAAAGCTGTGCTATAATAAAAAAAATTTACGTAGAAAAACCGCTGCCAATTTATTGGCACTTAGTTTCCTCAAACTAAATTAATTGTTCCAATATAAAATTGTTTGCTCTAATAAATTAATTTTAAATTACTATATCTCTTTCTAATTAATAGCTTAAAAAGGGTATAACTTTTTATCATTCATGGTTTGACAAAAGATAAATTTTTACTAATATTACAGAACAATAGGTAATAATCCTTATCACAGCAATTTTTTCTATTTACGTAATTTACTAAAATTATTTACATATTTAAATTAAATGTGATCAGATGTTAGTACGTAGATTCACTGAATTCCTAATCAACTAAAATTTTGTGAACGATTTGCCATCATAGATTTCCGAGATATAACGGTTTAAACTAGATATGACTTTTTTCGTGTATAACAAAATAAGGGAAAGAGCCTATTTAAAATGTGTGGTTGTAAAAGATAGGTAATTTTATGATCTTTTTAATGCATTTACTCTAAATTCATCATAATATTTCTAACATACCAGAAAACTCGAGAACGAAAAAAAGAAACGAGTCGACAAGTCTTGACTACACTTAATTTTTAAAATTCATATAAACTATATAAATAAATTAAAATAATTAATTCTGGCATTGTAACTTTTATACTCTTGACTTATATTAATTTCTTAAAGTATAAAAATAATTTTTTTAAATAATTTTTTTATCAGTTTTTGTTGGTATTTTTAAATTTCGCGATAGGTGATTGTCACATTTCAGACTCCTGACCTACTCCATAGTGGCAGAACCACACCTCGGGCGATCGGTAAAGTTAAGCATTTTTATGCGCGGCTTGTACTTGGATGGGTGACCGCGTGGGAACCCCGTGACTATAATACAAATAAACCAATCATCCCATAGCGGATTTCATCCTGATACAAGTTTTTCCCACTCCACAGGCATGACCCTGGAAAACTGCGGGATGTGATTAGGTAGAATTATATAAAAGTATGAAAAAATAACTTTGAGACATTTGCTATGCCAAAAGGCTGCATAACATACAAAAATAATTTACCTTATCTATTTCAGAAAATCGTAAAATAAAAAAAAGTTTTGAAAAAACTAAAAATCGAAAAACCACTAAAAACAAAAACGCGTCTTAAACAGAAAAGAAATTTTTTGAGCTATCGTCATTACAGAAAAACAAAAATATGAGCCCCGAAACATTAATTTTCACCGTATATATCCAGAGTAAAGTTGATCCACATACATACACACACACACACACACACACACGCATCCATACAGACATTTTCTAAAAATAGTGTGTTTTGATTCCCAGTATATCAAAACATGTTTCTAACATGTTTTTAGCAAAACTTTTTTTTTACTATGACAAAGCTTTCTCTATGAGGAAGCAAAATGTTTCGCAATCCAAGCAATCGTATAATCTATCAATTTTATGATTAATATTAATTTCGATTCTGACACTAGTATTTTGGAATAATCTATTTTTTAATTTTCTGTAAATGTTAATTCTGAAAACATACTCGTAACACTCAATTAATTGTAGTAAACATTGAATCGATTTTATGAAGTTATAAAAGTTATCGTAATTATTGTTACTTATATCGAATACTACATAGCAATACTTTTACAACAAAATACGACACTAAATCTCGAAAACAAGAAAGACAGGAATTTCATTCGACAAATGTCTGCCCACATACCTACTAAATAGCAGTATCTCTTGAATTCTCGACATTTCGCGTACCGAAATCAAAAACAACTTGACATACCGTGCACCGCGCCCGCTCGCATGCATCGAGTCCATTATTTACCGTCGTATAATTATCTCCATGAATCATTGAGTGCGCGCGCCTAATAATTAGTTCAGCGAACGCGCATCATGCCCTCGCTCAGAGAAACGACGCGAAAATTCCAATTACGCGCGTACGTTTACCTACAGCAGCAGGCAGCATGCATGCATGCAGCTATGCATACAGCGAGCTGACACGCGCATGCATTCGGCTTTCCGCTTGCGAGGTCTTCTGTGCGCATTGTTGCTCTCTCTCTCGATGAATTTTTAATTATTCTCGATAACCGCATGCACACCGCGGACAAATTGGGTCGAATTGGCCTCTTCGCTTCTCAAACAGGTCGAACCAATTTTTTTTATGAGGTAAAGTGGAATGAGCGACAAAAAAAGGAGCTCGACGCGTAAACGCAATGAATATTCACCCTCACGCCTGCAGTGCCTCGATTCGAGGCCGGTTACGTCTGATGTAAATTCGTTAAAATAACAACTCGAATGCGTGGTTTAAGATGAGGATACTAATTGGAGATGATAATCGATAACTTGATGTTGCGAACTTTGATTAGATTCCATTCACACTGCGTCGATATATTGTATAAGTGTCTTTCCAGTAATATAAACGTGAATTCGTAAAAGATCTAGCTTGGTTCCGTTGATCTAGATCAAGTTTGGTTCGGTTGTGTTCAATAATGTATAAAAACAATACATTAAATACTTATAAATATGTAAGTAAATACATTATAACCGGTTTCTCTTATATATATTAATACGAAGAGTAGACGAATTTCATAATATTCTTTTAAAATCATAACAAAATAAACTCACGTTGCAAAATATTACTCATCTTAACTCTCTAACACTTAGTGGATCCGTTGAGGATTCGAGTTTACAATTAAGATTCCACAAAATATTTTGTAATTTATGCTGAGATAAATCATCTTTGTGAACTGTTATTTATTCATTTGATAAAGATCTGCCAGCATTATCAAACTATCCAAATATTGACTTATTCCTTTATGTAGGATCTCTTATATTATTGCGAATTAAATGTTATTTGTAATAAATCTACTTATTAAATATAATGCAAACGAATTATCCAATTACAAAAATGCAATCTGTAGTTTAAATGTATTTCTTATATTGGATAAACATTTACACTGCTGAAATCGAAATAAACAGATCGTTTTTCATCCCAAGTACTGGGCGTAAATCAACTTAGAAAAATAGAAGAGCACAATATTCCTATTTCGGAGTATAATAACGTAATTTCAAAAATCATGTTCGGTATAAAAGAAAATCAACCCAGAGAATCCCTCATAATCCGGACGGTATAACTCAGAAAAAGTAACATCCATCATTGTGTCTGTACGTACGGCGAACGAGCAAAACGAAGTCCATGCCCGGGCCTTTCTTAAGGGAAAGAGTAATTGCCCCGTCCCTTCCTCCAGAGCGGGTTGACAAAAAATATATAGAAACTGCACACGAGGTTACGCGGGTGGGGGAAGCTGCAGGGAGAGAGAGAAAGAGAGAGAGATAGATAGAGAGAGAGAGAGAGAGAGAGAGAGAGAGAGAGAGAGAGAGAGAGAGAGAAAAGGAAATCTTCGTATGTATGAATGGGGCAGCTCGAAATCAATATGTGCAGCTTAATATGTAAAGATCAGGTAATCAAACATCGTCAAAACTTTGTAAATTCAAAGTACTTTCTAAAGACACAGGTTAAAATCAATTTGTAGTAAATTTAATGAGTTAGATTTTTTCGTTAAGGTGGTCCTATAGTAAAATTTTACGTAAAACTCGATTTTTTTTATTTCATTTTCTGATACTTTGTTAATTTTTAGAACAGAAAATGATTATGTATTGACAATATTGGCCATAAAATAATTTTAATGAACTTAATAGTTATTAATACGTATTTTTCCTCTGAACTTTATTGCATACAATAAAACGTGTTCGTACATTAACCGAATCCAATCCCGTGTCCAAATCTCCTCTATACTATGCAGACAAACTTGAGAAAATAGAAATTATTAAAAAAAAATTTTGATCGATATTCTGGGACAGCAAAATTGTTTTAAAATCATCAGAAAATTATTTATTTTTTTTACAAAAGTGCGGTTTTCTCCAATTATGGTTTTTCAATGTTCAGCAAGTCTTATGCGCATATATTAATCTGAAACTTTAAGGATATCTTATTCAACTTATTGGCATTACAACTATGAACTCCGATTTTTCAAAAGAAAATTATTACGAAAGTGTTGCCCATAAATAGAGATAAAAATGTGTTTATTTTTTAGATTATTTTTACAATGAATATTCCATATAATTTTATTTTTGTCTATAATTGTGTTTTTAAAAATTTAGAGTGCACAGTTCTGTGTGGTATAGGTGTTAGATATTACATAATTTTTTACAAATGCTATACTTGCATTCCCATGCGCAAGGACAGTATTTAAAAAAACATTCATTTTCATTGAAAATTGCTACTTTTTCCTACATTAATATTGGCAAACTGTTATAAAATGTATGAAAATTTACAAAAAACTTTCTTTTTAGGTAACAAATATAACCACCAATTAAAAACATGTATCGTGTAACTAGCGAATTTTTCAACATTTACTATAGGATTTAAGATAAGCTTTAATCCTCAAAATACGTTTCAAGTTTATTTATTGTGTTAAACTGTGATAAAATTTGTATGTGCTATAAATGTAAAAAATAAGAATTATTTAAGGATGACATTTTTTTATTACAAAACTGTATTTTCATCACAATTACATTTTTCAATATATACATGATGTTCCATGCACATATTAGTTTGCTTATGGTGTTTCAAACAAGTTAACCAAGTAAATATTTCTAATAAATACAATCATAAATATTTATAACTTTTATAATTTTTATTTAATATCATAGCCAAAACATTGAATATCAAACACAAATGTTGGAAAATTCTTTTTATATTATATAACTTTAATTTATGTTAATACTTATACACTGTTCATAGTTTAGCTAAGATATTGCCAGATCGAATACAGAACATTTTTCTCAAAAATTCTTCCATAAAGTCTGATCTTCAAATACTTCAAATTTCCAAAGATCCAACGATTTTCAACTTAACACGGCCGATTGAACTCGGAAAGATTCACTTGCACGCAAACACACACACACACACACACACTCGACCAGAATGCGAAGAAAGGAGCCCGCGCGCCCAGAAAAGGTATAAAGAGCGACTATGCACGAAGGGGCGGCCGAGAAGACGTCGACGACGCCCGTAGGGCCGAAGATCCGAAGAGCCGACGACGGCGAAGCTGCGCACACAGACGCGCGTTGTACCGAGCTCGCCCGGGCAAAAAAAAATGGGTCTGGAGTGTGAGGGGGCGGTGCAGGAGAAGCGAAGGAGCGCGAGTATATAGGGTCGTTAGCCCAAGACCGAAAGACTTTTAACACAGGCACTAATTATCGCGTTGCATTGTATGCGACACTTTAACATGTGCGCGCGCGGATGGGAGCGGGAGTCTCGAGGATTTTCTTTTTTTTTTCGAGATCGTTGCACGGCTGCGCAGAGCCGGTATAAGACGTGCATGTGAATGGGAATTTTGAGTTCGTCGGAGCGCTTCCTCTTCGACAGACTCGAAAAATGCCGATCGCTTGGATCTCGTGTAGGTACGTGCTGTCAGAGCTTTTAGGGTTGATATTGATGAAAATTGGTAGTCGGGTAGTTTTGGTTGATAATGTAATTAATAGTGTGTTAGATGATTAGCCTGTATTACTTTAATAATCAACTTGGGTTTTTTAGTATAACTAATAGAAGGAATTAAAAACGATATACGGGATAATGAATTTAAAAAAAATCACGGTGGGTCTTAATATGATTTGACGTAAAAGTACTTGAGCGATCAAACATAGCGAATAAACACGCAAAAATCTTTACTATCTTTATCGTTCATAACTTTCGATACTGTTAATCACTTTTAACGCTGCTCGTCTCAAATTAAAGCTCTATTTCTCTATTTTATATTCTATTACGGGAAAAAATTGTTGGCATAATCAAAAGCTAAGTAATTGTTATATCAATGTTGACTGATTTTAGTTCATAATTTCCATGTTAAATTCCCATAAGAGAAATTGATGTACGTTTTAATTAATTAACAAAGTCTGTTTTGCATGTTGGCAATTTTTTATATGTATTATATGATGTATAAAACGAGAAAAAATGTTTGCAGAGGTGCGCCTAAAAAGTTTTTTTTTATTATCTTTTAATCATCAAAGTGCAGATTTTTCGCGGAATTCATCACATATTTCAAAACTTTGCTTTTTCCACTTTTGTGTACAATTTTATCCAAAGTTCAATTTTAAAAATAAGTGAAAACCCATGTTTCCTCTCTCTTACAGTAATGAATTAATATCTAATTCGATTTTAAATATCAACGCGCTCCTACATTAACATTTTAATAAAGTCTACACTCGATTATCCGATCAGTTTTCTTTCCCAAACCGCGATGATAAAATCCCAAGCTTGCTCTCGGATCTCGCCCAAAAGAAAAATATTTAATAAGTAAACTTTCTCGAGTATAAAAGTTGGAGCTCGAATGCAGCGAGCGCGCTCGCGGGGGTAGATCTCCTCGGCATTTCTCTCTTTTAAACTGAAGTAGGAACTTTGCCTACATTAATAAGAGATCGGCAAAGAAGGCCGAGGAGGTGACTTTGACGACAAAGAGCGAAAGAAAAAAAAAGTGGCGAGGAAAACAAGCGCAGAAGTGAAAGAAGACGAAGAGGAATAAGTAAGCTGCGGAGAACTTCTGACCGGTCGGTCATTGTTTCTCACCCTGCCGGCAAAGGCCGCGTGACACTGGGTCTCTTGCTGTAATCTGCGAAACAAAGACGGATCAGGCCACGGTGTTAGAACAACTAAAGAATAGGTGATCCAAGCGTATACAACTGCCATTGATATTTCGTGTAAGTTAATACTTGGTCTTCAAAGAAAAGTTACATATATCAAAGTTTTCTTAGATCTGTTGGGTTGAATTTGATTGTAACTTATAGTATTATATTTAAAATAGAAAAATAAAGAAATGTTATACTTCATTTATATTCAACTAAGAAATAAACGATCTTAATTAATGATGCTTTTTATGCCAATAACTATACTATAAAGTATAAGTTTAGTTGATTTGAAAATACTTATTCAAATCATTTTAAATTATTATAGAAATCGTAAAAATGTGAAAAAAATTCAGGGATGATTGTTGGACGATTCCTTTGCGGTCAAAAATATCTTAGGCTCATATAATGAGATCGGAAATAATACACGAATACGACCTGATAGACATATTTATTTTACATTATAATTTCAAGTTTATTGCATGAGAATTATTAAACAATAGGGTATAAATGTATGAGTCCTGGAGATTTGGTTTAAGATAATGTTATATCCCGTGTTGATTTTCAATTTTAAGGAAACATCTCTTTGGAACGTTGTTGTTTTTGATTGGGACAACAACATTCCTGAGAGATATTTACTCAAAATTAAAAATTAAATGAAAGAAGTGGGTCTTCGTAATTATCGATGAGGGTGGAATTAGCATCTTCTTCATAAAAATAACGAGAATGGATATTAGTTAATCAGGAATAGGTATAGACACCCATGGCGGTATCTATATGTACAAAATTTAGGTATACAATAATTTCACTAAATATATGAACAAACTTATGGCACACTAAATAATGTAAATTTTCCCTGCTTCGCAATTAGTTATCCAATATCGCTTACCCATTCTTTCTACTCTTTAATAATAAGCAAACTACGAAACTGCTTTCTAGCGACACGCAATTTTCGAAAAAATGTTTGGAAGGCATTTCGCACTACCTATTCTTTTATCACCTTGGTCCAGGCGAATTTCGCCAAGGTGAGCTGCTGCCTGCGGCCTGCCCATAGTCGTAATCCATCACTCGACGCAGAGGAGGCACCTAACTCCACGTGGGTCGCCATGGCGATGCCACTCGATTCCCCCCTTCCCATCTTTCTTTTTTCTCCAAAGTATAACTCGATAGGTATACTTTGCTTAGAGACGTATACGTATACGTATACGCATGCCTCCTTCGCGTGCGGCTCCTTCACCCCTTTTTGCCCCGGCGCTAACTCGCTTTGTCTCCGTCTGCCCCTGCCCCGTATCTATATAGCTCTTATACCTAGGTTTGCGCTACTTTTTCTCCTTTTTCGCTACCCGCGTTTTAATTGAAACTCTTATTACAGTGGAAGATTTGACTCGCTCGTCGAGAGAGCTTCACTTCTCGTTTTTTTAATGAGAGTATACGGGAGGCTGGGGAAGAAGAGCCCGTTCTGAAATCACATTTCGTAGGTAAATGTTTGGAAGAGAATACAGAGGAGTTTTACGCCGTTTGTAGAGAGCCAGAGCTGTTGATCTTGCTGGATCCTTTCTTGAAATGGGTTTTCAAATTTTATTGTATCCACGATTGATGATGTATCTAAATCAGATTGGTATTTTTCGAATATTTTAAACGCGTTTTAAATTTATAGTTTTATAATATTATATTTGATAAATATAAAAAACGAAAAGTTTCTTTATACTTTTATCAATTTTGAGTAATAACTATACTTAAAAGGAACTCTAGGAGGGTGCAACTAATGTGGTATTACTGGCAGGCCTGGGAATCATTGTAAGCTGCTTTTCTGTAATAAAATATGCTGCTTGTGTCTGCATTTCAATGAAAGACATGTAAGGGTTTTACTGTACAATTTTAATACGATGAGTTGCTTATAAAAACTTTTGCAAAGTGTTTTGTCATTACCAGACAATTAGAGATTAGTAGTACTATACTAAACAAAAGTACCCTATCAAAATCGATTATTTTGATTTCTCGGTGCAGAGTTTGCTGCATAAACTGATTAGGAATATTGATTAACTTTAATCAGTTTTACTTTTCGTAGAAAATTATGCTCTAAGAAGTAAAAATATATGGTTTTAATTTTTAGCAAGGAGATTTAATCAACCAAAAATAAAAACGATACAACCATCAAACTTTATACAGTATAACTATATTTAACGAGTTTGCAGTAAAATTACTAAATGTTAGCATTTGTCGCACGTGAAATTCGTGAATGAAACAAAACAGCAAAAACACGATGTCATGTAGGTATTATCTACACCGAGACATAAATAACGTTGCGTATAATTTAATCTAAATGTAAATCTCTCATTCAGCTTTTTTCCAAAAGACTCGACGCCGGTACTTTTCCCACGCAAAAAGCAATTCAAAGAGTCGGGGAGTTTCCACGTAACAGTTTCAAAAGTCGCGTACGAGATACGTGAAAGATGCATGTATGCCTCGAATGCTCGAGGAGAGGAGAGAAGAGGAGAAAGAGAGAGAGCGCGAGCCAACGCACTTTCCTATACGTGTGTTATTTCCTTTGCGATTCCAGACAGTCAGTCGCGTCTGGAATTTCCCCGTCTGCGCGCGGAAGCCGAGGCCCTATTATACTTCGTAATTCGTTTCAGCATTCTTGCTTGTTTTTTAAAGTTTGCGCGTGCACGCCGGGACTAAATAATTCATAAGTTCGACTGAATGATCCCTCGCCAATATCAACGCAACTTTTCGAGAAAATAACGTATTGGTTGATGTTTAAAGAGCGTGCACATAGACATTCAAAAGCAATATGACAAAGTTTCTAGTAAACATTTTACTGCGATGGGAAATTGTTATCGTTAAAAGAAATTCTAGAAGCTAACACATGTACCTCGTTTCAACTGATGGCATTTTGAAAATAAATTTATTGCAACAGTAAAATACAAGAGAACGA
The DNA here is from genome assembly GCA_949152435.1 of Gastracanthus pulcherrimus. Classification (NCBI taxonomy): domain Eukaryota; kingdom Metazoa; phylum Arthropoda; class Insecta; order Hymenoptera; family Pteromalidae; genus Gastracanthus; species Gastracanthus pulcherrimus. The sequence continues at coordinate 151,803,385 of OX424574.1, read as the reverse complement.
ATTTTTTTATTAGGAATATAATACATGAAGCCAATAATTTTTAAATAAATTTTCACTCATTTAGTCATTATTAAGTGATTTAAAAAGTTCGATTCCACTCTTCATTTCAAAAAACAAATTTAATATTTCGTTAAAATGGGTGAAAATTCAATCAAGAAGATTAATTCCATTTCTTCTTAAAAAGAATAAAAATCTAACTCCATCAAAGTGCGTGTAACGTTTCAAGTCAAACAAAGGATTTCTCGTATACCTTGTTGCCTTAAATCTTGTCATCTCACTGACATTGTTTTATAATTAAAGTCAACGTACATTGATTGTTTTTGATAATTTAACATGTTTTATTTGCATAATATATCTTTTCTAATATAAATACAAATTTTCAAATTATTACTAGTTATTTTGACAATAAGAAAACTGTTTTATGTATTAAAAGTGTTAAAACCATCCTTCGATAGATGATAAAATTTCTTTTTATATATTGAGAATAAATGTAAATATATTATATTGTAAAAGAAAGCTGCGACACAAAGAAGAAAAAAAGATCCCATCGCGGCAAGTGCAGATACTTGTTAGCTGGCATTTGTTCATTATTTATGGAAAACGAAGACAGTTGCCACGATAAAACAGATGATTTTATTATTATATGGTCTCTTCGAATCATTAGATATTGTTTAAAATAGACTATAGTCATATATAGACATGTAACACTAATTAATTAATTCTCTTAAAACGATGCTAAAGCTCTCATTTCAGTTAAAGAACTAATAGTGCCTATTTATATTAGACATATTTTAATTATAATAACTAATTAGATTGTTTATTTAGAATTATATTAATTATATTAATTATAAACCTGTAGCTTTTTAAAAAGTATATATCTAATAATTATATTAATAGTTAATTTTTATTTATACGGGTAACATCAAAATATACCTAAAATTAATTCGAACTTCTGTTCGATTAATCTTACATCGAAATGAGACTTCTAAGCCTAGGCTCAAAGAGATTGATCAATCAGTTCAACACAGCCTTAATTTAAAAAAGAACCGCCAAAATTTCGCTCTTTATCATAAAAAATGAAAAATCAATGTACCTTCACCTCGAACCCCCCTAATCCACCAACAAACCCAATAATCACGTTTCAAACTCTCTCAGCGAAAACACACGACTACCTAATACAACCGCCCTCCGCGCCGTCGTCAATTCGCGTCGCAGACTCGCACGCTACTCCGCTCCGCTCTCAATCAGTAATATTCAGGCCCTCCCACGGAAATTGCGCCATCAAATTCCGACTATATATACATATATACACACATCACCGCGCTCCTGCTGCTGCAGATCGGGGCGAATTTCGGCAAGGGTCGTCGAGCGGCTCGTCCGCGGAGCGCGCATGTACCAGGGATCACCTGACGCGGGGAGCACGGGCGGAGCTACAGAGCCTGCGGAGGCCGTGTAATGGCCCCGCAGCCGCAAAAGTAGGATAGCAACGCGTACGGTCAGACGCAGCGCTTACGCGCGCAATTAGAGGAAACGAGACTGACCGATGAGATGGTAATGGCACGGACGAGAGTGGCGCGTTCCGAAGGGTGCGAATGGGAAATTTTGGCTGTGCTATTTTGGTTATTTTTATGGGGGACTTAAGTGTTTATTGTGATATGGTGAACATTTTATTTTATTTAATACTTAATGCGTCGTTTTTCTATTTATTAAATCTTTGAGTCGTAATGCGTGCTCTTTCTACAACGGATTTTCTTCATTTATAAATAAATACACTGATATTTTAACGATTTGTCCCTGATTTTATATGCGCTACGGGTATATAAAATTTAAAAATATGGTTGACAAATAAATGTTGTTCATTATTATAAAGCACTAAAATTACTCAATTCTACAAAAATGGCATTGCAAAAAAATGACAAAATATGGCATGCAAGAGAAATGTAATTACTCCCAAACTATATAATAGTATAGTATATTGTGTACCATGGGGGAAAAGTAGGCTTTTCTCGTCCGCGTGTGAGATTTGCAATACGAGTTGAAGGCGAGTGCGGAATGCGAACTGAAGACAAGTATTGCAAACACACAAGGGCGAAAAAGGTTTCTCCCCCATTGTGCACACCGTATCTTTCGTCAAACATGTATTGATAAAGTGTTTTTTTTTTATGCCTATGAAGCAAAACTAAATTTGGCCGTTCTTTGACACGGTGCAAACACACGCTTGTTAGACTGTAAAATCTACATACTAGAGTGCTTAGGTCCATCTAAACATGCAGTATCATCCTGATGGTATCCCATGTTTAGGGGGGCCTAAACCTACTTGGAGCTGATTATCGAAAATTTACTTGTGGGCCTGCTGCAGCGGGCGCAATGGTTTTTACTGTCCGCTATAGCGGCCGCAAAAGTCTATTCAGCCCGTCGATCGGAAAACAGATACTTTAGTACCGCTATATGGGTATGAAAAAAAAATATATTTTATGCTTATCTCAACGAAAATGGCGACTTTTTTCCCTGAAAAGCGAAACAAAAGTAACACTTTTTTCCCGCAAAAAGGATTAGGGGGGAAAATTTACTTTTTTCCCGCATTTGTGGGAGAAAAGTGACTTCATTAGACACTAGTCCAAGTTCCTTTATTTCATCAAGTTCTACCAATAACCCTGATTTTCGATTGTCTTTTAACAAGTTATGTTTTACCAAATAAAATTAAAATAGAGAGTACAGCAGCGCCGTTCCTACCACGCACCGATCACGTTTTCAAACATTCTACGTCGGTCTATTAGTCCCGCTTTCTAAGTCAAAAAGTGGCCACAGTTGAGATGGGCATAAAGTACTATGTGTAACTCGAGAAAAAAGTCGATTTTTCCCTCGGATGATAATACCCTCGCTTCGCTTCGCTCGCTCGGACAGTAAACTCACCCGCGGGAAAAATATTCGACTTTTTGCCTTTGTTACATAACGTACTATTAATGAAATATACGATTTACAATGTAAATATACTGGTTAATAAATAAATAAATAAATAAATTTTAAGAAATACAAAATAGATTAGATAAGGTGGGGCCTGCGGCGGCTCAGTCGGTAGAGTGTCGGATTCCCACGCCGGTGATCCGGGTTCGAATCCTAGTCTCTGCCGATTGATACAAGCACCACTGTAAAAATTACATGTGCTTTGTTTATAAACACACCGCAGACCCCCGTCGTCGATTAGCACCACATGGGAGCACAAACATGGCGACGTTAAAAAAAAAAAAAAAAAAAAAAGATTAGATAAGGTAGAATGAAAATTTCGGGTTCATAATCAGAGACAGTGAAATCTATTTAATGCACAATAAAATTGTATAAAAATCGGTCTAGTACAAAGATATACTGTTGAAATGACTAAAAGAATATAAGGTACTGGATAAATTCCTAAATTCGTAAATAAAGAATTAAACAATAAATACTATTTCGATAAATGTGGTAATTAAATATTTGAATTTAAAATTATAGAAGAGAAATGAATAAAAATAAATCATATAATATATGATATATATATTTGTAAATAAAACTATAATAGTAAACTGAACAAAATTTTTATGGAAAACCTTTATAAATAAATTAAGACGGAAAAGGTTTCCACTATCTCTTGGCAGCCTTGCTAAGCTATTCGACCAAAATATTAAATCTATTTACTGGAACAATTAATTTAGTTTGTAGAAGCTAAATGTCTATGAATTGGCAGCGGTTTTTTATTGGTTTAATTTTCTTACACCACCATAAAATATATAATCAGGTTCAATATGTATTCTGGTGTCTAAATACACGAATTAGAAGTTAAAAAATGCACCATTAAGGGCTATCAGACCAAACCTTGCACGAAAATTCTAGTTTAAGTATATATTTTATGCGTATAAAAAAGTCGTGACCGAAAGGGTTACTAAAAAATCATTGCTTAACATTAAAAATGTTTTTAGTATTATATTGGGATTTAAACGTTTATTTGAATTTACTGTATTTCTTTATTTTCAGTGTAATATTTTATAACAATTATTATGTTATAAATTCTATTATTACTTTCTACTTATCTATCGCTATTACATAATACGAGTCTCTACATTTCTCTACCTCTCTTTATCTCTATCATAACGAAAGCTTATTTTATATTTAGGCATTTGCGGACGCGCCTGGATTTAGTAATGAGGATGGGTTCCGGGAAGGACGAGGGGAAATTACTGGCAGAATGCGCGTTCCCTCCATAAGCTTGACCACGTGAAAACGGAGAAAATAAAGGCTGAAAGCAAATTTCCAATGATTAGCCACCGCAGCTTTGCCGGTAATTTCCGTCTACCTATTTACAATTATATGGCTTTCTGTCTTGTGGGATTGTCCATTAAGCGACATGATTTTTTGATAATTAATTTTACTCTGTGCTTTAAATGTACATGTACTTTTTCTTGTACTTAATTACAAGGAACTTGTAATGTATTTATTAGTAAATGGATGCTGTAAACTGTCTGAGATATTACTATTTTAAAAAATAATGTTAATTCTGGTAACTGATAATAGTAGTATTAAGTAAAACTAAATTAAGTATAAAATATAACAAAACCTTATTATAGTTGCTTATATAGTAGCTTTTGTTAAATAACAATTGATTTCCTAGCCATTTATTATAAAAAATATTAATAATATTCATAGTAAATAATATTATATTTATAATCTTCAAAGAAGATTTTACTAAGACAATAGAATTAGTTGATAATTAAACGTGCAATCAGAAAAGAGTTTCATCCAAACAACCACTGAAACATATATTAGACGCGGAGTTGTTACTAAAACTATACGTATGGTTTCAAACCAAACTTAATTTCATGACTAAAATTAGGGGAGAGTACCCCAGTATGACCACCCATAGCTATTTTAGTTGTATCTTTTGTGTACCAAGGTAAAAATGAAAATTTCAAAATGGAATTAGTTGTATGAATGGACCTTTTTGACGTAGTAAATTAGTTTTGGCCAAAGTTAGTAATCTGAGTTACATATTAATAAATAACAAAAAATGAAGGATTTGAGTTTTTTAAAAAATGTCACCCAGTATGACCACCTAACGTTTATAGCAGAGTATTTTTGCTCTAAATACTTAAAAATTGTGCTTCAAAGATAAGTAAAAGTTATAAAATAGTATGTTGTTTAAATCTATTTTAATTTATATCAAATCATATATGAAATAATTAGTATTTAATTAGTTTATATAATGGGTATGTATTTAACCCTCTGGAAATAACTTTAGACAGGAAATTAACGACTGTTTCGTCATTCTCGCGAGAATCTTCGGAGTTGTGATTTAAAACCAGAACCTCCGGTAATATTTAATAGACCTATAATATGACTCTCCCCTATATTGCTATTAGAGCAATATCCAATTTAGCAATGGGATTGTTTTAAGTCAAAAATTCATTGAAACAGATGGAAATTTCAAGAGAATTAAGAAATTAATATATATATTCATTATGAATTAATCATGTGCATATGAACAATTCTCGTATTATAAGTACTTTTAGCATTGCTTTCGATTAGTGTTTTCAAAAGTTAGGATCGACGTTCAAATTTTGACAAACTAAAACATAAACAAATTTTACGATTGATATTACTACCTTGACTATAACGTATGCGTAGAGGAGAAAATGGCCAAAATGAATATTAGTATTGCTATAGTATATAAATAAATATCATATTTTATTTTAAACGTAGTATAGATCGCACAACCAAATTCTGGTTGTGCTATAGTAAAAAATTTTTCTCAGTGTACACATTATATGTTTTTAAAAATATGATCTATTGAAAAATATTTGAAACGATTCTCTAAATAAAAGAAAACGCGACATATTATATTATATATTGACTTAATAAAATTTATTCATCAAATATGCAATTTAATAAAAAAAAACATATTCTCGATATATTTTAGGCCTTAAACAGCCACAATTCAGACGTGTATCGTAACAGATTATTCTGTTTCAGCGTGAAATCTCCTACCCCACGTCATCTTCACCATGATTGACGTTCAATCTCGGGAATAACAAACGAAGCGCGGAAAATTCGAATTTCCCTCCTCCAAACCGGGCAAAAAACTGAAAATTCCCCACCTCCCAACCCTCGAGAATATTAATCGCTCCGTCAGATTCACCATTCAACTCCGTCACCCGCAACCCGCACCACTGGCGACACTACTTACACGCTCCCCCATCCAAAATATTTGAGCCTATAATCCAGCCCTCGAAAAGAGACGACCTCGGCGAATGGCAGGGGCGCCGCTCATTCGAAAACACGCCACTTGCCCCCATCCCGACAGCAGCGACCCCAAAACTCCTCTTAGCCTCGCCGCGCGCGATTGTTCGGGAGGCGAGTGAAAGAACTAGGAGAGAAGAGGAAGGACATAGTCTCTCTCTCTCTCTCTCGGTCTCCACCTCCACCTCCTTCAATCCGCCCTTGTATATCGCATGTTAAAGGATCAGCGCGCCCTTTGCAGGTACTTCTGACGCGCTCCAGCGATTTCGCTTTTGTGCGTGTGGGTTTATTTTTTTCGCTGTACTCGTGCATGTGTGGCGGTCTCGCCTTTCAAACCGCGCCGCACTCCGCGCGGTGATTTAAAGCTGCGAGGGACAGTGAATGGCTTGCAAGAGAGGGAGGAGGAGCGCGCGCGCGGCTGATAAGTACAGCTTTTCGGGCGAAAAAGTTGGCGTGCACGACGGGTTTGGTTTGAACTTGCAACTGCATGCGGAGATGCTGTTGTGTAAGACTGGCACGCGGAAGGAATTTATTGTCGGTAAGAAATTTGTGGTAACTTTGAACTTACTTGTTAGGTAGGTACTTTTCGTCAAACACGATGATTTCGAGTTCCGTTCTACAGAATAATATAAGTGATAAAATGGATTATTCATCGAATATTTTATAATTTGTTTGGATTCATTTATAAATTAAAATATAAGTTCTGTTGATCACTATACGTCCCCCGTCAAAGCTGAGTACAAAAAGATAATTACGTGCCATACATCATATAATTATTATCTTATTTCTTGTAATAAACAACTCAAATAAATTAATAAAATAATGAACAGCACGTATAATACTCGTAACATATAATAACACTTATTTTATATATGGAAATTTCATTAAAGAAGATTATTAAAGTTATGCGTGATCTATGAAGGCTAGTAGTATAGTATATTATATAAGACTAATGTGTAACCTAAAATGTATAAAAATGACAATATGATAATTATTAGTTATTTTAGCTTCAATTTTGTTTATATGATCAATACAATGTTTTCACTGATGTATATTGGTAGTCTATGTTAATGGATGTATTTATTTGATATTTGTTTAAGATATACTGCCGCTTGAAAGTGCTATAGCAGGGGAGTTATAGGTGAAAAGGTACGCACTCGAAGTGCGCGAATACTGTCCTTTATCTTATACATATTGCGATTTAAATGAATGCTGTAACTTTTATAAATAAAGTAAGTATTAACGTTTCTACAGGCTTTTATAAATTTTTGTTCCAATAAGCATATAAACTATCAAGCATCCATTGTATAAAACCATTCTACAAAATTTAACATGAGCTCTAAATTAAAAACTCTCAAAAACATCAAAATTAGTTGAAATCTCAAACTCCAACATTTCTATCGTAACGTGAGTAATGGTAAATAAATAAACTGCAGTGGCGCAATGATATTATGCGCATGCATCAAAGTAAAACTCCTTATTACAGTTTCACCGCAAAACTTTTTATTCGCGGTTACATTTTACAGTTCACATCAAAGCCAGAAGCCTCAAAGTCCGGGAAAAAGTCCAAAAATTAAATAAATTACAGTAAAAACGCTCAAGCCCACGCACGCAGACTTTGAGTCTGCATCACTTAAAAGTGCGCGCCTCTGCGTTACACAGAGAGCGCAAAAACCGCGGCGCACAAACGCTTTTGGCGACTCTCCACTTCGTAGTTTTTCTTTTTTTTTTCATTTCTCGCGCACGCGTCAGAATTATCGTTCCGCCGAAAGAAATTCCGCGTGCATCTCGCGCTCTCTAATGTGACGCTTTTTTCTTGCCAGCGAGCGCGACTTCAAAGACACTTTGCCTCGCTGATTTGCGTATATATATGTATATACATCGACGTTTCTCTCGCGGCGCACTCGAGGCATATATAACATTGACTCTGTGCATTTTTTGCTTTATGCGTGCGCAGCAGTGGGTTGATGTATATATATCAACGCTGTTCTCGAGACGAGAAAATAACCCTCGCCGAGGGTGTGGGGATCGCACGCGCGCGTGCGAGGGGATAAAGTAGCACTTTTGGGCTCGGGGAGTCTACTGATGCTCCGCGACTTATCGTAAATACGCAGATTTGGATTATATTAGGAGCTTCCCGCGCGCAGGCTTTTCAATCCTCGCGACACCGCATGTTTATCGCGTGGGAGCGGGCCAAGGTTGCGGCGGGATGGAGATCCTTCTTCTCGTTTTGATCCTGCTTTAAATTTGTGGGTGTACCTTTTTATCTTGTTATTGCACGTAACCTCAACTTATGCGATTTCACTTATTTATGATCGTACTTGCTCGTGATAAAGTTTGGTGAATTATTTATTGTATCATTTCTTTATAGACATAATGAACATTTTATTTGCAATTTAGGACTTGATAAAACATATTGCTTGCTAAGATGTTTAAAAATATATTTTCATAAGTATTACTTAATATATATTAATTGTATTATTGAGAAAAACTTTTTGCATTTATTACAGTTTTTTACGGTTTTATTTTACACAAATATTTATTTAAAAAATGAGAATTTTAAATTTATGTAAATATACTATATTTTTAAATAGTAATTTTCTTTTCTTTTTGTACTTTAATTCATTGTAAAAGCTGTTCAATTCATTTGAAATGGTGTCGATAGGCACTGTATCTTCACCAATAATCCCCAGTGCGGCTGCGGTCGACCTGATTAGAAGTACTCGCATTTACTCGGACTATTGTTCGTGATATAGGGAACCCGCAGAAAAACCACACAGAATACAGCCAATCAGAGAAGCTGCGTTTAAACACTCTACTACTGTTCAATTGTTTGCAGTAAACGCTCAAATTAGCCTATCTATAGCATCTGAATGAAAGCTTTCAGTAAGCTAATGATCGAAGTACTTGATTACTTGTCATTGCACACACTTGTCCTTTACAAGAGTTCTATGTTATACCTATATCTAACAGTATCCACATAGAGTATGAAACAAACTGGATGCGCGAACTTTTTACATATTAAAAATGACAGTCATATTGACAACCTTATTATTAAAAAATCATTGTTCTTCTATTTTTCATCAATATTTAAATTTATCATGCTCTAGTTTGTCTTTCAGAGGAGTTGCACTACCAATATCTCGCAATAGCAATACAAAATTAGAGCCAATATGATTGCGCGCACTTAACGTGATGTTGAACCCACCCTGGAACGTTGTTGTCCCAATGAAAAATCACAAAGCTTCCTCTATGAGAAAGAAGCAACAACGTTCCCGAGAGATATATTTTCATAATTGAAATTAAATGAAAACAATGGTTCTTCGTAAAGCATAGATATATGTTGTCTACAAATATAGTAAATGGGGAAAAAGGTTAGCGCCTTTACGTTCTTGGATTTCATAAACGAAACAATATTTAACACTAAAAAATTTATAGATTGACATCTTTTTGTAAGTAGTTACCGCGGAAGCGAGTTCGCCGCATTATTTCTACACGGTTCTTAGAAAATAATCATTGAAATGTTGTAATCATTACAGCTGTCAAATTGCGTAAATATAAGTTGTTTACTATAAATGTAACTAACGTGCATTTACATACCGAAATTCAATGATTATTTTTCTAAGGATCACATAAACATTACTACTTATAAAAAGATGTCAATCTATAATTTTTAGTGTTAAATATTGTTTCATTTATGAAATCCAAGGGCGCAAAGGTGCTAACTTTTTCCTTCATTTATTATATTTATTAAAGTCAACATATATCTATGCTTTCGTGGCGCCTTATTAATATCTCCTTTATTACAACTCCAAATGGTGATCGTGGACATTCAATTTTATAATACTGGGAACGATAATTTCATTCAACTTTTTGCTACCTTTTAAGTTTTAAACATAATTACTATAAAAGAATCTACTTGAAATAAATTTATTTTAATAAATGCACACGACGTAATGTTCTTCATACTCGAACAGTTTGTTTTCTTTTTAAACCCTTCAATGAGGTTAGCGAAACCATGTGTTCGAAGTATTACAAAAATTCTAAGTGTTTGAGACAGAAGAACTTTCCGTCGAGTGTACAGTTGAAAGTGTAGAACTAAATCTTTTCAGAATTCTTCAATGTTATGGGCAAGGTTTACAAAAAAATTTAATATAAAAAAGTTTAATATAAAAAAGTTCGAATTGCAGTAATCACAATTTGAGAATCATGCATCTGTTCTTATCACCGAACTATCTAACCATGTTACATACATCGTTCTCATCCAGGTTATATTTCTCATTTGACAGTAATTTCTTAATCTTCGCAAAATGTTAATTTTTAATTACACAAGTTCTTGATTTACAAACACTTTATCCAACCTTTCACCCTGACGGTTGCCATGCCCGGCTGTTGCTAGGTGCACCGAAATTCCACGAAACCCAGCCAACCGAAATCTCTACACCTGTATGCGAATCAGTTTTCATTGTCGTCACGCATGACACTGCAGCGGAGCGAACCGCACACGTGATCGTTGCACACACGCGCGGCAAGAAAGAGCGAGAAAGAGCGCGCGAGCGACTCTTGAATTACAATACTGCCGCGTCAATAGGTTTCCCTCTTCTCTTCTTTTCCTCTCCTTTTTTTCGTAGACTCCTTCACCCATTCCAGCGCACACTCTCACGTACACAGTCGAACCTTCACATACACATACGCTGTAAGCTCACATACGTACACTTCGCAGTTCCTCAAACGCTCGGAGCCATTGCCCGGCCTCTCGTTACGGGGTTAGCGAGCCTCGACGAAGCTCTCCTCCTCCTCCTTCTCTCCACCCTTTTCCCTTTACCCTCTTTAAGGCTTCGCTTAGGACGGAAAGAAGGGAGGGGGGTGGGTAGTAGTACCCTTTGCGAAGCTATTTTCGAGTACAGAGCGGGTATAATACTCGCGCGCTAACCAGTGCAGAAGGAGAACCGGAAGTGCTGCCGAACATGAAGGAGACCAAAGAGTAAAAGAAGAAGACGAGGTGGAAGAAGAGGAAGAAGAAGCTAGAAGATGAAGAAACGGCAAGGTACGGAGAAATGGGGGGACGAGGAGATATATACGCTTGCACCCCCGAGAGAGAGAGTGTAAGTAGCCTCGCGCACACAGGTATATATATGTATATATATATATATATTCGTGCACATCAAAGGCGCGCGCTGCAGCTCAACGACGCGGCATGGTTACACAGAGCTAAAGAAGGAAAGAAATCCCACAAACTGTCGACGTTATTAACAAAGGCGAATTTTGAAAGACTGCCGCGCGCGCGCGGACCAGTCGAAGAGCGAAAGAACCGCGGGAGAGAGATAAGAACGGGCTGCGAGTCAGAGGAAGAAGGAGCGACTCTTAGTTAAGCTACTTTCTCGCGAGAACAATATGGTTCCTTCAACCGTACGCGATATATATATATATATATAGGTGGGTGTGTGCAGGGCAACTTTTGACGAGAGTCGAGTTTTCTACCAGGGCGCACACGGCGACCGGTCAAAGAGCGTTAGAAGAAAGGCGCACGGGCAACAGCTAGCGGGGGTGAGAAAGAAAGAGAGAGAGAGAGAGAGAGAGAGAGAGAGAGAGAGAGAGAGAGAGGCACGTTAGGTGTGGTGGGTGACGTTTTTGTTGGGCCAACGAGGAGCTGATTCGAGTGTAGTCTTCATGTGTGCGCTGCGCTGCACTGCGCGCTGGCTGGCAACGTTGTATGGCTACAGCTCCGCGCTCTGCAGCGACACAATACTTGTTGCTGGGTAGCTACAGACCTGCTCCCATTTTTTTGGCGTACTCCCTCTCTCTTTCTCTCTTTCTTCTATACCTTCTTTCTATTTAAGCACTCGAGAGTTTTGCCCTACCGCGCGGGATGGAAAAGAAGGCCCATAGCGCCTCAAAAGACGGGAATGCGTGAAAGTGTAAGAGAGAAACGCGTTTGGCTTGTTGTCGGAAATAAAACAAAAATCGCGGGACCTGGATTCTGAAGAGGTGGAATTTTCTGCGCTGTTTTTTCGTCCGGGGGACGTTAGAGGAAGGAGAGTGCGCAAAAGAAACTTTTGTTTGACGAAAATGGTTTTTGTGGACTTTTTTGAGGGGGAAAGAGGTGCGCGATGGAACGCGAATGCACTCGGAAGCGGAGTGAATCCTCCGCGGGTGGATGCAGTGTGAAGAAGGGATGTTAGGTGAAACGATGTCAAGACTTTTATGCGGAAGAATTTCTACGTGTTTGGATTTATAAATAGACCGTGGCCGTCTTTCCGAAATAGCTTTTCTAAAGTTACGAGATAGTAGCGTGCCGAATCTCACTGCCGCCTTTTCTAGAATATATGAATTAAAAATATTGGGGATGTGTATTGAAGAAACAGAGTTAAAGTGGATGAGAGCGGAAATTATTATTATCTATTTAAGGGCTAGTGAAAGTCAAGAAATGCATGATAAATATGTTAACAATTTTTAAACAATATCTCTGGCAAATGTGAATAACATTGTTTTAAAATTTAATCAGAGGATATTGGTATGTTTTGAAGATTCTAACAGAGCAATTATTTTTCCGAAATAGTTTATAAAAACGCAGATATTTAAAGAACTCTGTTGCAGGACTTTTGAAATATCATATCATAAGTAACCTCTAGCTAAAATTATTAGCTACTTCATTCATATTTGCTATCGACAAACGCCTTAATAAAAATCCTTTCCACAAGACTTGAATAAGAATAATAAAATATTACAAATTGTTACCTCTACAATTTATTTTCCTCCGACACCCTAACATAACCCAGGGACGTCGAACGACTCCATGGAAATGAACGTCGTGGGAGAAGATGGGACGCTTTAATTCTTAACCGAGAGACGCACATTTTTTCTCATTTTATGAATGTCGCGAGGAGGGACATAGAAACTTCTCCTTTCCGTGCGGAGATATTATGTTGTACGCCTGGTGGTGGGGTGGCGAGAGAGCGGGAAGACGACGTGTACAGCCATGTCCGGTAGCTCTGGTAAAGACGCTAAGCAGAGAGAGCGACGTGTCGGCAAGGGCCGTGTTTGCCTGCAGAGGCGATGATCCACCGATGAGTGCGTCGTCTTTCCCTCGAAGTGGCGGTACTAGAACACTCGCATGGAGCGCTTGAAGCGTTGGCGGCGCTCGTCGTCCTCCGGAGGTTGAGTCCCGCAGCGTTGTTGTCTGGCTTCCTCGTTGGGTAGAGGGAGGACACAGCACAGCACTGACCCTTCTACCTAGCTCTCTACGAGCCGTGGAGGAAAAGGAGTGGGATAAAATAATTAAACAAATTGTTTAATAGAACAAAATCGTGATTTATTCTCGAACTTCAGTAATTAACCCTGTAGTCGTCTCTAGGCGTTACTAGGTATGTTTCTCAAGTGAGAGTCACGAGGGGGGAGAAACAGGTCGAGTGAGAGGAACGGCACGAAAATTAAAATACAGCTATTCTAAACTGCGCGAAAGAGCCTGGTATTGGTCGTATAACAATTAAATGCACCGGTTCGAATATGCGTATAATTGTGATGGATTAGATTTAAAACTATAAACATAATTTGTTTCTGATCAAATGATCAACAGTTCCAGGGTGGGTTATGCCAGAAGCGGAAAGGGAGATAGGTTTTAGAGGGTCGATTTGCGATGCAGCGGCTGTGTAGTTTTCCCGCGGTTTTGTTTGTTTCATTTTTCGACCTACATTAGACACGCGGTGGATGCATTCACAACCATCCCCACACTATGCGGACGACGTGTAGACCAGTCGGGTGTGCCTTAGATGGGATTTCCTACATACCCTCGAAAAAAAAAATTAGTTTCAGAATCTTGAAGTTATAAAAGCTGGATATATACAACATTAAAAGTTTTAAAGCAATATAATTCTATTATCCAATCGCATATAAAAACATTTATTTATTTGCCTTCTGTATACAATGATTGATTAATATATTTTGTGTAAATCAAAATTTTGTTCAAATAAAGCTAATTATTAATTACTCGATCGATGAAATAATCGAGCAATAAATGCAATACTCCGGAGCTACTCCTTCTGTTGCTACGGTTTACCGATATCGTATAAAAAAATTACTGTAACATACGTGAAGTCTAAGCATATCGTAGAAATCTGAACAAACATGAGACTTCTTAAATATATGTGAGGAACATCCGTGAAATGTAGAATTAAATTTTGTTTAGCATATAAAAATGACCAATTATTACTACTACTTACATTCTTTTCAGTACAAATATTAAAATACCACTTGAAAATATATCAAATTATTAAAAATAATTTTTTTCAAATAAAGTGCATGGAACCATCGCCATTGCCGTCAGAACGCCATGTTCGCTTAATACTATTGACAATTCTCTTCACCTCTGGACGAATAAAGTATTATTCGACCTTTGGATCCTGTAGTAAAAGAAAGAGCCTCTGGTTAAAGCGTCGATAGTTCGTGCATCCACGCACAGACATCATCTTTGAATCCTGCACATCGCGCAGCTGCAAAACTAAGCAGAAAGAAGCGCACGCGAGAAGGAAATAAGAGAAACGAGAAGAAAGAAGGATCTCGCGCAGCAAGAAGCAAAAGAATTCCAAAATTGGAGTAGCTCCAAACCAGCGCTCAGCTGCTTCTTCTTCGCCAAATAAAGAAGCTCACCCAAAACTCGCGCGCGCTGTATAACATTTTACCTGCGCCATTTTTTACCAAAAACAGCTTCGCTATTTTTCACAGCCCTACGCTTCATACCTGTCGATTGTGCAATATCTGCTCTTTCGCGGCCAAAAGTGCACGTACCAACAAAAACAAGCGTGTGCGCAAGTCGCTGCATGGCGCGCGCGAGCGAAAGAGAGTGAAAAATAGAGAAGCATCAAACCTGTAAGCACACGCGCGTATGTTATGCCCAAGCGTAAAAACTCGCTCGCGGTTTCGCAAATGCAGCGCTGAGTGGCGCGTGCAGCCGCGAATGCAAATTATCCGACTTGTTGAGAGAGCGTTTCCCCGATTTTTTCGCCCGCTCTCTCGTGCTGCAGCGCTGCTTTCGTGGTTTTTCCTTTTTTTTTTATTTTGTTCCATTACTGTACACCGCCGACGCGAAAATTCAGTGTTTGGCTAACCGAGAAATACGAGAAATATAAGTGCCCGCAGTTAACGGATGCAGCTGGCGAAAGAAATTTTAGAATTCCAGCGTATAAATATCGTTTGTAGAGTATATTTTATTACAGAAATATTTTGCAGTTCAAATTGTTTACATAAATTGTTTCGTAGATATAGCTATACATTTAACGAACATAGTTATGAATAGCCATCTTTAAGTATCGTTTTATAAAAATAATTTGAGATTTAGGCACGAGGATTTCTTATGACTGATTTTTTTCGGAAATAATATAAATTATTAAAAATAAAAGCAGGGGTGCTTGTCAACAGATCCACTTTGCTATTTGTCCCAAATGTATCACTTTCACTCTTGCCCCAATTGCCACAACATATTTGTATCTTATCGGTAAGTATAGATAACAAAATGATTTCAAGATTTATTGGTAACAGGCAAGCAAGTGACGTTAAATAAAAGCGTTTAAATAGTTTATGCAAAATAATAATCGTAATAAAAAAAACTTGAATTAACCATAGCAGAAAACTTGCTGGGTTTCCATAGCCAGATTCTAACCAATGTGGTATAATTAACGCTTTTTTAACCACTTTCCAGCCAAAACTCGTCAATTTTCTGATACGGTATTTAAACTTTTTAAATTTTATTTTATACTTATAGTATTTTATTTCTTTAATAAAAGAATTCATTAAAACTCGAAACGTAAATATTACATGATTATTACACAGTAAGAATATTTTGATAAAATGTACCATATATAGCATAGTAAACATAAAATGTACCGTTCACGTATATTATTATGATTTTCACAATAATGTTTAAGGAATTATTAACTAAATCGATCAGCATCATACATAAAGTCCAACAACCCTTTTCTTAAAAGCACCAAAAATAACTCGCACTTCTGCCGTTGATTGGATTGGACATGGCGTTGTCCGATACAATTTATCCGCGGTGATGGCACTCTATTTCGCGAGAGCGAGGGTGCCTGCCGTCAAAAAATTTAAAACCCAATTCCCCAAAACGGAGAGAACGATTTAGAGTATGATTCTATTTGCGAACCTCGTCCAACCGACAGGCGGAAAAAAATTCACAAAAGGAAAAGGCAACAACGCAAAAACAGGAAGAGCAAAAATGCCACATGTACAAAACAGCACTCGCGCGCGTGTCGCTAATCGAGACTGAATGCACATATGTGCGCTACGGGAGTTATATAGAGGTCAGTAAACGAAGACCTGCATAATTCAGCGACGCTCGGCTAAAACTCTATATACGGGATCCGTCTCTACTTCCATATTTACCCGCGCGCCGTCATTATTTGACAGGCGTCTGGCCGCGGATTTCGGACGCGCGCGCTGCAGTAACATATATACACGTACCTACGAAAGTTGACACACACCGCTCGCGCGGACAAAATAAATTGCACGAAAATAACTGACCGGCGCAGCGGCGGCAAGGTTCGTCGAACCCACCGCAGCGCGACTTATAATACGAGCAGCGCCCTGGCATCGCGTCTGCTGTGTAAGTCGCTCGATTCGAAAAGCGTCCGAACGATTCTCCTTCTGTTCCTCGAACGTTATATTGTCCCTGTCGAGTTTAATACCGCGCCTCGCGTCGAGTAGTGGTGTGTATGTGTATAGGTACTGCACCGCCGGGTCGCGGGGAGAAATTGCTGGAGTTGCGCTACTACGTGGCGCTTAGCTGCGGAATCTTTGGCGTGCCGCGCTCCACACGGGTGAGTTGCGCGCGTTTCCGCTCGGGCGCAGCGTAATGTTTTCCGATAATTTTCGCGGCGTGCAGCTTTAGGTCAAGATTTGGCGGTTACTTTCGTCGGAGATTTGGTCTTTTTCGATTTTGTCGGGGTGATTTGTTGATGACGTTTGTCGTTCTGGTTAATTGAAAAACGTACTGCTGGAAATTAGTTATTATATATTTGTTTGTGCTTAAGCATTGTGTTTGTTTTCAAACCATGGAATTTGATTATATTAAAATTGTGAATGGAATTGCTCGACTGTAAATCTATTAAGGATTTTAATATTTTATAAAATATTGATTTTGCTTTCTTGCTCTGTGTAATTAATATTTAGTGCCAATCAAAATTCAAACATAACATTTTCCTATTTAAATTAATAATTTATCTATTTACTCGTTAATCTATACATTTTACGTGGCGCGAATCACGGTTTATTATAAAACAGAGATTATATATTAAATATATTAAACACGAAAAAATAGTCAAAAATGAGAAATTATGAAATTTAGTGTTTTTTTTTGAGTTTATTCAGTATCTTTAAGCGTTCATAACTTTTGATATTATTCATATTCTTTAACGCAGTACGTATCAAATTAAAGCTTTTTTTTTCTCTACATCACATTCTGTTACGTGACAAATTTTTTTCACCCATAGAAGTCAAGTGATCATTATATCAACGATGGCTGTTTTTAGTCCATAATTCCCATGTTAAATTCCCATAAGAAAAATTGATATACAAAAAAAAGCGTGTTACAAGGTCTTGTTCGCTTGTTGGAAATTTTTCTCGTACATTTTAGGACCTATGTAATAAGAAAACTAGAGTTGCAGAAACGTGCCTCATCATTTACTTTTCGTCACTTTTCGAACCACTTATCGGCCGATTCTATGTAGAATTCCTCATATACGTCCCCCAGAATACACGTAATTTAAGAGAATGTGATGGGAAAGACAAGATTCTTACGTTGCTGACTCTATAGTTTCTATTCTTAAAATCATTTGTAAACATCTTTATTGTAGACCGTAAACCGGTACATCGTCTATTTATCGATAAACAATAAACAAAAAATTTGTTAGCGATTTAATTCATTTATCTTTACGAAGTTTGGACCATTGTTATATATAACCGTATCCGTCAGTCAGGAAGCTAAATTATTTAGTGATGTAATGAATGGAATCGCTTGAGAATTTTTTGAGTATGAGCTATTATTTATTGATAAATGAAAGAACCTAACGTATGGTCTTTTCCATAAAAATATTTACAAATTATTTGAATAGTAAAAACATAGAGCCGGTAACATAGGAATCTTTCAAATACTCTTAATTTATGTCTTGTTAAGTTTCATTTGAGTTGTAAGTTTGCGGAGCATCATGCTTAAAAGTTATGTATCCTGCAGAACGAATATAATAAAAGAATAAAATTTATTTTGCACTTGACATTTTTTAACCATTCATACGATGTTATAACAAAAAAAGATATTTTTAAACTTTGCTTGCTTCTTTCTAATATGCAATATTAAACATTTTTATTATTTTACATTGTTTGAAATACAATTTTAATAGCTATTTAAGAAATAATTATTTTATAAGCTCTTAAAGCTTTTTTTACTTTACTCGGTTTTTGTGAAATATTAAATTTAAAATCTGCGACAGAATATATATTTTTAAATATATATATAACAAATCGATGCGTTCAAAAATAAAATTTTAAAGTATTATTTAAAATCTGTTACATGTTAGAAGCGCAAACACTGAATATTGTGAGTGTTCACTGAATGTTTGAGTGTTGACACTGAATTTGGATGTTTCATACCGAAAGTTATGGGTGTATACTAAATGTTTGAGTGTTGACACTAATTTTTAGGTGTGTACACCGACGATTTTAGCGTAGACACCGAAAGTTCTGGCTGTAAACACCTAAATTGAGGGTACCGTCATATTTATGTTTTAAAAGCACTGAAAATCATAAAAACGTTCAGAATAAATTGAAATTCTTTTAAAACATAAACTTCTAGACGTAGAATCTTATTTTATAGCTACTAATCAGTAATCACTTTTTCATAGTCATAAAGAAAAATGTACTGAGAAAGCCTGCATTAGAAAGAGAAACATGATAGAGTAGATAATGTACGAGTACGGCTAGACACTGTATTATTAATACCTATAACTCTGACTCCTCCTTAGACCCTCTAATCGGATTTAAAAATAAAATCTTAATCTTGATTAGAAGCTATTTGCATTTTTTCCCGCGAGCAATTATGTAAAAGCCGAAGATTGAAATTTGCACTTTTCTATTATAGACACTTGAAGTTGAAAATTATTATTTATCGTTAAAAGTATAGATAATGCCAATAAAAATCTCTCAACACCGTTTAGATAAGCAACTACTATATCTCAATATTTAACGAAAATCATTATTTTAATTAGTTATCCCCTGTAATGCAGTGTAACGCCGCTCATTAGCCCGCACTTTGGCAATTTGCAACGCAGCCCGTATACCGAGCAAGACCCGCATTCAATAAACAAGATTTAGAGAGCCAAAGTTTGATACAAGTATGCCTCCTCGATACGCAGTATTTCTCCATTAACCGAGAGCGCAACGGCAAACGCATTTTACTACACAGTCAATAACCCATAAAAAGACGGATAGGCGCACGTATATCGCACCTATCCATGCACCGACTGCAGTATGGGTCCACGCGCAACTTTCGTGGCACCGAGGTGTGATGCAGTTGTTGTGTGCGTCTGTGTGAAAGAGAGAGAGACCAAGCGAAAGAGAGAGAGAGAGAGAGAGAGAAGTCTGGCCATTTGGTTGGGAAGCTACAGCTCTCACATAAAGTCTCTTTATGGCTCACGATGCAACCCTTAATGACCGGAGCGCGTGTTCGCAAACACTATACTGCTTGCCTTATTTGACAAACAAATTTTCTGCCTACCAATGCCGGTCAATAACGATGTTACACTTCAGGATTTACAGCTTACAAGTTTTGTAATAGGACACTTAAAAAAGGAGATAATATTGTATGCGCGGTATTTTAAAGTATGCCCATATTTATATGTACTGAAAAGTTCAAATCCTGTATTTTTAAACTTTTCAAATTTTTCTCTCGATAATACGTTCTACATAATTATAAAATAAAGTTTTAAACATATTTTAGTCAATATTAAATTTATATAAATTAATGTAATTAGTGAAAAACTTTATATATTGATTCAGATATATGCTACTCCATGCGCGTTTATAATTTGTAGTAGGCCTCCAAAAAAAAATTTCTTCTTTTTTAAAACCAATATAAAGAAATTGTCTAATTTAGCTTTCTTTAATTTAATTTATCTCTTATTTAAAACTTGAACAAATATTTTTTAAATAATAAAACAACTATTTTTTTAACTAAAAAGAGTTATAAAATATAAAAAAGTAATATTTCGAACAATATTTTCAAAACATCTTTAACAAACACTACACAGAGTTTGAAAATAATTCGGCATAATCTTACGCGTTTGGAATATCATAAACATTGGAAAACACAATAGATCTTATGTGTAGTTTTCTAAATGTCAAAAGTTCTGTAGAATTTCTCATATATTAACTATTTATGTAGCAATTATTGTACTAAGTTTAATACAAATGTTTCAATGTTTATGTTTAGTTTAATACAAATGTTTCAATGCTTCTTACGTAAAAATTAGTTTGAATCCCCTCCCCTCCTTTGTAAGATTCCGTTAGAAATAATTAATACCACCCCCTCATAGTACGCTCACGTAAGTAATGGACGACCATTACAAGACCTCCTTGTATCTTTCAAAGTTTTTAATAAACAGATTTTAATCGTCTTTCATGTTCTAAGATACATCGCGGCACTTACCTACATAAAATATACGCCCAATTTTTTTAAATCACCCATGTTATAATTTAAATACGACATTTATATACGTTGTGCGATACACTAAAATGTAAACTTCATATTGACAACTTAGTTTTTATTATATATAAAAAATATGCATCTTACA
Organism: Gastracanthus pulcherrimus; assembly: GCA_949152435.1. Lineage (NCBI taxonomy): Eukaryota > Metazoa > Arthropoda > Insecta > Hymenoptera > Pteromalidae > Gastracanthus > Gastracanthus pulcherrimus. The sequence continues at coordinate 151,782,263 of OX424574.1, read as the reverse complement.
TACAATATTATAATAAGATATCGTTGGCTTTGATAATTTTTCAGTGCATTTAAGAATATATCTAATCTTTCTTTTATCTACTATCTACAATTTCATGAATGCGGGACCTCTGTAACAGAAATGCTACTGCTCCGATTTTCTTTATCGCCTGGGTTTACTACTCTCATACTGCGGTAATGGTCTACTCCATAAGCGTTTCTTATTTGAACTAAATTGGATTACCGTCTGTTTATCTTCATTGCTTCATATCGCCGTTGATTTTCTTGACCTTAACTGAGTTAGCGCAGTGTTATTAGCTATGACATTACCATATAACTTTTATAATAAATAAGTATTACAAAGAATTATATATTGAATTCCAATGTAAGTGAAGAATACCTTTATTTACTTCATTATAAGTCACTATGATAACTATTGAAAATGTGTCCAATGAAAATTAAACACTATATTAGATAATGGCCAAAGCTTCAAAAAATATTTAATCCGTTTAATTACAATCTCTTGAGATATCGCGACCTCGGAACCAAAGGATTCTACAATTCTGAAACTCGCTCAATTGTCTTAAACCACAGTGCTATTGTTTTAAACCACAGCGCCCGCCATCTTACTGAAATAGTCTAATAGAAAAAAATTAAAAGGGTGCCAATTTGACGATTGTCGAAAAAGTATCTATTAGGCTATTTCATGTCTGACGTTATCGGCAAGATTTCCAACCACTGGGAGTAAAACATTGGAGTTTCAAAACGTAAACATTGCGAATAAAAGATATTCTAGTGCGTAGTTGGTATTTTTGACTAGCGTTTTTGCAGATAAATACAGTAAATATTAACAGTAATTAAATAAAAAATGTATAATACAGTTTAAACAAGCTGGTAAGCGAAAATAAAAGGATTATGATATAACTTACTTTTAGGGTTTTTAGTGATTATTTATCAATTTGACTTAGTTAAAGTGCGTAAAAAAATTCATACATATATACAATTGTAAGATTTTAATTAATTAATCATTTAAATTATAAATAAAAATAATTGTTGTAAATATAATGACCTCAAATAAAGTGATAAAAATATTATTATTTCTATAAATAATAGTCTAACTATAGTAATAATAGTAAGTTTCTGGTTATCTCTGAATTTTTTCACTCACTTTAACTAAGTCAAACTGATAAATAATAACTAAAAACCCTAAAAGTGAGTTTTATTATAATCCTTTAATTGTCGCTTACCAACTTGTTTAAACTGTATTATACATTTTTTATTTGATTACTGTTAATATTTACTGTATTTATCTGCAAAAACGCTAGTCAAAAATACCAACTAAAGTTACCAACTAAAAATACCAACTAATCCCAGTGGTTGGACATCTTGCCGATGACGTCAGACGTGAAATAGCCTAATCTTCCATACTCTGTAACTTTGGCTATACGTAATGATTTTGAACATTCCAATGAAAGAATTAAAAGTCTTTTCAAGACAAAAAATTTGAGATGTAGCAGACCTAAATCCGGTTCGATTACGTAAAATGGCAAGCGATCAAACATAACCTAAAAATACAAAATCTTGGGTTTATATTCAGCTTTGTATAGGCAACCCATTGAGCAGCCAAGGTGGCCAAATATATCTTTTTTTTAAGTTTGTAAGAAGACGAAGAAATCCTGTTTTGGTACGTTCAAAATGATAAACATGAGAGCTCGGTAGACTTTTTTGAAAATAGCCTTTTCTCGGCCATATCTAAAACTTCAGAACACTGAAAATGAAAATTTAACTGGACTGAAATTTTTTTTGAGTTTTCTTTTCATAGGTACTTTTATATAAAATATCGGCGGCAAATTTGATGAACTCCGTGCGCACGATTTCGGCAAAATTTGTTGGAATGACTCAGTTGTAAACATAGTTAATTTAAATAAAAATCACTAAAACCCCCAAATTTGTTCTTATCTCTCAATCATATTTAATGGTTTGGGGCTTATTCATTTCTTTGAATATTTATATACAAAGTTAACGCAAACAAAAATATAAAATAATTCATCTGTAAGAAGAGAAAGCTATTATTATTTATAAGTAAACAGATAAAATTTTATAAGCAATTAACTCTTTCTTCTTTTAAATGAATTATTTTATAATTTTCTTTCATTAACTTTGTAGATAAATTGGTTTGTTCAAATAAAAGAATAAGCCCCAAAACAATGAAATTGATTAAGAACTAAGAACATTTTTGGCGTTTTACTGATTTTCTTATTTTAAATTAACAATGTCTACACCTGTGACATCACTATTTTGTTAGAATAATTTTTTTTTTCATGTAGATATGGACTCTTCTTAAGTACATTTAACAATTTATATCATAAGACCATTATAAACTCTCGTGTGATTTTTTACAACAACTAGTTGCCAGGCTAGCTCTCACCAGTCAATCAAATATTGAGAAACCTAAGTACTACAAAAGTGAAGTCAAACGTGAAAATACATAATTTAATGTGTAAATTTGAATAACAGTATTAAACGAATTAAAAGTTGAAGGAAGAACCAAACTTTACATTGTTATTAACGGGCTAAAGGTTCCATATTGGCGTATTTTAACAAGTTTGAGCTTAAACGTTCTATCTCTAAATTTCAAAATTTAATGTAGGATAATCTAATGACTTTTGAAGGTCAAATAAAAGGTTATACATTTTTTATTTAAATATCAAATAAAATTTCGTAGTACTCGGGGTAGAATTTTCAATCGTCTCTCTCGTGAAACTGTCAACATTTTATATAAATAGAACCCTATGGTTCTGTGGATAGCGATATATTTTAATTCTGTATTACGTACACAAATATATAATGGCACAAAATAATGAGTTAACTGCATTATTATTCAATATTATAATAAGTAAACGATATCACCGAGATTATGGCACCATGAGCCGATAAAGACATCTCATCAACAGCAACTGACGGTAAATTGCTGCGGATTCCCCCCCCCCCCCCCCCCAGCCGAAACTTTGACCCGAACGCACAAAGCACACGGGCATCGTCCCGAAAACTTCGTAAGTGAAATCTGATATCGCAGAGCGCAGAGCTCTCGTCCGCGAGCTCTCCGAAGATCTAAAAATAAAAAGTCCTGTCAGGAGGAAGCGGCGGCAGTGGCAAGGGTTACACAAGCTTGAAAGCACCGAGTACACACATATACCAGCAGCCAAGACTCTCGACTCTCGAGGCAAAGTGAAGCCAAAGTGAGCTCTGGCCGAAAGTGAAGTTTCAAACGTGGCAGCAGCAGCAGCTCGAGAGGCCTGTCAATCGCGTATAGACGAAGAGTGAGAGAGAGCAGAGAAACGTGCCCCATTATCTACTCGCTTTCCTCCTCCTCCTCGTTCCATGTCGGTATCGAGAACCTGTCACTGTCTGTGCGAATCCAATTTTTGTGTTTTAGGTCAGAGCCGCTCGAGCGTGTTTTATTGGACGACTGCGAGCGGCCCGCTCCGAAAAAATTTTTATGGACGGCTTCGAGCGAAAGAACGCCTCTCCGCGCCCACACCTTTTTGTCTATGCTTTTCGCTCTTTTGTAAACCCTTTTTTCGTTTCGTCTCGCACCGTGATCGAGGTCGAAAAGGTTTGCTCTATTTCCGGCAATATACAGCGTTTTCTCATGGTATTATATGTGTTAAATTTGTATCATTCGTCTGAAGGTTGCTTCCATGTAATTTTTTTGCTATACTTCAAAAATATTTACCACCTTATAGTTAAAAAAATAATACAACGGTGCTAACTATAACTATTTTGTTATTTCCATTCCTCTGTTTCGCGATTATTGAAAATTATGGAAAACGCAAAGGAATAGGTACACTCGACGGAACAAACATCTGATTGAATTTGTTTGAATTTTTTTTAAATCCTCCTATGAGGTTAGCGAAAATGAGCACTCGATCCAATGAAATTTCCGAATTTAAAAAAAATTGAACAAATTAGATCAGATGTTTGTTCAGTCGAGTGTACACTTACTACCCTTCGTAACTCACAAAACGAAATTTAAACGCAGGAGTAAACAACAATAACCAAATATTGTTTTTGAAAAGATTTATACCACTTTAACTATTTTTGAAATAATTATTATAGCATTAACAAAAATAAAGCTACGGTGTTTCCGGAATATAAACTTAAGTATACGTTCTCGCATGCAACATATACCCACAAAAGATACTAATAATTTTGGAGCTTGCTTTAAGCTGGTTAAACGTTACTTTTTTATTACTTTCTTTGTGATAAATATTTTTTTAATGAAGGAAATCTCTCAAAGTGCTCGAAAATACGTTTACCCGAGTTACAGAGTGTATATATCATTTCCCGGAGTAACCACTTAACTACAGTATTTTATGCTCTTGTGTACGTTTTCTCGGGGATGTAACGAGTATTTTTTAATTCTAAGGCTGCAATTAACTTGGTACTTGATACCTTATTTAATAAAAATTGTGTCACTTGAAAACTCTTAAATTTCGATGTAGCGCATCAGTGCAAACATTACAACCTCAATATCTCAAAAACACGAAAAAGTCAGTTAAGTGGTTCTACCTGGAAGCCACAGATATAAATAATCGTACCAAAGAAACCCATAAAAGAAAATCTCTCTAAATCCATTAACCACCAGTCCCGGCTAACTTAAACAAACGGGCGAAAGCTGCCCTTACGAGCCATCGCGCACGCGAAAGCTCAAATGTCTAGCCAAAGTGATTCGTCGTTGCACGAGAGAGATAGAGAGAGGGTTGCAAACGCCGAACTCGGTCGATTCTCGTACTAGGTAACGCACCGCGGCGTTGCACAGTTCCATTCCACCCAACGCTCGGTACTACGTTACAAAACCCCCCACTCACCGAACCACCAGTCCTCCTTACCCTTAAATAACGAGAAAACGTGCTCGCCTAAAAATTAATAATACAGCCCGCAATAAATTCCCCAAGAGAGAACCAGCAGCTCCAGTTCCAGTGCACTCTGCACGCACGCGGAAAGGAAGGACGGAAGGAAAGCAAAGAGAGAAAAGCGCGCTGCACAGTGGCACAGCAGCAGGTGCAAGGCTCGCGCGCAGTACGGTGCTGCTGCTGCTGGTGGTAGTGTTAAAAGCCAACGATCCGTTGCCGTTATACCACTAATAGTGGCGGTGGTGGTGCATCAAGTGGCGCTACGCTCGCGCTCGGGATCAATGAACAGGTTCAATAACCTTAAATCCACTTGACGTGCAGATGCACCGCGCATATTACGGCGGCTTTCGTTTCTTTCTCGTCTCCCTCCCTCCTCGTCCCAGTGCAACCAAAATAGAGCCCCGCTTACCGCCGCCGATCGGTCCGTGCCGCTGTTTTACAGCCAAATCAGACGAGACGCGCAGTCAAATCTCGCGCGCCGCAGTGCCACTTGCCGATATTCCGTCCTTTAATTAGAAGCGCTGCTGAGGTGCGCTGCTCAGCAGGAGAGCGAGAGTTCGTTGAGCCTGGAAGCCGGAGCTATGTCGCTGAAATATTTAACGGGATCGCGGCGGATGTGGACCAGCGCGCGGCTCGTTAATTATTAGAGCCGTTTTATCGCGATTCTTGGAGAAATGATCCGCGCGCTTATGGCGTGCGCGCCGCGTTTGATATGGTAGCGAGGCGGGATTCTGTGTAGGGGGTTGAGATGGTACATCGGGGTATATATGCTACTGGTGCGCCAGGCGTTGCCATGCGGATTCGTCGGGGATAAAGGTTAATAATAAAGATCGGGAGGAGGAAAGCACGGGGAATAATTAAGACTGATGGCTTGTTAGCGCGTCGATGACTGGTATAAATAGCGTTTATCGAAAATTCGAGTAATGGATGTTGAAGCGTGGTTTATAGATAGTGAGGCTCTTTTTCGAAGGACTGCTTATATGCATCTTATTAGGATGGTAATCGGTGTGAGTGAATTCTACTTTTGGAATGAAAGTGTCAATGCCCGAGGCGTGTTTGATGAATGTACAAAAACATCAACAGCTTGTAAGTTACAAATATTTTTATAGGTATAGTCATGTATATCGATAACAAATCTCTGTACACTGTTTATTCAAATGTTTAAACATTTAGAATGTGATTTTTAAAGGAAAGTATCATAGTTTTGGAACTATTGATGAATGTGTTCGTCTGAAAACTCTCTTCATAAATACTTCATGAATTTGCTTTATGAACAAACTTAATAATCCCGTTATTGTCATAATGTTGTTAAACAGGATTAAATAAATTTTTCAAATTATACTTTTAAAACAAAAGCGTCAATGATCTCAAAATATTGAAAATGTATTAACATCAAAATATCTTGACAACTAATATTTCTTATATATGTATTTAAAGTATATATTGTCGAAAATTATACTAATTTTAACTCAAAATAAACTACTCCAGTCACTCCAAGGAACTTTAAAATGCCGATATTTGCATTAATTTACAAAAAGAGCCATTTCAATAGCTTTTCATCGAAACGTCAATGAACCGTGCGTATGCAGGCGCCTTCCAGTCGACAACCACGACAGTCCCGATAAAACGGTCAAGCACGTGGTTTTACTACTCGTGATTTAATAATACACCCCCGCTAGTACTTCATATTTTTATACCATATTCATTTCACTGCTGTCTTTTTTTGCAGTAATAAAGCTATCTATCCCAATGCATTTTCGTGTCCATCTACTCGTTCATTTTTCATACGATGATTAAATGACCACTCGTAAAAAATTATATGGAAATATTTTAAATGAATATTACGGTATAAATACCATATTTTTCAAACATTTTTTCAAATTTGTTTTTTAACCATAATAATAAACTATAATAATAAGGGACTTGCGTATTAGATAGATGTATTAGAAAATAATTAATATCACAATTAGCTGTTATGTGCGTCTGTCTGATAATGTAAGTCACAATGTGTGTTAAAGAGAAGTACTATACAATATAAAAAAGATGAAAACCAATATTATGATGTTCAGTAGATATGGTTAAAGTTAAAAGAAACGTCTGTAAAACCCAACAAATTTTCGTTATTCTTTCTTCAATTTTAATGTTTAAATACTCATTTTGCTCATAAAATATTTATCTATACGTTGACCCAAGAAAAAATATAAACTAAAAAGTAAGTTTTTGCGTATTTACGTATAAATAATTAACTTTACTTTGCATACATTAATTATTTTATAATTTTCTTGAATCAGTTTTCTTTTTAAATAATAGACAATATTTAAACATTGTAGCATCATAATTTTGGTTTTCATTTAATTATTACTTTTAAAGTACTGCACTTTAACTTTTTTACATATTACATTGTACTTATATTATGAGATCTTCGCTGATTGTAATATCAATCTGTTTCTGAAACGCCTGTAAAGTACACAAGACCCTCTTTAAGGCATTGCACCGCTAGAACAAGACTATGACAATTCAAAATTCTACGTTTTGTAAAACTAAACTGTAACGTAAATTTATCATAATCTACTTACTATTTATATCAAGAGCGTCGAAAAATCATATCTAAGTTGTGATTTTGAGGTTAGAATGGTATAAAATCCTTTAGCATAACGTTGCTAAATGTTTCTCGCCAGCAACAAAACAATTTAATTGCGGTAATAAACCCGTATCCCTTTCAGTAGACCAGCAAAACCGTCGGTTAGGCTGACAAACCCTCCCGCAAGGCTATCAAAATATTTTGCTGCAAATTTTATGCAACGGCATTTGTGAAATACATCACAAAATTATGATGCCAGTACAGCAGTCATTAAAAATACAATGTACAGCAAAGTCATTAAAAATGCAAGATTAAAATTACATTTGTAAGTTTTACCTGTAACGAAATTGCATATGCTTGTAGGATACTGATGCTGAGAGAACCGCAAGAACGGGAAATAATTCCCCTATCCTCTGCGCTGATGTAAACACTATCACCCCTTCCGAGAGAGAGCGAGAGTTACACGCACGTGCGTTTGCTCGCGCATTAAACTCTAGCAATGTGATCGAATGAGTTTGAAATAGGCCAACCTCATTGAATAAAATCCACTTAACACTTCTACCTTGAGCTCATTAAAGAATTTTAAACACGTTCAAATTCATCACCTCAACTATACCAAACCCGACAAAAACACGATAAAGAAAACAAGGCACTTCCTTGTCCCATAAAGAATCCGCCAAAATCAAAAAACATCACTGGATACGGTAAATCACACCCTCGCTATAGTACACCTCCAGGAGCATAGCACTACCCACGCAAGCTATATACCGGCGTCTCAACCTTGAAAACAGGTGTGTGCACGCGCGGCCGCGTGTTCGCGACGAGCTGCCCCGGCAAACTGAGAGCCAACGCGGAGCGAGGGCGCGTAAAGCGCGAGAGGGTGTGCGATACCGTGCGGACTGCAGTTCTCGCGCGAGGAGAAGGGCTCGAGGTACGGACCGCGAAGATGATTTGCAGTTGGCCCTTGTATGAGGAAGAAGGACGACCGGCGAGAGTAAAGGGATTATCTCGTGGCCCGAAAGCAGAAGGGATCGGGATGTGGCGCGACGCCGGTCCGAGGGGCTCTGCGTGTAGATATCTGTGCGGACCGAAGATGATTAGGCTGTTTGGAGATTGTAAATGAGCTCGTTAACGAGGATTTCAATTTTGCAGTAGAGTAAGTTAGGGTGTGACTGTATTGTTGCGAATGGTATCGAGTATATGTAAGCCTAATTTTGTACTATTCAAACTTTGATCATTTATAAATCCCATTGGCTGTTGTGATAAACAAATGAAACACTCGTTTTTTAGAAAGGAGGATACCCATAGCGATGAAATAGAAATAGAAATTACTTTTTTAAATAAAATGAATCCCCTTAAGGGTGTCGTTTACCTGCAAATCTACTTTCCTTATTTTATCGACTTTACCTTTAATTTTTTCTTTTATTAGATGACGCATGTAAAATGTAGTAAAATGTGACATTGTGGGACTAAAAATACCGCTACATGTTTGAGAAAATCCAAAAATGGCTTAAAAATTAGCCATTTTGAAAATCTGATTGGCGATGAAGTACTGATTTTGGTCAAAAGTCTTGTTAGCCCAAACAGGACCATGAAAAATCAATTTTTTAGTGTTTTCTTTAATAATTGTACGTTTGACCTTGAAAACTTTTTTAATTTTTAAAAAGCTTATATATATTTCTTGCTTACATAATAAGGAAACACTATACAGAATTTCAAGTTGATCCGTCAAAAGCTTCATCACCAATCCCATTTCGAATCTGAAAAATAATCGAATTGTTAATTCTGAGATAATCATGTTTTTATTAAACAGTAAAAAATTATATTTACAGGTTTCAATTTTTTTGGCAGTTCAATTTCGATTAACTGAAGCTTTATAACTATTATTTAATCTTTTTAGATTCTTCCCCCTTGGGCATCTTGTTTTGAATAGGTTGAATGACTATATTGCTCTCTGGTGGAAATGAGAACTCAACAATATCGATTTTCAACAAAATTCTGTAAATCCTTAAAAGTGTCATATAATTCGAAAAAGAAAATTTTAGGCTATTTAAGGGACATATTGTTATACTTATCTGTATGTAATATGATAATATATGAAAATTTAAAAAATTAATATTTTGTATTTTTGACGATTTTTCGGGTAAACGGCATCCTTAAATGCGAGGAAAGCTGAAAAAATAATATCTATGGATTTGTCCTATTTAAAGCAATGTAAAAAGTCTAACCATACTCGGGAATTTCTACTTACGTTTAGGAATTTTCACCTTGTTATCCTCAATTTTCCCCACACTTACGGGGTGAATTCTTTTTTTTAAATTAAAGTTTTTACGAGCTCTAAACAATGGTATTAGTTTTATACGTCCCCATTCAACGGCTCAAATATTGTAAATCTGTGGTCATCCTCCTTTGACCCTTATACGATGTTGAAAATAAAAAGAAGTAAAATGCAAGTAAGTCTATCAATGTTAGCTACAGTACGACATTAATTTATGCTAATTTTAAAATTATTTTAACCTTAAAATTGATTTCATGTATAAAATTTAATTGTCAATACTTTTTTGTATCCTATAGAAATAGATTATCCTAAAAAAACATAACATGGACCTATACAAATTGTATAAATTATACTTTTAAAACTTATAATTAAATCGTTTTGCTATAATTTTATTGTATAAACCTTGTATAAACATTTGCTATAATAACGTCCTTGTATTTGATCCATATATACCACAAAAATATTATTCGAGTATAATATATTTTTTAAGTACTATATTTTTGCTAAAAAATACCTTCTTATTCTCATAAAAAAAACATAAAGTTAAATCAAAATCACCAGCATTCATTATAAACCGTCAAGTTAACTTCATATTTCCCTAATCTACATATTGGATGTCTAAATTATTATTTCGACTAAACATCATTTGTTTGATTAAAGAGATATCTCCTATAATATACTATTTCGACTTGCGCCGGACCATAAATTTTAAACGAAGAAAACAGCATTAATTAATAACATAATGCTCAACTGCCATATTTCATAAGCCCAAAACTCGGCTTCACGGACCCTCGTCTGATACAGAGAAGACCTCTTCCAAGTTTACCAAAGTTGCCGCGGTCATCCTTGTCGCGTCCTCCTCCCAAAGGTCGTCCGCACAGTTTATAAGCCGGCAAGTCCCGACGCGGCTGCAGCACACTGTCAGCTGAGCACGATTTCGTTGCGCTGAATTATATAGACTCTTTGCATCCCTGTCTTGTAAATTCGCGCGAGCCATACTGGACTCAATCCGCGTTTATCGACTGCAGTGGAACTATACGGGATTATAATACAATGAATGAGAAGCAGTCGTTTCAACTCAGTTAACAAGGACCTGCAAAAATGGCAGCCCATGTGTTCATATTTTTTGTATTTCTTGCTAAGATTCGCCATAATATAAAGTTTAAGCAAATCATGAAAATTATAATTATGACATCGACATAGGAATAGTGTATACACTCGATGGAAAGTTATTCTATCTCGAGCAGTTTGAAGTTTATTAATAAAATACTGCAACTTCATTGAATCAGACACATAGTTTCGTTAACCATTTCAATCAAATTTTTTCTAGTCAGAAGAAGTTTTTATCCGGTTTACGTACACTTAAAGTCTACAAATCTATAATGTTATGGGTTTATACTATATTAATGGTGCCTTATGGATTTTTACAACTATTTTACAGTGTCATAATTCTATTTAGAAGATCCAAAGCCTACATGTAAAAAGTCATAATGTACTGATCGACTATTCTTACATTCGCACAAATCGGTGTCGTACATTTGCTAACCAATAAAAATAGTTAAAATAAGGTTCGAAAAACTTCTGAAAAATTTATTCTAAACATTGTCGGGTGAGAGGAAGAACGTACCATCTCGGCGGATAATTGAATTCTCATTTCGAAAGCAAACGCGTTTGATAATTAAATAACGCTATTATCACATGTAGTGAATTATTTACTGCATATATTAATAATACTCGTACATCATAAGACCTTTTTAAGCCAAATCATTATTATCTTATTACGTTATACGTTATCTTATATTATTATAGTACGTTTTCCAACTCTTCGCCGAGATGGTACGTTCTTCCTCTCACCCGACGATGTATTCTACCTTTTCTTCTGTACGTACTGTAACGCCCCATATTGATATGATATGATTATTCAATGAGGGCTATTTTGTCGTTTGGAGGCGCTAGTGTAACATGTGGGTTAAAGTATTAACAGTCAATCTGTATGTTTGAATTATGCGCGCGCATACGTATATATGACGAAATCCCCCAAAAGATGCACTTTTCTGGATCCAGAAATCGTAAAAAAAATTTGAATTCTCGGGTTTCCAAACCGCTTCTATCTTGTTTTAGGGGTCAAATTATGAAAAAAACGCGTTTTAACAATGAAAAGTGACCATGTGACTATGCTTTTCTGGCAAATATAATAATTCGTCGATAATCTTAGATTCTACAAAAAAATGGAAAATCCGTTCATTGTTACCCTATTTTCAACGAATTATTATTAATCTATTTTCAATAGGTCATAACGTAGCACCGAACCATCCATTTTCAATGAACAAAAACACAAATTAAAGGTCTTTTCTTCTACTTTTATATACTTTATGGAAAATTTCTTTTTCACATTTGTGTGCACAGTTATTAACTGCGCAGTAAAACCCTTTTTCTACTATATATAAATAACCGTAAAAAACACCTAATTTGTCAGAATAACATAGTCACATGGCCAATTTTCATTGTTCAAACGCATTTTCCTTTATAATTTGGCCTCTAAAACAAGATAGAAAAGTTTTGCGATTTCTGAACCCAAAAAAGTGCATCTTTTTGGGGGATTTCGTCTTATAGATATACTCGCAATGCTTTGAGTTACGTGTCACACTAGCGACACCGAACGACAGAATAGCCATTATTAGTTTAATTATTTAGTTAATAGAATACTTTTATATTATTCATATTATTCGTATTTTTATTATTAATAATATACAAAGAATGAATGATTCGAATAAATAAAGTAAACTGGAGAGATGATTAAATTAGTCGTGCTTGCGCATGGAAGTATTCGCGCGAGACTCGGAATATCCGCACGAAAGGGAATTCGATAATAGAAGGATATATGTGTATATCCGTATGAGAAGTATGCAGGTTTGGGTGAGATGACGGGCTGAGAGAGAGTGTATCCCCACTTAGGTAGGATTTTCGGCGGTTTGATTTTCGCCGCTGCCGAATTGATGAGCCAACTATAATAGTGTGATAATCGTCAATTTCGGCAAGCTCGCCGCAAGAGGAACATTCAGTTCTCTTTCAGCTCTGATATTACCTGTACCTTTTACTGGTCTACTGGATATTACTTTGACTTATAAAGGTATCCAGTGGATCGAGTGGAGGAAACATGTGATTAGAATGAGAACGAAATGCTTTTAATGAATAAAGAGATTATACATGATTTTCCTATTTTTCACACAATAAACCAATTTTTTTATTTTATTTTTAATTAATCGATCTTTCCTGCTAGCCCACCTCAGGTATTAATAATTGATATTAATAATGTTATTTAAAATAATATCAATCTAGAAGTGTTACAGTACGTTTAAAATCTAATAATTTAGCGGCAATTCATTTAATCTTTTACAATCATATGAAAATGAAATATCTCAGTTATTATATTGAACTAAAATCATTTTAAAATCGCACCCTTGCGTTTAACTTTTCATACCGTAACCGGGGCCCGTCATGCGAATACCAGGCTCGTTTTCATGGCAGTGAATGTAGCTACAGTAATAACGAGCCGCTTTCTCTCGCTCTCGATCACAGCAATTTACGCGTACGCACTTATTTTAGAGTTTTCGAGATTCGATTCGACACATGAGCTTGATACTTCTTTATATAGGGAAGGCTCCGGGCGCGGCTAATCCTTGCGACTATTGCGCCACACCCACGATCGCCACTGTTCTGACTATCCACTGACAAATCGTGATTTCTGACAAATACGCTGCCATTTGAAGAGTAAGATTATTTATAACCTTGTAGAAATATATTGATAAATGAGTAACTTCTGCACTAAAACAAAATTAGTCAAAATTTGCATTAATTAAAAAAAATAATAATTTTAATACGACATATTTAAGAAATCATTAACTTACTACTAATAATCATTTTTTAGTTTTAAACAATAATTTCTTTATTTAAACTAATATTTAAATAATAAATATTATATTTTTTACGTTTTAAAGTGATGATTGGAATAAATATTTATTTTCATTCATTGATTTATTCATCTAACGTAACTAGAATCCACTTTGTATTATTACAGTTTAAAACATTTGTTAATAATGAATGAGAAAGACAATAATCCTACAATAGGAAATAATATGGAACATTGGATGAATAAGCTCAAACATTTGTTAATAATGAATAAGAAAGACAATAATCCTACAATAAAAAATAATATGGAACATTGGATAAATAAGCTCAAACATCTCGATAATGAAGGAGAAGAACTTTGTAAGATCATACAATTAAAAAATAATAACGATGATTTCATAAAAGCATACAAGGAAAGTAAATTCAAATTGGAAGATTTTCACCGTAAAGATTTGGCAAGATTTGCTGAAAATAAATTTCATATAGATTTGGAAGAATAATATTTAATAATTATAATAATTTGAGAAATATACAATTATAATTAAAATTAAATAAAACCAGTGTTTACATATATATACCTATACATTTTATTTTTTCTATAATAATATCAATAAGACGAACTCATTGAGCCGGACATAGTGCGTTTCTTACACATAAGAATTGTACACGTAATTATTGTGCACAATTTAGCATTGGTCAAATATATCTATATCTAATTTGACCAATGCTAAATTGTGTAGAATAATTACGTGTATAATTCTTAAGTGTAAGAAACGCGCTATGCATTGAGCCGCAAGAGCCGCGGTGGCTCAGACGGTATAGGCTTGAACTCTCGTTCTAGGGACCTGTGGATACATCAGAGTTGAAACAGGGTGGCAAATACCGACAGCTTTAAAATCTGATCGGGCGTCTGACCTGCGGATACATCAGAGTTGAAGAATATTGAGCTGAAAACATTCCAATAACGAGGCATTAAAAAATAATTTAATAATAAATTTAATAACTGTGTTATCCGACATTACCCAGCATTACCCCCGGTTGTCCCGCATGACCCGGTTGACGATATTTTACTTATATTTTATGTAAAGAATAGATTTAAGGAAAGAAGGATGCTCACAGATTTATAATATTTGAACCGTTGAAGGAGAAAGCATAAAACTACAATACCATTGTTTACAGCTCATCAAAATAAGAATGTAAAAAAAAAGAATTGTCCCGCTTAAGTGTTGGGAAAGTTGACGAAAATGCGGTGAAAATTCGTAAAAATAAGTAGAAATTCCCGAGTATGAACAGACTTTTTATATTGCTTTAAATGGGACAAATCCATAGATATAATTGTTTTCAGCTTTCCCCACACTTCAGGGTATTTTTCTTTTTTTTAGAAAATTCATTTCTAAACAAGCTTTAAACGATGGTGTTGGTGTCATACGTTCCTTCGAGGGTGTCGATATAGGCATCCTCCTCTGAAGTATGTTAGATTCCCTTGAATGGCTCTAATTGAAACCTGTATATTTCTCGATATATTGTTTTATTGTTTTTAAAATACGTATCCTTAGGTTATAAATGTGGGAATTTGAAAAAAGTTATTTACCAAATTTAATCTTTTTCTGAATAGTTTCTTTGTTTTAACATAATATGGTGGAATTTTAGATGATAAATCAGGTGATAACCAGGTCATCATATTTTCATTATCGAAATCTCCATTTTGGAAGTATCATCTATTTTTTTTACAATAATTTAATTTTTTACATAAATCAGGTGACATATCATGTCAAAATATCAGGTGATTCATCACCCGATTCATCCCCTGATCTATTGATTATCGCCTGATTTTTTTAGTAGGGATAGAAACGGAAAGATTGCATTTAATATTATTAACACAAATATATTGATATTTATGTAAAAGTAAAAAACTCTTATTATTAATGTTAAGGTCGAGTTTTGCTATGTTTAACATCATCAAAGAGAATTGAGCATAAGAATTAGGGATGATATAGTGAATGATCGCTGTTAATCTTCTTTAAAAGTTTATTTATATAGTTAATTTTTAAAATTTCTTAATTTTTCTTGTCAGAGTTACTTTGACGATGTTTTGGATAATACGAGTACAAAGTATTAATTGTTTATTTTTAATAGAATAAATAATAATATTTGCAATCTCTGTAACTAGTATTTACGCATTCCATATACGTAAGTAAATTTGTAGATAAAGCGTTGGTATGGATAGTCTAATGTACAATAGATAACTAGCGGCAACAAAGTAATTTCGAAGTTTTTATTTCTAATTCTAATGATACATCAAAATCAATCCAGCGTAATCCTCGCTGGTATCGCCCACAAGACCACATCGCGATATTCATTCTACAATAAGCACGTAAACTAATGGGTGGCAGGCGCGTTGCGATCGGTACGAACGAAGCCCCGCCAAGTCATCAAAGAGACGACGCGCGCCACGCCCGGCTCCCTGTTCTACACCTATACAAAGCAACGCGTGTGCGCCCCTCAGCCGGCGCGCGACGTGTCATCGTTACATTGTATTAGGTGCGACGCGGAGTCGAGGGCACCCTCGCGCGCTCTGTGTCAACTCTCGTTGTCATTCTGCATCGCGAGCAGATAAGGCAGCGCGCCGGCGTGTAGGCTCGGAAGTTTCCCGCGCCCCGTAGCCGCCGACGAATTATCCGATTAAATATAAATAAATCCATCGCTCGCGGAAATTGAAGAGACAGGAGCCAGCCAATTAAAACTTTTCGCCTCGCGACGCGGATAAATATATATATATATATACATAAGCCTCGAGGCAGTTTCGAAACTAGTTATACACTTGACCAATATAACGATTGGTGGAATTCGCAGTTCGCCCGCGCGATATCGACTTTTATTCGCTCAGATTTTTCTTCAGCACCCCCTGGACCTCCTTGTTTAAGAAGCAGTAGATGAACGAGACGAAGACGCCCTGAAATAGAGACTTGTTTGTGTATTCTTGTCATAATTTCAACTGTTATTTAATGACATTGATTTGAAGGTAGGGGAGAACCGGGTAAAACGGGAATTCTTAATACTTAAAACTGAAATTGCTAAAAATAAGAAACTTACAGAAGTTTCATAGGAAGTTTATACTTAAATAATATAAACAATTTTTTTAAATAGTTTTTTTAAAGATACCCCCTTTTGTCCCGGGTTATCGTAAACATGAAGTAATAAAAGTTTTTACTATTAAAAGATTAAAATACAAAGTTCTTTCCGAAAATGTATGTATTAAGGGGAGATGAAAGGGTATTTTTCAAAACCGTTTTCTGAATCTAGATAATAACAGAATCTCTTATTCGCTAGATAATGTTTATACAAATACAAAGGATATAGTAAGCATGCTTTCTTTCAAAAATCAACATTTTTTACATAGATTTGTATTATCGATTTGTCTATTTTCAATAATTATTCGAGATTAAATAAACTTTTTTGGAAAAAACGGCTTACTATACCTTACTATATCCTGCAAATTTATATAAGCATTGTTTGGTTAAAATTTCGAAAGATTTCGTTACTTTTTGCAACCAGAAAACAATTATAATATTTTTCCTGGTAAGCAATGCGTATGTGATTCTTTTCAATTCCCTTGAAAACAAGAAATAGTATCTTCAAACTAACTTTTAATCAAAAACATTAAGGTTTTATTTGATATGTAATTTTAAAACAGCATTAATAAAATCTTACTTGAAATGAAGAAATCACTTTTATGATAAGTAAAAACAGCAATTTGGGCTTAGTCTTATCGATAAAGAACCAAACGCAGTAAAGAGCATTCTGGGCTCCGAAGAGTAAAACCAGCATGAAAGTCGATCGCACCCACGTCTTGTACTCCATCTTTTTCTGTTGGAGCTGAACGGAAACTTTCATCTTGACGTACAAAACTTTGGTGATTTCCACGAAGAAATATAAGTTTATCTGCAAAATTTTTTAACGTTATTTTATGAAGCGAAAAATTAAAAAATTCCTTTCGAATGAATCGTACCAAAAATGTCGTGAACACCGACAGAGCAATTGCGTAAACCGTTACGTCATGCTTAACCCAGTAAACGTCATTGAAAGATGAGTAAAGATGACTAACCATCCACGGAGAAGTTACGATTATTGGTACGCCTTTTAAAATATACATAAAGTCAAATTAAGTATTCTAATAATAATGCTAATCGAAAACACATCAATAGAAAACCATTATTTTAATAGACAACTGATCCATTGGTAAAAGATTTTTTTTATACTCCATTGATGGATTCATTTTATATATTTTATAAACTATATATGAATGTCGAAGTATAGTGTAGAAAAAAGTAATGAATGTATTCTTTCTCTCACCCCAGCCAATAATCACATAACGCTTGATCGACGATTTCGCTTCCAGCGGCTTACGGCAGATCAACTCGTACAAAAACCATCCCTCCATCAGAAGCCAAAAAAGACTCGCTGTCTCGAAGTAGCGTTCTAAACCGGCAATAACTATATAATGCAAGTATGAGTTGAACCGGGTAAACTGAAACAAGAAAAGATTATTAGATGTTACAGGTAATGATTTGATTCAACCATAAATGTAATATAATTGTATAATAAAACTATGAAAAGAGTTTTTGTAATGGCTTTAGTAAAATTGCACTGTAAAAAAGAAAATAATTATTTAGGTATCAAATAAAATTTCACTTTTAATGTAACTAAAAATAAAAGCATGGATATCTCGCCAACAACTTCACTATGCAATTCCATAATTTATTGGATAAATGTTGAAGATTTAAGAATTAATTATTGTAATTTAATCACAAGTAATTATAAATCAGAAAATTAAGTATGAGAATCAGTCCCAATTATACAAAAAATGCATTAAAGTTTTTGTAGCTTATTGGCAAGTATAGGCAAAAACACTAATTTCAATATTTGATTGTAACAGATCAACACACAGACAAATCAAAAAAGCATTTAGAAAGGAGCAAGAGAATTCTTACCATTTGTTCGACTATAAGTCTAAAGTCATCAGAAAATTTAGATGCAACATGAATATTTATTTTGCTCAAAACTTCAAGATACATATATGCACTAAGCAATTGATTATCAAATAGAACACTGTGAATTAACCACATGACTACTTGCATGATCGAGACAGAAAGCATGTGCATGTGTAGTCGCGTTCGAGCATTTCTTAATTTTCTGAAAACAGTAAACAAAAATTAAGTTTGATGTATTTATTAAACCATAATAGATAAAACATAAAATGGAGTCTCATACTTGAAAAGTACAAATACGGTAAGTGCTATCACTAATACAATAAAAGATAGTAAGTAAATTAATTGACTCGTGATCAGTAGTTTATGCTCCCACATCTGTAAATAAAATTATATGCAATATTTGGATGAATAATAAATGATAAATGAGTTATTTTTCAGAAAAAATATTTTTACTATAGCACATAGAAAAATGACTATGTTTATAATGTTGTCTAAATACTGATCAAAATTAAAATTTTAGAAATGTAAAAAATGTATATTTAAAATATAAAGTTGAATTGCAGACGAATCGTTTTAGTAATTCAAACATTTCAATCTAAAATGCTGGTGATATCGTCAGTCAAAAGCTATAAATTACTTTTAACACGTTTCATTCAAATAAATGAAACTTATTAAACTATCCAGATAAAGCTGCAATTGCACGCCGCTTTATTTATCGTATGTAAAATATTTCATTATACTTAACTCATCGCTTATTTTCAAATACTTTTCACGCGCAACGGCAATGAATAGTCCATTGTATTTATCTGGATCTGCGCAAAATGAATAATTCCCCATAGTCCAAATGGGGCGATCGCCGCCAATGCCGTCATTGTATAAAATGCAGGTTCTGCTGGCCGTTTGATTATCGAACTCTTGCTTCGGACATGGAAGCTCTACCGTTTCCTCCAGAGCTGCTGATGGCCAACAGAGTTTTGTATCCCACAGAGGCTCGCACCATTTATTGGACTTTTCATCTGATATGGAAATTATTTTACAAAATAAGTCTAGTATTGCAATATTTATTATTCAATTGTTTAAAATCAATAAAAAGTGTGCATATAAGTATAAATGAGGAGTGCCAAACAAAACCGAATAATTCCATTTCGTTAAAAACTTGATTGTACGCTTTTTACGTTGCAATTTATTATTTAATTTGAATATATGATACATTTTTATCAAGAAATATCAAAAATATTTGGAGTGGTCGATAACAAGTGGTAAGATGTTTGCTCTTTAAGAGAAATGTCGCTCAAGGGGTTTGGGTTCGAATCCCCGTCAGAATGAATTTTTTAGGAACATTTAAAGAAAACGCCTTTCCGGATTTCTTCAGTGGCAGAAATCGATCTTGAAACCCACTGTCTGGTTAAGGGAAGTAATACCCGTATATGCAATTTGAAGAAAAAGTTTATATTTTTTCATTAAAAAAATACTGCAAGTTTCATTTTGCCGATTAAAATGAGATGATTCATAAAAAAATATTCGTTTAACGTAACGTCTAAAATGAAAAATGAAATTATCCGAGTTTGATCGGATACTCCTGAAATGATTACAGTTGGAATACACGGAGAGAAAAACTCGGCTACATCTGCCGGAGACCCCGGCACTTACAGTAGAATGACAAGATTACCAAGCAGTATCGGCTGTAGAACAAAGCAGTTATAGCATAGCGATTCAGAAACGGGTTACTGTTAATATACTAAGTTTTGCAAATTTTTCGTAGACTCTTACGATGAAAATCAATAATTTATGTTGGAAGTACATTTTTCAAAAATATTAACTATTAATCTTTGCAAAATATAAGTTAATAGGTATGAAATCCGAATATTCGAAAAGCTAACCTCAAATATCTATCATTTCGGCTATTCGCCTTTGGGGGACGAGTCAGGCTAAAACGGCTTTGTTTTACAGTAGCGCTGGCGGTGTGATCCTACCGCTGATTCGACGTTACCACTCAATGCTAATACGGCGGAGTTTTTCTCTCCGTGTTTAAAATTGTACTCACAGTCTTTTACCAATTCATCACAGTTGAAGGTTTCATTCATTCTGAACGATATTAAAGCTAAATACTCAGTCTAGCTTCACAATAATAACAGAAAGGGTTTTGTAATATTTGCAAACATGAAGTCATGTAAAATAAATATTTTAGAGGCATCTGAACTCGCGTAACACACTCACTTGTTAGAGTTATCACAAACTAAATTTGATGGATACACGTACCCCCTAGAAGCTTTGATGATTTTGGTATAGCGCATGCGTTAGAGTTCATAAACAAAATCAAATTAAGAAATGGGCTTGTCCACCGACGTTTTACTATCTAATACTGTGAGTTTCTCACACGCAATAATTTGAGATATAACGTAAAATACGTGTTTCTGCTAATATCGATTTGGTAAATTAATTAAAAGACTTCATTTAATTAGGTATATACTGTTCGTCATTAAAAGCTAAATGTAAATTTACTTATAAATAATTGTTACGGTAAATACATATATTCAAGGTATCTCATTCGCTTGAAAAGTAAATTTAAACACAATTTAATTTCCTTTAATTATTTTAAATTTAAAAAATAACAGAGCGATTGGTTCACGCTCTGATTTTGGTAGCACACTTTATTATCTGCAATATCTTTTTGTTTTTCATGATCAATATCAGCTTATTTCATATGAATACCACAGATTGCTATTTCATATGTATATGCTAATATTCCTCTTGGAAAACTAATATTGCAGATAATCAGGTTGGTGCGCCAATGAAGCCGCTTCTCCCCTGATTAAAATATTATACATTCATACATTCTCAGAAATTTAAAGATAAAAATAATCTTAATATCAAAATATTTAAATATATTAATGAAAAGTATATAATTATATTATAATTCTTTTTTAGAGAATATCAATTAAATTTAGTCAACTAAAAGGGATGATATCCTTGCATAACTCAGCAACAGATGTAGCAATTTGAGTGTCTCTATTTTATCTATTATTGATTTCATTACTTTGATCGAATTGTTATCAACTGATGTTTATATCTGTATTCCAGGATACTGGAAATTGCGGTCTATCGCACAATTACAAATAAGCACATGCGTAATAAAAAAAAGACTAGAAAGTGATAAATACATTTTTATTTAAATAAAACCGTCTTAAAAAATAACGATTTGAAAAGTAAAACATAATTTTGATTTACTCAACGCATATATTACATTCACATTCAAAACTGTTTAAAGCCCGCTAAAGTATTAGCACGCAATGCGCACAAGAACTACTCTAACTCGTCCAAAGTACATTCAACATTTTCCACATAACACCTCCATTCAACAGCAATTCATCAAAATACCGAAAGATCACCGGTCAGCCAAACGATCATCAATGGGCGACACGCTCCCCGAACCTCTCCCCTATGTACATCCCATTTCCCAGTGACCGCGCGCAACATGCGTGCGACCACACCTTCGGAATCACGTTCGCCTCACGTACGCGCACGCAAGATCATCGTTACGCGCATCCAAACCCCGCGTACATACATCCTAGGCACGTTTTCACAAATATATATATATAGGACAAGAATGCGATGGAGAAAGACGAGGGAGGCAGCGCTTGCTTGGCTCTTCCGCTCGAGCGGGCGTAATCGCGATGAGCTGCATAATTCCTCCTGCAGCGCGATATTGCAGCGGCACGAGGCAACGTCGCGTCGCTCTGCGGCTTGAGGGAGGGGGTGGGAAGTGGGAGGCGACGAGGAACGCTAATATAGGAGCGTGAGGGAAACTCGGGCTGCCACTTGTGCGCCTCGTATATTTATACGTTATTAGGCGCTGGGTGTAACGAAGATAATTGGGCCCGTTGATTCGTTAACGACGCGCTGGCCTCGCGGTAAATCGAATGGAGAAATTGGCTTTATGTTTTAATCAACATGCAATATAAGCTCTCGTTTGTTGGTATAATATAAATTGGTCGGTTTACAATGGCGATATGAAAGTTGCGCAGATGACAGTTCAAGAATTCATACAGCGAATAGTCATATTAAACCTTCGCTGCGGAATAAGTCAACGATGACTCAGGTGATCTCTAGACGTGTATCTTTTTTATGTAAATACTCTTATTAAAAAAGATGACTACAAAATATTTTTTTGTGATTCTTCAACAATTATATAAATAGAAATGCGAAATATTTTTTTTACACTTTTATAGGCATTTATAAATATTTCGTTACCTATATAAGAGACTTGTTAAAAAAGGCAATTTTTCTCGCGAAAGCGTTAACTCTCTCAAGTTTTGTAAGGTGATGCTAAACCCTCTTGTTACCATAAAATAAGGGGAACCATTTTTTGCATTCAATATTTAATTTTGAGAAAATATCTCTCTGAAAAGTTGTTGTTTTTGAGTAGGACAATAACGTTTCATAGAGATATTTACTCAAAATTAAAAATAAAATAAGAAAAGTGGTTCCTCATATTTGTCGGTGACTGGTGGCTTTAGCATCACCTTAATTGAAAATCTCACACCAAAAATTTTACAGAGAACCAAGACCGTCTTAACGAAGGTTTTCATAGGCTTAAGATTGTATATGTGTCTGACCAAATCTAGTAATTTCTACTTATACTCTACTCAGAAGAGAAGATGCGTAGTAAATAGGGAAATGCAAGCGAACGTACAAAAATAACTCTATTGTTTAAACTACCTTTAAAAAATAAGTGTCAAATTCGGTAAAATAAGTTAAAAAATCAAGATCAGATATTCACTAGTAAAAATTTAAAACACTTCACTTTCTTCACTCACTTTCTTTCTGCACCATCTTGAATAAGTTGCTGATATATTTGTGAACCAAAACTATTCATATTAAATCAAAAGGAATCATTTTGATTAAAAAATAATCTTTTTTAATCTACAAAAATTGAATACAAGAACATTCTATTTGAAATCAATTTTTTTAAACCAATGAAAAGTGTTTTGATTCACAAGTTCACAACTATTTCCCTCTTAGCAATTTATTCAAGATTATTCATTTGATTATAATATAACAACAATTCTCCAATAATATATACATACTTATTTATGTGCTTTAGGTATATACCTAAAGTAAATAGTGTGACTTGTCAATAAAGCAAATTTTCTTCGCTTAATTGTTTATACAAAATAAATACATTTATCTATACTGCACATCTTCCACGAATGTGTAGGAAAGATAAATGAATCTCGGTAAACGTTGATACTCAATGATGTATAACCTATTTAATATAGTTATAAAAGGTGAAGTTTCTAATTCTGATATCATCCGAAGATTCAAAATAAACTTGTAAATACATTTTAACAATGCATTGATCGGCGCCAGAAATATTCCCAAGCAGTCGTTAAGATGAACTACGAACTGTGCAATTCTAACCTTATTAACATAAAAGTCTATCAAAAAGATTATAATTAATCCAGTGGAAGACCAACATAGCTGAATACTTGAAATAAAATAAATTCGTCAAACGAAGAAAGACGTTCACCAAGTTCGCTCGACCACTAAATGAATGTAAACCTTCCAATAAATCACACCGAACCCAAGCATCCCCAAGAAAAAGAAGAAACCTATCACCATCTTGAATGAAAAACTTGACAAATACTACTTAACCTCCTATATCGTCCATAAACACACTGTACGCCCTCGCCAAACGTCCTTGCCTGCACTCCCACTCCAGCTCGATGGAGCAGAGCGAGGACGACGAGGTGACGTGCTGCCACCGGGCGACCTGCTGCTGTCCCGGCCTGCGCGAGATCAACGTGACCCAGCCGCTGAGCCAAGCCTTCTGCGGCGAGGTCAGCTACGCCAATGTCTTCTGGCTGGTCACCGTCTCGGCCATGCTGCTCATGGCCTACGCCATCCTGTACTTCTACCTGGGCGAGCCCATGCTGCCCGGTGGCAGCGTCTTCGGCTTCTGCGCCGTCGTGCTGTTCGCCTACTTTCTCGGCTGGGCCCTGGCATACCTGCCCTACCTGCAACTGCCGCCTGTATTCGGCATGCTGCTGGCCGGCATCATCGTGCGCAATCTCGATTGGTGGGTACAATGAGATTTGTAAGTCTTAGTGGTGTGGTTTTGAGGGATGCTTGAGGGGCTGTGGGTTATTGGGGGTTATGTAATTAGGCTGGTGAAGATCTATATGGAATTTATTGCAATCTTTCTATACAAAAATAGATTTTAATAATTCTTATAGTTAGTTTCAATAATAATCTAGTATTGTTATAATTAATTTTTTAAATAATTATTTTACATTTTTTTATTATTAACAAAATTTACTTGGATTAAGCGTAATTTCAAGGCTAAATTTTAAAGTTAGAAGACTATTTAATTGTTTTTTTTTCTAAATAAGGCATTATCCAAAACATTGATAAAATTTGTTGACAGTTATTATGCTACTAAAATACAAAAATTGTTTAAAATATTTATTTTTATACCGAACCTCAATCATACACGCTTAAAATTATTTAGTGAAATTTATCTTCTAAAGAAATTGAATCAACCTCCATTCACACTAATTAAGTTAAATAGTCACACGGCAAATATAAAAAAATCGATTTTTTAAACGAAAATTATCGGTTTTCAAAATGTTACTTGCGCAAGGCATTTGGAGAAAAAGTTTTAAAAAATAAGTCTCTACCAGCTCCACCTTGATCAGAAATCAAAAGAAACTGTTGATTAGATTTCATAAATCTTCTTCTATTTTCTTAAAACAAAATAAATTTCATTTAACATACGTAAATGATTAAAAACACTTTTTTTATGTATCGATGAATAAAATGAAATTAAAAGAAAAAAAGTATATTTTCAGAAAGTTTCAAAAATAATTATTAAAACATCTTGTGCAAACCACTTTTTTAAGTTAGAAAAATTAGTCTCTAGAAAAACACGTTTAAAGTTTTAATATAATGTAAATTAAATAAAGACATGTCTTAAAACATTCTTACAGACTCAAAGATTAAGAAAATATAATAAAAAAATTTTTTATATTGCTTGTACATCATTTTTATTTCTAACTGTTTACATAAGAGTATTCTATTATATGAAACATAAGTCGCATTATAGATCTCACAAGAACACATTTACAGTTTTCTGTTTAAATATAATGAAACAAACATAAATTAAAATGTTGCATCTGCGTATGCATTGAGAAAACAATATTGCTACTGATGGAACGCAGCTGGTATATCAGAAAGAAAGTTTTTATTATGAAACTCTTATAATATTTATATCGTAATTAATTGGGATATAATTTTCTAAATATAATTTGGTTCATCTTTAAATGTTAACTTGCTTATAATAAATTAACAAGCATATCTTGTTATATCCCTCATCCTGTATAACTACATAGTCCTTTAACGCCACGTCACGTTCAAATCCAATGCGTCATCAGCCACAATATCCGAAATCTCCGTCCCTGGACAATACCTGCAATATACATGTACGTAAGCCTTGTACGCCGTGCGCCGACAGGTACGACATCTACGAGGCGCTGGGCGTGGGCGTGAGCTCGAAGATCCGCACGTTCTCGGTGACGTTCGTGCTGCTGCGCGCCGGCCTGCAGCTGACCTCCTCGGGTCTGCGGGAGCATCCGCTCTTCGTGCTCAATCTCGCGATCGTGCCCTGCACCCTGGAGATGCTCACCGTGGCGGTCTGCTGTCGATGCCTTCTCGGCTATCCCTGGGCCTGGGCCTTTCTCACAGGGTAAAACCGCTGATCTCTGATATCGCTCCGGATTTTAGATTTATTGGAATGAATAAAAGCTTCTTTGTGACTGTATAGTAGGGCGAGACCGGGGAGAAACCGAACGGGTCGAATTCGAACGGTGTCGATGTTCTTTGAGTTTCACGCGGACTGGAAGGTTGTGGATTTGGAGGGGTAAGGATATAAGTTATATCCTTGCTTTGTCAAAGCCACAGCATAGAGTTCTGCGTTAAACCGTAGTGGAGATGACAACTGTGAAAAACTGTGAAAAACTATGAAAGAAATGTGAGAAAGTGTGAAAATACACATACTTTTGGAACATCTGTTACGAACAAATATGCACATTTTTCACACTTTTTCACACTTTTTTCATAGTTGTTTACTCACTTATAAAAAGCACGTATTTTATCTAATAAAACTTGCACAATTTTTCACATTTCTTCACACTTTTTCACACTTTTTCAACTTTTCTCACATTTTTTTTCGTTACATTCTCTTAAAAAAAGGAAATTACAACTATTAGAAATTGTGATAAAATGTGAGAAACTGCGAACAACTGTGAAAAACTATGAGAAACTATGATAAAATTTATGTAATATTCCATAATATTTTTTAGAATCCTGTTTCAAATGTATGTCAATTTCACAGTTATTCACGAAATTCTCATGCTTTTACACACATTATTCACACATTTCAGTTTAGCCCCGGTCTCCCCTGTGTGTCTATTGGCTTCTAAGAGTAACGACGTGTATCCATTTCTTTTTAAATGAATTTCAATAGTATTTTGTGTTTACCATTAAAAGAGTATGACTGTTTTAACGTTCATATTCTAAGCAGTTTTTTATTATTTTTTCTTGTAACCATTTATAAGTTTATTGTACCTGACATTTTGAATATTATACAGACTTGTTTGAACTGTATACTCAAATTTGTTACACTCTCATACTATAAATACAAAGATACAAGTAATTGTAGCATGCAGTCTTAGAAAAAGTAAAGTTCTGATGTCCATGGACCTACATGCCGAAGTCTCAAATCAAAAAATCTAATTTAATACTTTCGTTATGAGTGTGGATATGAACCGTACCAAAATTAACAAATAAAATAAAATACTCAAAATAACGGCCTTCAAGAAATTAATTTTAACATTACCATTCTAGTGCTTATTTGTTTAAATAATAAGCACGTTTCCTAATAAGTTTGATAATGTGAATATTGTGATTAATATTATATTTGATATCTTATACAAATGGACAAATATTAAAACCTTAATATCTCGAAAACAAGGAAAATGGACTTAATTCATATACATTCTGGAAAGCCACACTGACAAAACCGTATAACGTAATATATTGCAATATTGATATAGTAAACAATTTCTAATAATTTTTTTTTCAATTTGATGTAAAGTTCTATCATTCATTCAACTTTTAAAAACTAAAGACTTTCTAATTTTTACAATTTTCATATCGTAAATTCTACGATATGATGTGGCATGAGTTACAGTATATAACGCAACATAGTTACGATATGGTATTTTCATTAATCTTTGACTACGATTATTTATTTCGTAGTTATAAAAATAATTTTCTATACAATATTTTTGTTCAAATTTTGATAATTTTTTTTTTTAATTAAATTAAATTAATTAATTTGAAGATAAAGAAAGAAAATTTATTATAATATTTAAAAGATAATTAATTTTGTCTTGCGTTAAAATATTCCTTATTAGTGAATTTTAAAGTTGATTGTCCAATTTAGTCAGCTTCAAATTCACTATCAGTAAAAAGGTATCAGATAAACTGTCTATGAAAATGAATATTGGAATTTCTAACATAAATAATATCAACGCAGTTTTTATCACAGAAATACTATTTTCTAAAAGTAAACAATGTAATTAATTATAAAATTACTTTTACCTATATTATATATCCTTTTTCAAGAATCTACATTTAGCCCGTATCAAATGTTATTTTATCAGATGCTATAAATGCAGCAATTTATTTATAGTAAAGAAATAGTTCTCTCAGTGGCCAAGTCTACACACGCATATATCTAGATATTACCCAAGGCAGCAATGAAGCGATGTATCGTCATATTTCCGCGCCCCTCGGCGCAGTCGGTCTATCGGAGCGAAGTAGGCCCTCGTGCATAATTCCGAGAGCGAGCAAGCTTCTCCCTCAAAGTGAATGGACTGATTGCCCTGAGCTGTACCCGAGTACATTTGTTTTTTATTCATTAAAGAGTACATGTACTTTTTGCGAGATAATATTTTATATAGTGCGCCTGAGGATAAGTGCTTTCTTTGTAGTTGTTATATTAATATTTGAGTCGTGCAAGCAAGAGAAACGTAATTTATAAATTATAGGTTTTACAATACGATGATATTTTACAGAAAATTGTTACAGCGTCTGTTTGAAACACTGACACTTGTATTGATACCACTCAGGTATGGACAGTAGTGAGAATTCGAATGTTCGAATTTCGTTACAAAAGTAGTCTAATATATTTACGACATTTCAGACTTATAGATTGATAGCCGAATAGCACAACAAATTAATCGAATTGTGACATTAAATTCAAAATATATGTTGTTTAGCAACAACTATAAAGACAAATCTAACAAGATCAATAATAAATGAATCTCTTGCTTATATATATATATATATATATATATATATATATATATATATATATATATATATATATATATATATATATATATATATATATATATATATAATCAAAGCTTAATTAAGATTGAGAAATTACATTAATTACAATTGAATCGAATATAGAAAGCAGATGCAATTGTTGTCCACTACGTGACACAGTCGCCTATTTTGGGATACATTTGTTTAATCCCATTTTAATTACTCTAAACAAGTCTTACAGTTTACTTTAAAAAGTTTTAAAAATAAACTATAAGACTTGTTTAGAGTAATTAAAATGGGATTAAACAAATGTATCCCAAAATAGGCGACTGTGTCACACAGTGGACAGCAATTGCATCTGTTTTCTATATTCGATTCAATTGTAATTAATGTAATTGCTCAATCTTAATCAATCTTTAGTAATAAATTTCTTAGTTCCAAATCATACCATAGATTTTACACATGAACATTCTTTGGTGCGCAATATGTTTTATTTTAATTAAAAGCTCGTTCAGTTCAGCAATAGCATGTTCCAATTATAAAATTCCATTATAGATCAAATTAACGTAACAAACTATCAGAGAGATGAATTCTTGACACAATTTCACGATGCACAGAAGCTTTTTCTTATAAACTCGATTATACAACCCTAATTATAAATAACTAGGATATATGCATTTGCCGCGTTTCAAGGGCTCTGCAAATAAAAAAAAAGGAAGACGAGAGAGCGAAACGAAACTAGTTCATCTCATTATGATTATTATGAGCGCGATGCATAACTCGAGCTCTTTCTCTCTGCGTTCCAGGAGCATAATCGCCTGCATGTCGCCGGTCGTGCCCGTTAACTGCATGCTGGCCTTAGCCGAGCGCGGCTACGGCGAGGACAAAGAAATCGCCACGCTGCTATTTACGGCCACCTCAATAGACGACATACACATTGTCTCCGTGTACGCCATTTGTTACGCCGTTATCTTCTCGAACGGTAAACAAACAAACAAACACACAAAATAAAAACATACCAAGCGACAGAGGGAATAATAATGTACTATTATGTGGCGTGAGGACGAGCGTTGCAATTGATCGGTCCGCACTCTCGCGTCGTTCGATTGAGCAGATAGTCGGCCGATGCAGTGGTGGTCGTACATACCCAACAGCTGGCGCGATCTGCTGATGGGAGTGATTTTCGGCGCCGCGCTGGGCCTCTTCTTCGTCTTCTTTCCGCACAGGAGTCACGTACGTTGTAGTCGGTATTATTTACGAAGTGGGGAGGATTATTAGCTGGTGCAGGGAGTACTTTTGAAAGAGCTTTTTTTCTACGCGTCTGTGGAAAATGCATCTTTACTTAATTTTACGATGTGAGTTTAGAGTCGACTGCGCTCGTGTATATTTTTACGTCTAGTATCTGACGAAAAATGTCATTTTTACCGGAGTGGAAATCCAATTTGTGCGGAAAGTAATAATCTTCTTTCGCTAGAAAAATTTAAGAGCCTCGTACGCGGTAAAGCTTTTAACTAAATTATCTTGGGATGAATTTCGATTTTTAGTGTCGGAAATTTTACTGAAAAATATAATCTATACTGATAGTTCATTTAAAAAAAAGTACAGAGCTCACATCTTTTTATTTCATTTTTTAAAATAATAAAAATTTATAAAATTAAATAATAAAAAACGAATCCCATAACATTATTTTACTTCGCACTTTAGACATTTAACGAATATATTCATTTCTTATGCAAAATAAGTATGGTTAAATTCGATTTTGCACTTTAACTAAGTGATTTCCAGGAAGTAGTTCTCGGAAAATCTAAAAGCATTCAAACTTGTGTAAATGTCTAAAAACACTCTGTTTTTCCTTAATAACATTACACTAAAAGAACTACTATTATATGAATATATTCTTAGAAAATATCACTTTATTATTATTATTTATTTCAATATGTTCAAAAGAATAATTAATTTTTTAACTGAAAAATCATTCTTAAAAAACGATTTATTTATTGTTTTTAAAAAACATCGCGTCTTCGGAATACACAATTTTAAATCTTCAGGGTCAAACTTGAAAAATTTGGAAAAATTCTGAATGCTATGCCAACGATAATGAAAAGAAATTATGAAATTATCATTATATTTTTGTAGACACCTTTTGAGGTGTTTAAAACAAATGAAAAGTTATAATTTTAGTAACCTTTCGTATTTAGCAACCTTGTATCTGTATTAAACATAAGCTAAATTCAATGAAATTTTTATATTAAAAATGGTACTGTTGAAATGTAATCCGCGTTTATTGACTTTCTAAAATTACTCATCTTCGTAGGATATATTAACCTTTTCAGAACCAAATATAATCTAGCTATGTCATACCATTTTTCAAGTATATTTGACTTATTATAGTCTAAATATGAAATTCGAGTGGTTTAAGAACAATGTTTCCAACATATTTATGTGCACAAAGGCAAGTCCCCCAATATGGACCCCCTCTCAGTATAACCACCCATGGTTATTTGGGCTCTTATCGCTAGATGGCGGTACTTCATATGCTGGATTAAATGCATGTTGTGGTTCTATTACATAGTATCAGAGGTTCTTGTTTTTAAATCACAACTCGGAAGATTCACGCGAGAATAACGTAAAAGCGCATTTTCTGTGTCAAAAGTTATTTCCCGAGGGTTAAATATTAACCAAGTATATAAAGTAACTAAATAATAATTATTTTACATGTGATATCATTTAAAGTAAATATACTACTTAATAAACATACTATTTTACAACTTTTACTTATTTTTTTAGCAAAATTTTTAAGCATGAACACCAATAATATTCTAAAAACTGTTTGAAAACTAAAAATCTTAATTTTTCCTTTTTTATTAATATTTAATTAAAATAATTGAATTTGACTAAACCTACTTTATTACGTCAAAAAGGCCCATTCATACGACAATTTCCATTTTGAAATTTTGACTTTCACTTAGATAATCAAAAGTTACAGCCAAAATAGCAATGGGTGTCCGAACTGGGGTACTTACCAATATATTGATTATATTGCACTTATATTGCTTGTAAACCTTGCCTATGACGTTTAAAAATTCTAAAATATTCAGTTATATACTTTAGATTGTATTGTATTAAAATAAATTTATTAGAAAAGGTTTCTCTGAAAGTAATTATATTTACAGCTTATAATGTAGTAAAAATCGGGTAAAATTATCGTTCCCCAAATTATAAAACTAAATGTCCACGACCGTCATTTGAAATTATAACAAGTTCCCGCACCCAGATTGGCTCAAATTATGTATCCCTATCGTGTGATCTTGGTATTGCATAGAACTCCTCGAAAAGGCAAACATGTGCCTTGCAATACAGTTGAGTACGATAGATTTGAATATTAATAAGAAATAAAAAAAGCAATGATTTTTTAATAATAATGTTAACAAGTAATCAAGTACAATAAATTCAAACATTATCAAAATTTTGTATGTTTGAGGAACGCCGATTCTGAGGATTGGCTCATACACATAGATATATACTCATAATTATATAAATATACTCCTAATTTTCTGCAACTTAATTAGATTCGACTAAACCAAAATTTAAACCCGTTTCTACAGTTAAATTATTACTTTTACATTTTCTCACGTATGTCCATTTCACTGGGGCTGAAAGGGTTAAGTGTGGCGAAATAGACTGGGATGTGGTACACACTTTGATCTTTAAATACCCTCCTCCTCCCCCCCGGTCTGGACCCTAATCCCTTCCGCGTACGGAAAAGCCACAAGTTTTCAAAACATGTACCCTTTTAAATCCCACGAGGTAACTGAGGGTTAATTAACAACGATATACCACGCAAATCGTTTATTTAGAAATACGTGTTATGGTACCGCGTGTGCAACCTGGTGCTCGGCTCGCTCGTGTGCACGACGACCTCGTCCGAGAAGGCAATAACCGGCGGCGCCTTCCTGGCCACCATCATCATGTCCTTCATCGCGACCACGGGCTGGCGCATCCTCAGCGTGCCGTTCGACGTAAGTGCGCCCCGGCGTTTCACGATAACGTGTTTACGGTGGGTAGGTGAAATTATCAGACACGCATATGAAATTATTCGAAACACGCTTGTAGTGACAATGGTGTTTACCTGATTATTTTCTCTGATATTACATTAATTTTTCTTTTCAAATTTTTAGCATCAAATTGTGTGCAGTGATTTTTCTATTAGATGTAGTATTATTTTTTAATTTACCGTCAAGTCCGGTACTGGATACTTGGTGTGTTTTTCGAGTTTGATGTTTACTATTGTATAGTACTATATATATATATATGAAATATTATAAGAATAAGAAACCGTACATAATAATTTAATGCGTAAAGGAAATTTATATTAATTCGAAAAAAGCAGCTTCTATTGGAAAATTTTTACCATATCAATATCATAACGCGTTACGGTATAATTTTCTTAGTGAAGGATATTTTCAGAATTTAATTCAGACGGATTATATACAATCCCTTATTACCATAAATACGATATCAGGTCGATACCTCCACAAACAAGAATCCTAGAGCAGGCATTCTTATTACGGCGCAATGGGTTTGGAGACGGCGTTGGTTTTCTCGAGAGTCAACCGTGTGTAAGGCATTTAGGAAAGGAATAAAATAAAATTGAATCAAATCACAAGGGACATTTGTTTACGTGCGTATATCCAATAACTGTACACAGCTTCGCGTCCAAATAGAGACTACCGTCGCTGCGACCAATCTCCGGACCGATCGACACGGCCGCTTGCCGACGATCGCCGAAAAATCGTTTTATCCCACTCATTCTCGATTTTCTCGCGTACTTTGCCAGATGACAAAATACACGATGCACGCGCCGAGCCAAACTCATACATACAAACACGTAGAAAAACACTCGTGCTAACTCTCAGTATACCTCGCAGAGATACCAGACCCGGCGCTAATCCGCGTTCAGTAATAAAAAGAGGGACCGCGCGCCGATCCGACCCTGCGCTCGCTCGACTCTGCGTCGAAGCACATCAGGATCGTAAAAGAACAGAATAACAATTCTTTCTAATCCCCAACAAACGTACATTCTTGAGTTCTGCTCGCGCTCGAGCAGCACAGCTCCAGTGACATTTTCGAATATACGAATTCCTAAACAAATGAGCTTCTATTCTCGCATTCGTCCAGGCACCATCGCCTGTGACGCAGGGACAAACTCTAGTGAGAAAACCCACGCCAAGAATATTCACACATTTGCTGCACACTTTTAGTGGGTGTCAAAGTCGATTTAAAAATTCAAATTTTCCACCGTAAATGTTACCGACCGAACAATGAATAATTTAATATAACTCGATATATTTACCTTATTATCCAAAACAAAGAGGTCATTGCCCTCCGTAATATAATTATCTACCACTGTGCGAAATTTCAAACAAAAACTTCAATACCTCTACGAATGGCATGCAACGAAATTTATATTAGCCCAAAATCGAACCTTTTAAATTTCGTTCCAATTCCATTCGTAGAGGTTTTGAAGTTTTTGTTTGAAATTTCGCACAATGGTAGAGAATTGTATTACGGAGAGCCATGACCTCTTTGTTTTGGATAATAAGGTATATATATCGAGTTATATAAAATTATTCATCGTTCGGTCGGTAACATTTAAGGCGGGAAATTTGAATTCCTAAATTGACATTGGCACCCCCTTAAGTTAACCAATTATAAGATTAACGCATAAAAAAAACTAAGCTAACACATCGGCCTCACTAGCCTTCAATGTGCCTACACTTCTCTCGGGAGACCACTCTCTGAGCTAGTCCGTTCCTCGGCTATATCTGAACACGAAAATACCTCGCCGGCCTTTCGCCCAGGGCCTCTCCTTTTATCAGTCAGCTCGACTGGTGGAGAGGCAAAGCGGCCCCAAAACGATCCTCTTGATTGCCTGCGCGCAGTCTACGCAGAATATGAGAACCAATCGTACCCATGTGTATGTGGGGAACAGCGCTACTAAAGATAATCACCCTTTAACGGTGTGGTACATTTGGAGACATTCAATTATTCTTAAAATGATCACAAATTAATTATCTGTCCATTATAATTTTGTTAAAAATACCTGTGTCGTGTGCAAAATTTGATCGATAGGTATTTATGTAATGCATTTTGAGTTTATGTATATATATATATATAGGTATATAGGTACAATTATTTCCATGCTAGAAAGTAAAAAATATATATATATCTATATCTGATAAAGTTATATGTATGTATAATAATATAAAGTCCGTTTAATGTGGAAGCACTAGAGGAACAATTAAAACGTACCTATTATTTTCTATAATTTATATGTGTGTCTAATGATTTCTCCACCTACTGTATATATACAGATACGAAGGGGACGTCGCGCTCTCGAGCATGAATTCGAAATTAGCGATTTAATTATATACGAGAGGAACTTTTTAAATGCGGTTAATGACGAGTGGGGTCCCGTCGAGTAGGATACTTGAGAATTAGTGTTAGCTGATAATTGTAGTGTTTTTTGTGGCTTGGGTAATTGAAAGCTCTATGAAATATACCTGATTATTGAAGGAGGTTTATTTAGCTTCTATAATGAAATACTCATCGAATTGTTTTACTAATACTGTGTAGCTCCTTGTAGGTACTACAAAAATAGAAAATGGATGTAGAGCGTTTGTAAATTTTAGTTTCATTATAATTAATTAATTTTCAAAGGTGAAAGCTCTTTGAATAATTACATTACATATTGTGTGGTTTAATAATATAATTATAATATAATTCTGTTGTGTATAATTCATTTAGTGGAAACGCTAGACATCATTTACTTTCCATTTGATATGATTTCTATGCCCTAAAATATATTTTGACGTGCGTTAATTCTGTAATTAATGAGGCAAAGTATGTTACTATTTGTACAGAAATCATATACACTAAGGATTATTTGTTTCATTTCTAATTGGCAGTACAGATAATAATAGATAAAAACGCGTTTTAAAGGAGCAGGACTGGGTTAAGCCCAAAAAATTTTTTTATATCTAGAGTCTAGTAATTTTTATGTTTAAAAGAAATCATTCGGAAAACTTGTATGCTATCAATGCTTAATAATGTCTTAAATTTTACCTTTGCAATTTTAAAATAAAAAATATTTTATTCAAAAATTTTATTCAAAAAATCGATTAGATCTCCGAAAAAAAATAATACAAAATATTTTAACGAAAAAGTTCTCCGCTTTTTTTGTAATACATGTCAAAGGGGTCAAATAACCGTTGACAAAAAAATTTCGTTCATCGTGTCACCTAGAATCATGTGAGGAACAAAGTTCCTTTAATAAATTTGGTATTGAAAATAGTGATTTATTGTAACGTGTAGGATTTTGAGGTTTTACAATGGTAAAATTTAAGCTATTTTTGTGTTTTGATAGCATAGAAATTTTCAGAATGATTGCTTTTAAACATAAGAAGTTTTCTGGACTCGTAAAAAGAAAGTCTTTTTTGGGTTTAACCCAGGCCTGTCTCCTTAAGAAAAATAAGAAAAACATAGGAAACTATGTTAAAAATGATATACTACTACAACTTAATAAAGGCAAGACAACCGTTGCATGAGATAATACTGGCACACAAATATTTAAAACTGTAAAATCAATTTTATTAATTTCTCCAAAAGAAATCACTTTATTAGCATGTATAATACAATTGTTCAACATTCTAATTGTTTAGAAATATTTAAGTTAACAAACAGTTAAAATAAATATAATCAATTCCTGTTATAACTTTTAGCGCACACCAATACTCACATAAAGCAGGTATCATACCATTATACCGCCAAAAAACACATTTCAAAAATCCCTACGCAAGTGCGCGCACGTTCCGCTACAATCAAAGCTGCCGCGATAACGTTTTAGCAAGCTCGTAATTTCGTTGGGCACGATGCGTACAATGGGGGAAGGGAATTAACTTTCCGATTAACGGGGACGTCGCTTCGCGTACATTCGGCGGTTCGGGATTTTTCGCGCATGGCTCGGCGCGACGTTTAACAGCGCGTAAAATCGCATGTCGACTCGTGTTTGTGTATTGTGCCATTATGCGTGCTGCAGGTGAAGCCCCTGCGCAAAGCCGTGCACATAATGTGGCACTTCATGCAGCCCGTCCTGGTAGGCGTGATCGGCTGCGAGATTGATTTTCGCAATTGGTCCCTCGCCAGATTTGGCCTCTACGTTGTCTGCATCTCCTTGGGTCTGCTGGTAAGCAAAACAATAATGTAATATTCTGTGGGACATCAGCTCGTGGAGCTCGCGCGAATTCGTATATGAGGAATTCCACAAGAAGTCTGCACTTAGACGGTTCCAAAAACAATAAAAGAAAAAAGTTGATCACCTCTGCAACCATGTTTTTCTCGTTCTATATTAGGTCATATAATATATGTGAAAAATGTCCAACACGCTAAACAGACAATATCATTTTTTTAAAACATATAATATCATTTTTTCTTATGGGGATTAACATGGGAATTATGGACTGAAAACGGTCATCATTTATATAACAATTACTTGGCTTTTGAGGGTCCAAACAATTTTTTCACGCAGTAGAATATAAAGTACAGAAAAAAAGCTTTAATTGAGACGTACTGCGTTTCAAAAGATTAACAATATCAAAAGTTATGAGTGATCAAAGATAGTGAATAAACGCGAAAAACACGGAAAATGGTCAAACATGAAAAATCATGAAATTTAACGATTTTTTCGCGTATATTCACTATCTTTGATCACTCATAACATTTGATATTGTTAATCTTCTTAAACGCGATACATCTCAAATTAAAGCTTCTCTTCTCTACTTTATATTCTATTGGGCGAAAAACTTGTTTGTGCCCTCAACAACCAAGTAATTGTTATATGAATGATGACCGTTTTAGTCCATAATTCCCATGTTAATCCACATAAGAAAAATTTATATTTTTAAAAAAAATGACATTGTCTGTTTTGCGTGTTGGACATTTTTCACATATATTATATGACCTAGTATAGACCGAGAACAAAATGGTTACTGAGGTTTTCCTCAACTTTGTCTTTTATTATTTTTTGAACCGTCTAAGTGCAGACTTCTTGTGAAATTCCTCGTATCTTCGCGACGATAAAATCGGATTATTCGAGGACTTTTTGATAGATCGAAAAGTGACTTTTTTCGTGCTAGTAACTGATGAGATAAACAATTATTGTTAATAATAATTTTATTAAAAGTAACATTATTTTACTGCAGATACATTTTAACGATTGATTTTAAATATTATCACACCTTTAAAAGAAGAAAAATTAAACATTGTTTTTCTTAAGATATGTTAGTATAAATATAAAAATACTTTTACGTTATGCGTGATTAAAATATACGTCATCGAATATATTTTTATTTCACAGATACGCACTGCATTTGCATATTTAGCTACTTTACATACTCCCTTCAATGTGAAAGAACGAATATTCATTGCCTTATCTTGGCTTGCGAAAGGAACACTTCAGGTACATTTAGTTAATTATTAAACGTTTTAAAAAATATAAATGTATATTATAGAATGACGAATGTCTGGCTAATTTCAAATATTTTCTACTTAAAAGTAGAATTATTCTGTTTCTATGTCTTACTTAATTTCCAAAATAAGAATGAAATACTCAAAATTATTTCTTAAATTTTAGCAATAATAGTTGCAATTCTATACGGTTTAAATAGAAAAATAATAAGACAGAAATAAAATAAAGTAATTGTTATACATATCACTAATAAAGTCATCAACTCTAATACTCGGTGATAATTGGTCAATTATAAAAAAGAATGACTTTTTAATAGCCAATACATAAATAATTCGAAAGAAATATCTAATATACTAAATATTATCAATCTAATTTATGATTAGATGAATACTCTATCGGTGTAACGGACAAAACAGACATTTATTTTAAATGTTCTCAATGTAATAATACAATACCAACCTATGGAATATTTATATATTAAGTAGTTGCCAGCGAACATTTTTAATGTAAATTTCTCAAGCGAGTTACAATATTATTTGGTATATTTTAAAATCGGCGCATAGTTTATTATTCGTTTTATATATAATCTATCGTTATAGAACCATTGACATACGGGAAAGAACTCACGAAAAATCGATTTCCCTAAAAAAAAAAGTGTCTTCTTATCTCATCACACCGATATTATTTCTCACCTAAACATCACTCAAAAGCCGAACAATAATAGTACATCACACCCATCATTCAACGAATCTACAACTTCTCCAAAATTAAAACAGGCAGCACTGGCTCCGATGACAATCGAGAAGGCCCGACAGCAGAGCGACACGGAGGAGGGCAAGGAGAAGCTGAAGCTGGCGATCGACGTCGCGCGAATGTCGATCGTCTCGATAGTGTTCCTGGCGCCTCTGGGCTCCGTAATCATGATGCTGACCGGGCCCCTGCTCCTCAACCAGACCACGGACGAGGAGCACCGCAGACG
The DNA here is from genome assembly GCA_949152435.1 of Gastracanthus pulcherrimus. NCBI lineage: Eukaryota > Metazoa > Arthropoda > Insecta > Hymenoptera > Pteromalidae > Gastracanthus > Gastracanthus pulcherrimus. The sequence continues at coordinate 151,742,707 of OX424574.1, read as the reverse complement.
ACGCGAGCTCAGCTATCTCAGGATCTTGAGTCTCCAGCCGCTCAGAAAACGAAGTACGTGAGACCTCCCCCCATCTTCGAATGTGGTGTAAAGGAGAGGCGCGCGATAACGCGCCGCAGAGCCCGGCAAATCTGTTATTTCGTCGGACGTGAGTCTTTTCTTTGTTGCCGCTTGGCGATCGGGCGACGCGGAATGCGGCGACGTACGCGGTAGTATGAAAGTTGGGTCAGGTGGTTCAGTTGTGAAATTTGCACTTTTGTAACGCACTTCTTTTCGAGATTTATGGATAGGTTTGTTACTTTGATAAAAGCATAGTTTGAAAGGAACTGAATTATTTGAAATAGAAAAAGTATTATTTAGGTCAATTGAAAATATTAGTTTTCTTTTTGTAAAATTAAAGTTTTTAGTTAAAGATACAATACTTTGATTTTTTTATAAAGTTTTATAATATTTAGATTTGAACTAATGTTTAAATTAAACATGACCTTTAGAAAAAAGGGAGGCATTTATGACAATCTTTGGGGCTAGGTCTATAATATCTTCGCAGTATATGTATCATTCACTATCTGACACAAGTTATACTTTAGTGTTATCTATGTAAGACCCTCGGGAATATTATATAGTTATTATGTTTTTCTTCTGAAAATATGAGAAAAAAAACAAATCGTAATTTATTATCATTATTGTTTGTATTTATATGCTTTTAAATATAACATTTTGTAACAAAAACTATGACTTTTATCTGCATTTCTTCTGAAAATATGAAAAAAAAAAACAAATCGTAATTCATTATTATTATTGTTTGTATTTATGCTTTTAAATATAATATATTAACAAATCTATGGCTTTTATCTGCGACGTTTCCTAATAAAATTATATTAAATTTATAGTATTCATTGCTTTCCATGAAAAGCTCGTCAAAAAGCTCCCCATCGCAGTTGTATTTAAACTTTGAATAATACGTTACATATAGGATTTCCATCAAAAGAGATGCAACACATACAGTATTCTGAACACTTTTTATTTGCCAGTTATGCATCCTATTGATTTTGGATATTCGATTGAGTAAGAGAATCTATTTTTACTAAAAATATATTTTCAAAAACTGATAATTTTAAGTTGCTCCTCTTCTAACAAATTTGAATGCATTTGTATATCCCATATTACATTGTACATATTATTGTAGCAAAATATTATCATAAACAATTCTCTTTATAAATTAGTGCCATCTAAAGTTCGTCTGCAGCTAATACTCATTTGATGATTTTTATGTTTTACAAATAATATTAAAATATTGATTTCGATCTTAACTTGACAAACATCACAAAATATGTCACAAGAATATTAAAATGAAACATAAAGTCCTACTACAAACGAACCAAACATTCCTCAAATAACGATGACAAAATCCTCGATCCATTAAAAGAAGGAATTCCGTGTACACGCGCAATTTGAAAAATTAAAACCGCCCCACCGCCAAATAAAAAAAAAACAGAAATAAACCCTCGAAATCGAGCAAAAGGAAGCGAGCGAAAAGCAATCGCTTGCGCTCAAATCGTCGCCTGATAGTTTGCCGCGTATAAACGCTCCGCGCGCTCCGCTGCACGCTCCCAAAGGTCTCTCTCTCTCTCTCTCTCCCCGCGCTTGCAGTTAGCGATTGGAAGTTTCCCGCTGCTGCTGCTGCTGCTGCTTTTCACAAGCACAACACACACAAACACCCGCGCACCCGCGCGCGCACGCCCGTATATAGGTGCATAAGATACCTGCGCCGGATGCTTTTCCTAAAACGCCCCAGTGTCATATATCCTAGCCGCGAGATGATAATTATTGGCAAACTGAAAACTGGGACACGCGATTCCTGCGCGAGCGCGCGTGCATACGTATACGTATATACACGGCAGCGGTTGCCTCGCGCGTTCCATTGTTCGCAAATTGAATCGAGAGCGAGCTAGAGAGGGAGGCAGAGGGAGAGCGAAAGGGAATAGATAAGAAGACGCGCGATCGCGCGGGGTTTGTTTGTTCTCGCTCTCTCTCCCCCCGTCCGCTGTGTACTGCATTGACGTGTCTTTCTTATATATAGGTAAGGAAAATGCAAGAGTCTCGGAGGTTTGCGCCTGATGCGCCACTCCGCGAAACATCTTCGCGCGATGTTTCGCCTTTACGCCTATATTTTTCCTTTTCTTGTCAATCAGAGCGATAACGAGGTGCGCGAAAAGAAAGAGAGAGAGAGAGAGAGCGACGTTTGCTATCGACAGCCGCCCCCAAGCGCGAACTCTCGCTGCGAAATGTATTTTAGGGATTGATATTTTTCGCGACGAGAAAAGTTCGCAAGTCGAGATTTCAGAATTCCGCTCGAATTTTCTTTCATTTTTTTAGGTATAAAGATTTTGATAGTAATGACGTACGAGTTTCAATGTTAAGTCGTAAGTTTTTCGAGTGATAAAGTATATTACTATAATGTTTTGAAATTATACAATTCAATTATATACTACGATAAATGTCGCACGGTGAGTCTAACATGATTATAAAAATAGAGGTTTGCACTATAAATTTTATTATTGATTTCGAATTTACATTGTCTCTAGGTTATTTACTAACCAAAATAAAAATATTTGGTTGTACCGTTTTTGAGACATGGCACTTTTCTTCGCCATATTGGATCCACCATTTCGAATTTTAAAAATCTGACAACGGATTTGAAATCGGTGACCCCAAAAATCCTTATTATACCAATTTTCATGAAAAACCAATGGTTTTGAAAAATTTGAAAAACCCTGTGAAGCTCAAATTTTTTTAACTATACAACAGTTATTTTTTTAATGATAAATAAACATGAAAATTCCATAATACGCACTCATAACTATAATCATCTCAAACAGTGTAAGTACCATCGCCTGTAAAAGAAACTTTGTAGTTGAGCAGGTTATATTTTTACAACAGAAGATACAAAGTTTTCCCATTATCTGAGGCAGAAGAGAACATTCATTTTATAAAATGTATCTTTTGACAACGTAACAAGTTTTACAAAATAATGTGAAAGTTAGTAAAATGCAAAAGACAAATTTATATACATTGTCAGTAGTTACAGACATGTTAGGTTAGACTAATACTATCTTGAATTTTATCTAAAATATTTAATCTGTCTTACAATGTTGCATGATGGATTAATATTCATTTTAAACGAATATCATAATCGCTTTCTTACAATAATATTTGAATAGTTATCCAAATGGTATTATGTAAGTTGTAAGAACAAAACCAGATAACTGCATTTTTGTGAAAACTTATTTTATGAATTTTTTATCATGATACATTGTTCTCTTCACATGTATGGTACTATTTTTAATCCAAACTCAAAATTCGGCTAATACAGAAGCATCTACAAATACGTTATAAACTAATAGAGAAGAAGAGAAAGTTTATAGTTTTTCTTAATTTTCTCAGAATAAATTAAAGAAAGTGAAATTCCGGTTTTGTTCAAACACCCGACAAATATAAGTATTATTTATTCAATTAAGTATATAATATAGAACAGGATAAGATATATAATTAATTATTAATATATCACATCAAACATTTTGTTTATTTTATTATTTATTTAAACTTAGGTCTTTCAAAGTGTATAATCTAAAATTATGCTTCATAGATATTTCTTTTTTTTAAATAGAGAGCATCAATATCTCGGTCGTTTTTCAACTGATCCTATTGAAATATTGAAAAGATCATTGTTATATAAGTTTATTTTCAACTTAATACAGGCTATTTTATTCCACGTTAACACACTTTTGTACAAAGTTCCACCATTCCATTAGCAAACAATATTTAGCAATTTTTTTACGACGCATTTTATTGCAACATATCCCCCACCTGAAACCACACGTGCAATCACACATAGCATACCTCCACCTACACACAGGCCTTACCTCACAAATACGCTCGCTCGCGACGCAGCAAAAGCCCTCTCTCTCTCTCTCCCCGAGGCACGCGACTAGGTACACCGCGCGCGGGGCTACGTCACAGCGCGATCGCTCGCACACTCGCGTGCGCATCGCACAAAATACGCGCGTGTACCCCCCCGTTCGCGATGCGCCTCGGAATAAAATATCGCGCATAAGTGCCGTCTGATCGAGCCCGGCCGCGCTCTCCTCGCAAATCCGATCAGAGCCGCAGACGCAAAATCGACTGGCCTCCTACTCCTCCCACTCTATCTATTTTCAGCCCCTTCGCGGGGTGGAGGGGAAGGGGTGAAGAGTGCACAGGAAGGCCGCGTCATATACGCGCGCGCGCGCGCGCGCTCGAGTCTGATGGTTGTCGTTTTGCGCGCGCAATACGCCAGATTTATCAATTTATCAGACGATGTATACGCCCCCTATATCGGGCACGGCGCGCTTATGCGCGGAGTGTCTCGTGCGCCCGGGCGCGGCTCTCACTCTCGGGCTCTGTGTGTGCTGCGTGCGTGGTGTATGCATGTAGGTATGTACGGTAATAGCCATTGCAGAGCGAGAGCTCGGAGGCTCGCATGCGGGATGGGATGCCACGGAGTCTAGAAGCTGGATGTATTTGTACTTGATGCTTTCGATTCGGTTTATATTGCAGGAAGGCTGAAGATCGAGATTTAGAGGATGTGAAGGTCTGAGGTCGCTGCGGATTGTTTGTTGTGGGAGAATGTTTTAACGCGGTTTAGCGGTATTCTAAGATACTAATATTGTGAGATGTATGTATTGTAAAGAATACTGTAGGCGTTTTACATCTTAGTTGAGCAAACTAGTATAGGTATTGCACTTTCGAGCAAAATAATTCTCTCGGTGTATTGATGTAGGTAGTTTTGCTTCATTGCGATGGTTAATCTTCTGGAATATATACGTTGATTAATAAATTAGATACGTATAAACGAACATTATCCAGTAGACTTTAATAATTGATTAATTTCCATGATATTTTTTGTGATATTATAATGAGTCGATTTGAGGTATTATTTTATATTATGTGCATCAGAATTCCCACATATTGCAGGATGTCCCGTGCGCAGATATTACACAACTCACTGATTTCAAATTTAATCTAGAAACCAATTAAGTTTCGATTAATTGACTTTTTAATGCAATATCCGATTGGGATACAAAAACGTTTGCAAAAAGTAATAGTTGCATAAAGATATTACCTTACTTTTGGGTGTAAAAATATAATTTAAAATAATTTACACACTGTATTGGTTTAAAAACAAGCTAAGAAATACAGTCACTGTAATTCAATATTTTTTATTTGCCGTGTACTTTTGCACAGTATATTGCAGCTATACCTTTTGACCACCTGCTAGAGTCTATGTGCAAATAATTAATCTAAAATTAACGTAATTTAACCAAGAAGAAATGTACAACAACTTTACCATTTAATTAAAACCAGCAGTTCTTCTTACTACTACTGCATGTAATCACTTAAGAAAAACTGTTTTGTTAGGAGAAAATTCTCTTTTCAAACCAAATTATATTGTGGCTAATAGAATATTTTTTTTAATTAAAAGGAAATTTCGTTGACGGCCTATATTTAAAAATAAAGTTTGGGATACGTATGGCAAAAGTCTGTCTACAGTCACTATGTCAGACGATATAACAGACTTTTGTTAAATTATCTCACGAAAACTACTTTTGTAGATATAAGTAATTTGAATAATATACTTATTGTTAATATCGGTCGGAATCGGAGTTTTCGATTAAACCATGGAAAAGTTATTTTTTAAATTATTTTCGTATGTTTTTCCGAAGGCAATTTTTGCCAAAAGTCTGGCATAATGTCAGTAGCCAGACTTGTGCCAGATTTGTTCTAGACATTTTTGCTACAAAGTAATATTATAACGATCCTATTATAATCATAACAAGGATTACCCTCGTTGTAAAATAGATTTTTAACAGTTTAACAATAAATTTCCTTTGCAAGTACATATTTCCAACGGCTTATTTAGTCGTACGTATTAAAGGTTGGGTTTCCCAATTCTTCAACTTAGGTTCGATTCTCGGTGATGTTGTCTCATCGGGTTTTCCATTTCATTCAATCTCTGTAACTATGGAGAAAGTTATTAGTGTGCCTTATAAGTTCAGTATCATTCGGATACAAAAGGTTCAATTTATTTTACTGTTTCTTGTTAATAATATGAGCCAGTTTCAATCGGGTAACTAAAAAGAAATCATTTTTATAGTAAAAAAATTTCCTGCTGTAATAATACAATATTATATCAACAGGATATTATTTTCTTAAAATAGAATTAAACTTTACGTGATGATTTTGAGGAGAATCTCTTTTCACAGCCAAAAATTACCTCTTGCAGCAGAAAGATAGTTTTTTGAGTGACACTATAGTAAATGAATATATGAATTCGCACACGAGCATTGAAAATATAGAGTCTCCTGCTTAAGGGGACGCCGGATATCTCTGTCCTTGTCTAATTGAGTTTTCATTCATAATTTTAAGAGAAATCATATTTTTCTTTAAATAATAGTTGTCCCCGCTTCGTTTTATAGTAATCTACATATATGTCCAAGCTGGGTTCATATGATTGTTTTGTTTTCGAGAAAACTTTGACACACTAAAAAGGCCAACTACATGGAGATTAACCTTTACATACTAAGTTTGTCAAAGTTTTCTCGAAAACAAAACAATCATATGAAACCAGCTTGGACATATAATTAGGTTACTGTAAAACAAATTGGGGACAGCTATTATTTTGTCATTAAACAATTAACTTTGTAAATAAATAACGAAATACGTGTGTAGGATAGTAGGAATCTACTGTCGGTATCCGACGTCTCCTTAAGTGTTTTTATCCAAATATGCCAAGAGGAGAGGTTCTTCTCAATTAAGGGGATGCTTTAGACCGATACTTTACTCGCCGATAAATATATTAGAAAATTTTGTTTTTTTCAAAAAATTCACATTATAATCAAATTTCCTTTTCAGGGTCGCTCTATTTACGGAAAATTCGTAGCAAAACACTCCTATTATCACCAGAGTAAAAAATTAGCAATTACGTGAGTATGCTCATTTTCGAACAATTCCAGTATTCCGCTGAACAATTTCCGTAAATAAAGCAACCCCGAAAAGGAAATTTAATTCTAATGTGCATTCTTTTACAAAAACGAGATTTTCGAATACATTCATCAGCGGATAAAGCAAGTCTGACGAATCCCCTTAAATTTAGATACTCCATATGAATCACAATTAATTTTCTTTTCTCTTTTGAGATTTTCGCAGTCTTATTTTATTTTCCTTTTTTCATTTCCTTCTTTCTACGTCGCTTGATTCAGCCTCAACAGCCTGAAACACCCTACATCCGCGCTACCTCATCACGTCGCACGAATCACCAAGCAAACGGCCACGCTCAACATAAGCTCATCCACGACTGCCACTTGCAGTATAGGCAGCTGCGCCGCTTCCGCAACGACTCTCCAGGCTGTATTATGCAAAGAACTACACAGGGCGAGCGTGCTACCCCGTCTCTCAAGCGAATCGACGTGCACGCAGCTGCAGGTGCAGTGAGTGTTTATACGAGTGTATATATACGTATACAGCGAGACCATCGACGATTAACGACCGCCCGAGGCTTTCTTTGCGATTCGATTCCCTTGATATTGCAACGGCGAGCTTTGCTTCCGCGTCATTCCGCATTATCGCGTAATGGGACTGTATAGGAGGATGGATCGCGCTCCGCGTTATACGGACTCCGACGCGGCAAGAATTAAAGCTTGATGGGGGTTTTTGGGACCGAGTGCTTTAATCAAAATTTAACTTTTAAGTTACTATACGTTATATATGACCCTTTGATTAAAATCATTTGTAAGATGAATATAGATTTTTTGTTTTAATTGTATAAAATATTCCATATAGCGGCCATTTTTTGCCAATTTACGTTTTTTATCAAAAAATACACGGTTGCGTATACTTAAATGTCAATGATACACTGACTCTCTTATTCATTTAAATAATTTTAATATATTTTATTCCGTATGTTGGAAGAACATACTGATAAAATAGACTTTTGGTCCAAGGTATGGTTTGATAGCCGTTATTAAACTCCGAGTTATGGGAGCTTAAAAAAATGGTGATCTAGGTTAAACAACCTAATCGAACAGTTACAACATTTTTTTTGCTGTTAATTCATGTATTTTAACTTAAACGCATATCCTAATAAGTATGATAATATAATTTATTAGAAAATAAAAAATAAGTTACACCAAAATATATATTTACAATTCACAATTTATTGTTGAATAGCTTATTTTTACAATACATTATACCTACAATAATATTATGGTTTATGGTTAAAAAATGAAAAATTAAATGTAAAATATGTTTTATGGATGAAAAATATTAATCCTTTATAAAGGACACAGTGACTGAAAGGGTCAATAAATATTTACTACTCTACTCCTACCTCTATTTATTACGAAGTTTGACTATAGCCTCAATAAAGCATCGGTCCAGGCAACGACAGCCACATGATCATTAAAACACATTTGTACTTGAATCGGATCGATCACTTCGAATCTGCAGTCATTAAAATTCACTTAATAACTTACGTAATGACCTACGAACTAAAAATACTTCCGCAGCAGTATCGCTCTCGTCCGAGCGATGACCCCTTTTGAAATTCCTTTTAGCTTGCAGAGCGTACACGCACACGTGGCATTCTACCGCGCAATACTCAATGGCAATGGTATATAGGCCTGTAAAAATCCGAGAGGAATCGGATATCTTCAATGTGCGACTTTGTGTCCGGTGTAACGATCGGATACTCGCTTGCGCGCGCGAACTCGATGCGCGTGGCATTTTACTCTTGTCGCGTATTACATTATTTCTCGGACGCCTGTTATTTCGTCGATTATGGGGGAATTTTCTTTTCCATTTAATTTAATCTCATTTCCTACGTATATACCTTAAAAGAGATGTAACGAGATTATTAATTATTACGTTAGAAATTTGTCATTTTTAAGGGGAGGCACTACTGAATATTGACGATTTAACGGGCTTTATTTTTTATCATTGGATATACGAAACATTATGCCAAATTATCCGAGAAACATATGAAAAAGTGTCTACAAAAAATATTAAAATATGTAGGAGAAAATAGATTTTTAACGTAAGATCTATTTGTATTTAAATCATTCTATACACATTTATCTTATCCTGCAGTTTTTAATATTTTTTGTTAATACCATTATACGCCGATGTTCAGTAGTGCCTCTTCTTAAAAAGGTCAGGATTTTAAAATATTCCCTTGACAAAGTGAAAGATTATTATCAAAAATGTTCTAAAGATAAAAGCAAACTCGCAAGCTTGAATATAAATAAGTAACATCAGAATTTTGAATGGCAAAATAGAGAAATTTTTATATTTTGCACTATAATATTTTTAATTTTCGTTTTTTATAATTTTTTAACTATAATAGAATAGTTTAGTAATAAAGAAAATAATTAATGTTATTATTTTTAAGAGCAAATTTTATAAGTTATATAAATAAATTTTGTACTTATAGAGAAACTGTTCGATATCTCGTATATCCGATTTTTTTAACGACAAAAATTTCTTATTGATCGGGATTCATCGATATAGTGAAGATGGAACTTAAGTCCGATCAATGTTTGTAATATATGTACAATCAATAAAATAAAAAAGAAAAATACTATTAATGCATAATACAAGTAAGAACGATAGAGATATAATGAACAAGAAATGAAAATCAAGTACTGAAATACTAAAATGACACCTACTACGCATAACTCACTAAATTAGTACAATTGTATGCGCACTCATGATTATTCAACGCCAAAAAAAGACGTAAAAACCTCGCGCTCTAATTTTCACGCGCGGTGCACGCCAGAAAAGCATCTCGCCCGCAAGACCAGCCATAATCCCCCCACTTCTACTATACATTATACCCCCCTCCATTCGGTTTCCTTTATTAACCCCTTGGAATATCCCTTATCCGGCAATCTCGGCCACTTTTTTCCATCGCAAGGGCGCGGCTACCATATTATCCGTCCCGCGCAGCCCCGCCATCGTATCGTCCACGTATACACCGAAAATTGCGCGGCCCTTCCAAAAAAAATCGCGCTGACGTAGTGTCGAGTCGAGTCGAGGCAAAAAAAAAGAAAGAGGAATCATCGAGAACGACGCCGATGTGTACACGAAAAGTAGGCTCAAGTCTATCGCTTTCTGCGCCACTGATAGCATCGCTACCGAGGTACATATATATGCAAGGTACAATTATCCCCGCAGTGCGCGCAACGGTTATTAGGCAGACTGCGTGCACTCTGCGCGCCGGGGAGACAAAACCCGCAGAGGGGAGCAGAAGAGAGAAAAAAGAAATGGGGCGCAGCGAGCTTCGGCTATGTGTGTTGCAAGCGCGAAGGAGTCCCGATGCCGCCCTCCTCCCTGAGCTCGATTGGCTGCTATACCGTATATTATACTTCTCATCGCGCGATGTGCACGCGATGAGAAGGGTTGTAAACGCCCTCGCGCCGGCTACTGTATATTATATGGCTTGTATACTCCTCGAGCTTTTTCGTTTTTCTTGCCGGGCTGAGCTGTATATAGCTGCTTCTTTATATTTAATTATTCGTTGAGTATCCTTTCTTTCTTTTATTGCACGTCGAGGCGCTGAGCAGCTCTCGCGTGCGCTGTAATTCTTTTATTTTCGAGCGCTGAACGCCCAGGAGATATGGAATTGCTAATTTTAGCTACTTACTCGTTACCGCGCGTTCTCGTGTGGCAGCGTGAGATGAAAGCAACTTTTGGGTGGTATTAATGCTGTTGGAAATTTTCTTTTAAAGCTCAATCCGTTTTGCCTTTTTTTCGTGTATTTTGCATTTATTTTCGTTTAAATACGTAATCTCAAAGAAAGAAAAAACCAAAAGCTTTAATGTAAAATAAATAAATGAAATTCTCACGTATTAGTAATACATATCCTTATGGAAAAACTCAGCAGAAATTTCGGCAAGATTTCCTGCAGAATGTTTGCACAATTTCTGCAAAGTTTTCAGAACTTGCAGGATTTTCTGCAGGTGTTTCTACACATTTCTGTACAAGATTTTTGCCTGTAGATTTGTCGTACTCGCTGTCTTTTCCTTCCGAGTACTTGTACTTACACCCCGACCACCGAAAAACGCACGGAGCTTAATTGCACCGGGCCAATGACGCGATCATCCTATCCTCCTACTCACCCACGCACGCCCCTATATAACATAATATACATATAATACGTGACACTATATTAATTACGATATTTTCTAAAGTTAGAAAATTAAACTATGAATCATTTAATATTAATAAAATGCATTACTGGCCTCACTTATGTGTAAACTTGAGTAGTATCAGTGTTTTAAGATTAATTTTATAATAAATAATACATAATATTTAATAAAAATAATACAAGTACTTTTCAGTAAGATCGTAAGAAGTTGTCTTGCTTTTAGAATGCAAAGATAAACTGAAAGTATTATGTGCCTTTTTATCCCGTCTAACCTATATTCATCTATTTTTATATTAAAAAAAATTGTTAAGTTAAACATTATATAGAAATATTAAGGTGATGCTAAAGCCACCTGTCACCGATCAATACGAGGATCCACTTTTCTCATTTCATTTTCAACTTTGAGTAAATTTCTCTATGGAAAGTTGTTGTTCCAGCCAAAAAGAACAACTTTTCATAGAGATATTTTCTTAAAATTGAAAAATGAATCAAAAAAGTGGTTCCCCGTATTTACCGCAGTAACACGGGATTTAACATCGCCTTAATTCAAATTTGTAATTACACATGCTAAAACTTAAATAAAACGAATGATTATACGTTGTTGAATAGAAGACATACCATTTTTGTTTATTTAAATTAAAAATTATTACTCCCTACTACGCAGTTTACTTCAATCATTTTCATCCAAGAATTTTCTTGTATCTTAATAATAGTAATGATGCAGAAAGAAATTTAATAGAAACAAAAAAAGTCGAATGCACGCGAAGAAGTAGTTAACGTTGAGAAGCACTAAATTGCAACTGATTTTCTCTCTCATTACTGCAAACTCCAGCATATTAAAAATAATTGGGAAAATAAAATGTGAAATAGAAAAAAGAAATAGAACGACACAAATTCTGAGATTTTAAGCACTAGTGCAATTAACCGAGTTGTAGATAAATTAATTATAACTGCAAGTTCATTTATTAAATTAGTCGCAATGAAGAAATATTTTTTAATTTTAAACAGAATTTACTTATTTAAAAATGTTTCGAATATTATTAATATTATTAATTTTATTTTTACAATTTTATTAATCATTAATAGAGTCTACTTTCTATGACAAAACAATACGTAGATAGGTCTACATTTGTATTCAAATGAATTTAATTAAATTATTGAAATCGTAAAAGTTTGTGGTAAGCAATATTACTTTCTTATAAGTACTGCCTCTGTCACGACGATAAATATATTTTTAATAAAATTTTTACATTTAACTAAAAGTTTTTCTTATATTTATACAGTAAGAATGTTTCCGTTCGCATACTCGAATTAGCATGTCAGCGACTTTCCGTAACTGTGACTCATGCAAGTGTGCACATACGTCACATAATAGCATTAACTCACGTTAAGAGTCAAATATATTTCAGAATATAAGATTATTTTATCATAATATTATTATCAGAGTATAATAAATTTTCTCCTGAAAATATTTTTTTAATTGTGTATCGGGGAGAGTACTAGGGACACCCATGGTTATTTTGGCTGTAACTTTTAATTGCCTAGAATAAAAATCAAAACTCCAAAATAAAATTTATAGTGTGAACAGACTTGTTAGACATAATAAATTAATTTTTATAAAATTTAATTATCTGAATTAAGTATGAATGAAAACCTATCAAGATTCTGTGTTCTAAAAAAAGTATCCCTGTATGAATACCGATATTTTTTTGAGGAGTATTTTTGAGTAAATGCTCTTAAATATCCCTGGTAGAAATCTAAGCTGGTTTCTAGCCAGATATTAGCTAGATTTTCTAAATCTGCTTTAATTATGGTTAAGAAATTAGCTAGAAATCAGTTAAAAACGACATGCTTTTTAGCTAATTTCTAGCAAGATTCTGTTTAATATTCTAGTTAATATAAAATTGATAAACTAAGTAATTTATGTATTAATTAATAATGGAAATAATAACAGTTTTATAATAATCAAAGTAATATGCAATTCTAATCATACTACATTAAGTATGTTACTAAATTAAAGTTAAAAATGTACCTTAAATGTCTAGTAGTAATGGAGGTTAGGTTATTTGTTTACATAACGACGTGTGCATTTAAAAAGTATTATTTACACAAAAAGTACCAAAGCCCCGAGAAAAATTTAAGTGTCTTTACTAAAGACATTTATGTTATAAATAATAGAATGCATGTAGTCATATAATTATTGTTATTTTAAAAATAACAATAAAAACAGAATAATGTAAGTTATGATGAAATTTTGAGAATTGGTAAACAAATATTTGTAGTTTTATAATGAAGTTTTATTACAAAATTTTTTATTCGACATCAATCACAACATTTTTGTTGACTAAATTATGATTGACTAATTTTCGGAAAGGAAATTATTAGTTATCAAATACTTTTAGTATTGCATATATATATATATATATATATATATATATATATATATATATATATTTCTATAATCTCGTAAGTTGTTATTTGTTGATAAAATTATTTATTTTGACGGCATACTATATTGAACATTCAATAAAGTATAATAATGTATATTTTTAAAAACTAATAACTTTTCAAAACAAAATATAAATAGGTTAGATTTGCAAACAAAATACGTTCTTGCTTAAAACATAGTCTTAAGCAGATTCTAGCCAGATATTAGCTATAATTTGACTTATTAATAGCTTATTAATCTGGCTAATAATTAATAAGCTAACCAGCCATTCTAGCTAACTTTCTACCAGGGTAGTGTTTAAAATATATTTAAAAGTAATAAAATACTATGCTGATTAAATCTATCTACTTTAAGTGTTCACATATACAATAATTAGTATATTTAGTTAGCATACAAACTAAATATTTGTTTAACCTTCGTTATATTTTTATCATTTTGGTAAAATATGACAATTACCTTTGATGTTAAAATAATGCCTGGGTTGAGGTACCTTTCCTGATTTGATTAAATCAAATAGTACGTTATTACAAAACAAAATTCTAGTTTATACGATTAATGAACAAAAAATATTATCTTTGTATATCTTTATTATAAATAACAGTCAACTCAATTATAAAACTAAAAATTATCTAATAATTATAACAATTAAATATATGAAATATAGAAAAGAGCATAAAATGTATATTAACTTGACTTTTTATGTTTAAAAACATTTACTTATCGTATAGTAAATACATGTCAATGTTAGTTAGGGCAGAGTTGGATATACCGGACACAGAATCTAAGCCAATTCAAGTCTAAAAATCGTTGCTTTGACGGAACAACATGCGGTCTCTTATGTTTAGGTAGCATATATTGTCCCGCCAAAGCCACGAATTGATCATACAATTTGAAATTAACGCTTTATTTACCTTTATACCCTCAACAAGTTGAAAAGAAAACTTCTGAAAAGTATTTAGAAATGTGATTCAGAACTTTTTGAGGGCTTTATAGCACAATAATTCTTTTTAGAATGTTTTGAGTTTTCTCAATTTTTATGCGGCCAAAAATGACTTAAGCGCCGATTATTACGGCATCGGAAATAGTTCATTTCGACCTGATGGATACATTTACTTTTTAGGATTTTCAGTTTATCATTTGAAAATTTTCAATTTAGCTGCGTGTGCCTGGAAGCCCACTTTGTAAAGAAAGGGTTAAGGTGATACTAAACCACTTTTTTTCATCTATTTTTGAGTTTTGAGAAAATATCTCTCTGGAAAGTTGTTGTTTTTTATTAAAACATTTCAGAGAGATATTTATTTAAAATTTTAATTTTAATGTTCATATAAACATTATCTGGTTATATTTTCAAAAGATTCTATTATTATCTGGATTCAAAAAACGCGTTAGAAAAGTACTCTTTCACTTCTCTTTCTGTTTGAGTGAAAGTTACTCATTCTGGAGTGAGGTATCATACGAATGAAGTGCGATTTCGTTAAAATGACTTTCTCTTTAAGAGTATTGCGAGTACGAGCAAATTAAAAAAAAAGCTGTTGCTTCTATTAAGTGAACTATTGTCTAAAAGTATTTGAGGCGGTCGATGACTCAAGGTAAACTCGACGGCCGCTGAAGGGGCGCGGAATTGAATGCCCATCGGTTCGAATTTTTTGGGGACATTTAAAAAAAATTAATTTCCAGATTTTTTGATGACGGAGATCGGGCCTTGCAATCCACTACCTAGGTAAAAGCCCACGTATATAATTTAAACAAAAAAGTTCGGAAACACTTTTTATGCGTCTAACGGTACAATTGTATGTACTGTATAACTGCCTACTGTATAAAGTCTCAGAAATCTCTAATGCAGACTGTAAATGTTATTCTACGTAGTTAAAAAACCATTCCATTTCCATTCAAAATTTCACTTTGCGATGGAAGCTAGAACTAACGATGTCCAGTTACTACCCGTCTCTCTTCTTATTCATGAAAAACTCCATATTTCTCTTTTTTTTTCTTCGAATTCCATAAAACTCATTTATTTAGCTATCAAACTTAAAGTAAACCAATCGATCTCTCTCTCGCTCTCTTTTTCTCTCCTATAACTTACTTAAAAAGAAACTTAATACATCGATCGAAAATTCCTCCAACTCTAGAAAAAAAAATTACAAGCGCACCCTCGGAATCTCAATTGCAACTTTTGCGGTCGAACCTCGGCTCCTCGACCGTTGAAATCGACGGCTACGTGAACCCGCGAGGGTCCGCCTGTGCACTCCGGGACCGGGGGAACTCCCTCCATCCATTACACGCTAATATATATACACCATCAAACGCACCGATAAGCAATCCTCGCCGGGCTGTCTATGCTATATGGGTGATTCTTTGAAAACGCGTGAATTTGATGTAAACTCCGTAGTAATTTAAAAATTATGTATTTATCTAAATTTTTAATACAATAAGGCTTTTTTCATGTAGGAACAATATAAATTATTTTAGAATATAATAGATGATTTAATGTTCTCAAAAAAAAATTCAAGATACCTATATCTCTAATAAGAAACACACTAAAATAATGAAAATTACCTTCTGATACATTTTGATGTCGGGAATGTTTTGATAGCGGTAAAATGAAGTTATTTTATTCGATAATGTATGCCTTTAAAAGAGTAAATAAAAAGTACTTATAAGAGATATGTATAGATGCAAATCATTTGAAAGACATTCACGTAGTTTGCCATTTGAAACTAAATTAGGAATCGGTCATTCAGCGTATGGACTTGTTTAGGTTTTTACTATTGCTTAAAATCAAAACAACTATTTCCAATCGAATTAATCTGTAGGACATTGATCATTCAAGTCTAGATTATTGAACATGCGAAATACCGATTCAGTTCCTATACCTTACTGACTTTTAAATTTCATATATTTCGGAAATATTTAAAAAAAAATTATTTTTCTATTTATTATAAATTCAGTTCAAATCTCGTCTTAAAACTAAGCACATACATCTGTAAGAATGATATGTTTTAATTCAAATTTAAATTGCAAACCAGACTCATTTTTCAGCAACTTTTCTGGGCTGAGTATAAAACTATCTATAAATTAAAAAGTTTTGACACACCTTATAATTTTTTTAACCAAATAAACTAAAGAAACTAATAAACTAATAAACTTTGCACGTGCTTTTTATGTGATAAAGAATATTCAATAAAATTACGATTATTTACACAAATCACTCTATGCTACTGCAATTAATTTTTTTACGTAACATTTACAGCATTTAAACGAACCTTTGTCTGATTATAAGTATTAATAATAAAACCGTTTAAAAGTTTAACTAGAGATATCTGGTGTAAATTATACACAGGCATAAAATAACTTTGTTCCAAAATATTTAATTAGGTGTTACAAAGAAAAATGATAAAAGTACAAAGCAGATAAGGTAGGAATCGAGTCGGAATTTCACACATTAAAAAATAGTTTATCATACAACAGGGGACACACATTTGTATATTTTTGTGACGATTTGACGAATCACCCATATACATTACACACGATCGGCGGCGAACTTTCGCATACAGCAGCGTGTCCGCGGGCGCGCCAGTAGACGAATTTCAATTTCCGGAAATGAGATGCTCGCGCGCGCGCGCGGAGTAAAGCCCTTCCGCGCAAATGCGCTGCATCCTGCTTACGCGTCCGCCAGCTGGGGGGATGAGAAAAAGGGTGCCGGAGAGCTACTACTACTGCATGCAGCATTCCCCTCCCCCTAAAGGGGATAAATATATCGGCGAAATGGCCGTAGTTGGTGCGTCGGCCATTCGTAAATATATGCATACGAGAAAGAGGGGGGGGGGGGGGTATAAAGTAAAGCTGCACGGTAGAAATGGGTGTGTATCTTGGAAGTACAAATGGAAAATTTTCGGAGGATAGGTCGTCGAAGCGCGAGCGCTATGGGGCATAGGTATATAAACTTTGTCGATATTTTCGCTGAGTAAGAGGGCAGCTGATGGGCTTTACTTTGTCGTGGTTTTGTTGTACTTGCATTTAATTTATACTTTAAATGAAATTCCCTTTTCGACAAAGAAACCGTACCTTTTTATACTTTGACTAAATCCTGTATTTAAATCACTGAATATTGAAGAAGATGAAAGGATAAAAACATTTAAAAGCCAGCTTGAGTAATCCACGTTAAATTTTAATTTACTAGTATTTAGACCACGTTAAATTCTCTGAATTATGCTTGTTTGCATAAAATTTTCAAGTCGGAATAAATTAATCATTTTCGTGATGTTTGCCAAACAGATAATGAGGAAATGCAAAATGAATTTTCAGAAGAATGTTGTTTACATTTATAACTATTAGAATCAACTCAAATATCTTTTTAATTTCATTGAATTTCATTAATAGTATAAGAGCCTTCTTCTATGAAAATAGAAAATAGTCTCTTTCGTTTGGTCCATGAGATCCATGAATTTTGAAAAACTGAGTACCATCTAGAAATGAGCAAATTTCATCTAAAAGAAAAACCCCATAAAGAGTAATATTAAACGTTATAACAGAATCATTTAACATTTTCAATAAATAGTCCTGTTTCTTTTCACTCTTAAAATTTTACATATTGTTATCTTTCTGTTTTCATATTAATACACTTTAAACATACATATTAATTATCTTCTATATTATCCCTGTAAGTAATTCAATTTTTCTCTAAAGTATGAGAAAAGAATTTCCTATAAAGTTCTAACATTTGAATTACTTATTAGACTTTGCTTTCATATGGAGTACAAGTTCTTACCACTGCAGTAATTGTATATAATTATCATTTACATAAAAGTATACGTTTTAAAAATCGTTAAAATAATTAATTGAATTCAGTTACAAAAATAATCATTATAAAAATGATATCGGCCCCTCGATACACGCAGCACAAAATGCTCTTACGACGAAAATAAAAACTAAATCTTTCGACTCGTGTGAATAAAAAATAAATCATCCCCATAATAGCTGAGTAGAACATCCCTATATCCTCGCTCGACATCGACAGACGCATATACGTACCTCGCTGTTGCGAAACAGCTCAAGTCTATATCGTCAACGTCTCTTCAGCGTTAAATAAGGCGTGAAATTCAGCGCAAACGCCCGCGCAATACCATGCGCGACTTCCCGTTCTTTGAACGCTCGCTCAACGAGAGCTGATGTATGCTGCAAGACGACGAATTCTCGCGCGCACCCGCCCGTTGTGCCGCGTCAGCTACCTATAAGCTAGCGCGCACGAGATTTCCGTGCGCGGCGCGAAATCGAGGGGGTAAAGAGCGCAGACATACTCGAGAAGCAAAGAGAGTAGTTGACAATACCTCGAGAAGAAGTGATTCGAGTTTCGGAAAAAGGGGTATTTTGAATTTCGCATTTTTGAGATTGGATTTGGGTATTTTCTTCGTATCCCGGAAAAACAGTGTGGCTGAGAAATACTAGAGAAGGAGAATTCTGTATTTGTATTTTATAAGTTTATATTTTTTAAGCTAGTGTTTGTAATAATATAAATGTAATAAAAGACTGATAAATAATTATATTAGGTAAAGAATTTTAGACAGTTCAAGAGAGACTCAAAGTTTTTGAGTTGTTGCCTTTCAATGAAAATACAATTTTATGTTAATTTCGTATATTCATGCTTATTTATTTATAACCTTTGGTGCACTTCATTAGGCTAAAAGTTTGTATAAAATATACTCACTTTAAAAAGAAACATGTGTTACAATTTCATTAAGTCACGCGTGTATTTTGAATAATTGCAAATTTTTCAATCAGAGCATAAACTTATATTCCAGAAATATCTTTATTTATGTCTAATAATTAAATAAACAAAGATTCTGCATAAAATATACAGTGCTGATATAACTATTGCAGGTCGTTAACACAATATTGTTTAAGGTGAGTGCAGGTAATGTGGGCATGCAGGTAATGTGGCCACCTACACGATATCTCGCTGTATGCGTTATTCTGGGACGCTGTAACTCCTACAGTATATGTATTGTGACGATAGATGTTGGGAGGCAAGGTACACGGTGACCCCGCTGCTAGCGCTCTCGTATTATAATAGTGTCATGGTTATGCGCGAAAGCATCAAAACTCGGATTTCTTAGCAGTACATGCATGTAAAGAAACCACGTTCGCAGCGTGATATGAGCGACAAGAAAATCATACGATACATAAAATTGTAGCTTTTTTACGTACTTTAAGATGCATGTGCTAGTTTTTGCCGTAGAGTTTATTTTTGATGCGAAAATTGTAACTTTTGTTGACGTTTATCGGTTGGTAAAGTGGCCATACGAATGCACTGCAAGGCAAAAGGCAATCAACGCCGATAAAAACTTCAAAATTTCTAGGCCTACTAACAAGGAGAGTGTATGAGTTGCGGGTCGCGAATTTTAATGAGACATCGATAGGTTTCTTTCTTATTATCGAAATACAGCCAATTATGTCCCAAATACCCGTTTATTAGTGAAAAAATGGTTTCTCTACTTCATATCATAACTCCGCAAGTTTTTACTTTGAAAGAAGAATCCAAAAGTAGTTACACATAGACAGAAATGCTTTAATTTTCGCTTTGCTTTATATAAAAATATTAGTCCTTTGAAAACTTATTCATTGTCAGAAAAAAGTAAAAAGAAATGTATAAAAAATTAGCGATTTGAAAACATTGAAGATGCTCATTTTTACAAGCATTTCCGAGTGTATTTCTTATTACTATTTTTGACAATTAATAACTTTGCAAGGGACTAATATTTTTATACTATACGTAGCGGAAATTAAAGCTCTTTCTGTCTACGTTTAACTACTTTTGGATTACTTTTTCTAAGTAAAAATTTGCGGAGTTATGATATGAAGTAGAGATACCATTTTTTCCCTAATAAAAGGGTATTTGGGACATAACTGGCTGTATTTCGACAATAAGGGCTCGTTAGAAAAACCGCGGACACTGCGGTTCATTTTTAGCAACCAGAAAACACCTCTCGAAATCTCAGGGCAATTCGCGACCCGCAACTCGTACACTCTCCTTGTAAGCTCTAAATATTGATACCAAGGTGTACGCTACGGCACCATGTAGTTAAATAACACATAAAGGAAGGCTCTGCTAGGCTAGTCTTGAATTTCTGAAGCACCTACTATATGACTTTACCATGAGAACTAATAAGTGGCCACTTTACCAACAGAGATTTTTAACTACTTACAACTTCTTTAATTAAAATTCAGAGAGCACATGATTTGCAAAAAAATTCATTAGGTATTAGAGTTAAAGATTCAAATAACATATCTCAATAGTTTCCGAAGCCCCAAAACCCGATATATATCTACTGGGAATCGAAAGTTCCTTAAGGTGGCCATATTACCTGCACCTACATTAACCAAATGTGCCTTGTTTAAAACCATCAAAGATTCAGAAACAAAAAACCAATTACAATTTACATTTTCCGTTATATAAAACTTCATATTCTCAATCTACACTTAACGCTGCACTCCACACAAAACTAAAAAAGAAAATAATTCAACCCCCAGGCAATCCATCTCTGTTCAAAAAAAAAACACCACAAGTAAAGCACCCGCGAAGCCAGTAAATTAGAAAATTAAAAAAATTCACCGCTCGCCGCGCGCAGATTACCCCGGAACCTTTCCCACAGTCCGTCAAATCAAGAAGAACACCTCGAGTCTACGCAAGAATCCGCACGGCAGCCGCAGCAGCATCACGTCAGACAGATAAAGAAGCTAATAGTAAGGAAAGTGCAAATGACTGGGAACGGAGAAAGAAGAGAGTTCGCTCGCTCGCTCGAAAAATCGAGCGAAAGTGAGGGAGCGAGCTTGCAAGAGGAGAAGGAAAAGCACAGAGCAACGGCGGCGGCGGCGGCGGCGGCGGCGGCGGCAGTGGTTTAGGTCGATATTTTGGCCGACCGCCAGCCAGACGCCGCCGGCGCGGACCACCGTCACTACTACTGCTGCTGCTGCTCTCACTCTCGACCAAGCCGCCCGTGCGTAAATGGAGAAAACACTGCGCGCGAAAGAGAGAGAGAGAGCACCATACATACCTATATACCGAAAAGCAGCGGCAGCGCGGATCCATACGCGGAGCTTCCGGTTCGGCGCGCACGCAGCTTATTTGTCTGGTGCAGCTTGGAGAAATCCCACCGTCGGCGAGCTCTCTTTCTCTGGGTTGTATCGGGGGTCTGTGCATATGGCGGTGCTGCAAGCGCCGGATTCGTTTCTCGGGCGCTGGTCGGCGGGGATCTGCAACGGTCTGCTGGCTGGGAGATGATCGAGAAGAGGGCTATAGCTTGCGTATATCGAAGATGCCGGGCATTGTGGTGTGTGGTCGGACGGATTCGGATTCTAGGAAGAATATGTTAATTGGAGTCTTTGGGGTGCATGCAGGTGGTAGAATGTAGCACTGATGGTTGTGCGGGGTATCGAGAATTGATCAAGGGGATGCTGCATTGATATTTTTACTTGTATTGGATGCTTTGAATGTTATTCCTCAAGTTGAATGTACTGTTGAAGGTAGGATTAGAAATATAAGAAGCGTTAGATAGGACAAAATTTCAGATGTCATTGATTTGACGAATGATACGATGCTTTATTTTTTGATAAATATTATTATATGCTAATGTTTATAAGGTATCCTAAATAGTTAAGTAATATGTCAATATGTGTCAACGCATTTCAGTAGATAGGCTCCAAGTCTGGTAAGACGTACTCTCGATATATTCGTGATGCATTTACCTGTATCTGTTATTTTATTCTTTATTTATTTCACATAAAAATATAGTCAAATTTCATTTAAGTAAGTTATAGACAAACCTTTAAACTTAAAATGTTGTCTATGTAATCACTTTTAAACTTCATGAAAAGATTAAGAGTATTTAATTTCTAAATTGTAGAATGTCGATTTATTAAAATAAAAAAATGAAAAGAGATATGTTATTGAAATACAATTATTTAATGTTCATTATGTCATCCCATTCTACTTTATTTAATTACACCTCTGCATTATATATACATACTTCGTTTTCTTTATTGCAAGTTCAGCAGTTGAGAAGCACTATGGCAAACAGTTACATAGTGGCGACATCTCGTGAATTTCGGAAGTTTTGCAAATTTAGATCTGAGGATGTGACTTCTGCTGTAGGTATAACAGTTATACATTATCCGTGGAAGCAATCAAAACAATACACTTATAGATTTTTGTAGTGGTAATTAACTTATATTATTAACTATTATTATATTATTTAATTAAGGGGGATCTATACCATTTTACCTAAAATTACCCCCTTGCTTATGATTTTTTTTAAATTGTCACATATGTTTATATAACCAAAAGTTAAAGTATTTTGAAAAATTTCTGCGTACTTTACCGTATATATATATATATTGGTATACAGCGAAAAATTCATGATTTCTTTAGTAAAAATGAGGTAGATTGTCAACGTTCCTGGTGCATAAAGAATTTTTTATACAGTCTAGAAAAATTCCTTCTTATAACTTTTTGTACCATTTTGAAACTATTTGTGCATTCTTATTAAAACTGAATACAAGTACAGTAACTGAATAAGAAAACAGTGTTTTTACGTAAATAGCTTTTTTTCATAGGCGTTGACCACCGACTCAAAACAATAGGCAATTTATTAGTCACGTGATAGTTATTTGAATTGCACGAAAAACAATGCATAACTTTAATGTACGCATAAGAAAAAAAACTGTCTTGGGAACTTTATTATTTGGGTTAAACTGTACGATAAAATTGAATGAAATATATAATAATGACCGATGCAAGTTCCGTATTACGACGCTGACGGCCACGTGGGGTCATTTTTAACCCCCGTCTTATCTTTTGCAAATAAAAAGTAAATTGAGCCAATATGGGTATGTAGGGGTTTTTAATAGCAAATTTAGAAAAAAAAATGGCAGAACATCAATGGCGGCCGTATTAAGAGAAACTTATTATAGCCTGGTTGCATGTATCCATATTACCATCAACAGACAATTAATCAGAGAGAGTAGGTATGTTATGACAAAAAAGTAGTACATAATTAGTAAAAATATAAAACCATAAACATAAAAGTGATATAACCCTAACTTTTGCAATACAAAGTATAAATTAATGATTACTGACTATTTAGCAACTTTTAAGCTTACATTTGAATACAGTCGAACCTTCCGGCACTGAAACTGGCTCAACCTCCCGGTACTGCAACTCGGCCAGGACCGGCTATATACAGGCGCAGGGCCCCGAGCGCAAAAATGTTGTGCCAAATTCTGCGTACATTAATTTATTGTAGAAACATAATTGTAAACTCAATTAAGGGGGTTCAGTACCATTTTTTTTATCAAAACATGGATTTTTTTGTTCTTTTTCGATTCTATAAACCTTTCTTAACATAGAAACGCATAGTATTATATACTGATTTTCTTCAAATTTTCAGTTTGAAAATGACATTTTAAAGTACGATTATTCATTAAGGTAAATGTGCTTTTTTTAACAAAAACAGCTTTTTCTGCAGTTTAGTTTTTCTTTATGCAAAACATTCCAAGTACATTAGCAATATAGACGAAGCTATTTGAAATTAATTGGACATATCCTTCTTAGCATTATGAAGAAATTTGTGCATCGCCATTTGCCAAGGTGCTATGCGTTGATGTAGATTAAATGAAAAATAATTATTTATAAAAAAAGGCTATAAATCACGCAAATACACTGTTTTTTATTTAAATAAAACGATCTCATTTTTAATCATGATATATAGTATGCATTATTAATATCAGGATGTATCAAATTTATAGGTATTGTATAGAATAATTTAAATCATTTAAGTTTTTATATAATTCATTTGTGTATCATTTCTAAAATCACTGTGATAGTATTTATATCTAAATTAGTAAATCCAACTGACAAAATGAGTTTCTCAAAAGTTTCTTGGATTATTGTGAATAAAAAATTAGTTAAGCTTATATACACCGTAAAGCTACCGATGGCTCATGTGAGTTTCACATGGAGTTTTCTACTCGGGTTTCTATTGAAGTACAAGATACAAATTTACTAATAAAAGTTATCCCCTTATATGAATAAATCAAATATAAGTATAGCAAGTTAAATTGGCAAAATCAGTTCCTCAAAAGTATGAAAATTGTTGAAAAAAAAAAGAATCTCTTATAATTTATTTAAACAATTATTATTTAAACAAATTCATAAAAATTGATAATTAATAAAAACTAATAATCATAATTGATTCTGCAGGGGAAAAATTACTAAAGAAACAACTATTACTTTTGTCAATTCACCTTCTAATTTTTTGCAAAACTCTTAGAAGCAGTTTAGTAAGAGAAGTTAACAAATTGTAAAGAAATTGAATAGTAAAAGTAAAATAAATCATAGATAATATACTTTCTTATATAATTCTCGTGTAAAACTCTTATGTTAAATTCCCCTTTTTGGCAGATTTTATCTATACTTTCGTAGCGCCTTAACCAATCAAACAATGTATGATTTAGTTAATAAATAATACAATTAGTAAAATAAAATATAATATAATTACACTAATATAATAAATACGATTAATTTATAAATATAATAGGTATTAACTAAGTACTGTTACGTATATGCTTTTTAATAATTTAAAATTACCAAATTTACAAAGTTTATCAAATATAGAGGGTCTTAGTGTCATATATATTGTGCGCGCTCCGGCACATAGACACGCTCCTTTATACTACGTCCGTGGTTTCACATCTCCCTAAATAATAACATAAATCTATAGAAACCAGTTAGTAATTACTTATTTCCTTTAGAAATGCAAGTAAACATTCACCATAACCTAAAAGTCAAACTTATCAATTTATTCTTTAATTACCACATACGTCCGTGATTGTAATAACTTGCAGGTTCTGGCCTACTAGGTGTGTAATGTGTATCCTACGCGCTCGTCTGCAGTCTGCTGCACATTTCCACTTACCACCCGTACTATATACATATATAAGTCTGAAATATTTATAACGTTCTCATTCACTATCTTTAAGATTGAATGTTGTAATTATTTATTTAGTTAAGCATTTATAACAAGAAAATAAAAGATCAAGTCCAAAAGAACTATTATTAAGAACTAAAATGAATCGAAAATGAAATGTTTAAATATAGGTATACGAATGCGCGCGCGATTTCATCGACCAATCACCCAGATAACAGCACTTGCCGGGCACGGTGTGCTCATGGCGTGCCGGCACGCGTGACGGCTTTCTGCCGTCAGCGTGCGGTCATGCGTGGTCACCATTTTTGTTTTTTTTTGCGGCAGCATGCGTGCTTGCAAATTGACGGCAACATGCCGACACGCTGTGGCGCAGAAATTCAGATTATCGTGGCAGCATTTTGACGGCATACGGACAGCATGGCGTGCGATTGGGGACATATCGAACAGCAATAATAAGTTCGATTATCGGGATTGGAGAAAAATAATGATAAGCATATAATACAATATTACGGCGTGCGCTAACCTAAATTGAAATTTCCCGACAATAATATATATATTAAAAAAAGTTTATTATAAGAAACTATAAAAACCATTTAGAGGGATCTAATTCTTGACAAATGTAAGTTGTAAAAGTTTGCATCAAATTAGATTGTGTCAAAATATTTTTGCCGTCTTAAATGGACAATGATTATTAACAGAATTTAACTCAGGTTTGACCCCTTTATGCTTTGATTTTTCTCTTTCAATAGACTATTATTAATTAATTTTAACTGTTTAATTTTGTGTTTTTAATAATTTTCAGATTCTAAAGATGTACCTACAGTAAGCAAACATCTTGCGAGTGCATACACTAAATTTTCAGGTGAGTTATTCAATATTATAGTTTTCTTTAATCTTCAACTTTATTCAATTTCTTAAGTGATTATATTTTACAATAATTTTCAGATTTTCTACAAGAATAATTATTCAAGGTGCACGTATAGCGAAGAAAAATCAATAGGATGGCCTTGGTATTTTTACGTAGGGAATCATTCAGGAAACTCGCAGGGGACTTGCAGGATTTCTTGTAGCAATCCCTGCACGTACTATTTACCTGCAGGAATTCCAGCAGAATTTCTTTAATGAATCTTTCTAGAATGGGAAATTATTTATGAACAAGAATATAAAATTGTTAAAATCTTTAAAATAATTTAAGAATAGTGCCTTAATAAATTTATAGGCAGTACTATCCGGATGATAATACCAAAACTTAGGGAATATAAGTTTGAAAAATTCAAAATTTAATTAAGTTTGTTTATTACAAAATTAAAAAAATGATACTCGAAGCTTTATATATCCCTGCGAATTTTGGTGTTATCAATTACCGGATGGTACGACCTATTAAGGCACATTTCCTAAATAATTTTAGATTTCAAATACTAGAACATAAATAAATACACATTCTAGAAAAATTCCTTCAGGAAGTCCTTCACGAATTCCTGCAGTAAAACTGTACGAAAACCCAGCCGGATTTTTTCTTAAGAGAATTGACATTGACATGTACAATAGTTATTATTATTGTTATATTTATTATAAATTGTAATAATGTAATAAAGAATAAATTTATATTGACATAATTTCAATTTTTATTTTTATTTAAAAAATTAATAATATATATAATAATATTTGGAGGTTATAAGCACCTGCAAAAGCGCACGCAAAATTCGATCGTGCAGGCATATTGCCGGCAAAACGCAAGGCATAATGCTAGAACGTTGACGGCATGGCGTGCTGTGAAATTTTGGAATAAGCGCGCGGCATGCATGCCGTCAACATGCCGCCCAGATAGCATTGAGTCGGCACTGTGTCGGCACGCTGACGGCCCGCGGGCCGCCCGCGGTCCGGCATTGTGACGGATTCCTGCCCCGCTTCTGAGACGGCACGGTGCAGGAACGCGGTCCTGGCACGCGGGCCGTCATAGTGCCGTCATTTTGCCGACGCAATTTGCATGCGCGATTGGTACTGCGGCCCGCGTGCCGGCAACGTGTCAGCACTGTGCCGTGCAATTTGCCGACAATATGCCAGCACGGCGATATATATATATATATATATATATATATTATTTATATTAAATGTATAATTTTATCATAATAAAAATACTATATTTTATATTTGTAATTTTTTATTTATACACTTTAAATATTTAATATTTTTGTACAATAAATTAATAAGTTAATACATAATATATATATGGTTTTGCAGAATAACAACATAAGTCCACTTTTCTGTTTTGAAGATACTAATACTTAAAATTTTTATTTTCCATTTGAACTAATGTAAAAAAAATCATAAATAGTAGATAAGGCTACTTATTTTTACACTTTCTTGATTTTGTGCACTTTTATCTGAAAATATACTATATAAAGATATTAAAATCGCTTAAAACTCAATTTTCAAAAAAATGGACTTGAGTTGTTTTTCCGGGAATCCGCAGCAGATATATACATACAATAATAACACATATATACCATTTATTTACGTAAATATTTAAATTTAATTATAATTTTATACTTTAATTATGATTATTCACATACCCCTACTGAATAATCTCAAGTAAGATTCTCACCTGAGATCTCATACGAAAATCTCATGTTATTATATGTACACTTAATGAAATATTGAAATTCGTTCAGAATGAACTTTTACTACAGTTTCTTTTTATTATTCTTGAAGTTTCTTTCGTCTTTACAATACATCAGGAAAGTATAATACATTTTTGGCCAATTTTTATTTGAAAATTTTTATATTTAAAATTTTGAAATTTTAAATCTCACCTGAGATCCTACCAGAGATCTCGTGTGAGATTTTGAGTAAAATTTCATGAGGTTTTCGCATGATATTTCGCATGATTATATATATATATATATATATATATATATATATATATATATATATATATATATATATATATATATATATATATATATCCCTACCAAAAAATCTCAGGTGAAATATCATACGAAAACCTCATGAATTTTTACTCAAAATCTCACACGAGATCTCTGGTAAGATCTCAGGTAATATTTAAAATTTCAAAATTTGATATATAAAAATTTTCAAATAAAAAATTGGCCTAAAAATGTATTATACTTTCCTGATGTATTGTAAAGACGAAATAAACGTCAAGACTAATAAAAAAAAACTGTAGTAAAAGTTCATTCTGAACGAATTTCAATATTTCATAATAATATATATTTCACGTAAACCCGTGAAGAAATTTTTTACATTTCGCTGAAAATGTTTTTACTAGTTTAGAATAGTGAAAAAAGCATGTAAATAAAATTTTAGCTCATAAGACCCAAATCTTGCAGAACCGTGACCCTAAAAATAAAGTTTATTTAAATTTTTAAAAAAGTAGAAAATTCAATTCGAGATAGGTGCAATTTGGGTATTTACATATATATATATATATATATATATATATATATATATATATATATATATATATATATATATATATTTATATAGATAGATATATGCATATATATATGCATTTTTTTCTGTAAATTTTCTGTACAATATGCTGACATTTTTTTCAGACCCCAATTATCACGTTTCTGATTGGTTTATAAAAGATATACCGTTATATGCTATTTAAAAAATTTCGGCAGTTTATTTTAATCTCAAAATTTTGTAGTAAAAAGCTCGGTCCATGGTCTACCTGGTCTCATTTTGAAGCTCTTATTACTATATAACGGTATATCTTTTATAAATCAATCAGAAACGTGGTAATTAGGGCCTAAAAAAAGTGTTAGCATATTCTATAGAAAATTTACAGAAAAATATACAGAAAAATAATAAAAATGTATATGTGTAAATACCTAAATTGCACCTATCTGGAGCTAAAAATCATTAAAGTTTTCTATGTTTCTAAGAATTGAAAAAAACTTTATTTTTAATAGGGCCACAGTTCTGCATAGTTAGGGTATTGTGATCTAAATTTTTTTTGCATACATTTTTTAACTATTCTGAACTAGTAAAAACATTTTGAACGAAATGTAAAAAATTTCTTCCTTGGTCGACGTGGAATATATATATATATATATATAGTCTCTGAAAATATTTACGTAAATAATGGTATATTTCGGGAGCCTGCAGCTCCAGGAGGCTACGGTCACTCAAACGGACCAGTGGCTGAACCAGCTGGTCCTTGTGCAGGTTCCCCTATTGAAAATATCAAGCTAAATCTCAAGCTTCAAATCCAGCGATGAGTTTGAATCCGGCTCGATCGAACTTGAAATTCAACGATGAGTTTGAATCCAGCTTGATCAAACTTGAAATGTAGGTCGATCAGGGTGGATCTTTCGAGTTTGATTTCGAGCTTGAAATCGAGCTGGATTTTAAGTTCGATCAAACCAGATTCAAGCTCATCGTTGAATTTCAAGCTTGAAATCCAGCTTCAATTTTTTAACAGGGATCGCCTGAGCAGCAACTCGCAAGAAGCCTCCTACTCAATTCTCGTTGCCCCTGCGTCATCGAGAGTTTTGCAGGCATGTCCATGCGCTCGTACGACAACAGCATGACCTTGGGAACCATTCAGCAGATCGCTATCACATCCAGGCAGGCGCACACCGTTTCTGCGCTCAAAGTGTTATGAACTCTGTTGAAAAAAACGAAAAAAATAAAATTTTTTATTGCATTATGGGTTGGAAAGTTATAATAGAATGATGAATAAATTACCTTTGCTAGGCCCTCCTTGCAGCTCAGCTTGCAAGTCTGAAAACGATGTCATTTTTGTCGCTCCCAGCCTCAGCTTGTCTACCTCAGTCTTGGGTCAGTCGCTGAATCGGCAGTCTTTGTTCCTTGACGTCGTCTCTCAGTACGTGCTGGATCGGTTCTAGAGTTATTTTCTGACGTCTCTCAACGGCATCTGAAAACAATTATTATTTTTATTTTAATAGAAGTAATAATAACACTAAAGAATTCCCAGACGGAAAAATAAATTTCATGAATGTCGCAGATGTTAGAATTCTTTATGAACTCTTTTCAAACTGTTTAAGAATCCTTTTCTAACTTACATTCATAATTATTCTTAAAGTGTTCGAAAAAAATCCTTAGAAAAAATTCATTTTTTGCTGTCTGGATAATAATCATAATAATTATAATGTTATTAGAATTATTCTCTTGTAATGTAAAAATTACCTCAATATTGCTATTTTTTCAAACAAAAATAAAAGAATTTTGTTTTTATGTGAGAGAGGGCCCCGTCCTCGCCCATCTCTGTGAGGCACAACCAACATTCTCTGCCCCTCCAACGCTTCCTTACATTTTTTTTAATTTAATTACGTAATTAAAAATTAAAATAAATTAAATTAAAATTAAAAATTAAAAACTAAGAGGTCCTTGCCCTCCGTAATACAATTATCTACCACTGTGCGAAGTTTGAAATAAAAACTTCGAAACCTCTACGAATGGCTTTGGAACGAAATTTGAAGGTTCGAGTCTAGACTAATATAAATTTCGTTCCAATGGCATTCGTAGAGGTTTTGAAGTTTTTGTTTAAAACTTCGCACAGTGGTAGATAATTGTATTATGGAGGGTAATGATGCCTTGATTTTTCATAATTTAGTTTATTTATTAATTGTAATCAATTGTTAAAGAATTTGAGGTTAGGACTGTCGGCGGGAAATTTGAATGGTTTGACACCCCCTTGAAGAATAAAATACCATTTTTATTTATTTGAATAACCTGCGTCCCCAAAAGCAGACATTAAACCAGCTGGTTCCTCTTGACGAAATCCTACCTGCGATCCGTTGAGCGCGAGCGAATGCTGCATATTCACCTTTTGTGTGCGTGAATTGCCGAGTATGGGTGATTGCTGTTGAGTGGATGATTGACTTTGTGTAGGTGACTTGTAACGTGTAGATGGTTGTTCTTGAGTGTGGGATGATTGTTTATCGCGCGGATGTTTATAGTGCGATTGATCCGGTGTGCGTGATTGCTGTTGTGTAAATGACTTGTCATGTGTGGGTGGTTTCTGTTGAGTGAATGATTGCTTTTGTTTCGATTGATTTGGTGTGCGTGATTGCTTTTGTGTAGATGACTTGTGAAGTGTGGGTGGTTGTTGTTGAGTGTAGAATGATTGTTTTGATTGATCTGGTGTTCGTGATTGCTGTTGTGTAAATGACTTGCCATGTGTGGGTGGTTTCTGTTGAGTGGATGATGGCTTTTGTTTCGATTGATTTGGTGCGCGTGATTGCTTTTGTGTAGATGGCTTGTGAAGTGTGGGTGGTTGTTGGTGAGTGTAGGATGATTGTTTTGATTGATCTGGTGTTCGTGATTGTTGTTGTGAAGAAGACTTGTTGTCAAGTGTGTGTGGTTTTTGTTGAGTGATAGGTGATTGCATATCGCGCACTCGTTGGAGTATGCGCGGGCGAAAAGGCTCAGATGGCAGCCCTTCCTGTGCAAAATGTGATTTATGCACTGGACTTGGAGTATAGTCGCTTCTTGTTGATGTATGCGCTAGACTTGATAGCGATTGGGACGATGCTCTTATCGGAGGTCCACCCACTTGTGATAAAATCGACATGCCACAAGATTCTGCTTGCTGAAAGCGGTGGGAAGACGCAAGATTCGTCGAAGCTCCAGATCGCATCTTTTGCATTTGGTCGAAAATGTTTTTAGCAGCAACATCGGGTGACACTCCGCCACGATTTTTAGCCGGTCGTGAATACATCTAAAAAATAAATGTGGTGCCAGTAGGATGCTTAATAACAATAACGAAGATTCGCTTCGTAACAAAATTGATTCTATGTAAATACATTAAAACTTCACACATAAATACATACATACAGACAGACGTACATACATACATACAACGTTGCCGTAATGCCATATCACAGCAATATTTTGCAATATCGCAAAGTTAAATATCACGATATATCACTGCGATATCACGGGAACATTGTGATACGATTTTCGGCAGCTTTGGAGCAAGGCAATATGATGGCGATATTTTGCAATGCCGGAGTGTTGCATATCGTATCAATGTATCTCTGCAA
The DNA here is from genome assembly GCA_949152435.1 of Gastracanthus pulcherrimus. NCBI lineage: Eukaryota > Metazoa > Arthropoda > Insecta > Hymenoptera > Pteromalidae > Gastracanthus > Gastracanthus pulcherrimus. The sequence goes on along the minus strand of OX424574.1, from coordinate 151,709,995 downwards.
TATCGTCGAAACATCGCAATACGACGTTCCACAGCTGCAGTGCAAACCGATATTAGGGCAATATTCTAATTTCTTTTATTTTTCATCTGATTTGAACTTTAAACCACTCATTTGAATCGTTAAACAATTTAAAAACGATTAACCGTTGGAAATTAAAAAATCGACAAAATCAGCAAAGTTAGAGCCAATTGTTTAAAGTAAATGTGAATGAATTTATGAATTCATGAATTTATTCACATTTAATTAGTAACAATTTACCCATAACAATTAAGGCTCTAACTTTGCTGATTTTGCCAATTTTTTAATTTCCAACGGTCAATTGATTTGAAATTGTTTAACGATCAAAATAAGTGGTTTAAAGTTCAAATCGGATAAAAAATAAAAGAAATTAGAATGCACGAACATGTTACGATTTTCAATCGAAGATACATGGTTTTGCAATAACATAATTTCCATAAAAAAGTGGTAATATTTTGTACAAGGGAACCACCTTAACATTTCTAAAATAATCCTGAAATATTCCACAAAAGATTCAGTAAAACCATTTGATTTTGGGAATATTTCAGAAATTTTTCAGAAATATTTCATGTAATTTTTCTAGTAATAATTTAAGCAACTTTTTTATTTCAGGAGACAATGTAAAACAAACTCTAGTATTATTCAAACATGAAAACTAACCTATTTATTAACTAATATAATTATTAGAATAATTATAAATAAAAAAATCAATGTAATTACTAATAAAATTCTACAATTTCAAAATACTAATATCAATAAAGAAACCTAATAAGTCTATTTAATATTTATTACACTTAGCAACTTTTGATTTCAGAAGACAATGTAAAACAAACTCTAGTATTATTCAAACATAAAAACTAACCTATAATTTATTAACTAATATAAATATTAGAATAATTATAAATAAAATCAATGTAATTACTAATAAAATTATACAATTTCAAAATACTAATATCAATAATGAAACCTAATAAGTCTATTTAATATTTATTACACTTAGCAACTTTTGATTTCAGAAGACAATATAAAACAAACTCTAGTATTATTGAAACATAAAAACTAACCTATAATTTATTAACTAATATAATTATTAGAATAATTATAAATAAAAAAATCAATGTAATTACTAATAAAATTCTACAATTTCAAAATACTAATATCAATAAAGAAACCTAATAAGACTATTTAATATTTATTACACTTAGCAACTTTTGATTTCAGAAGACAATGTAAAACAAACTCTAGTATTATTCAAACATGAAAACTAACCTATAATTTATTAACTAATATAATTATTAGAATAATTATAAATAAAAAAACTTTACATTTCAGCCAGAATGATCCTCAAGACAATTTCTTCCCTCTGAAAATTCCACAGTTCTCTTGGGAAATCCAAATTACAGCATGTAAATAATTAATGATAGTAATTATTTACTGTGAACTGCAATTGCACGTGCGCGCGCCAGGATGATCCTCAAGACGAGCTGCACTTCCTCTCGAACGTCCACCACAAACTTGCCACCGTCGAATTATATAATTCAGAATTCCAAATGACACCACAGATAACTACAATAATTAATAACTACAATAATACCGCTAAAATTATTAAAAACAATTTCACTTATTGCGCGCGTCTGCAATTGAAGATCAAGTCTTCATGAAAGCAGGGAGATTACTGCAATGGCGGGATGCGATACATTTCTTCAAACAACACAAAGTTCAAAATTATTTCAAGACTTTAAATTTATAATGTAAATCAATTTTAATATTCAATTATAAACAAATATATTTATTATTAATAAAAATAAAAATCATAAAATTATACTATTATTTATTTATTTATATTTATTTATTTATTCAATTACACCAATTGAGCCCCATATAAATAAATTAACAAATCATTACTATTATTATCAATTTTATTTGTAATAGAAATAATAACTTAAATATGCAATTAAATTATATTTTTATATACCCAGATAGCATTGAGTCGGCACTGTGTCGGCACGCTGACGGCCCGCGGGCCGCCCACGGTCCGGCATTGTGACGGATTCCTGCCCCGCTTCTGAGACGGCACGGTGCAGGAACGCGGTCCTGGCACGCGGGCCGTCATAGTGCCGTCATTTTGCCGACGCAATTTGCATGCGCGATTGGTACTGCGGCCCGCGTGCCGGCAACGTGTCAGCACTGTGCGGTGCAATTTGCCGACAATATGCCAGCACGGCGATATATATATATATATTATTTATATTAAATGTATAATTTTATCATAATAAAAATACTGTATTTTATATTTGTAATTTTTTATTTATATACTTTAAATATTTAATTTTTGTACAATAAATTAATAAGTTAATACATAATATATATATATATGGTTTTGCAGAATAACAACATAAGTCCACTTTTCTGTTTTGAAAATACTAATACTTAAAATTTTTATTTTCCATTTGAACTAATGTAAAAAAAATCATAAATAGTAGATAAGGCTACTTATTTTTACACTTTCTTGATTTTGTGCACTTTTATCTGAAAATATACTATATAAAGATATTAAAATCGCTTAAAACTCAATTTTAAAAAAAATGGACTTGAGTTGTTTTTCCGGGAATCCGCAGCAGATATTTTTTTTTTTTTTTTATTATTATTTAACGTCGCCATGTTTGTGCTTCCATGTGGTGCTAATCGACGACGGGGGTCTGCGGTGTGTTTGTAAACAAAGCACATGTAATTTTTACAGAGGTGCTTGTATCAATCGGCAGAGACTAGGATTCGAACCCGGGTCACCGGCGTGGGAATCCGACACTCTACCGACTGAGCCGCCGCAGGCCCCCGCAGCAGATATATACATACAATAATAACATATATATACCATTTATTTACGTAAATATTTAAATTTAATTATACTTTTATACTTTAATTATGATTATTCACATACTCCTACTGAATAATCTCAAGTAAGATTCTCACCTGAGATCTCATACCAAAATCTCATGTTATTATATGTACACTTAATGAAATATTGAAATTCGTTCAGAATGAACTTTTACTACAGTTTTTTTTATTAGTCTTGAAGTTTCTTTCGTCTTTACAATACATCAGGAAAGTATAATACATTTTTGGTCAATTTTTATTTGAAAATTTTTATATATCAAATTTTGAAATTTTAAATCTCACCTGAGATCTTACCAGAGATCTCGTGTGAAATTTTGAGTAAACATTCATGAGGTTTTCGCATGATATTTCGCATGATTATATATATATATATATATATATATATTTTTTATATATCCCTACCAAAAAATCTCAGGTGAAATATCATGCGAAAACCTCATGAATTTTTACTCAAAATCTTACACGAGATCTCTGGTAAGATCTCAGGTGAGATTTAAAATTTAAAAATTTGATATATAAAAATTTTCAAATAAAAAATTGGCCTAAAAATGTATTATACTTTCCTGATGTATTGTAAAGACGAAAGAAACGTCAAGACTAATAGAGAAACTGTAGTAAAAGTTCATTCTAAACGAATTTCAATATTTCATAATAATATATATTTCACGTAAACCCGTGAAGAAATTTTTTACATTTCGCTGAAAATGTTTTTACTAGTTCAGAATAGTGAAAAAAGCATGTAAATAAAATTTTAGCTCATAAGACCCAAATCTTGCAGAACCGTGACCCTAAAAATAAAGATTATTTAAATTTTTAGAAAAGTAGAAAATTCAATTCGAGATAGGTGCAATTTGGGTATTTACATATATATATGCATTTTTTTCTGTAAATTTTCTGTACAATATGCTGACATTTTTTTCAGACCCCAATTGTCACGTTTCTGATTGGTTTATAAAAGATATACCGTTATATGCTATTTAAAAAATTTCGGCAGTTTATTTTAATCTCAAAATTTTGTAGTAATAAGAGCTTCAAAATGAGAGCAGGTAGATCATGGACCGAGCTTTATAACTGACGTTACAGCATTTTGAAAGAAATCTACATACAATTTATATATCTATATGTATGTAGGGTATATCATTTATAAAATAAATCTTCATATATAGATATACAAATTGTATGTAGATTTCCTTCAAAATTCTGTTACTTCGGTTAATAAGCACGGTCCATGGTCTACCTGGTCTCATTTTGAAGCTCTTATTACTATATAACGGTATATCTTTTATAAATCAATCAGAAACGTGGTAATTAGGGCCTAAAAAAAGTGCTAGCATATTCTATAGAAAATTTACAGAAAAATATACAGAAAAATAATAAAAATGTATATGTGTAAATACCTAAATTGCACCTATCTGGAGCTAAAAATTATTAAAGTTTTCTCTGTTTCTAAGAATTGAAAAAAACTTTATTTTTAATAGGGCCACAGTTCTGCATAGTTAGGGTATTGTGATCTAAATTTTTTTTGCATACATTTTTTAACTATTCTGAACTAGTAAAAACATTTTAAAACGAAATGTAAAAAATTTCTTCCATGGTCGACGTGGAATATATATATATATATATATATATATATATATATATATATATATATATATATATATATATATATATATATATATATATATATATATTTCTATAATCTCGTAAGTTGTTATTTGTTGATAAAATTATTTATTTTGACGGCATACTATATTGAACATTCAATAAAGTATAATAATGGTAGACCCAGATAGCAGCCCGTGCCGAGCACGGCGTGCTGGCACGGCGTGACGAATTTGTGCCATCACTGTGCAGTCGCGGCGTGCTGTCCGATTCGGTGGCACGTCGTGACCGCCCTGTGCCGTCATCGTGCCGTCACGCAACATCACTTTTTTGAACTTTTAGATTCCAGCAGAATGACGGCACAGTGCAAGCCCGCCGTGTCGGGAAAATCGTGGCCGCAATGTGACGGATTATGGACAGCACGACGTGCCATCAATATAATTATAAAAATATAATTTAATTGCATATTTAAGTTATTATTTCTATTACAAATAAAATTGATAATAATAGTAATGATTTGTTAATTTATTTATATGGGGCTCAATTGGTGTAATTGAATAAATAAATAAATATAAATAAATAAATAATAGTATAATTTTATGATTTATATTTTTATTAATAATAAATATATTTGTTTATAATTGAATATTAAAATTGATTTACATTATAAATTTAAAGTCTTGAAATAATTTCTGTTGTTTGAAGTAATATATCGCATCCCGCCATTGCAGTAATCTCCCTGCTTTCATGAAGACTTGATCTTCAATTGCAGACGCGTGCAATAAGTGAAATTGTTCTTAATAATTATAGCGGTATTATTGTAGTTATTAATTATTGTAGTTATCTGTGGTGTAATTTGGAATTCTGAATTATATAATTCGACTGTGGCAAGTTTGTGGTGGATGTTCGAGAGGAAGTGCAGCTCGTCTTGTGGATCATCCTGGCGCGCGCACGTGCAATTGCAGTTCATAGTAAATAATTACTATCATTAATTATTTACATGCTGCAATTTGGATTTTCCAAGAGAACTGTGGCAACTATCTGGACATTTCAGAGTGAAGAGATTGTCTTGAGGATCACCCTGGCTGAGATGTAAAATTTTTTTATTTATAATTATTCTAATAATTATATTATGTTAATAAATAGGTTAGTTTTGACGAGGAAGGACGAGTGGCCAGGACGAGGAAGTGCGACGATGGATGCAGCAGGAGGGGTATCTGGGCTACGGTCCCCACGAAGGGGCACGAAGACGAGAGCTGCAAGGCCCAGGACGGCGTACTTGCGGCAGCAGCAGTGGCACGGTTAACCTCGAAGAGGTTATGTTTACATACAGCTTCCTACTGCATTCGTCCACTGCCAATATTATCAGGTGAGATTAGTGTTTAGTTTATCACTGTAATCTCCCCTTACTAATGCTGCGTTGTTTCTAGGTGTCTGGTGAGTGCTTCGGAGGTTAAATGAACACTCAAACTCTAAAATCCATGAATCTTCAAACATATGAAACCTACAACCCATGAACCGTCAAACCCCTGAACGCAAGACTTAGTTTTATAATTATTAAATTTTTCATTTCTTAAATATATCCTTTATGTTTAGGTCAACTACTTGATTTATCTTGGTGGTAGAAATACCGATGACTCTGACTTTGCAGTCAACACAGAGCTTCTGTGCAATGTTACTTGGCTTGGAGATAAGAAAAAAAATGTCACAAGACTACGTGATACCCGTTTTATGTCAGCTTGTGAAGGTATATTGTTTTATATATTTTATTTTACTTGTCACACTAGACTTATTATATTAATTATGAATGTTTCCATTTTTGACCAGGGCCCTGAAAAGCCTTAAGCAATGTCTACGGCGTCTCGAAGAGATACGCAGAGACGTGCTACTGCCCGAAGAAAGAGATGAGGAGCAGCTGCCACCATCTCCGAGGAGAAGACGAGCTCCTGATGAAGAAGAAGAAGAAGAAGAAGAACATCAAGAACCCCTGCCATCCAGTCCAAAAAGAAGAAGAGTTTTTGAATGCGACATTCATGAAATTTGTTTTGCCGTCTGGGAATTCTTTAGTGTTATTATTACTTCTATTAAAATAAAAATAATAATTGTTTTCAGATGCCGTTGAGAGACGTTAGAAAATAACTCTAGAACCGATCCAGCACGTACTGAGAGACGACGTCAAGGAATAAAGACTGCCGATTCAGCGACTGACCCAAGACTGAGGTAGACAAGCTGAGGCTGGGAGCGACAAAAATGACATCGTTTTCAGACTTGCAAGCTGAGCTTCAAGGAGGGCCTAGCAAAGGTAATTTATTCATCATTCTATTATAACTTTCCAACCCATAATGCAATAAAAATCTTATTTTTTTGTTTGTTTTCAAAAGAGTTCATAACACTTCGAGCGCAGAAACGGTGTGCACCTGCCTGGAAGTGATAGCGATCTGCTGAATGGTTCCCAAGGTCATGCTGTTGTCGTACGAGCGCGTGGACATGCCTGCAAAACTCTCGATGACGCAGGGGCAACGAGAATGATGTTGAGTAGGAGGCTTCTTGCGAGTTGCAGCTCAGACAATCCCTGTTAAAAAATTGAAGCTGGATTTCAAGCTTGAAATTCAGCGATGAGGTTGAATCTGGTTTGATCGAACTTAAAATCCAGCTCGATTTCAAGCTCGAAATCAAACTCAAAAAATCCACCCTGATCGACCTACATTTCAAGTTTGATCAAGCTGGATTCAACCTCATCGCTGAATTTCACGTTCGATCGAGTCGGATTCAAACTCATCGCTGAATTTGAAGCTTGAGATTTAGCTTGATATTTTCAATAGGGGAACCTGCACACGGCCTGCACCATTATTTACGTAAATATTTTCAGGGACTATATATATATAAAATTTCTTCATATATATATATATATATATATATATTCCACGTCGACCATGGAAGAAATTTTTTACATTTCGTTTTAAAATGTTTTTACTAGTTCAGAATAGTTAAAAAATGTATGCAAAAAAAATTTAGATTACAATACCCTAACTATGCAGAACTGTGGCCCTATTAAAAATAAAGTTTTTTTCAATTCTTAGAAACAGAGAAAACTTTAATAATTTTTAGCTCCAGATAGGTGCAATTTAGGTATTTACACATATACATTTTTATTATTTTTCTGTATATTTTTCTGTAAATTTTCTATAGAATATGCTAGCACTTTTTTTAGGCCCTAATTACCACGTTTCTGATTGATTTATAAAAGATATACCGTTATATAGTAATAAGAGCTTCAAAATGAGACCAGGTAGACCATGGACCGAGCTTATTAACCGAAGTAACAGAATTTTGAAGGAAATCTACATACAATTTGTATATCTATATATGAAGATTTATTTTATAAATGATATACCCTACATACATATAGATATATAAATTGTATGTAGATTTCTTTCAAAATGCTGTAACGTCAGTTATAAAGCTCGGTCCATGATCTACCTGCTCTCATTTTGAAGCTCTTATTACTACAAAATTTTGAGATTAAAATAAACTGCCGAAATTTTTTAAATAGCATATAACAGTATATATCTTTTATAAACCAATCAGAAACGTGACAATTGGGGTCTGAAAAAAATGTCAGCATATTGTACAGAAAATTTACAGAAAAAAATGCATATATATATGTAAATACCCAAATTGCACCTATCTCGAATTGATTTTTCTACTTTTCTAAAAATTTAAATAAACTTTATTTTTAGGGTCACGGTTCTGCAAGATTTGGGTCTTATGAGCTAAAATTTTATTTACATGCTTTTTTCACTATTCTGAACTAGTAAAAACATTTTCAGCGATTTGTAAAAAATTTCTTCACGGGTTTACGTGAAATATATATTATTATGAAATATTGAAATTCGTTCAGAATGAACTTTTACTACAGTTTCTCTATTAGTCTTGACGTTTCTTTCGCCTTTACAATACATCAGGAAAGTATAATACATTTTTAGGCCAATTTTTTATTTGAAAATTTTTATATATCAAATTTTTAAATTTTAAATCTCACCTGAGATCTTACCAGAGATCTCGTGTAAGATTTTGAGTAAAAATTCATGAGGTTTTCGCATGATATTTCACCTGAGATTTTTTGGTAGGGATATATAATATATATATATATATATATATATATATATATATATATATATATATATATATATATATATATATATATATATATATATATATATATATAATCATGCGAAATATCATGAATGTTTACTCAAAATTTCACACGAGATCTCTGGTAAGATCTCAGGTGAGATTTAAAATTTCAAAATTTGATATATAAAAATTTTCAAATAAAAATTGACCAAAAATGTATTATACTTTCCTGATGTATTGTAAAGACGAAAGAAACTTCAAGACTAATAAAAAAAACTGTAGTAAAAGTTCATTCTGAACGAATTTCAATATTTCATTAAGTGTACATATAATAACATGAGATTTTGGTATGAGATCTCAGGTGAGAATCTTACTTGAGATTATTCAGTAGGAGTATGTGAATAATCATAATTAAAGTATAAAATTATAATTAAATTTAAATATTTACGTAAATAAATGGTATATATATGTTATTATTGTATGTATATATCTGCTGCGGATTCCCGGAAAAACAACTCAAGTCCATTTTTTTTAAAATTGAGTTTTAAGCGATTTTAATATCTTTATATAGTATATTTTCAGATAAAAGTGCACAAAATCAAGAAAGTGTAAAAATAAGTAGCCTTATCTACTATTTATGATTTTTTTTACATTAGTTCAAATGGAAAATAAAAATTTTAAGTATTAGTATCTTCAAAACAGAAAAGTGGACTTATGTTGTTATTCTGCAAAACCATATATATATTATGTATTAACTTATTAATTTATTGTACAAAAATTAAATATTTAAAGTATATAAATAAAAAATTACAAATATAAAATACAGTATTTTTATTATGATAAAATTATACATTTAATATAAATAATATATATATATATATATATATATATATATATATATATATATATATATATATATATATATATATATATATATATATATATATATATATATATATATATATATATATATATATATATATATATATATATATATATATATATATATATATATATATATATATATATATATATATATATATATATATATATATATATATATATATATCGCCGTGCTGGCATATTGTCGGCAAATTGCACCGCACAGTGCTGACACGTTGCCGGCACGCGGGCCGCAGTACCAATCGCGCATGCAAATTGCGTCGGCAAAATGACGGCACTATGACGGCCCGCGTGCCAGGACCGCGTTCCTGCACCGTGCCGTCTCAGAAGCGGGGCAGGAATCCGTCACAATGCCGGACCTCGGGCGGCCCGCGGGCCGTCAGCGTGCCGACACAGTGCCGACTCAATGCTATCTGGGGAGCTGTGCCGTGACCTATGACTCCGAAAGAGTTATGACAATGTCACGACAATTTTATGACGGTCATAGCACAACTATTGTGATGGCGTGGTTTGGCGAGCGCTAAATTTAAATAGATTGAAAGATTTAATATTATAGAGTTATATTATTTATTAGTGGGACAACTATAAAGGAAATGCTCTTAGTAGGAAATTAAGGTGTATAAATAAAATGCTTGAGTTTAAGTTTAATAAGGACTTAGAGTAACCGTCTAAGTCCTTCTATATATTGAATTTATCTTAATGAAAGGTACAAGTTGGTGGTTTGGCGTCTCGGCTCTGACTGTCGTTCTGTTCTCCTCTCCGATCTTTCTCCGCTCGGAGATGTCGTGGCGATCAACGAAGGTCAAAGGGCAGTTCGGAGCTTTCCCTCTCCTTACTTTTGTCTTTAGGTCTGCATCATGGCTGCATGTACGTGAGCTCCGTGAAAGAAATTGTGTGTGTGTGTTCTCTCTCTCTCTCTCTCTCTCTCTTCGATCTTCGTTCTTAGTCCGTTGCTTTCCCACATTTTTTTGAATCACACGTGTTGTTGTTCTTGCGAGTTTGCCGTGGCTCTCGTTTTGACGAGAAGACAATAAACGCTCCGCGCTTTTCCTATGATTTCTACAACACAGCTCTTTTGTACATTGGATTGAGCGAGACCCGGTACTTTAATATTTATGGCCTTGTTTACTCTAGCGAGGCTTTTGGTTGTTATTTTTACGTTTCCTGTCCGAGCCTATCGAGTGATATTTAGTTAAGAGAACGGATCGAGTTAATAAGCTTACATATTGAAATCCATATTCAATTTAGATCTTTGCGCGTTTCTATACGTGATTCGGCGTATGTGCAAATTACAAGTAACGTGACGTGTCATTACGTCACACTATATAGTGGCCCCGATAACAAGGCGTCGGCACTGTGCCGGCACGTTGACGGCATGCATGCCGCATGCGTGACGGCACAGTGACGTCCGTGTACTCCGGCCCAGAAACGGCATGTTGACGGCATGCATGCCGCGCGCTTATTCCAAAATTTCACAGCACGCCATGCCGTCAACGTGCTAGCATTATGCCTTGCGTTTTGCCGGCAATATGCCTGCACGATTGAATTTTGCGTGCGCTTCTGCAGGTGCTTATAACCTCCAAATATATTATGTATATTAATTTTTAAAATAAAAATAAAAAATTTGAAATTATATATAAATTTACTCTTTATTAAATTTCAATTACAATAAATATTACAATTTATAATAAATATAACAATAATATTGTAATAACTATTATATACTGTATGCCAATGTATCTTGAATGCTCGTGAGCGTTGATAAATACCCTTACGAAAAAAGCCCTTAGGAATCCCTGTAGGATTTCCTGAAGTAATTTTTCTAGAGTGGAATATTATTTATGTTCTAGAATATGAAATTGTTAAAATCACTACAATAATTTAGGAAGTTTGCCTTTATAGGTATAGCACCATCCGGATGATAACACTAAAACTCAGGGACTAAGCTTGAAAAAACGAAAATTTAATTAACTTGATTACAAAATTAAAAAAATTAAAGGTCGAAGCTTTAGTCCCTAAGTTTGGTCTTATCGTCCGGATGGAACTATACATATAAAGGCACAATTCCTAAATTATTTTAGTGATTTTAATAATTTCATATTCTAGAACATAAATAATATCCGATTCTAGAAATATTCCTTAAGAAAATCCTGCAGGAATTCCTGCAGGAAAACAGTACGAAAATATTGCGGGGATTCCTGCAAGGAATCCTGCAGATCCCCTGCCGATCAGTTTCTTGCATGATTCTCTGCTAGAATTCCTGCAGGCTTTTTACGTAAGGATACTGATGCCATCCTGTTGATTTGTCTTCATTATAGCTGCACCTTAAATAATTATTTTTGTAGAAAATCTGCAAATTATTATAAAATTTAATCACTTGAAAAATTGAATAAAGTTGTAGATTAATGAAATCTAATATTGAATAACTCACCTGGAAATTTGATGTATGCACTCGCAAGATTTTTGCTTACAGCTATAGGTACATGCAGCTTTAGAATCTGAAAATCATTAAAAACATAAAGTTAAACAGTTAAAAAACAATTAATAAATACAGTCTACTGAAAGAGTAAAAACAAAGCATTAAGGGATCAAACCTGAGTTAAATTCTGTTAAAAATCATTGTCCATTTTATACACGGCAAAAATATTTTGACACAATCTACGTTGATGAAAGCTTACTTGTGCTTACTACTTTACAACTTACTTAAGTATATTATATGTTATTTTTCCAAGAATTAGATCCGTCCAAGTGGTTTTTATAGTCCCTTATAATAAACTAATTTATGTAATATATATATATTTATTCGGAAATTCCAATTTAGGTTAGCGCACGCCATATATATCTATATTATTTTTCTCCAATCCAATTAATCGAGCTATTATTGCCGTTCGATATGTCCCCAATCGCACGCCATGCTGTCCGTATGCCGTCAAAATGTTGCCACGATAATCTGAATTTCTGCGCCACAGCGTGTCGGCATGTTTCCGTCAATTTGCAAGCACGCATGCTGCCGCAAAAAAAAACAAAAATGGTGACCACGCATGCCCGCACGCTGACGGCAGAAAGCCGTCACGCGTGCCGGCACGCCATGAGCACACCGTGCCCGGCATGTGCTGTTATCTGGGGGCCCTCTCAGTCACACGTGGTCATACATGAGTCTCCTTGCTAAGCTTCTTATGGACTCGCCGCACAGAATTTACAGATGGCGCGTTTTGCTTTAGAAAGCGAATAGGATTCCAGGCTTTATTTTAAACGTTTTGCAAAGGAAGTAACCTAAACGTATTTTTTAACTTACCTTGTCTTTATTATAAAAATATACACTTCAACAAAATAAAATTGCTATTAATGTGCACGAATGAACACCAACTACCGAGTAGTATTGTTTTCCGTTGTATTGTCATCCTATAATACATATTATTTTAAATGACAGTAAAATAAAAGAGCCCTTTAGGTATAGTTTATACAAGTTAAAATCTAGACTAGAATAACACTACACGGAAAGAAGTAAAAAATTGAATCGACTTCGCCGGTGCGAGCAGCGAGATAAACAGAGATCGTCATAGCGAAACGCCGCGCGCAGAGTCAGTAATTATCGTCCATGCATCCGGATGCAGCCTGAGTGCATAGACGTGCATAAACACGCCGCCACGCGGTGCTATACTGGCACGCTGTTTTGTTTTTGGACTATAGCCATAGCCGTGAATACTCTTCTTTCCGTGTAAGGTAGTCTGCTAAAAATAGGTACAGACAACAGACCACAGAAGTATTAAAACATGTAATTAAACTACATAACAACTTACATAATGTAGGTATAAATATATTTTTACATATACTTAAAAATACTACCTTATTAAACTCCTGTTGTTCTCAGAAATATATTAAATGTTATTAAACGTAGATCTTTATTTAGAGTTTTAGGTTATAGAAAGGAAGTATATACATTTCAACTAAAGAAAAAATCTAAAAATAGATTGAAACAGTAGTTAATAAAAACTTATTAGTTATAAAATAGTAATACAAATTTATCAAAATGGATGACATAAGAAATGGATTATTTGATAAAATGAAAGCTGCAGGAAGAAGTAATGAAATGACAGTTAAGTTTAAAGTCATGGACACTGATGAATTAAGAGTGGTAATGGCTCTGAGCGTTATGGAAGTATTCGAAACAATACCACAAGCCAAATGCGAAACAAAAGATTCAAAGACATCAATCAATTTGAGGAATGAAGCAAATAGAATTTTCGTATCGAGCAAGAATGATGTTGAAGAACTAATCAAAGCATGGGAACTATATTCAAAAAGTATAGCAACAGCTCCTAATACATCTCAAGAACTTTCCTTAGCTTATGCTAATAGATCAGCTCTTCTATTAAGTTTAAAAAAATATGCAGAATGCTTAGCAGATATTAATAGAGCTTTAGAATTAAATTATCCTAATCATTTAAAAGGAAAACTTTTGTGTCGAAAAATTGAATGTTTAAATTTTTTAAATAAAACTAGTAATATAAAAGATACCATTGAAGAAGCTAGATGTTGGCTAGAAAGTATAAATTTATGTAATGACGAGAAAGAAAAATTTAAAGACAGATTAAAAAACACAGAAACATCAAATTTTTTAAAATCATTTTCTAAAGATAAAAAAGTAAAACATTTCCCGACACTTATTTCACATAAAGAAATACCGTGTGCTTCAGAAGCATTGGCTGTCAAATATAATGAAACATTTGGGAGACACATAGTGACTACTCGTAAAGTTAATCCAGGAGAAATTTTAATAGTAGAAAAGCCTTATGCTACAATACTGATGCATGAAGAAATATATACTCATTGTTCACATTGTTTACAAGTTCATTGGGCAATGATTCCATGTGAATTTTGTGTTCATGCCATGTACTGTTCTCACACATGTAAAAATGAAGCATGGAATCAATACCATGATATTGAATGTGCTGTGACTGGTTATTTATTAGATTTAGATTATAATAAATGTACTTTATTTAGTATGAGACTTGCGATATTAGCCTTAAGAGAAGCAGGAAGCACAGAAAAATTAAAAAAGGATTTAGAAAAAGCTGACAATTGCGAAGGTTAATGTTAATCTTATTTAAAAAATGTTACATCTTATGAATTTCTTATCTAATGTTATTTTTAGACCCTTCTAAAAAAGGTTTTGCAGAAGATGGAATTTATCACAGTGATAAATATTATAGTTTATATACTCTTGTAACTAATACAAACAATCGGCCAATATCTGATCTTTTTGAAAGAGCTTTGAATGCTGCATTTATTCTTTATTACTTGTGTACACTTACAACATTATTTGGAGAAAAATTTGATCCTGACATTGGCCAAATAAGCATGAATGGGAATGCTACATATATTGGAGGATTAATTTTGCATCATATGGAAATAATTCCTTGCAATATACACAGTGTATTTTTATACCTCGATGTAAATTTATAATATTAATTATGTTATTTGAACTTTCATGGTATTGTAATGTATATTTTTAGTATGAAGAGGAACGTAGAATCGATACAATTGATATAGGAGCATCAGCCTTACCATTTTGCAGTCTTATTAATCATAGTTGTGATCCTAATGTGTCCAGATGTTCAACAGAAGAACATATGATTATTTTTGCCATAGTTCCTATAGAAGAAGGTTCACAAGTAAGTATTTATTAAAATGTAGTAAACAATTTTTTTCCCTTTTATTATTTTCTAAACTTATGATTATAATTTTTAGATTTATGACAACTATGGAAGTCATTATGCTGTTATGAATAAATTTGAAAGAGAACAAAAAATTAAACAATATTACTTTAAATGTGAATGTAGAGCATGCAAAGACGACTGGCCTACTTATGAAAATTTGTTATCTTTTCATGTAAGAATTTCTATTTATTTATTTATTTATTTTACACCAGAATAGTTTACAGATTGTACTTACATACACCCGAAACTCCGCAGAGATAAACAAAGTTATCTAAAATTCTATATTTATATATTATTTAATAAAAATAATATAATTTTCTTTTTTTGGTATTTTTCAGAAACTGTTGACTAACAAGGAAATAAAAAGAAAAGTGGAAAAAGCCCTTGAAAAATTCAATACCTATGTAGAATATGCAACAGAAGATAAAATTGAAAATAAGTCGTATTTATTAGTAGATTTATCAAGAATGATTGATGTGTTGATCAAGTATGTACCATTGCCATGCTGTGAAGTGAATAATGTTGTTGAAACTTTTAAGAGAATATTTGCTTTAACATATGGAAATAAGTTTGAAATTCCGAAATTAAATTAATATTTTATAATGAAAAGATTTGATTATGCTTTATTATTTTATAAATCTCGTTATTATAATAGTTTATTGACCAAGTTAATCGATACCTATAAATAGTACATTATGTAACAAAAGAATAAAGTCGAAGATTATTCCCGAGGGTAGATTTACTGCCCGAGCGAATCGAGGGCAGTAATCACCCGAGGGAATACTCGACTTTATTTAAGAGGGTGTCAAACCATTCAAATTTCCCGCCGAAATTCCTAATCTCAAATCTTCGACCGACATATGAATAATCGATTACAATCAATAAATAAACCGAATTATGAAAAACCAAGACATCATTGCCCTTCCATTTATAGCATTCTACCACTCTGCTAAGTTTCAGGTAATAATATCATTGCACATCTAAATGGCATTTGAACGAAATTTCGGATTCACCTTTCGTAGATCTCTGTATTATCACGAAATTTCGTTCCTATGCCATTAATGAAAGCCGCAATATTTTTACTTGAAACTTTGAACAGTGATAGATAATTACAAAACGAAGGGCAATGACCTCTTAGTTTTTCATAATTCTGTTTATTCTTTTAATTATAGTCAATATTTTAGAATTCTCGGTTTGGCAAGGTAGGGAGGATAAAAATTGACTTTGACGCCCCCTTAAGGGGATGCGTCAGACCTACTTTACCCGCCGATAAAATACATTAAAAAATTTCGTTTTTCAAAAATACATAGCGAAACACTCAAATTATCAGAATCGAAAATAGGCATTTATGTGATTATGCTATTTTCGATTTTCATATCAATTCGAGAGTTCCGCTATGTATTTTCCTTAGATAAAGCTATCCTAAAAAGGAAATTTTATTCTGATGCGTATTTTTGGCGTAAAACGAAATTTTCGAAGAACATTTTTTTCACTTTTCTATTGAGGAATAGAATGATTTACCTCATATTTTCAGTGTTCCGATATTTATTTGGCACAAATAAAGCGATCCCTAAAAGGAAAATTGATTCTAATGCGTAGTTTTAACGAAAAACGAAAATTTTATTTTTGTTTGCCACGGTCGGTAAAGTAGGTCTGACGCATCCCCTTAACTGTGGCCACTTTATTGGCTGAAAAAGAGGGACTTCCGATAAGAACTAGAATTTATTGAAAATGTATATTAAAATACAGAAAAATAATTTTAGAAAAAAATCATTTGCTGGAAAAAAGTAAATTTGCGGGAAAAAGTAGATTTACGGGAATCATGTGTTACTTTTGTCCCCCTCTTAAAGTCAATAAAGTGGTCATTATACGGTGAGTCGGGAATAAATAATTTTTATTGTGTAATTCTTGTTTTACACCATAAAATTACTTGCAAATAAATCAGAATTTTAGAAACATATTGTTTCACTGTATCATAAACATACACGGTGAGCCTGGATTTCGTTTAACCCAAATTTAAGCCCAAAATGAAAAAAAAATCGGCAATAGCTTTTTAAAATAAACTCGATTTTAGTAAATATTTTGCAGGTTGGAAGGTTTTATTTCACGATAATGGGTTTTAATTTAGGTTTTATTTCACCCTTATAGCATTGAAATAAATATATTGGCCGAGGAAAAAAATTAGCCTAAGGCTTCAAAAATTAAATATTGTCTATCTTTGGATGGGGATTTGAAAATTATACACTTGTTTATATGGCAATAGGGCAAAATCGTACTTTTTTGCTTTAGGTGATGTTAAAGCCACCTGTCACCTACAAATACGAGGATCCACTTTTCTCATTTCATTTTCAATTTTGAGTAAATCTCTCTATGGAAAATTGTTGTTCCAATCAAAAAGAACGTCTTCCTATAGAGATATTTTCTTAAAATTGAAAAATGAATGAAAAAAGTGGTTGCCCGTATTTATACCAGTAACACGGGGTTTAACATCACCTTAAAGTACAAGTACAAGTACATGTTACATGTACTTAACAAAAGTACAAATGTACTAGTACAAATGTACCAGTACAAAGTACTTAAGTCCTATTTTTTCAAGTATTTTTGTACTTGAGAAATGTATTTAAGTCGTATTTCTTCAAGTACTTTTATACTTGAGAAAAGTACTTGTTATATAGGATTTAAATCTTTCGAATGTCATAAGCAGTATTGTAATACGTATAATATAGTATATAGGGTAGAGGCACTAGTAGTCGGCCACCCCCCAGTAGTCGGACACTTTGACTATTTTCTTTTAAAAAATAAACCCGTAGACAAAATATCGCTAGATTAATCATTTTTTAATGATCTATGCCATTTAAACATTTAATTCTGATGTTAAAACAGCTTAAGAAGCATTAAATAATAATCTTTTTCGATATATCTTTGTCGATATGTGCTTATATGTGGCCGACTACTAGAATTTTTTTAATTTTTGACGAATTTTAGTTGTCGGCCAGGGCTGGTCGATAACCCATGTCCAAAGCCACTTTTAATTGTAATGATCATTACGATTAATTAATATTTAATTTCATTCATTTAATATTTATTCAATCTTCTATAGCTAAACTTAAATCATACGACTATTAAAAATAATAAACAATGTTTTTAAAGCGCGATGTATTGGCCGACTACTAGCGCTTTTGTCATATTTTATTAAAACACATATTATAATAATCCTGTAAACATTTTAAGCAAAAATAAACATTTTATCAAAAACTAGAATACATAAGATAATTCTTAAATTCTGTGGCTTCCAGGCATAACCAGTTAAGTCCATATTTTCTAATTTCGAGAATTAAACCTATGCAAAAGAAGAACATACCAAGATTATAGCAAAAGGGAAGTATAGTAAATAAACTTGTAACTTTTAACATTTTATATGAAAGTATGCCATGCATAGATACCAATATCATTAAACTTAATTATCAAAAAAAGTGGACTGAACCCGTTAAGGACAAAGAAAAGTCTGCTACAGGTGATAAATATAAATAAATTAAATTTCGTGCGCAACATATGTGCATCTGATACATAATTATGGCGGATATTGTGGTCTAAAATTCAAACAAGTAAATGTAAACTAAGTAAAAGGTTATATTAAAAATGATTGGTTATTTTCAAAGAAGGATGTGGAAAAGGTACCAGATTTGGCCCTCTAAAGAGAAAGCAAGTTTATAGCAATTTCTGATTACCATAAACCGGGGTGACTTTGGACTATTTTCGTAATATGTGCTATAATTCTATGATGAAAGTTTTGAAATTTGAAAATCTCTACGATCTAGTATTTAGTTAAAGCTATAATTTTGAACCACTATTTTAAAAAGTTGATCCTGAGTCAAGGGCCTTACAGCACTTTTAAAAATTGTCCAAAGTCACCCCGGTGGTCAAAGTTACTCCAGTTTACGGTATATTTATCTGGTATATTACATTTTGTAAACTATATGCCATGCAAATTATGGAAAAATTTTAACTTTTTAAGTACTTTTTTATAATATTAAAGTCTATATTAAATTTCAATTCAAGCACTAAAACTCGTTAAAATTGTTAAAAATTTCGTTACATAATTTAATCTTCAATGTTGTTTAATTTCATAGATGTACATACAGAAGGAGAATTGTAAAGTGCATGAAATAAAAAATACTAATAAATGATGAAGATTTTACGTTTACTGGGGGCAAAAATAGGCAAGTTTTACACATCCTACTTTGGCAGACAATATAGGAAACTGTGGAGTATTCTTATTTAGCATGAAAGTCTTGGAGAAGTTTGCAGTCATATGGCAGCAATAATTAATTTTTTTAATTACATAATTAAAACTTTTCAGAATCTCGTATAGATTATCTATTTGGCCAGTACCTGAAGTCATACATACAATTTATCTAAAGAAAAGTGAGGAAATCAATTGAGGGAAACAATTAAATCTCACAAAAGTAAGTTTTTAATTAACAAGGTTTATGTTATAAGTAAAAAACTATACATTTATTTGTTATGTACAAATCTATAAATTATGAAAATTGTTACAGTTGCTCAGTCTAAAGAAGTTTCTAAAATTAGAAAAAGGGATACATCAGTAAATTTAAAACAAATAGATGGAATTGATTTATCAGCAGCAGGGAAGAATATCAATTGTCAGTTAACAGTGTACTCTTATATTATAGACCATGTGCCTTTGTAAACTTTTGGAATTTTTATGATATCTTTAAAGAAGATAAAGGCAAAACTTTGAAAATGGTGTGTCACTTCATCCGACATCTTTTGATTTTTTAATATTGTGACATCACTCAAAGGATCTTTAATATACTACAACTTTCGTAAATTAAGTTTTCTTTTAAAACTATAAAAAGAACTACAAGTTTCTTTAGGTTTTTTATATCTACACCAGCATAGATAAAACAATTAATTTTGTATTCTTTCCCCTATTATTTCAATGATTCAGTCCTACATCAAAGGAAGAATTTTTAAGGAAATAAGCAATTTTCCAGAAAATATATTCTTTTAAATGATCCACTGTAGAATAAATTTAATTCTTTAGAAAAATTAAAGGAAGAAACAATTTTAGAATAAATTAAAAGAACAAATTGCTGTACAAAGTTATCAAACAAAGATAAGCAAACCTTAAAGTTTATGGCTGGATTAAATACAATTTAAATCAGTCTAAAATACTTCAATTGAAAAATCTTTGCCATCATCAGTAAAAACATATTTTATACGCCAAAAATACTCTTTATATATATAATATTACTAATATCATCCATTGTCAAGTCTGTTTGAGATGCTGTACCAGTTTCATGTTCTCTTGCATGAATCTCAATATCACTTGCATTCCACTCGTCAATCTCAACATCAGGAAAATAAATAGTTTCAAGTTTAACCTGAGGTGGTTCTAGATTTTTAACCTATAGTCATAAATTAATAACTCAATTGTGCATAAATTAATGCTTTCATGCAACACTTACTCTAGTTAATAAACTTACTCTCTTTTTTATCCGTTCATAACGTCCAAGTGCTGATTTCTTTTTCACAGCAACTCCAATATTGTAGCCTAAACATTGTGAAGGAACCCAATCTGGATTATTTTCATCTTCGAGTTTTGCAGGACGACCTAAATTGATATTTATATAATTTTAGTACAGTAGATATATATGCAAGATAAAAAAGGTGTTTACTTCACATACGTCTAACCTGAAAACATACATTTATTTATATGTTTTAACATGAAACTATTAATTATTTACCTGATAGAAAGTGTTTCCCGCAAATACGAGCGTTTTTTAATTGTATATCATTTAAAGGTCCACGTTTCAAGGCCCTTATCCAAGCTTCTTGGCGTTGTTTTGACAATTGTATGATATTCTGCTGCTTTTTTTCTTGACCAAAACCATTGTATCTTTTATTATTTTCACTTATAATGGCAGGAATCCTATAGTAAAGAACCTTTTCTTTTTCACTGTGTTTGCAGCTTACAACATAACATGATTTGACCATATTTACTTAAAAAATACTATTTTTCTATTATTATTGTTTATACCACAGCATCCGCCATCTTATGATATGACGTCACAAGATAAATATGTATATAGTGTAGGTACAGTGGATAAGGAAGTTTCCTTCAATTCTCACATCACACAACGCAAACGTCAAAATCGTCGCTTTGTATCCTCGTGAGTTGTTTATACTTACTCCAATAAAACGTTTAATCATTTTAAAAGATGATGCTCCATAAAATGGCAACACTGAAACTGTGTAGATTATGCGGTAAAGAAAAACAACAAGGCACCGATCTGTTTAAAGATAAAATAAAAGGTTCTGTACTAATATCAATAATCAATAAGTACTTTGCAAAAGAGGTGAGGAAAATATCTACATAAATATTCGTACAAAAAAATTAGATGTCAGTGTGTAGCACCTTTAAAAAATAAATGTCTATTATTTATTTCAGATTATTAATATTTCCATCTCTGATGCATTCTCTAAGTATGTGTGCAATGACTGCGAACAAAAAATTTGTACTTTTGATGAATTCTGTTTGATGGTAGCAAATGTTCAAAAGCAACTAGCTGCACCATCATTAGAAATTGACTTTGCAGAGGTGATTATTAACATAATTATCAAACTGTATAAAATGTCAATATTTTTTATCTTTAATAGTTAATGAAAGCCAAAATACACCATGACTTACTGATACAAGCTTAACAAAACAATAATCTTGAATATTTTTATTTTATTTTGTTTATTTACGTCTAATAATAAAGTGATTTGTAAGTATTTTATAAAATCTATGAACTTAAATAATTAAAGCTTATAAACATTATTTTTGAGTTAAAATTTTGTTTACTATCTATGTCAATTGTATATATTTTTGTATCATATTACTCATTATTTTAATTATTATACTTGTGATTTTTAATTATTTTCAAACTGTGTTTGTTTCTTTTAGGATATGTTATGTCATTTAAAGGAGACTAGTATACCGGATAAATCAAACCAACAGCAAATGGGTACACATGGAAAAAGAAAACAGATATGCCACATTTGTGCAAAAAGTTTTAGATGTTTAGCTCACTTAAATAGGCATAAACTAATTCATACAGGCCAACGTCCTTATGTTTGTGATGTACTTACTTTTTATACCACTTGTAATTATCATTACTAAAAGCTATTTATTTTAAAACAAATATTTTTCAAATAGATTTGCAGTATGTCGTTTAATCAGCAAGAGATCATGATGAAGCATAAACAATGCCATGAGAGAAAGAAAATGTTCCAGTGTGCTAATTGTCATCAATCATTTCGTTACAAGATTTCTCTAAAGTCTCACATGATAAACTACCATTCAGTTACTGAACAAACTGTAATTGGTAATCAGGTGATGTGCATACAAGACCAATTGCTGCAATGCACAGAATGTGGAAAACAGTTTGCAACCAAGTATAAACTGCAGAGACATAGAAGATGCCATACTGGTGAAAAGCCGTATCGCTGTAATTATTGTGATCGCTCCTTCTCACAAACTGGAAATCTAAAATTGCATCAAATGAAATATCACCAAATTACGTGTCCTATTCCTGAAACGCAGGAACAACTTCAACATCCAGTAAATCGACCAGCAGAACGCGACGTTACCAATGCTTTGAATACTTTCCAGCCAATTTTTCTCACTGAAACTGAAATACAAAATACTATCAACGAAACTATTAACTCCACGAATCCAAGCTCTTCTTATTTGAATAAATCGTATGAGAATCCATTGTACATAGACGAGGAAATTGAAACGATGCTGGACCAAGATCTCGACCAGTTAGAACGCCAAAAATATACCGCATCGACGCAAGAGAAAGTTTCTTTTTGTTTAAAACAACCAGAAACTCCAGAACTGTTACATAGTTTGCTTTATGATGATTAATTTTTTTTGTATATTGAGTATATAAATAATAAGACAAATTGTTTTATATCACCAATTTATTGGTATTTTAAATATTCATATAAAAAGCAAAAGATTGATTTGGTCTCACAGTCACGGAACGGTCAGTGTTTTACTGTTATGAATAGCATCTCGTTGTTTTTTAATTTTTTTATATTTTTTAAACAATATTAAAAAGTTTGTTAATGGATTAGGAACTCGATTATAGTGTATTTACAAGAAAAATCCTAAAATCGTTTTGAATAAAAAAAAATGATGTTTCACTTAGTTAGTACCTTACACATGATCGTTCCTTTCCTACAAAAAATACATTTACATATGCAACATCTTACTGAAATATTCCGAGATGCAAGACATTAAACGGTATGCAGTATGGCAATATTTTAAATATTTTTTTTTGTATAATGGTTGCTGGCTACTATTATATGTAGACATACATTTTTGTATTTTATAATAGAATCAAATTTTACTGAAAATTATGTAAAAAACAAACCCTGTTTAACATAATATTAGAATAATCAAATGGCACAAAAAGTTTATAGCGATAGTTGGATGCAGTTCTCAACAAAGCCGCAAATTAGTGTAGGGAATAATAAAAAAAAAGAAACTTTGGAATATTAACACATTGCAAATTCATGCAACCATCTACACTTCTAATCGCTATCACAAAAGTATATTGCAATATAATCAAAAAATACTCAGATCGCAATTTAAATTCAGTCTGATAGTAAAAATAGCGCATGATTATAATGTACGACTTAAATAATACAGTTACAAAATCTTAGAAGCTATTACCACGCATTCGTTAATTTCGAATGCGCATCGTTATTACAGTTTAAATAACACCTCAGTTATCGTTTTGTTTCATTTTGTTATTTATACAATAGTTCTACGATAAACTTTAAATAATGTTTCTTATCGATAGAATAGAACCGAGAAATGAACAGATTGATAAGGCACAGCCCCGCAATGAATTCCGCGCTCCATCGTCTTTCTTGTATTGTAATATGTGCAATAATAAGATCGGGACTGACTGACAGTGATAAAATATCAAGATTTCATATATGCCAAGTGTTTTATGCTACAATTCCTAATCTAGAAAGAGTAAAATATATTACTTCCATAAAGGTCTTACCGATCAAATATGTTCTGCCTATCTGACTCGACTCAATGCTATATGCAAAATCGATAAATTTCTCTTAACATTATTCATCTCGTAGGTGGGGGAGGGTTGGGGGGAAAGGTAACTGGCTCCCGTCATTATTACTCTTCTTTCCCTCAACGGACGCCATAGTCCTAAATATAACCGTTACTTTGATTTTTTTTTACAGTTTGCTCGAACAATCAAAGATACTTCCCAGCATATCTCCTCTCCTCCGCAGTAGTCGTTCCACAATTCGTCATGTCGTAATCGAATAGAACCAGAAGCCGTCGACGGCTCTCGCCGGCTTCTCGTATCACACAATAAAAGCTTTATATTTTCCGCGTTGGACTCTGCCTTGGCAATTGATTTTTTTCCTTTAATTATTCGAGCGTCGCGCGTGAAGCGACAGCAGCAGCAGCAGCAGCAGCCCCCAGGATCCTTAATACAATATATTCAACAGGCCGGTGTTGGTGGCGTAGACCATGCCTTGACCGGGCTGGGGCGCCCATCTGATGCAATTCAGACTCACGTAGCTCGGGGTCTCGCGGTTCTGCAGCAACTCGCGCAGCAGCACCATGCTCTTGCGATTGGGCTTGACGTCGCCGATGGGATCGGAGGAGCCGTTGCGCGCGGAGGACAAGCTCGAGGCGGCCGCAGCGGCCGCGGCGACGCTTCGACTTCGCCAGTCGGGCCCGTTGCCGTTCTGCTGCTGCTGCTGTCGATTTCCATTCTGCTGCTGCGGTTGCTGATTGCCTGCCGGCTGCTGCTCGTCGTTGGTCGTCAGTCTGCGCAGACCGTTGAGATAGTGATTGAGGAAGCACAGGTAGTCGACGTCGCGCCTGTTTATGTCCGGACGGTCCTGGGCGCCGTACGCACCGTTGGGCTCGGCTGAAGCGGCGGCGTCGGCCGCCGCCGCCGCAAGTAGACTCTCCTCGGGCTCGACGAGCTTGTAGATGAGGGCCATGGGAATGGGCCGGGCGGGCACGGGGATGCGACGCGAGGCCAGGCCCACGAGGAGGTGCTGCTTCGTGGGCGACATCGACACCGAGATCACCGACTGGTCGGTCTTCGTCGAGTACACCTTCTCGCCCAGCGTCTCCCATTGTAAACTATATACACCTGGAGGTGGAAGAGATTCACTTGTTGGGTTTTCATATTGTAAGGACGAGGATGAAAAGTAACGTTTTTCGTGCTCCATGTTTTAAGTACATGTAGCAAGGGACGTCATACTTTTGGAAAATTGATTTTCTTGAGGCTTTCATTGAGAGGCATTTTCTAATACTTAAAAGCCTGTAAAACGCCTGGAAAATTATACATAAATTTAATTTGAAATAAAATGTCAGTTCCATGGCACCACATTTTCAATTAAATTTAATAACTTTATGCATTGTTAGAGCTCCAAAATTATTTTTATAATTGACCTAAACTGCCTCTGAAATTTCTCAAACGAGTTTAGCGATAAATAAAAATGGATAGTCAATTTTAAAGTTGAGGACGCAAGCGTCCAAGCTATGGCGGAATGGCTTAGTGTATCTTAAAAGAGAGCCTTGTATCTTATATCTTTAGCATTATATATTTTTGGAGACTATTAGAGTTTAAATCCATTTTCCAAAAGTATAGCACTCCTTGTAAGTACAAAAATGTCTTCAAGATAAAATTCTTTACCTATTGTTGTCATTGGATTATAACGACCTGATGGCATTAAAGTTGCTAACAATGACCCATCAGATGAAATATCAATACTGGCATCATTATGAATTTTACAATCGCGTACTATCACATTTTTTTTGGCTGTAAAGAAACATAAAAACATAGTTTAAAACGCGTTATTTATATAAAAAATCAATTACATAGTATGAACGTATAAAAAAAACTTACAGTCATGTATGTCAGGAATACTGGAGAAATCCCACGCTTGTATTCGATAACTTTGAATTTCCAACCCATTGAATGTCATATTTATTTGATGATCTATATAAAACAATTAAAAATTATTGTCGTTCTTGTTTTTGCATTCAAAGGTCTTTACAATGAAATGTAGACATAGAAGCGTTGTTATATTTAACTGCGTTTAATTCAAATGATCTTAATTTCTTGGTAAACTAATATTTCTGAACAAATTAACTCACCTCTAATCTCTACGTCGTCGCTATCGTTCTCGGGATCCTGACCTCCACTAGAGCCTTCACCAGCCCTAAACGATCCCTGAGCTCGTGACACGAAGCCATCTCTCCATGTAGCCTGCGTTAAGAACCTTCGTTGAATCTAAGAAATATATACCCTCGATAAAGCAAAAATACCGTGACCAAAAAGCAACATAAACCGAAACGATTAATTAATAAAAAGAAGAGTGCAAGAAAAGAAATATTTGTTAAATGATAAAGAATGACAAGAATGTTTCACACTAGACGAATAGCAATAGAACCAATAATGTATAAAAAAGAATATTTTATTAATAGTTTGTGTATGTTTATTCATTTGACAAGTAAATAGATTGCTCACGTTTTCACAATGGATTTTTTGTGATTATATGAGTAAGAAAAATAGTAAAATAGTAAAATAGAAGCATAGATAAATAGAGAAAAAGCACGAGAAAAGATAACGAGCGAAACATCGCGTGGGCAAAAAGAACCGCATACTTATTTAATAAAAAGAAATGGTTAAATAAAAATGAAAACAATACTCCATTTTAAGCAACTGTAATGTTTGTAAGTGTTTAAACCCAGATTAATAAAATGTATAGATATAAGGTACATCAATATGATAAAAAATAGAAACAAGTACTTCTTTTCTTCAAATTTCAAAGCAATTGAAAAACCGCATATTAACATAATACTTTAAGTGTTTATAAGAAGATCGTTTACCGGATTTCGATTGAATAGCGTCCTACTTACCATAGAAAATGTAGCTATGGCGTATTACCGAAACAAATATGTATTCCGAAACAAGCTTGATTTCTGAAAAAATTTATACCTCTAACTATGGACATAACTCGATTACTATTTGATTGCACCGACAATAAACATATAAGAAGATGGATGTAAAAATCTTGACTGGTTCCAAAGTTGTAAACAATTTAAGATTATAACAATAATCAGAGAATGAGTTAGATGTAATTTCGCCTTTTTACATTGCAATATAACTTTAGAACTATGTAATCTACGTTTCGACATCCATTATGTTTTACATTATTAAAGCTTACGTCTTACTTCGTGTTCACCCACGATACAATCGACAAGTCAATTAGTTGCCCAGTTATGCTCACAGCTGGCGATATCCATTAATCCAGTTTCAGAACTTGGAACCCCATCTCGGAACCCAGGCTCTTATGCTGAAAAACCCGTAAACCCGAGCCCCATCCCATCATCCAAGGAATCATTCCCCAAAGTCCTAACGAAATCCGCGAGCCAGCAGCTGCATCCTACCCTACTCCCTACAGGCCGTCTTGTTTTGATTTTCATTCGTCGCACTAACGCCAGACACAAGAAAAAGACGACAAAAAGAATCTCGCCAAACCTGACTCCTAATACTGTTCAAGAAGAACGAAGGCGGCGTCGGGTGGCCGGCGTTCTCGTTGTACGCCGCGGCAGCTGCACTCCCACTGGCATTGCCACCACCGGCGGCACCAGCGGCACCGGCGGCGGAGGCTACAGCCGCGGCCGCGGACGCACCGCTGCCGCTCCTCTCGGCCCTGGCCGACATTCCGCCGTAGAGCATCTCGGGCGTGTGCAGGCCCCTCGAGCGCGGTCGTCTCCTGCGGCCCGCGGCCAGGGGCGGCCCGCCGAACTCGCTGACCGGCACGTTGTTGACGCGTATCACCGGGACGTTGAGGTGGTACTGGCGCAGGGCCGGGAGCGGCGAGCCGGGCGCCGTCGCGGCCGAGAACAGGCCGTTGAAGAGCGCCCGGAAGTCGGAGACGCGCTCGCGCGCCGGCAGAGCCGAGCCGTTGTGATTGCCGGCGGTGGTCGTGGTCGTGGTGTTGGTGCTGGTGCCGGTGCCGCTGTTGGTCGTAGCGCTGCCGGAGGAGTTGAAGGGGTCGAGGAGCAGGAGGCGACGGCGCATCATCGCGTAGCGCTCGAGGATCATCAGGCCCTCGAGCCGACGCTGACGGGACTGAGGACCCGCGGCGGCTGCTGATGGGGTCGAGTCCGTCGACCAGGTGCGCAATGGCTCGCGACGCTCCGACCGGAATTGGTTGGACAGCAGGCTGAACACGGCTGTGGGAGAAAAGCGAGTTTTCCTGGATGAATAGGCTGATTTTGCCCGATGTTGCTTGTGTAAAGCTTATCTCGAAGAACCTTACCAAGATTAGCACATTTAAACGTTCTCAGAAATATAGATAGTTTTTTTTAGCGGATTCTTATGAAAGTTGCCACATTTTACATTGTTTATAAAAAAAATTATTTACGTTGAACGAGTATTTTTCGAGAAATCTGAAATGTGGTAGTCCCGGGCTAGTCCTGTAGGATCTTCCTAAATCGACCGAAAGTGTTTGATAGGCTACTTCATTTTGATCTCGGTATTCTAACTTTTAAATTAATTTGAAGTACCTAAATTAATGTACATAGTTTTTGAGAATAATAAACAGCTTTGTAAATAACCAAATTATAGAGTTTCACAGTACTATAATTATATTATTATTTTTTTTTAAGTCTAAAATTTAATAAAAATACAACACAGAAATACATTTTAAAGAAATTAGATAAAATATTAAATGATAATCAAAATTCAAAAGTAATCAAATCATAAGTTTTTCTAATTAAGATAAAATGGTTACCTATTAACATTTATTATGTAAACAGTGTTTGGGAATTTATATTTATAAAAGCAATAGCTTGTTAACTCGATCAAGCACGCAGGAGCAAGCTAATTCTGAATATAAAGACCGAAATTAGAAATTGACGAAGATTGGCTTACTAAGGTATCTTAAAATTTGTAAAAATTATAAATTCTATAACAATAATGCAAATTACAATGTATACAGTTAAAAATTTCGCCTACACGTAGAACGTAAAACACTCAAAATTACTATTCATGTGATTTGATGGTTGCTGATTAGATTTAAAAAAAATCAAGTTTAAGCATCCAATATGATGATTGACATTGCTAAACATTTTAGAAACGAATAATTTATTTTAAACTTGGTACCCTGGATTTCTGACTCTGAATTCGTAAAGGTTGAGTAACTTCACCTAGTTATAACTTTAAAGATTATTAAAGCAATTAAGTTACTTTACAAAAATTCTAGATCTCACTATGACAGTCAACTCCAGAATCTCAGAAACCCCAATGAACACGTCTGGATCCAGGGTCTGAACGAGTACAGAAATAGCCCAACACAAAATCCGAAACGGTCCGAAATGGTCACCATGATAACATTCTGGACCATTCCGGATTTTGTATCCGGTTCATTCCGCACTCATCCGGATCTTCTCATGAAGGCAGACAGTATCCTCCAATCCTTTAGAATCTTCTACCAAGTAAAAACAATCCAGCCACACCTCATTAATCAAAAGAATGAAGCACGTATACTCACGAGGCAGATCCTCGTCGTCCTCGCGATCGTCGCTATCGTTGTCAAAACGAGGGTTCGGCCCGCTTCGGCTCTGGTACCGCTGGCTGGGGTCGCCGGTGCTGCCGCCTGCGCTGTTGTTCTGGATCCTCTCGATGATGCTCTGTATCTCGGCGGACAGGGCATGCTCGTTGCGCGAGTCGTTGTTCTCGGGCTCCGCGCTGGAGCTGGCAGCCGTGGGAGCCGTGGCCGTGGCCGGAGTCGACGCGGACTCGCGACTCGTCGAGGTCGAGGCAGTGGTCGTGGCTGCTGCTGCTGCTGATGCTGCTGCTGATGATGATGCTGCGCCCGTGGACGAGGACGTCGAGGGGCCGCCCGTCGCGGAGTCCTCCAGTCCGAAGAGTCGCTTCAGTCTCATGTAGTTATCGAAGTTCGATGATGTACCGGCGCTGTTGTTGCTGTTGCTGTTGGTGTTGTTGCTGTTGTTCGCTCTGTTCGTTGCTGCATTTATCGAGGCTACCACTGTAACGGTAACATCAATATGTAAGCATATTTAAGTAGTTTATGTTATTGCTGATAATAAGAATTAAAAATACATGAATATATCGATTGTATGTTACGGAGACCAACACCCTTTCCCCCCCCCCCGAAGAGTAAAACGTTTGGGAATTCACTGCGAAGACTAGCACTTATCATGAATTTACCATGAAGACATTTTTCAAGTCACAAAAATTCAACCCGACCTGACCACGGTTTATTGGTACAACTCCAATTTACATTTTCTATACGAAAATTACGAATAGTGCTAGTCTTCGAGGAGAACCATGAAAAGTGTTAGTCTTCGTGTTTTGTCACGTGATACTCTTCGATGTGGTTATAACAATTATTATAAGTTTAATCGTATGAAATTCATAATTGGATTTTGCTAAATCATCAAGAGGAGATTTTGTACCTAAAATAAAATCGGAATTTGTAGTTTGGTCTGAATAAGGCCCCCCTTCATATTACTCTTACCTAACAGTATATTCTTATATATAATTCGCAATTCTAAAATTAATCCTTAGCTACCGTACCGAAATTTAGTCTTGTAACTATAGCGACGCTTATGGTAGTAAAAGACAACACTAATTAATAAATCGAAACAACATTTAATATACGAGCTTCGATTTTTAAATGTATTCAGAAAAACTATCAGCTTTCTTTATTCAAAATATAAAAGCTACTCCAAAACTGGGACATAGTTGAGTTTCTTCTCAACGATACCCGTAAGGAAAAGAACAAAAAGCGCTCCTGAAGTTTCAGCAAAATTCATAAAAAGAAAGAGGCAATGAAGAAACCCACCAGAAATGATCCTAGCAGCAGTGTCATTAGAAATCTCCGTGAGACTTCTAGTAGTGTTAACATTGACATTCGAAGTGCGAGCCTCCGCCGTGTCGGTCATCGTGTTCGTGCCAGTAGTGGCGGTGGTCGCCGTCGAGGGTTGAGCATCGGCCGCCGCCGCCGCCGCCGCCGCCGCCGGCGTCGTCGCCGTCGAGGAGCCCCTCGGTGTCGTTGCAGCCACGTGATCGTAATAATTGAGCACGAGCTCGCGCCTCGTCGCCAGAAGCTGCTCGAGCAGGAGATCCGTCAGCTGTAGGCCGAGACGCGGCAGCATGTACATCTCGAATATCTGCTCGTGCAGGACGCTGTTGTTGCTCTGGCTGGCTCCGATGGCCGGACGGTTCTCCTGGAAGAAGCGCGTCAGGCTCTGCACCATCATTTGCAGGACCTGGCGGGCCTGCAGCCGCTTCACCTCGCGCAGCATCTCCTCGGCCTCGTTCTGCAGCTCGGCGTGCGGGATCCCCGCGGTCCGACCGCTGCTGCTCGTGGTGTTGGTGCCGGTGCTGCTGGTGGTGCTCGGCGAGGCCGCCGGACCGGGGCCGCTCGCCGTGGAGGCGGAAGCCTGGCGCTGTCTTCGACGAGCCGAGGCCGTTTGTTGGTTGATCAGGGTCTGCAGCCTGGGGAAACGAGAGGGAGCGCGGAGGTTTTAGGTGTACTTGCGAAGGGACTCGCTTGAAAGTGAATTATGACGAGTTGTGGGTTCATAAAGTTATACTCACACCGAGTTAAGGAGACGTCGGATACCGACAGTAGATTCCTACTATCCTACACACGTATTTCGTTATTTATTTACAAAGTTAATTGTTTAATGACAAAATAATAGCTGTCCCCAATTTGTTTTACAGTAACCTAATTATATGTCCAAGCTGGTTTCATATGATTGTTTTGTTTTCGAGAAAACTTTGACAAACTTAGTATGTAAAGGTTAATCTCCACGTAGTTGGCCCTTTTAGTGTGTCAAAGTTTTCTCGAAAACAAAACAATCATATGAACCCAGCTTGGACATATTATATGTAGATTACTATAAAACGAAGCGGGGACAACTATTATTTAAAGAAAAATATGATTTCTCTTAAAATTATGAATGAAAACTCAATTAGACAAGGACAGAGATATCCGGCGTCCCCTTAAGAGGGGTTTGTACCCAACGACTCGTGTATTGTTAATAATGTCAGTACGGATGGAAAATTTCAGAATTTAAAAATAACACTATCATGCATTCTAATCATTATAAGAAACTCAAATTCAGTATCAAAATTGTAAATCTTTAAAGGTTCACATAAGTTATATTAAGTCCTATACGAATTTCTTTCGAGTTTCCACATTAGTTTCAGGCGGAGCTTGTTCGAAAAGAACTAATGAAATCTAACGCACTAGATTAAGTTATAATTAAAAAAATGATGTTTGATTACTTAACATTATACTTTTCATGTACGTCAAATAAGCTAATTCTTTTAAACTTGTAGAAAGTAAGTTATCAAAAATAAAGTTTACAAATATATTGATATTTCACAAACCTAGAGATCATGGATTGAAGGGATTCAGGGGTCGATGTTGTGCGATTGCGCTCGGTATTCTCGGCGGTGCTAGTGGCAGTATTGGCAGTGGCACTGGCCGTGGCATTGGCACCAGTACTGGCAGCGACTGCGTTGCGTCGTTTGTTGCGTCGTTGGTTTCGCCGCAAATGATCGTAATGAAGATAGATATTAGTCAGGGAATGCATGCGAGCGACGCGCTTCATGTTACGTGGACCCACGGACAGAAGTCGGGGTCGTGGCAGGTACATTCTTCGCCCGTAGCGCCAAACTCTTTGATACCTAATGTTCAAAGTATCCAATTAAAAAAATAAAAGACACGTTTGCAAACAATGTATGATCTTATGAAAGTGAATCTTAATTTTTTTGTTCAATATTTACTTCATAAACAATTGAGTAGAAATTTATATTTTTAACCCTTTAGAGCCTAGTGTGACGTATACATCCATCCATTTTTGCCACTTTATTTATGATTCGGTTTTGAACCACTGAACCAATCTTAATTTTGTGAGACCTATTTTTCTCATAAATACATTTTTCATGAAA
This sequence comes from Gastracanthus pulcherrimus, assembly GCA_949152435.1. Taxonomy (NCBI): domain Eukaryota; kingdom Metazoa; phylum Arthropoda; class Insecta; order Hymenoptera; family Pteromalidae; genus Gastracanthus; species Gastracanthus pulcherrimus. Next base: position 151,676,646 of record OX424574.1, on the reverse strand, counting down.
GCAAGATATTAAACTTCTTTTTTAGAACATGAATTTATCACATTCTCTCACTAATGCATGATTTGCATAAGAAACTTGTGGTCGTTAACCCTTTGAGGGGCATATTTTCAACAAATCAAAGATTTTTCATCGTAAATTGTTTATAACTAATTATATAAACCGATGCTCTCATTTTTAAGCTTAGAAATTTGTATCATATTGGGTTTGAAATAAGTTATGAATGCAAAACTGAAGAAAAAAAATTAATTACGGTGCCACTATAGTGGCTTCCGATCCTAAAAGGGTTAAAGGATTAAAAAATTCCTATTCACAAAATATTGACAGTCAAATTTCAAATCCACTTTTGAAAGAATCTCAGATATATCATTTTACCGAAAACGTAATTTAAAAAAAAACAACAACAGAAAAATCATGTCTCCTTCCTATTAGATGACCAACCTGGACTGTCTCTCCTGGATCCTCGTGCTGTTGGTCGGCGACTCGGACATGTTGCTCGAGGCCGAGCTGTCCATCTGCGAGGAGGAACTTCCGGCCACCGCGTCGTTGCTGCCCGCCACCGAGGCACTCGGTCCGGCCTCGGTCGTTCTCGAGGTGCTGGGAGCGCCGGTCGCCAGATTGCCGCTGTTGCCGACCGCCGAAAAGTCCACGACCGTCGGCAGACGCAGCGAGCTGGTGAGACTGCCCGAGATGTCGTTCACGAGGCTCGATATGCTCGGTAGCTGCACATTGGCATTGGCGTTGCTGTTGGTGTTGCTGTTGCTGCTGTTATTATTGATGTTGCTGCTGTTGTTGTTGGAGGAGGAGAGGTTCGAGTAAGTGTGATCGTTTGGCACCGAGGAATCAGGGTACTGATTTGCCGAGTTCTTGTAGTTGTACCGGGAGACGAAGGTGTTGAGAAGCTCACAGAAGTTACCGAAGCGTCTTCGCTTGAGCTCCGCCGCGCTCAGCAGCTCGTTGGATGGAGTTGGACTCGTCGGAATTGACGCTTCGTTGTTATCGTTTACTGATTGGAAAGATAAAATGTTGGACTTTATTCATACGGATTTAGGAACTTTTTGTGCTTTTTTATTTATATATATATTTTGATGAAATCAAACGTGTTATTATAAAGAAATTATATATTCATGCTGGGCAGCATTTAAAGTACATTAAAAAAATTATGGAATAATTTCAGACTATTCGCCCGTTATTGATTGAAGAGCCCATGGTAAGAAACGATCAATCGATATTTCGAGTAGCTGCACTAAAAAAATATCACATAGACAACAGTTTCAGTAACCAACTCAAAATATTATGTAACTGTACGTTATCCTGGTCTCTTCAATTAACCCCCCTGCGCAGAAAGCCGAGTATACTCGTCCAAACCGCACGTCATTTTTGTATACATTTTGTAACACAAATTTAAATCTTTACTTTTTTGGGACATCTACAACCTCTCAAATTGAAGCTAAATAGTATAGCTATTATTTAGAAAATGTTACGAATTTGCAGAAAATATTGTTGCAGACTTACATTCGATCTAGTCCATATACACGAAAATAAACTTCTGCGCAGGAGGGTTAACACATTAGTTAATGAATTTTACTTGAAATTAAAAATTAATATTCGGCGTTTTATTTTCATTTAATCATATATAAAGTAAAATCCAGCTTGAATCAAATTGCAAATCCCATGAAACAAAATAAAATAAAAAGTTATCCATGTACTGTAAGTTACTAACCAGGAACATCACTACTTGTAAATTTATATTGTATGGTAAATTTACTTGTGCTAGGCTGTGCTTGCGAGGGTCCGGGCAAATCTTGACTATCGGTAGCCGTCGAAACCGTGGACGTGGACGGTTGCGGTTGATCGGCTTCGCTCTCATTACTTTGCCTCTTGTAATTTTCCAACAGAGCTTTTTTGAAGTTGCGCGCCGTCTCGGTTTGCGACTCATTGTTAGAAGTTGATGGCTGCAATCCAGACGTTGACGAACCGTCTGCACCTTGTCTGCTCGAACATAAGAAAAAAATATGAATTCATAATTTTCATAAGTATATTTTAAATTGTTTATGTTAGACAGTAAGATGTATTTTTTAAATAAATTCTAAAAGAATAATGAATCATTTGAATTAGTTTTAGTACAATTTATAGTATTTGTTTATAAATACTATAAATTAATAAACTAATTTAGTTTCCAGAATTTCGTGCGCTATTGCACACGTATTATTTACCAAATGTGACAGAAAACAATTGAACGCTTGCCTGCTTGTGCTTGGCTGCGACTCGTCGTTATTGTACATCCTCTCGATGCGAATGGTCATGTAGAGATGACGAATGCGCCGCTGAAGATTAAGCCACATTCGACGCACGCGCTGCAGCTGAGAGATTTCTAAGCGAACGCGGCACAGACTCTGAATGTTGACGATGTGTCGACCTGAAAGTATTATACGAAAATTGCATTTCGAATGTTTCATTTTTTGCGACAGATTACGTACACGAAATATTGGATAAAACGAAACGTGTAAACCAATTTTTAAAAAATTTTATTTTACCAAAAATAGATATTTTTATATATCATTTAATAATAAAATGCTAATGCAACAAATTTTATGCAAAAAATTTTAGTGAATAAAATAAATGTTTGTTCAATCACATATAATATTGCCTTTTGACTGATTACCGTCGAATCGTACAATTGCGGACAAAAAAATTTGTAAATTTCACCTTTAAACCATATTTAAATAGAAATAACAAAATCTAGATAAATCTAAGTGTATTAAAAATAGAATTAAAAGAAGATGTAACGGTGACATATAACACCTATACAAAAATGAAAGCAATATAAAATATAATATTGTTTTAGAAAAAATCAAAGCTACAGGCCATTTTACAAGCACTTCGAAAGGATTGAGCGATAAAACTAAGCTCGAGAAGAGCAAAACGAACAACCCTCAAAGTTTCACATTCGGAGCATATACTTCATTGGGCTACTCAAGAAACGTACAATATCCACAATTGTACGGTTCAGTGAAAATAGATTAACGCGTAGCACTTTTAAAGAAAACAAACAAATTCCCGCGCGAACGCCCGAGATTCTCAAACAGGCTGACATTTGCTCGTTACACCCTACCCTCCCAGCCATCCAGGCACCCAAAAACTCACCCAACGATCGAAGCTCCCGAATCTCCTGATCGCCACCGACGATCCTCTCCGCGCGAGTGGCAGCGGCAGCGGCTGCCGCCGCCGCTGCGTCCATACTGCTCACGGCCGCCTCCAGTATCCTCACGGCCTCGGTGCTCGGGGACCTGTCGGCCGCGGCACTGCCGGCACCGCTGCTCTCCTGCTGCTGCTCCTCGTCCTCCTCCTCCTCCTCCTCCTCCTCCTCCTCCTCCTCCTCCAGAAGAGGTCCGTTGACAGTGGCGGTGGTGCCGGTAACGCTCGGCTGAGGCTGCTCCCCGGTGGACAACGTCGAGGACGAGGAGGCCGGCGGCGGCTCGGCCGTCGACGTGTGGCAGTTCTGCGCCCGGGCCAGGGCGTTCGCCTGGTTCATCTCGGCGCGCTGGCTCGCGCTCTCGCGCAGACTCCGGAAGGGAAAGAGCGGCGGCTGCTCGTAGCGCGTCGAGCTCGCCGAGATCGGCGACAGGCGATTCTGATCCGGGGCGGTGCTCGTGCTCGTGCTGGCGCTCGCGCGCCTGTTGCCCCCGGTGTTGATGATGTTCTGCAGGCGCAGGCACAGAGCGCTGAGGCCCTGGTTGTACTCGCTCGCGGACGATCTGTTGCTTTCCTGTGGAGTCAATTGGCTTTTCACGTAAATTTGCTTTATTCTGAGGTCTCTACGATACGGGTAGAGAATCCAAGTCGATTTGGAATTCTGTTTGAATTCTTTCAAGAAAGTTATAGTTTATTTACGTTCCTTTGAATGACGTCAGACCGTAGTTACTTCAAAGGTGCCGCGTCTACGGTCTGACGTCACGAGAATTTGCGAAGCGCTATGTCTTTTTTCATTGAATGTTTTGCAAAAATTCAAACAGTTTGCAAAGAAAGTATGCTATAATCTATTATTAAAATATGATATTAAAAAAATCATGTTAATACAGAATTGTTTATTTTTCTTCTTTTTTGTATTTTTGAAAGTAGGGGAGACCGAAGCGGTTTGATGCGCTAACATGTGTTTATTAGTTTAAACTAGAATTAAGTATATTTAGTCAGAAGATGAAGGGCTGAAACTGTTGATGTAGTTAGTTACGACCGAATATTGTATGGTAAATTTATATTAACACTTTTACCACTTTCGGCATGGCCCGAGCATGGGTGACAAATTTATTTCCCGTTGTGCGAACATGACAAATATACATAGAATTACGAGCCTTTTAACAATAAACGCCTTTTATAGTTTTTATTCTATATAACAGTAACAATACAAAAAATCGTCAGAGCTAAAATTCAATTATTAATTACTTTAAAACGTAGATTAAATAATTATAATTCATTTTAATATTTTTAGAAGTGTTGTCAATAGTAAACAATATAAAATCATAAAGATCTATTACTCCAAAAATCACAGGAAATTGATAGTACAAGTTAAAACTGTCGTTAAAAATAAAACAGATATTTAAGCAGTAAAGCGATATTGAAAAACGACCGCAATTCCCGTTAAACCATTTAGTGCCCATGGAGGGCATTCCATCCATCCCCTTTTAGGCTAGTGTAAAATATTGATAAACTATAAAAAGAGTTTCACGTGTAACTCTTTTGTTTAGATGGATAGTAAACCACTGGTACCGTTAGATACGCAGCAATGTAACTGCCTGCCGTAAAATTCAAAATGGCGATGCCATAAAACTGGAGCAATACGTATACGTACGGGAATGCAACGCATCTGGTACTATGGATTTTTCCTTAAAAACTCTAAGTAAATTTACTGTTTTTGTAAAATTTCATCTGCAGAATTCAGATGAGAATATTCAAGCTAACTACAATTAATTACTATGTTAGTTATTAAAATTTACTTGAAGAGGACAACTTATACAGTCGTTTTTAATATCCAGTATCATAAATACTTTAGGGACCGAGCAAGCGATACAATACCCGAATCATTAATTCCGTTTCTAATTGATTGGAACCGCGTTCGCGCTTTCTGCCCAAACTGCTCGTTGTCATGCGACTGTCCGGATGTTGACACGTCTATATTTGTGAGACAGTTCATATATATTTTGTAATATTTCTTTTTATTATCTTCGAATATACGATCACGATTAAACTTAACTGGTCGTTTGTGTTATTTCCACAATCACCCTTAAACATATCAACAATAACAAACCGTTATTCATATTTTTTTCGATCTAATAAAGACCTATGACGTTAAGGTATCTACTCTATATTAAATATTGAAAATGAGCGTAAATGTTTAAACTCTGCGTAAATTTTTCATCTGAAACATTCTTTTAAACAAAATATAATAACTCATAAGGATTTGATCAAAGTCAAGTATCTGATTTAATAAGCTCACGCGTTTGTGGAGCCAGTATCTCTGTAATTAATAAAAAATTTACCGAGACCTCAAACGTCCCCCGTTCGCTTTGAAATCATCGCAAATCCAGCATCCTTAAAAGAAAGCAGCAAGCACTAACCAGCGTCCTCGGCTGATCGTTGACGCTCTCGGCGTTCCTGCTCGACGAGTCCAGCTGTATCCATCGACTCGCCCTGCGGCGCCTGGGTCCCGCCGCGGCGCTCGTCACGCCGCTCATCTCCTCGTGATTCGAGTCCGAGTTGCTGTTCTCCTCGAGCAGCCAGTAACCGTTCTCCGACTGCTCGCCACCTGCGTTCTCGTTGCTCTCGTTGCTGCCACCGGGCGTCGCTGCCGCCGCCGCCGCCGTCGTCGTCGTCGTCGGCTGCTGCTGCTCCGACGAGTTGAGATTGACCGAGTTGAGGTAGCGCTGGAACGCGTCCCAGAATATGTCGAAGTTGTTCTGGGATATGCGCTGGGCGCTGCGGATGATGCGCGAGGTGCGCCGCGTGTTGAACTCGCTGAGGTCGTTGCCGCTCGGGGAGTCGGCGGCGCCCGTCGGCAGGCCCGGACTTGACGTTGGGCCCGTGGACGGGGCCGGAACCGCGGCGGAGGAGGAGGACGGACCGGGTTCGTCGCCACGACCCTCGGCGCTGCCGCGCTGATGGCTGCTCGAGCGCGTCGGCTGGAACGCCGAGCGCGAGGACACGGAGAAGTTGAGGGGACCCCGTTGCTGGGTTGACGAGGCGTTGCCGTTGCCGTTGCCGTTACCGCCGCCGCCGCCGCCGCCGCCGCCGCTCAAGTTGCTGTCGTCGCTGGAGGGTGAACTGTAACCTGGGTTGAACCACTCTGTTCAATTAATAATAAATTTTTATTTATTCTTTTTCTTCTCTTAAACTTATTGTATTTATTTCTACGAGAAACATCTGGGTCTGTGTCAAAAGAAAGAAGGAAAAATAACAACCTGAAATAAATAAAAAGAAGTAGTTTTAAAATTAAGATATCCTGTTTATCTATATTTTAAAAATCGTATGTTTAATTTATTTTAGGATTGTTGTTTATATGCTTTGCTTTTTAAAAAGTGGGCACACTAATCGGACCCTCACCATAAACGTTTCATTTAAAATTTTAAATTAATGGTTTCAACCTATCCTTGAAAGGAAAGAGAGAATTGACTAGGTACAAGTTCTTAACGATCTTGCTCCATAAGCAGCTATCAAAAAGAGTCTCTTATCTTTGAAAAACGAATTTTTATAAAGCTTTATACAAGATGTTTTCTGTTACCATATAGTAGAGAGTGCTTCTAAGCCACTATTCTAAAATCATATACTATCAGATATATAAGCTACTGTGCATTTATAAACTTTTGCACTAGACAAGAATTGGAAAAAGTGCTCAGTAGCCTATAAATCTAATAGTAATTGAGTTAACTTGAATTCACTTGAATTCGAGAAATGGCATTGAAAATACACGTTTTATTTGTGAAAAACGACTCCTCTATTAATAGTGATAACTTGGCCCCTATTCAATATACTAATCACTTTTTTATACAAAAAAAGAAACGGAAAACGCTGGTTACTGGTCAAAGTTTTCATTTCAAGCTTTCTTCATTCGTTTTGCATTTTAAAGCTATTCATACAAAAATGCGTTTTTACTAATATCACGTGTACGTTTTATTTATCTAAGATCATAATATGTATATTTGGCATTATATCCCTTTTACCGTATCTTTTAAAATTGAACAGCGTTAATCTACATTTTTAGCCTGAGGTACCAAACGACCTCTGACAATGATTCATCAAAATCCACTTCTTAAAGGTTTCTCTTTTTAAGATAGACTTCTTGTAAGTCTAAAGTTAGCATAATTGCACAAGTTGTTGAGAGACGTTTATAGTATTGGTCACTAAAATGTACGAATGTATATAGAATTTCTAGTGCAAAAAGGGTACTACTAAATGTTTCTAGTAACTATAACTGAAACAATTAAATAACGTATGCTAAAAACGAATGTACTATTGACGATATCATTTACTATAAATAAAAAGTTTAATCAAGATTAGTTCATGAAAAGTTAAATTTACTCAACTAGAATGAGTTTTACAAGAGAGAATGAGTTTTTTTGTTGATTGCTTTAAAAACTAACAGAATACCACTGTATTCATGAATTGACTTAATAGATGCTATGTCAAAGATTCTCAAATCCTGAGAATAGTTGACTAAATCTGTGCATAGCTGATCCTATTTTTTTCTTATCTACCGGTGCAAATTATTGCTCATTCCTATTTAGTCGATGCTAAATTGACCTATTCCATGATTAAAAAACTCCCCAGGTATAAAAGTACTCACCAGGCGCATCCTCGACTCGATAATCAAAGTCGTTCTCCAATCTCCGCCTGGTCGCCCGTGGCTGATCGTCCTCGTTGCCGTTCGTCTCCCAGGCCCGCCTGACGGCCGTCCTCGGCGTCGGGCTCTGGGCCAGCCTGCTCGGCTCCACCTCCTGGCCTCCCCGCGAGCTCTGCTCGACCGTCACCGGCGCCTCTCCGTCCGCAGTCGTCGCCGTGCTCGCGCTCCCAGCCGTCGACGAGGCGCTATTCGCCGACGCCGCCTGACCAGCGCCGCTCGACTGTCTAAATCGCAGCTCGTCCCTGAACGACGAGAGCTCGTCCCTGAGCGTCTCTATGCGAAAGTTCGTGTTGATGAGCTGGCCCTCCATGTTGTTCAGTGCCTGGACCTCGTCGTTGAGCACCCCGAGGAAGGCCTGGAGTCGGGGATTGCGCCCGGCCGCGGCGTGGCTCTGCATCATGGAGATGCGCGAGCGCAGGCCCTCGCGCAGCTTGTACAGATTCAGCAGGCAGATGCTGTTGTTCTGCTCGGTGTCGTGGAGGTCCTCGCGCAGAAAGTGCATGCCGACCCGGACTATCTGGCCGGACTCCTCCATGAGGAGGCGGAGATTGCGCTGTAGACGCTCGAGACTGACGTTCGTCTCCTGGGCGCTGAAGTTCAGGATGTTGCGGAGCATCTGGGCGAAGGCCTCGGCCAGGAAGTAGTTGTTGGTTGGCTCGCTGCTGGAGTTGGCGGCGGTGGCGGTGTTGCCGTTGGACGTGCTCGTGGTGCTGGCGGTGGTGGTGGTGGCGGTACTGGTGCTGGTGTTGTGGTTCGTGCTGGTGGAGGGAGCGTCGCGGTGCTCGCGGTTCATGGGGTCCGTGCCGCGATCGGTCTGCTGAGAAATCGATTCGAGATATGGTGAGAATCAGTTGGGGGTGTTTGGGCTTTGTTTTTAAGTTTTTTATTTTTATTTTGAGCTATTGATGCAGACATCGTAAGCATTCAATTCGAAATGTAAGAGAAAAAGTATGTCAACATTTCCTATAAATTATGAAGATGCTTTTCGGCATTACAGAGGTAGTTTTGCGACTCGATGATTACGAAACTAAGATCATAATAATTGCGAAATTAATCTGTTTAAACAATATTGTGTTCTATTTCTTTAAACAAAAATACGCAATCCGAAAAATATAGGTTCTAAGGATTTCTTTTTAAAAAACGAATAGACTTTGTTTTACGAATAATTGTTTTAAAAAATACATATGCTAAACATCTGGCAAAGAGAAATATTTAAAAATGAAGGTGTAAAACTGCTACTCGCATAGATATTTTCATTTTTAAAGGTACGGCCCCGATTCACACGATCTCTCCGAACTGAATCATCTTAATAAAAATCAAAAAGATTTATGTGTTTATTTAGTAAATGAACAAAGAATTTTGTGAAAACGTTAATTTTAACCAATATGTCAGACGATTAAAAGAAAAATTTCGATTTTAAATTTTTAATTTTTTCGTTTTATTTTTGTTTTAATTAAAAAAGTTTTCATAACAATGAATCATTCATTTATCTACTAGATAAATTTGTATAATATTAACTAAATCTACTTGATTTTTCTATTTCATGAGATGATTTAACTTGGAGAAATCGTGATCAGTGAGCAGCGCCTTTAAAAAAAAGACCATACAGAATTCATAGGTAGTTAACTTATGTACTCATGAATAAAAAATGACTTATTTAAAAATGTAAGTTTATACTAGTTTTCTTCTAATCCCGAAAGATCAAGATTTGTCTTCTAAAGTACTACTGTCTACTAAACAATCCTAAAGTCATGAGATTTCGAATAAGACATTCTAATGAAAGGGAGTTTGGGGCGTCTCCCCTGTGATTCTTTAAAATTTAATGTCGATTTATCTGACGCATAATTCTTTCAGAAAATATGATAAAAATGCGATAATCAGAAAGTACTTACCGTTTCCCTGCGCCTCGTCGTGTCGAGAAACGGCCGGTAATTGTTCTCGAACCGATGACCGAATCTCCTCTGCCTGCGATCTCTGAGCCTGCTCCGTCGAAATCTCAGATGCCGGTCGAACGACAGGGAGCTGCGCGGATTGTCCTGCAAGTAATCCGTGTTGAAGAGCTCCTCGTCATTGCTCTCGTCGTCCGACTCCTCGGGCCTCGAATCCGTGTTGTTGTTAACGATCGGTGGCGTGTTGCTCCTGTCCTCGTCGGGTATTCGCTCGATGACGATGTCGGGCACCGATGCCGTTCTGCTGCTACCGCTCGCCCCCACGGCAGCCGACGTCGACGTCTCGGCATCCTGGGGAAAGGCGGACCACGTGACGCGCGGCGCCACCGGGAACCGATAGTTCCGGTAGCTCTGCGAGGCCGCGATGTTGGTCCGCGAGCTGCCACCGTCGGCGGCTGCTGCTGCTGCTGCTGCGGTGCCGGAGGACGAGGGACTGGCGCCGACGACTCGGTCCTCGTCGGGTATTCGCTCGATCACGATCTCGGGCACCGATCTGCTGCTCGACTCGGGATCTTGGTGGAGGAAGGCCGAGCGCGCGACCCGCGGCGACGGCACCACCGAGAAACGATCTCGTATCGCCGTTGTTATGCGCTCCCTGCGGAGTGGACGACAGTTTTCGTTATAAGGCGCTGAATGGGCTTTAATTGCATGGTCTACTTTTTCTTTTTTAACCCTCTCGTACCGAGACCTCAATGGTCGACAATTAACTTTTCTTTCTTTTTCTACAAGTTATCTAGTTATAATGTTACTATAGTTTTTGTAGGACAAAAACGGCTGCAAATACAATTTTTTTCTATAAGGTTGTTTTGGGTGGTAAGAGAATATTTTGTAAAACAGCTACCAGAATGTTTTTCGACACATGCAATAAATATCTTATAATGCCTCAGGGTGAGTTTTATCATTTTCTTGGGAGTCACTGATAGTATGTCAATGTTTTGACAAGATGAAATAATACATGAAACTTCTAGTGGATTACGTACTTTCTTCTGTAGTTATTTGTTTTTCGTCTTAACTTTTTTGACTAATCAATTTTTATGAGTTACCGAAGGCATGTCATTATAGAATACATACGGTACGAGAGGGTTAACTACAGTTGACATTTCTATTGACATACCAAAAGGATCTTCGAAGTGATCTTTGATAACTAAACTCTGGGCTAAACCCATCCCTATTTTCAGCATTTTCTGGGCGTTGTGGCCCATAGTTTAATGATGGAAAATAGTAATTTTCAAAAAATCTGTCTCTTTGTGATCTATAATGTAATCTACATATGACTTATTATTAAAAGAAAAATACATATTTGTACACAAATGTGAAATAAAGTTACCTTGAAATTGGGATGGACCGTATTATATGTTCTACCGGAGGTCTGTCCCATTGTGAATTTTGAGATGGATTTGCTATACCAGTAATAAGTTTTCTCCCCAAATTGTCAAAGGCAACATATCTGAAAGCATTTTTTCGTTTTAAATTCAAATTTTTTACAAAATTACAGATTTCTATTCTAAATAAATCAAAGTTGTAAGATTTGATACATACCGAACTTTTTCTTTATAATTTTTTGTGGAAATGAAAGTAAATGGTTGTGAATCACTCCAATCCCAGAAATGAACTTCATTGTACGTAGCAATAGCAAGCAATCTATCTACTGGGTGAAAAGCTAGTGAAGCTATCTGACTTTTTGAATTCCAAACTTCACTACCTCCCTGAAATATGATTAGAATGTTTTTAATCTTAATATGTCTATTAAAAAATAAAAAAAAATTAGTTAAAAGAATTTTAATGTGAGGAAGTTAATTTCAAATTAATACTTATTGAATAAATAAAATGTGTAATAAAAAAAAAATATATTTATTGATTGAATTTTATGATTTTATTTAACAGATTCAGTGCATTGTAAGCCATATATTTGTCATAGGTTTTTTCACTTTGTGCTACTGTAAAAGTAAAAGTTAATGAAACTGTTTATGTAGCTGTATTTTTATTCTTTACAATTAAATATTATAAGTTATAATTAATTTCGTGAAAAATTGCAAAAATCAATTTATACATTAACTATGCTAAATCTGTTAAATAAAAAGGAAATACTATGAGACTTCTATAATAATAAACTTAATAAACTTACACTAAGATCCCACACACGAACTTGGCCTCCTAAACATCCGGAAGCTAAAATTTCATTCGATGTAGGATGAAATGCTATACACCATGGTGTGCGTGGATGGCCTGAGAGAATTCTAATATTCTTTCCTGTTGTTAGGTCTGTAATGTAGATTTTGTGATTTCCATGGGTAGATGCCACTTTTGTGCTACAAAAAAGGTATAAATCATATTATTTTCATTTCTTTTTTAGCATGATTATTATTATTATATGTATACAATATATTTACCCATCAGGACTGAAAACCATTAAGAAAGTAGTTCTAGGCACACCTGGTAAATCGCATTTCTAGAAAAAAGAAAGAAAACATAACTCAATGATTTTAAAATCATGATACATTAATGCTTCATGATAAATAATAAGGTCTTATAAATATTTAACTATTTGAATATTCAGTTTGTTTAAATTTTAAATAAATCTTGTTTATGTATAATTAAAGTAATAATAATAAAAGTGTTATTTTTTTACATCTGCCTTAAAATATTTTTGAATGTATCTCATATATTATTAGATAATTATTACACAGATGATCACTCCTCTGAAATAATTAATCTTGGCAAAATGATAATATTAAAAAATAAAATCTATCCAAATAAACAATCTCATTTGATTTTACTTTAGTAACTTTAATAATCTTGTTACATACCAATTCTTTTAACTTCTTAAGAATAAAATTTGTTTCTGCAAGAGGTTCAAATTCCTTAGTACTTGTTCTGTGTGTTGTGCGAAGACCGCAGTCCCGCAGCATCAAGTTACGAAGAACATTTTGTGACTGACTGTTGTGATACAGCTCAGGTTTCTTTTTTGTTTTACCCATTTATCCTAATTTTTATTACATCTACCGCATAGATTTAATAATTTTCATTGAATCTAACTCCTGCAATAAAACAAAGTATGTTTCTAAATTATAAGAAAATTTAGTTATATAATACACAAATATTTTTTTATATTTAATTACAAAACTAATTAGGAAACACGTTGCATAATTAAAATCATTCTCCAAAACATGTTTGCAATTATTTTTAGATTTCCCACTTGAAGCACATATTGAATGAGTCATTCCATAAAAATCAGTCAACACACTACTCATGACTCCTTTTCTTTTGAGGCCACTCTTTTTTATCTATAACACTTGCAAAATGGCCATGAAACATAGCGACTATCTCACGGAAAATTCACTTCTACATTCGACGACGGAAGGAATCGCGCTAATTACATCAGCAGCAGCGCCAGCCCACCCAGATTAACACTCGAGAGAGCCACAAGGATGCTCCAAAACGTAAAAATACTCCAAAAAAAAACAGCTCAAAACAAAAGCGCAAAGACTCTATAAATATATACTACACGGCACTACAAATTCATGCGCGCGAGCGCGCACACGCATTAATCAAACGTTAACCCAGAAATAGGAAACGAGCAACCAACGCCAACTACAAAAGCTACAAAAACAAAAACAACAGCCACACACCGTGCACACTGCGAATTTCGCACCATCGAAAAATGGACACAGAGACCTAGTGTACGCGTTGTGCACACAGTTCAGACACACATACACACGTGAACCCCCTGCACAATATATCCCCCCCTCTCCATTACATACCTACCAAGTAAAATTCAGCTCGAAAAAAGGCAAGAAGAAGGAGAAGAAGCGAAAAAACAATGTTATCACCCCACCGAGAAAGACGGAGATAAAATGCACTGTGCGATCGAACGCACACAGCGCACAATCTACCATCACACACACACACACTCTCTCTCTCTCTCTCTCTCTCTCTTGAGAAAAAAAATAGAAAATAAAAATAAATCACCGTGAAAGTCTACTCTGCGGCAGCGGCGCCTATGCGCAGGGGGGAAACATCGCACGCACTATTCTACATACTTATATCTAGTCTATCGTAACATCATGATCGTCACCGAGCTGTATATGCTACTCCTATTTCCTCTCTCTCTCTTACATACGAAAATAACACGCAGAATGATGCTGCAAAGTACACAGCAAAGCACTATACACACCTCTAGCGAAGTGACGAAGTCGGCGAAAAACTGGGCGAAGTTCACGCACTACGTATTATCTCTCCTCTCTCCTCTTTCGCTCGCGCACTATATACTATTACACACGAGTGCAGTATATACTTGTAGAAGAGAAAGAGCGAGACAGGGACAGGACAGCGCTCCGCGCGAATAAAACAATTATTAATACGAACTCGGAGCACCGTAGCTCCGAACTACTAACCGCTGCTGCTGCTCCGGAACGGAGACAGCGATATATGTTTTACTACTATGATACTACTACGACGAGCGATCGCTGCATGCCCTTCTCTCTCTATCTCTCGCGCCCTTCTCGTTTTCCTTCCCCTCCCTTTCGCACCCTCTCGGCCCTCTCTATTCTCAATCAAATGCCGAAAGGTCAGCTCAACAGCGGCAAGACGCGAACGCACACTTGCACACCTATACGTACATATATACACACATGTACGAAGTACCTATACTATTCTTCTCTCCGATCTCCTCGCGCCTCGCGATTCGCAGAATGGCACAATACCTATATGTATATGTATACATATATCGCGCAGAGAGCCTAAGCCGCCGCTGCTGGCAAGGCAACACCAACACTAAACCGTTGCGGGGACGGAAGAACACCGAATTGAACACTAAACCGCTGACTGGGCTGCTTTATGCAATGTACCGATGTACGGCTCTCTCGTGCACACTTTTTTTTCTCGTTCCTCGGTCGTAAGTTAGAGATTAGTATTGAAAAATGATGAAGGATTGTAGGCTTTGATGACTGAAGTATCCTAGTAAGTACACCGCCTTGTGATTGTCATGTGAGTAGGTTTGTCATTCGGATTCAGCGTTGAATGTTGAAGCGTATCTATATCGTGGAGACGAGGCATTAGGCGAGAAAGAGAGAGGGCAAAAAAGTGTCTATTACACCCCTGCGCCTACAATTATTTACCACGGCGTGTGTGCACGACGAACGAGCAACCAAATCCTCATTATTCCGCGAGCTGCGCGAGTTCCGCTGCACGCTGCACGCACATCACTCCGCTACGAGAGTTAGCCGACTAATCACGCGGAGCGAGGGGAGGGGGTAACACGGGACACCCATACATATAATTGCAGACACACCTACACACGCTCACCTGTTTTTTTTTGTTCTCTTCTGTCCTGTGCTGGTCGACTCTCCTCGACGACGAGGACGAGGACGGCAAGGGTGGAGGAGCGCTGACCGACAGGCTAGCTCATCCGTGCGGCCTGTCGCTGCACGCACAGCGAGCGATGGCTGCAGGGCACTGCAGGGAACTCACTCACTCACGCTCTTTTTCTCTCTCTCCCTTCCAGCTGCAGCTTCGAACCCTGCGCCTGCTGGCTGCTGCTGCTGCTGCTGCACTGTGCGCGCTCTTGCCCCCCTTTCTTTTTTTTAAATGTCCCTTTGTACCCTGTTTCACCCTGTGCCGCAGGGCTTTGCTTTGCTTTCTTTTCTCGCTCGAATCTTCGGCTCTCTTGTGCAGTGCAAAACTGCACACACACACGCGCACACTACGCCACTGGAGTGGAGAGCGTGCGGCGGCAGCGCGAATGTCATGTGTGCGCTCGCGGCCTATACGCGATTATGTCTCTCGAAGCGAGCGCACGCGATCCGAGGAGAGAGAGAGAGAGAGAGAGAGAGAGAGAGAGAGAGTGGGCTGCGTATGCATTGGGGCTTTCGAATTAATGTTTTTAATGAAGTAATGTGCAAGTCGATAAAAAATTATGAAAGAAACTTAGGATCTCCGTTTGAGAAATTGTATAGCCTTAGTTTTAGACTATTCATAGATTACCATACTTTTTCATTATACTAGTTTTTCATAATTTTTCAGAAAATTTTTAATACATTTTTTTCATAATATATTTGGTAAGATAAATATACATATCTGTGGCTTCTCGGAAAAACAACTTAAGTCCACATTTTATGCTTTTGAGACATAAGGTTTCAAGTTTTTATTTTCCACGTAAACCAATGCTGAAGAATATGCATAAATAGTAAATAGATATGCTCACTTATTTTCATACTTTCCTGATTTTTTGCATTATTAACTGAAAAAATACTACTCTAGTGGAAATGGGTTCTCTGCCTAACCCTGCCTTACTGCCAAACTCTGCACGATTAAGCCTGCTAATCTCTATATGGTTAATTCATGGATTACGGACATTTTGCACAGTTTGACAAACTTATACGTAGAGTTTAATATAGTTAGGCAGAGTTAGGCAGAAATAATTTTTGTCTGTGTAATCAAATTTTTTTTAACAATTTAGTAGAGTTTAGGCAGAGTTTTACAGACAATTATTTTAAAAAATTCAGTATCCATCAAAATATTCTCTGCATAAATCTGCATAAGTTTGTCAATCTCTGCACCAGTCTGTCAAACTCTGCGTAAGTCTGCCAAACTTTGCGAACTATTTTTAAAATATTAGTTCTGAAAAATAATACAAAAACTATGATAATCCATTTTATATAGTTATAATTGTCGTGGTTTTGCATAGTGCTTTTTAAAATGATATAGTTTACGGTGTAATATTTTAACAAAAGCTCTATTTATATTTTAAAATTAAAAGAAAAAATGATGCAATTATTTATTTTTGTGAAATATAAAACATTTAATATATTAAGGCTCCTTCTCGATATGGCCTCCAGGACTCATATATAATTTATTTCGCCTTTCTTAAATTTTCATGCGATAAAGTTGAAATTATGCAAAATAAATATGTCCATCAGATCGAAGTGAACCATTACCGATTTCTATTACTACCCTATAAACAGGGTAGAAATAGCTACTTCTGTGATGCAGAGTTCAAAATGCCCAATGTCCCACACGACTTGCATAGAAAAGGCCCTATCGCCTTAATTGTTTAAAAGAGTATAAGAATAAGGACGTGTAACACGGTGAGAAATACATTTTCAAACTCGGGTAAGGTTTTCAGTATTACACAGGTGGTTCATGTGTCAATATGTACCTGAAATATAAAAATTTATATGATGAATTATTTTCACATTACAGTATGAAATATGGTATATAATTTTAAAAGAGGACACTTCAAGCTACTAAAAAAAACTTTCTCAACAAAATTTCCATATCGCAAAAGAATATAGATATCGTCAACTAAAGAAAGATTCGAAAAAACACCGGAGACTTTTTTATTTTCTATCCGATTTTAATTTTGAAGGTCTCGTTTTGTTCCTTGAAAGATTTCAGGAGAATTTATCGATATAAAAATTAAGAATAATCGGTAAACCTGCACAATTACAGCCAATTGTTTACAAGTCGATACTTGATCGTGTTTTTGCAAATTCGTATATGTACAAGTATAAACGATTAGCTGTAACTTTGCAGGTTTATCGATTATTTTTATATCGGTAGTTCCCCTGAAATCTTTAAAGGAACAAAATGAGACCTTCAGAATTAAAATCGGATAGAAATTAAAAAGTATAGTGTTTAGTCGAATGTCTCTAAGTTTGCGCTTTTAAATTTATACTTTTTAAAAATGGAAATTTTGTTAAAAGAATGTTTTTTAGACGCTTGAAGTGTCCTTCTTATATGGGTGATTATCCACGAAAACGTAAATTTGTGTCCCTGCTCCGTAACTTTTTATAATGTAAACTTTAACGACCAGACTAAATTAATCCGATTGTAAACAGTTTTTCTGACTTTTTGCAGAAATTTCCAAAAAAACTCATATATTATACTTATCTATTATGGTTTTTAAAATACAGTGCAATTTAATTCGCATATTCTCTATACTTAGATCAGACATATAATTCCACCAAAACCGCATATTTGTACAACAGATTTTATGTACACTCGACGTTAAAAAATTCTAGTCGAATTTATTTGAATTTTTTTAAATCCTGCAATAAGGTTCGAGAAAACGAGTATTTGATCCAATGAAGTACAACATTTAAAAGAAAATCAAATAAATTTGACCAGAATTTTTTAACGTCGAGTATACATACAATAGTGAAGTATTTACTGAAAAAATTAACGCAAAATTCAATTCAATTCTTTTCAATTCTCAGCAAATGAAGTATTTTATTCAATAATCAAACAGCGTTTATCAACGTAAAAAAATTTAAAAATCATTTAAAACAAAATAAAACATTTTTAGTTACAAATCTAAACAGCAAATTTAATGCAAAATAAAATCATAACGTGATTACCTTTATCATAGAATAGAAAAAGTACAACTAAAATCGTTTTAAATTCTGAATCTCCAATCAAAACAAAAAAAGAGTTGTTATATTTTCTTACAAAAATATAATAAAATTCACTTAGCCACTACCACCTTAACTTTCTCTATAATAAAAGTTTTAATCAGACATGAATTACATACTTCATACATATATAACCTTATATTATTTATGCGTAATACAGCGCAAATCACTAACAAAAATTAATTGTTTAAAATTAGATTTGAAACATTTGAAATGGAGAGGTAAGGTAGAAATGAAATGTAATTATGTTGTTATATGAACATGCGATTTATTGAGCACATTTATTAACATTTGTCGAATTCTCTTCATCCCTTGAATCGCATAACGATATAAATTTTCGACGAAACAACAAAATTGTTTCTATAGTATACATGATTGGATTACGTAAATGTAATGAAAAATTACACTCAGTGTTTATTGTGAAAAAACTTTCTTTCATTCTTCCAGGCACTAGATTTTTAATCACGAAAGAAAGACTCTAATGACGCTAGAGTATATAGAATATTACGATGAGATCGAAATTATATTACATGTATTTCGAAATATTATGTTATTACGCGCATTGACGTGTATAGATTACGAGTTAATTTTTTTTTTAAAGTAGACTGAATTTTATTAAAAATTTTCTATCACTTCCTATTTTTTTTTATTATTTTTTGATTTAATGACAACAAGATTACATTATTAGTAGCTAATAATAGACTACAAAAACGCTACTACTTTTATAACAAAATCTTGTACAGTACAATATTCCACTATTTTGTTTCTTATACCAATCTTCAAGTTGATTATAAATGCTTCATAAAAATTGTAAAATTTAAATGAATTTTGATATTATTATAGAAGTAATAAATGTATTTTTGTAGTCAATCATATAATCGAGATATAACTTTAAAGTAAGATATCATGAAAGACTCACGACAACGCAGTCGTAAATGTTACAAATCTACTTTTTTGTCTCCTTTTAACTTTTATCTATTTCTGCACACTAAATTTATTTCCTTCTTACTTCGGTAAAGCGATGTAAACAATTTGGTTTGAATATATAATGGATTCGCTTGAAAAAAAAACATATTTTACACGTGGACGAATGAAGCAGCTTAAAATAGATACCGTGCAATTTGAAATGGATATTTGTTATTATTACTTGCATGGCCCTATTTGTACAAAAACTTCTTGGCCCCCAATAATTTCTATTTACAAATGTAATTGCATTGTGTGAAATATTTCTTATGTAAGAAAGCCGTGATTATTTTACAAAAAACGTGTGGACAAACTTCCTTTGTACAATTCTATAATTCAATATAGTATACTCACTAAAAATGTGAAATTACTTACAAACATGATTAAAAATGTTATTGCGAAAAGGAAACGGTAGCAGCTCGTAATTGCAGAAGTTTCATGCGTGGGTGTAAAATTCAAGGACTTAATGCCATTTCCATTGTATAAGTGTGTATGTACAAAACATTAAATTTACTATAAATTTAAATTCAAGCGTTGTTTACAGTTTTAACAAATAAATTATTAAATGGAATTATTAAGATATAGCCCGATTTCGTTTAAAAATGATATTGAGTTATACTAATGATAGTAAAAATGTAAAACTCAACATAATTAATTTGATTCGTTATGTGATAAATAAATAAAAAAGAATTAAAAGCAAAAAAATGATTAGAAAATGTATACTGTATATGTATTTTTAAAATGTTTTAGAATAAAACTGATTAATAATATTACGTCGATGCTCCTTACAAAGACTAGCACATTTCAATTTTCCCGTAAAATACTAGTCTTCTTCAAGATCCTCCTATGAAAACGAGAAATTTTTAAATTCTCTGACAAAAACTGCAACTTTTTTGGAAGTTCTAAAATAGTATTACTCTTTGTCGGAGAATCTAAAAAGTGCTAATTTTTATAAGAAAGTTCTTAAAAAAACTAAATATAAAATGTCCTAGTCTTCATAAGGAGCGTCGATGTATGTTGCACCTCAATATTACACATATGTTTTCTACATTTTTATATGACAAGAAATATTCTATTAAAAGTATATAACAAAGTTTATCTTCTAGCGCGATATAAAAATCCAAAAAAGCAACTATTTCCATAAAAGTGCTTTTCATTGGAGCGTTTCCTACGGTAGACCATCAAATTTCAATTCTTTTTCGTTTATTCGTTAGTTCGGAAAGTTGAATTTTACGGCTGAGGTAGAGCTACTACAGTCTTTCAAAGCGTATAAAAATGTCGCACCGAAAACAGTATAAAACAAAAGAACATTCCTAATTCCTATTATAGTTGGCGTAATAATTATTACAGTATTACAGTAGCTACATACACGAAGTCCTTTTACAAATCTATATTTTCATGCCATTATAAGAAATGCACGTGCGGTATTAAAAATTGCAGGACATATCGCGTGGGTGTTCGAGGATGGAAGATTTATTCAATTGTATAATTGCGTTTGTATCTTATATGTAAAAATTATTTTGAATATAAAAAGATACAGTGCATCGTTAGCGTTCAGGCTGGTTATTGCAATAGTGCATTCGATAAGTACATTAACTTAATAATAAATAATTAAATACCTAATTTACGATATCTCCCGATTATCCCAGTAAAAAAAATAATGTCAGAAGCACTTTTTTCAAGGGCAAACTACGTAATTTATTCAAAAGAAAATAATCGGTTATATCTTATAACTTAATCTAATAATTTTGATTACATGAATGCATCATAAGGAACTTTTGCTTATTGAGTATTTTTCATTTTAATTGGTGTAGTGAATCCGCAAACTTTTTGTACTAATTATAATGTTGTTAAGACTGTATTAAAATGAATAATCTATTTAAAAGTTTCTTTTACAGAAAATTCATTGAAATAGTATTTTAAGAGTCGTTTAAATATTTATCATAAGTACCATCCAGATTGTTTATAGAAATTATTTCTCTTCTTTTGATTTTATTCCCCTTAAAAATATGACTAACATTTATCGTAGTTTACCCTTGTACTAATTTGGTTAATAAAAGCGTGAATCGTATGCACTATTACGGACAGCCTAATGTGAGCCGTTCGATACATCGAACGCACAAACTGACAACAGCGTATCATTAATGCAGGACGCAATCGGGACTCTAGATTGTCTTAGTAACGATCTCCTATTTTTTTTTAGTGTATAAAAAAATAGATTTATGCATGAAAAATTCTACGACAACCTCTAATTATGTTGAAAAATCAAGTTATACTCGGGTAACTTGATGGCGTTCACTTATCTCACTTATCGTTTAGCATGTTTACTTGGCGTCCATTAAACGTTTCATTTTATTTTTCTTTGCACTTTCACTTCAAGGATGTTTCACGTTTCATTTGAAACTAAAACAGAAAACGTCAAGGAACTGTCTGCGGAATTAAGCAAGTGTTTCAGCTTTGAAAATATTCTACATCGTCGCGCTGGAATACAAAAATAATCGGTTTTAATAAAGACACTGATAGCAATTTTCTTGGCCGCTTGCCATTTTTTCGTGATTTACTCTATGACTTCTCGTGCCTCTGTCCGCGCGAAAACGCCTTCCGAGTTGCTTCGATAAGCTCGTGAAGACTCGTTTCTTTTAGCACAATTTTTCAATTAGTATTGGCACTTTCGCAGGTCCTAAAGCACAACGTCGTTAAAAAACTGCTTTCTCTTCGTGACTCTTTATTTGCTCTATCATCATTTAACTAATTACAAAAACGCATTCACTAACATACGAAGCATTTAACATCTCACCAAACTTTTAAACTCAATTTTTTGTATAATAAATTAAAAATCTTAATACCTATTGTCATAAAGAATAATTAAATTTTAATGAAAAATTACAAATTTTTTTTAAATATTCTTGATTTAAGTGAAATATTTTAATATATGTAAAAATATTTTTTACAAGTTTTTATAGAATGTTAAATTATATTTTTCAGAACCTGTGACTTTAATAATCTATCATTATCACACTTAAGTTTGTTTCAGTCGTTAGTTGCATTAAAGTAGAAATCAGGAAAAAAGAATAATTTGATTTTCATTTAAAATCACGAAACTTATTTGTTCCCAAACTGTCCTAGCATGAAATAGCTATGCAAGAACCAATACTTTTCGATACACACAAGAATGTTATTTTTCCCTCATACTATAAAAATGTTTAAAAATCAGCCTTAATATTTATACAAACATTAATTTATCTACTATTCTGTCAATAAAAACAAGACAAAAAATCTTAATTAAAACTTGATTCGAGTGCAAGATCAAAGCTATCAAATATTTTCATAAAACGTTTTAAGTATCAGTATAAGGATCCTACTTAATAGTAAGCCACATCAAATTTACAACGTAGCTTTGAAATGCCAATTAAGTGTCATCTTAAAAAACAAATAGCACTTCTTTAAAATATAAATCACACAATAATTATGCTCTTCTTTACAAAACTTTCACACTGTATAAAAAATTTGATTACGCCACTCTCACAGTCATAACGAGTACCCAAACCATCTCTCCAGATAGTTGTTTTCATCACTCAATTAATATTGCAGGCATACATTTTG
The DNA here is from genome assembly GCA_949152435.1 of Gastracanthus pulcherrimus. Taxonomy (NCBI): domain Eukaryota; kingdom Metazoa; phylum Arthropoda; class Insecta; order Hymenoptera; family Pteromalidae; genus Gastracanthus; species Gastracanthus pulcherrimus. The sequence goes on along the minus strand of OX424574.1, from coordinate 151,653,829 downwards.
TAAAAAAACAAAAGCTGTATTCGCTTTTGATTGCTGAACAGTTTTTCTTTTTAAGACAAAATAGCTACACTACGCCTGGGTCCACCTATGCACACATTGTCTAAACTAGACCATTTTTTAATACCATTTCGTAAAACGTCGGTCATGATTTTATCTTCATAAAGTCTAGACATTGCCTCGAGCTTCTGGGCTTTCTCTTTACTAAGAGGCTCACTAGGGAATGTCAATTCATTTGCTTCGGCGAGGGTGCGTAGGTCAAAATAGTATTTGGCATACACACTCGAAGGAACATTAATGTTAAATTGAAGCATTTCCAAAAACTGCCTTTCTAACTCGTTCCTATAAATAATTAATTAAGTATTAAAAATTCAATATTATAATATAATATAAAAACAATAATAAAAGTTATATATAAGAAAAGTTTAGTTCTAACATATGTTTTAAAATAACATGCCATAAGATTTGTATACAAAATTTAATTACACCATTTTCAGAGTCATGATGAATATCAGAATCATTTTGTAAGACTGTATAATGTTTTTATATATCTCAATTTGAATAAAATGATACTACACTTAATGTACTTATATTGAGTATTATACTTACATATCTTCTACTGTGATATCTTTCAAGATCTGACAGTAATCAACATTCCACACAGCTTGATCATCCCATACTTTCGAAGCCAAAAGGATTGCTCCTAGAACAATTCTCTTCCAGTTGCCTGGTGTTACATCTATTTCAGCATATATGAGTAGGCGTTCAAGATAAACTAGTGTTATAATGGCACATTCAGCCGTGAGTTGCGCAGCATTAAAAAGAGTTCTAACAAATTTGTAAATTTGCTTATGCTCTGGATTATGTCTATCATAATCATCAGACACACCATCGCGCTAAACATAATATTATATTAAGACACAAAAATTTTAACATTTAATAAAATGGATAAATATTTATTTTCTTCACTTACAGTCAGAGGATGCATCCTTTCATCAAATATGTCAATCTGTCTATTGGACGTTCTATTTTTAATATTATAATACACAGCTAGAGCTACACACTTGACGGTATTTTTTAAATTAGGCTGAGAAACAGTACTGTCATCTAGATATATCGTACTACAACTGCTGCTTTTTTTAAGAGGTCTTGTTTCTGCTATTTGGTATTGACTTTTTTTCCTAACTAATCCATCTATAAAGGAAAACCATAGAAATTTATAAAAAAAAATGGTTAAAAGATTTAAAATCCTTTTTGAAGTACGTAAATGTATAACTAATGTACTAAAATTCTATTATTAAAAACTATTTACTTTTAAAAACAATTTTTTTGTGCTTAGTATTTAAGTATAATTGTTAAAAATGCTTACTCTCAATAGCTTGTTTGGAACGTTCCATAAAAATAGTGCCAGCACTTGGATGCAAAGATGGATCAGAGTCCCAATCCTCGGGTTCTCTTTCACTTATATGTTGAAGATTGTTGATGCTGATTTCACCTTCTGGAAGATGTTCTTCAAGTCCTCTTGCACCTTCACCTGACAACTCTTTCCGTCCAAGCTGTGGACTGGAGTAGGCGCAACAACTATGCTTGTGCCCCATCTTTTCTTTTCCCTCGTAGTACAACTACCTTTAGCAAACCTGCACACTCCTATGCACCTGAAAAACCTGCACTTTTAACAAATATTCATTTTTGCCATTGTCGTGTGGGTGTAGTCCAAAATATTTTAAATGAAAATTTAAAAATACATCATACAAATACTGTAAGTCAATTTTTAAAACATAACTTTTTTGATAAATGAAATGTAAAAAATTAAAAAAGAATAATCATAGAATAATCTTAAGAAGTGCATAATGTACCGAATCCAAGTTCTCTATTTGCTATTTGTAAATATTGTTATAGTTTTTGCTTATTGATTTAAATTAAAAAGAACCATTAACTGCTCAGAAGTGACTTACGATATATTTTACTGAGAATGGTAGAATACACTTTGTTTTCACACATTTAAAGCCAGAAAATAAAAGTTTACAAGTTACATTTTAATTTTAAAAGCATTGATTTGGTATAATATAAAAGCTTATAACAGACAAATGCCCTCGTATTTTGATACAAACACCAATTGTTTGTTTACGCAATCCTATAAATATAACCAATGTAACGTACTTCTCGAGCAAAGGCCAACATAACTATGAAGAACAATACACATCAGAAATAGTTCCTTATCTTACTCAAGACCGTTGGACTGATTATTGTCTTCTCACTTAATCTCAAAATAAACAATTTTGCGGTAAATTTCCAAGTACACAGAAAGCCTCACACGCACACAGCGAGCAAATGTTTGCATAAATAAAAACAAAAACTCGGGCGTTCACAAGTGAAATCCAATTTACAATAACAGTTGAGCTCCAGCATCCTAATATCACTCCCATCTTCCCGGCTTCTCCTGGGGGTAGGGGGTACAGACGATAAAGATACGAAATAAAAATCGAGCCTCACACTCAACTCACTCGCAATCGGAGCAATCGGCTCCGGGGGGAGGACACGGAGCTGCGCGCGGCCGGGCGCGCGCGCCTGTATGCGTGCGTGCGTGCGTGGGGTTTGCGTCGCGCGCGAACCTGATGTGCCCCGTCGATCAGCTGACGCAGCTGCGGCTGGATACCTGGTGCACGACGAGCGCGCGCTGCGTGACGAGGGCCAGCTCCTCGCTGTCGCTCATGTTGGCCACTTCCTCGACGTCCGCGTAGCGCGACGCCCCATCCAAGGAAGCACCACCGAGACGACGACGATCTCTCTCGCTCTCGCTCTCCTCTCTCTCTCTCTCTCTCTCTCTCTCTCTCTCTCTCTCTCTCCTTAGCCTAAAAGACACAAAGACACTTATATTTATAACCCCGTTCCCTCTCTCTCTCCTGTTGGGTATACGTAGGTACTCGCTCTCGGTGTATTTTTTATTTTACTCGTGTGCACGCGTGTATACTTATTATACTTACGACTGGCTGGGGCACGGAGAGTCGGCTGCGGGTCGCGACGACGACGACGAGGAACGACGACGCCTTTAAAAAATATTCTCTCCTGGGCCGCGCGCGCGAGTTCTGCTTCTCGCCGGCGACTGCTGTGTGTGTGTGCGTGCGGGCAGCCTTGCTCGTGCAGTTCGCAAGTCGCACAGCTCTCGCGCTCCGGAGCTCCGAAGTTGTCCACCTATGCCTGATCCGCGCGCGCAACAGACAGAGAGAGGGAATAAATTCACTTTTCACCGATATATACAGTGCTAGTGCTGTTGCCGTCTCGCTCGCTCGCTCTTCTGGCTGGCCGCTGAGCCGCTGCATGCATGCACGCCAGCATTGCCAGCATTGCCAGCATTGCCAGCTCGTCAGCGGTCATTGTGTAGCACAGCCAGCCCCGCTCCCTCCCTTTTTTTACACGCTCTTTTGGCCTCGGCTCGGGATGTTCCGCCTGGACAGTCGTCGTCTTCGAGGTATAGCTAATGTATAATAATATACACTCCCTTGAGAGAAAGGAACAATAATTGCGGGAAGAGAACTCGTCAACCGAGCTGTGTAGTCATTGTTATTATTATTCTTGGGGACGTCAGGTGCTGATGATGATGATAATGATGATGAGAGGCGGGGGCGCACGCGCGCTCGCAAGAGTGCGAATCCGCCCGTAAAACACTGTGCATCGCCGGATTGTGGCTTATTCTGCATTTGTCATCGCAAGTACTTTTTAGCCGGGTGTACGCTCGCGAGTGATTGGTATAAGTACTTTGAACAGTCGTTTTAGCGCACGTTTAGATCAACTATAACTAATCCTGCAAAACGGATAACGGGGGAGACTGATGATGACCTTGAATTGGACCCACATAGCCATCCTCAAAATCATTTATGGGATGACCAATTTTTGGTTTGCTAGACTTTAATCGATAGAGGGATAAATTTTACGTGAGAATTATAAATGTTCATCACTTGGGGTCACGTCGACCTCAATGGATCATATCTGCAGCATAAAATTACATATGGAATAAAGACGTACGATAGCACAAAACGTTTCAGAAACCTTTATTCGCGTTTTTTTAAACTATAAAACATTCAAAATAAAATTGCAAAACATGTTTCAGAAACGTTTGTGAAACGTTGAAATGTCCGATATTGTTGCCAACTATACGTTGCAAAAACGTTAAATGTCGAGGATTAAAATGCAGGAGCAACGTTTCTACAACGTGATTCATCAAGGGTCGCGGTAGCGGAGCCCGAAAGAACAAGTATGTAGCCTGCGGGTGTCCGCACCGTACACTTATTCTTTGACAAAATTATTATTAAAATACAAAAATAATTGATAAACCATCCGAATGGTACCACCAAAATGGGATGTTTCATATACGTCCAAAGTGGTTATTTTAATTATTTTTGTATTTTAATAATAATTTTATACTTTTGACCTGAAACTAATTTAAAAATTTATAATTTTAAATCCCTCGGGGGGCCGTCAGATCTAACCCGTCTCATGTACACGCGTATTCGAACCGACGCATTTCATCTCTGTTACCCCAATGGGCCATGTAAGGTAAGAAAATGTCATTGACTCGGATACAATTTTTTAACAAAAAGTAAATATACATGTCATTTAAACTCTATAGCAGGAAAGTTTCAAAGATTAATGCAGTATAATGAGACGATTACAATTAGACTCTTTAAGTAAACCGTTGTAGTTATTTATGACACTCTGATTAGATCGGGTTGTTTAGATGGTTGTGAAATATGGGTGTTACGGATCCAAGTAATAATCTCATAAACGATTTGAATAAAGAAATGCAAGCTTGTCGGATTATCGACATGTATTTATTTTTGCGGTATTTAGAATATTTTAAGCAATATTGAACTACACGTATGGGTGATTGTCGAGAAAACGGTATTTTTTCACCTAATATTTTAACCAAACTAAAAATCTCTTTTTTAGTGTTAATTTGGGTTATAAGTTGTTATTTATGGTAAAATGAGACAAACTTTTCTTGGAAACAGCTACAGGTGGCAAAAAGGTTTTTACATATATTTTTTATGGGGATTTTACCAGATCGGCCACGGTAATTACGCCCACGATAATTACTTTTTGCTAGAAAAATGCATGGAGTTTTATTTTAGTGTAACAAAAATATATTCCCGCATAGTATGTATATATACACACGTTATTACACCAGACTAGGACATAAAATTTTTTTTAGATGTAACTTACCAATAATTTTAATGACCACGGTAATTACGTATCTTTTTAGCTTTTGAAATTTTAAAACGAAAAACGTTAAAACTAACTATAAAAACTGCAAATAAAAACCGGGTCGCTCGCTTACGTAGTTGTTTGAAGTTCGAACTAAATTAGATAACGCTACTAAGCTGATGTACTCATTACAATACGATAAATTGAGCTGGGATTTTAAAACTTAAAAAGTTGGCGACAACATTCGTAACACTCCTGGAGACAGATATGTTTAAAAAAAAACATATTGTGCGTATGATGTACTTTAAAGTCTCATAGGTTAGATATAATTAAATCCTAAAGTTATTGTCTAATAAATTCAAAATGCGAATTGTTCGATGGCGACAGGCTACAGTAATTACTTTTAGGCTATATATATATATATATATATATATATATATATATATATACATATCACTTATGTGTTAAAATATAGCATAGTTGTCTTAGTTTTGTGTTTAAGATGTTCAAATGCATCGTTTTTAAGAACTTCAAATGTTTACCAGACAGTAATAATATTTTCTTTCTACTCAGTGTATTGGCAACACTAAAAATACCGTTTGTTTTTGACAATCAGCCATATATGTTATAAACAAATCGAAAACGCTGCTTGACACCAAGATTGTAGTTGTTTTTAACAGTTTAGTTAGACTACCGCGGTCGAAAAAGCCACACGTCACGAGACAATAGTAAAGTTGTTTGTATGCCTAATTGAAAAAATAATAATCCTAGTGCATGGGGAAGAAAACTAGAAAAGGCGATAGAGAAAAGTTAGCATTAAATTTAAATAGAATGGTTAAAGTGAAGTGTGAGCAAGAAATTCAAGGCGACTGGAATAGGATTGATAAATCAAGCTACCGTAAAAGGTACAAAACTTGGAAAACAGTATAGAGGAAGAAAAGTATTGGGAGAACAGGGAGTTTAAAGGAGAAAGCAAAGAATAGTGGGCTTGTATAAGATGAAGTTGTATAGGCAATGGCGGGAAAATACTATAATGATAAGATGTGTAGAATTTTTTATTCGGAACTAGAAAATCTTGAACTAACATGTAGTCTTCCGTAACAATTAACTAAGCAGAAAATAAAATAAAAGAATAGGTAGATGAAATAGATGGTTTATTACAAGGCGACAGCAGGACAGATACAAATTCAGCAATTCTCAAATACTTTAGTAGGAAATCTAAATGAACTGTTGTTTAAATTTACTAGAGTGTTTAAAAAGTTGGCTACATCGAGCACGGAAGGGAAATCGACCAAAGATGGCGATTACGGTTTACTGTGTTGTAATAATTTTGTACAAAACGCGGTATATAATATTATGTAGAATTAAGTTATATATTTGTAATTCAATTGATATAAGGATTTAGCTGTAAAACCTACGTGTGTGAAATGTTAAAAACTAATGTTGTTGAACATAGAATAAATAAATAATAATAATATGTTATAATAATAATAATATTAAAATTAGTCATCAGCGTACTGTTGCCCACTTTACTTTGCAAGCCAAAGATCAGGATGGTATTCCCCAAAGCGTGGTGGCTAAGGCTCTCCCTATTTATAGGCCATTACATTGCAAGAATATTCAACTCCTCTCTGTACAAGGGTGTCTCCCCGGTAGCATGGAGGAAAACTCACTTAGGGTTCATTTATAGTGGGGACGAAGAGTTTCAACTAGCTGCAACTCGGCATTTTGTATTACAATTTAGTGAAAAAATACCATGTTCTGCATATTATAATCATACAGAATATTTACTTTTAGAGCGACTATTATCAAATTAACTATCAACAAATGTAATTTTCCACTGTAAAAGCTTAGTGGAGTTACAACGAGTTGTAACTAGTTGTAACTATTCGTCCCCACTATAAATGGACCTTTAGGGTCTCTCAAAAAACATCAGTCCCCTCTACCGTCTCGGATTTTCGCCCAATGGCACTATTGAGCTTTCTCTCCAAGGCAAGGTGCTGGGGAAGATAGTTCAGATTACAACATTTTTAAAAGCTAAGAAGATCCTCGCTTCAATGCAAAAAGATTTTAAACTGCATCTCAGCACGCAAATAGCACCATAACAGCACTACTGAAACTGACCGAGGATATTCGGACTGGTATCAATGACAAGAAAAAGCTAATGACTATACTACTACTATTCGTCTCTAGGCATGCGTTCGATACCATTTCACCATCCAAATTACTATGCAAGCTTATACGCATGGATTTTTCAAGTTATATATTATTGGTCATAGACAAAAAGTAATAACAAACAATAACGGGGAATCAGATTGGCTAACCACCAATCTAGGCGTACCACAGGGTTCAGTCCTCTGCATTAATGACTTGCAAGACGCACTGGATGGTGGTGCTGTTGGACACTTGCTATCCCTATTGAAAAAAATTTACTTAACTTTGCTATGCATCTTTATTACATAACTTTTTTATTTATCTTTATTATATAACTTTGTTACATAATTGATGTAACTTTGTTGTGTACTTTGTTATGTAACATTTTGGCACTATGACTTTTGACATGTTGGGAGACTTGGATAGTGGTAGTGTCCATAGGTCTAGTGCCTATTTTCATTTTCACAAAAAGTACCAAATTGTTACATAATAATGTACATAACAAAGTTACATCAATTATGTAAAAATGTTATATAATATTCTTCAACAGAGATACACCGAAGACTTGCAAACCTAAACTCAAGTAACCTTGTAGGATCTTCATGAGGCCACCGGACGCATGTCAGCTGTAGCACGGGCAGTGTCGGAATGGACCAATTGGGTTGTAAAAAAATTTCTCTTTTCTGTCGGCATGAATTTATTTAGTAGAAATCGTAAGCTGATGTATCCTAATGCATTTTGAATTTTTAAAATTGCAATTTTTTTCCGAAAGTTATAGCATTCTAAAGTTTCTTTATGACGTCACGATCATAACGACATCAAAGGTACCGCCGTATGATCGTGACGTCACCAAAAACTTTGAAGCACCATATCTCTTTCAATTTTCAAGATATAGATAAAATTCGAAAAGTTTACAAAGACAATATGCCACGATCTATTCAAATACGTTCTTATAGGTAAAAATGCTTTTTACCCAATGCAAAAGGCCTACGTCTCAATTTTGGCAAAACGAGAACGATTGTCTTGCCTGGCTTTGAGGTTCAGGGTGTCGTATACTTACGTGCCCTTTGTTGACACTGAGGCGTTGTGGAAGTAGTTTGCACGCACACTGTTAGTAGGTACCTCATTTAGATTACTGCTCCGTGGTTTACCTTGATGTGTCAGGTGAGCTAGCTTGAATCTAAAGCTGCAAAGAATTCAAAATCCATGTGCGAGATAAACTCGCAAGTAAGATATTTGCGTCCTACGTTTTTAAAATAGAGCAACCTTATTGGTTAATTCCTGTAAATCGAAAAATCTCATTGGAACATTTCAGAAAACGTTCGACGTGAATGTACCCCATTAGCCAGGCTTGCCGTGGCAAAATCGCGACAATAGTTGCTGTAAAATGTTTGTTAACAAGTTGTTTCCAACTTGCTCTCAAGAAATGACGAATATCAAGGATTGATGTCAATGTGCCGTAAAAATGACTGCAAATGCTTGCCACCAAATTGCTCCCATATACGGACGCAGATTTACTTACATTTTATGTATAACTGTTGCTGCAAGTTTTGTACATCAATTTGCTTTCAACTTGTTTTAAATATTATTAAAATATTATATTATTTTATTTTCAATATTATTCACATAATATTCAACAAAAATACTCATATGTGCGACAGTGCGAGAGAGATGGGGAGGAAATTAATAACAGCATATTGATGGAAATTTGTGTGATATAAAAATCGAGAAATATGATGATAATATGATGGCAATTTATTCCCATGATATGCCTGCACATCATGAGCAATAGTTGCTGTAATTTTGCCTTCACTTTGCCCTTATAATTTACTTCAATACTTGATACAAAATTTCCAGCATATACGGACGCAGTTTTACATCAAATTTAAGGAAATCGATAGCAAAACGTGTATGTCAAATTGCTAACAATTTGCAATACATATGCGGCGTCTGGAAGGACGAACACATCACTCTTTACAGGAAGTACCTCATGGTTCAACATAAAGGAAAGAAGAGCGTATTTTGCGGGGTTGATATTGTACAAAGCAACCAATACGGAACAACCTCTATACTCTGCGGCTCTCTATGGTAAAAACAAAGCCAGGACTTCCAGTACGACACCGACACGGGCCTCTATTTGTTTAGAGCCAAAGGTTCGCGTTTCTAGACCTCCCTCCCCAGTCGGGGAAGATATCTGTCGTCGTTATGTAAATTCAAAACAGCATTAAACAGGTATTTCGGACAACAAAGCGGTGACCAATAAATATTGTACCTAAATGTTTGCGTATTTCTATGTTTCGTTACACATGTCCTAAATTGTTATATCGTCCTAATTTGTTATTAGTTTATTGTTAACTCAGTTTTAATTTGTACAAGTATGGGTGTATGTATTAACATGAATGGTTGTTTTTACGTGTCTGATGTATGCATGGGTGATTTTATATTATTTTTACGCGATAGATATACTGCAAGTTGAGAAATACATGAGTGATGTGTGTTTGCTAATTTTAATAGTATTGCAAGTGATCCTTTACGATATTTGACGATATATGATATGTGAATATAGATTTTTATTCAATTTGACGAACTTTGATAACAACTAAAATTTTATTTAATACAGCTATTCACGACTTTTCGTTAATGTTGGAAATGTACACAATGTGTTGTAATTTCTTTTATGATGAAATTATTAGATCCAGCCTTATAAAAGTATTTTTCCACGTCAGACAATTATCTGAAGAATAATTTCGAGCAAGATTCATATTAAAATGTTATTAACAATCGTCACAATCGTTAAGAAATGCTGCCAACTGCTTTGCCACTATGCTTCCTCAAAGCGACTTTAATGAAAATCATGATAATTTTCCTATTTAACTATTTTCATTTAGTGATTTGTGCACTACTGAAAAATGAATATTTTTTAATAAACAAAATATTACCTTGTAGCAGGGAGTCTTTGGTCAGCGAGGCTGTAATTGATTCTAAAATCAATTTTATCTATAAAATCAAATCAAATATATACCTATAAAATATTTAATTATTGTTTTTTTTCTTTTATTGAAGAATAATGCATAAGACACAAAAACGTATCATTTTTTAAATCACTTATTTAAAAATAATGCTACTATTTAACATATACTAGTTTATAAATTATGTCATTATTAAATCGTTTTAAAAGATCAAAAAATAATATTTTTGACAATAACATATATTTCCAGTTTTTGGATTTTTTCGCACAATATAATGCATAAAGTCGGCTAGAAGTGTAAAACAGTAGACTTCATATAAAATAATACTTAATATCTCTACAAGAAAAAACGCAACGATAAAGCTTAGAGATTGTATGATATACAGGGTGAAAAAGGGTTGTTTAAATTGAATAATCTCTAATATTTCAGAAGATTATGAACCAAATCGGCTCAAAAATATTAAGCCAATAACCTGACACCTAGTAAATATTCTCTGAAATTTTCAAGGCATTACATAAAGTATTACTCAAGTTATCGTTGTTCAAAAAAATGCATATTTTTGACATTCTATTTCTTTTCTCAGACAACAGCCTTATTACCTAAAAATTTACCGGAATATACCTGTATATGAAACAAGTATTCAGTAAAAATTTCACTGACTTTTATGGAATATTTTCGAGTAATAAATGTTGAATAAAAAATGTATTATGCAGTATATAGCAACTGAAAAATGACACATATAAAATCGTTTCCAGTCCTAATCCTATGAAAGATTTTATGAGTACTTTATTGTGTAAAATATTCACTTCCCAAAAATCATTCTTGCATTGGAAAAATTAAAAAATTCTTAAATTTTGAAAATGGCCAGAAAAGAAAATGTATTTGACCATTTTCGCTGAAAATTCAAGCGCACACCGAGTATTGATAGCAAACATCTGTGCAAAGTTTGGGAAAGTTATACCTTAAGGCATAAAATGTTTTAAAATATTTCTACGATCACAAAGCTTTCACAATGACTTTAAGAAACGTCTTTTGTTGTTAAATTCGTGTTCTTTTTTATAACGAAACTAATCCCGTTTGTTTCTTTTATCTACATTCTTCCTGTGAAAAGTTATTGCAATTTGCTTATATTGCAAAATTGAATTTCTTATAAAAAGAAAGCTTAAAATAGCAAGAAATTGGAAATGAAACTACTCGTTTGTTTTTTCAAACTTACCAAAGGGTTCCCCGCTGGGGCCTTTGTGGACAAAAGTTATTAACAAAAAATTTTTTCGGAAAAAATTAATTAATAAACAAATTAACAATTTTTTGCAAAACTAAAAGTGGATATTTATTAAGCATATATTATAGTATAATTACACACATTTTCATAAAATTTCGTTGCAAATTGTACGATTTATATGATTTTAATCTTGCTGCAAAATAAACCGCTTTTTTGCACTATTTTGCCATGTAACAATTGCAATTATGCAAGTTAACTTTTCGGAAGTCATATATTTTGTAGGGAATTTCATCCTGAATCCATTCCCGATTGGATTTTTTCTTATCGATATTTAAAAAAAAAAGATATTGACTAAGACTGAATAAGAAATTCTTAATTTTGCAATAATTTGTTAATAATAATTGAAGCCCTGGATGGCATAGTATGTAGGTACAACACTATTTTTCCGATGATTCTGATCATATTTATGATAGATTCCAAAAGGTTTCACTCTTGTCGAAAGTAACTTACTTATTCATCTATAAAAGTTTAGCTATTTCGCCTGACCTAATTGAAATAACTTGAAATTGCAATGAATTAGCTGTAAAAGAAATGTTTCGAAAGGTTAATACTTTTTATCTCGAAAAAATCGTTCCATTCGAGTATGAGTAAGACTTTGTAATGCAGACACTCCTAGCAACGCGAACATACTCAGCAGCTTTAAAGCGTGGTATACCTATATCTTTACACACGTGCATGTCGCTGCGAGTGCATGCAGCTCCAGCACGTACAATATACGCATTGGAGAGGGTTGGGTGCACGAGTGCGCGTCCACATACCTACATCAATGGATAAACAGGTATACATATTATATATGGTACACGAGGTGCGGCACGACTACAGGACGAATATATATAGGCACTCCAGGCGCACACTGTCTTCTATTCGGATAAATATAGGAGCAGAGCTGCTGATGTTGCACCATACGCGTACAACAGCTTTTTATTTTGTAATGCAATTTTTCCGTCTCTGTTCATATTCAGCGGCGCCGCTGCGTTGCCATTAGCGAAGGAAAATCGGAGCTCCTCAAGAACCTGAGTGCAGTGCAGTAGCAGTTTGCGTCACACCCGCCCGCAGCTATATGATGATGATGATGAACACTTTTTGTTCATCGAGTGCACTACTCGCTTCTTGGGCGCGGAAGGGCTTGCGTTGTCGTTTCGTATATTACGTGAGCTTTTACGACAATCGATTTTTCTTTAAGCAGAATAATTATATGTACGTGTAATCTATACTTTGTAGTTCCGATACTAGATCGCAGAGGAAGTTCATAATTATATAGATGGTTTCAAATATTGTTAAATGTAATTTAAGTATTTATTTTGTTTCTTCATTTTCTTGAATGTAATTTATCCTCGAATTTATCTACGTACGTTGCAAATATTTTTATTGTAATTTTCCATTATTTATAAATAATGATGATTTTCTTGTTTGCCAAGAAAATTATATAAGTACCTATACCAATTGTAAATCAGTATATATACGTAAATATAGATTATTCTTTTTTATTTAAATCACTAGTACGAAAACTTTGCAGTATATTGATTTTTGTATTGCAATAAAATACTTTGTAAGTGTTTCACAATCATTTTTAATTTTTTTTTTTACCAAATAACTTTGTAATATTAGTAAGAAATCATTTGTCGGTGCACATCTGTAATCAAAATTACTATTTTTGTCCATGGATGCTTCAAAAGAAAGAGTGAAAAGTCTGCAGTGTTAAAATTGTATTGCTATCCACATCATATATAAACTTACGCACAGCTTGGCATCAAAGAGTTAAAAGCTGCTTTTGCTACCAAAGTAGCAGAAAACTCTTTGAGAGGCTACTTGAGACTCGTTGAAAACACTTTAAAACTGGTACAGCTGTCTGAGCGCAGTCAATATACTAAGTGTAACACGAAGATTCATTTTTATTTTAGCTGAAAAATAATTTGGTTCGCTAAAAAGCGAAATATATGATAATTATTGAAGATACAAAATATTTCTATTTAAAAGTAGAATAGCAAAGTTTTATTTTTGTATAAATAAACTTTCATAACTCCTGTTCTATATAAAATAATTAAGTATATAAAAATATGTCACGTGTGCCCTTTAACTCAAAACCAAAACAAAACGAAATAATAAATTACAGTTTGTATAAAATTAGAACACCGAAAACTATGATGCAATTTTATAAATAGTAAACAGTATAGTTTTAAGGTAAAGAGACGTCTTTTGCTATGCTTTCAAAGCCAAAGCTAATAATAAAGAAAATAGAAAGACTCATTTTTGCGAAACTGAATGAAAAGTTTATTCAAATATTATAATGTAAATATAAAAACTAAGCTTTTATTTCAGCTCTGATACATTTGTTCGTATATTTAATATCATTAGTAACCAAGAGTATTTTTGTAATTTGGTATATTTTTGCATTATTAAACGATTAATATTCTTGAGTTATCTCAGCTTGTACCTATCACACAATTAAGATAAAAAAGTCTTAAATATCTGTTATTACAGAACTAATAATCTATATAAAAAATATTATTATTTTAAAGTTTCATCGTTAAATGTAAATTAAATACTTCACTTTTTCTACTTAAAAATTACTCAATTTATTATTTTTATTTTTTTTCAACAGTTTCTATTCATATTGAATGTTTTATTAACTTTTATATAAAAATAAATAAATAAATACAATTAACTTTATTTTTATTGCTCTTTATATTATTATATGCTGAGAATGTTGCAATTCTGGAATTATATTTTTCTTCTAAAGTCATTAAAGAGTTTATACAGATAAATACTACAAGCTTTAAAATACTTTTTCATGATTACTGTACAAGTATTCTTCAGATAAACTCATTACGTATCGATTTTTCATTTAACAGCTTACTATATATAAACTACAAAATATATGCGTAATCAAATTATGTATCTAATTCTTTAAAATTAACGCAGGTAGGTATAATAAATTGAAGTACGTGATTAAAAAATAAACAATAACATAATCTTGTAAGTTTGATTAGCATCAGAGGCAGATAAATCGCTCGTGTCATTTTTCTTCGAAATACTATATTCACAATAATACAATAATAATACAGTATCTAAATATTGAGAAAACCCAATGAAAAATTATATGTTTTTAAATTTTGTTTTTTAGAACCCATAATTTTAATCCTTTGACACCCAGCCATGTATACATTTTCACCGTCTTATAAATAATCATTTTATAATAAAATAAATGACTAATATATGGGGTGTTTAGAACCATAACAACATTATTAAGTTCATTTTAGAAATTTTGCAAACCATTACAAACATTTTAACATTAGCGACTGAAAAAAGTGACATTTGATTAATTTTAACACTGCAATTAATACTTAAATATACTATTTATTATTTGTACTGTTTAAAACAGATAAATAATTACGTGATTTACAAACCGTTTACAAATTTGTTTGGACGTTTACTTAATTTCGAAAATGAACTTATTCCGTTATGGTTATGAACACTTCATATAATAATGACAATAGAATAAAATTAGTAATAACTATAGTAAAGCGAGATATTTTATTTTCGCATGAGGAATTAAAATTTTGTTTGTAAAACTAAAACATAATATTATAATTCCCGTGGCCTCTGTGTTAATCGGGAAAATAACGAGAAATCTTTCAAATTTTGATCGTGCAGTATCTTACGTGATTGTGACTTATTCGTCCTGAAGGATACACGTGTTTTGTTTTTTCGTTTTTCTAAATTGTCTACGAGATAATCTCGAATTTTTACAAACTAAATGTAGGGATCAAATGAAATAGAACCATGTCAAATTTTGCAAAGGGAGAAATGTAATTTTTGGCAGTTTGTCAGCATAGAAGCCGAGAAACTCGACTATTTAAAAAAATATTGAATCCAGAAATTCCCTAATATCTAAACGGCTAAAACACATTTTTATATACTTTCCAGGAGTTTTTGAAAACTTTTCGAGAGTTTCAGACTTAATGACAATTTCTAACAATAGGAAACTAACGGATTTTGATTTGTATTAAAATTAAAAATTGTTTCTCAAAGGATTAATAAACGTTGTTATTTTGATCTATAATTATGTAGATATCATAAGATAACACTAACACGTGGTAATATTATTTTTTCATAAATATTAACCATTTAATAATTTTATCAAAAAAATCTTTATACACTGTCCCGTACATACCTTATATGAAGTACCTATAAGTGTACGCACTTCTATAAATAAACTGCTTAACATAAATATTATCTTGCATTTCAAAAAGGCCGCCTCGACTGCCGACATCGAGCGGCCAATTTCTGCAACTATTCAAAATTAAGTTCTCTGCATACTCGATAATAAACAAGAAAAACCAAAGGATTATATATTTATTTTTCCCCTAACGAGCTATATTATTAACGCCTTATTTACGCAAACGATCAGAAACTCTATATCAACCATCGTACAAATTGCTGCTCCGAAGTCCATTTAACAAAACAACCACGTTCAAACTCGCGGCATAACCTCAGGATTACGAAACATTATCCACCAAACGCGCTTTATCTACGCGCAAACAGATAACAGCAAAAAGAAAAAAAAACAAGAAGAGACGAAAAGCCACTCGCTCTCGATAACCACCGTTGCGACTTTGCAATACGCTGAGTGTACATAAGTATGTACATCGTTTCGTAGATTAGGAAACACAGCATGAATTGATTTTCTCTCTCTCTTTCTCTCACTCTCGCCAGCGCGGCCTTCGCGTGTGCGCGCTGACAACAACAAAACTCGTGCGTGCACATATATACCCACCCATTATATATACGTTTAACTCACATATCTACACAGGCATACACACAATTGTTAAGCAGGAAAGACATATGTGCCGTGACCAGGCGCAGTCGAACCGTCGCCGCCGCAGCCGCGATCTAAAATGGCGCTGGATGACTCGAGCGAAGAAGTCGTAGTAGCCATCCCGATCCGCGACTCCCCGTTTTTTTCTTCTTCTACCTCCTCCTCCTCCTCCTCCTCCTTGTACCGCTGCTCCCACCGGCCGTCAGTCTCGGTCTCAGCTGCTCGGCGTGCGCTTGCTCTGCCGCCGCAGCCGCAGTCGTCGTGCTAGTGCAGTTGGCGGTGTAGTGTAAAAAAGAAAAAGGGTATATACCTAGTGTCCTCGGGGGAGCTGCCAAATGAGCGCTCGTCGCGCGACTCGCTGCTGCTGCACCTGCGTCGCCAGTGTCCCGGATCGCGCGCCGAGCCGTCCTCGGGCCGTCTGGAGGAAGTTTCTCGGAGGTGGAGACGGAGGAGCTGGGAATTCACGGGGAAGACATGAATGTCCATGATGGAGGTATGATGTGATATAGGAGTCTTGTGTTTGTTTGTTTGTTTGTTTGTTGTGTTGGTGGGTTTTTTTTATGGGTGTGTGCGTGGGTCGTTATGTATGCTGTGGAGTGCGGATTGTTACAGCTGTGCGGTGGTGTATGTAGTATGTAGGTATGGACTATGGATTGAGTAATAGTGAAAGGAAAGTACGTAGTATGTGTATATATATATGGGAGTTCTGGAGTAGTAACTCGCGGTTGCGCGACTTATACGTTTATTATCGCTGATAAGGTTGCGATATGCATCGTCGACGGTGCGGGCGGGTTTTTCTTTCTTTCTTTCTTTCTTTCTTTCACCGTTAATGGCCTTTGATTAGAGTTCAATCAACTCTAGGCCTTTGTTTGCTAACCGCCAGAGCAGACGGTTTACCGTTGAATTATTAATTTAACCCTTCGATGACAAATCGTGTATTATTAGTCGCAAATTGTTGAATTATACGTTGTCGTGCGTTGAAGATTTTGAGCGACTTTTCGCGGTTTATGTTGCTGCACTCTTAAATTCACTTTGAAATTTTAGGTATTGAAGCTGCTTTATATTACTGTCTAAAGATAGTTGTATGTCGAATATTTCACTTAACAATAAAATAAGGATACAGTCATACACTGTCCATTAGTAAAACAGTATTTAGTGAATATCAAAATGTATGACTCATTGGGAGAGAAAAAAGCATCACAACAATGAATGTTATCATTTAAAAGAGTTGCCAAGCAATGCACCTAAATTACAAATATTTGGAATTTCAAGTCTTGAAGATTGAAAATGAAGTATTGAATTAAAAAAACTACATTTTAAACATTAATATCATTAGTTTACTAAAAATATCAAAATAATCATTAAAGCATTCTTGTAATTTATGAATAAATAAGGTACAAAAAAATCTATTATAAAATATTAATATGTATTAATTGCTTAAAATATTTTTTACTACTACTGTTATTGCACACACACTTTTTATACATATATACATATAAATAAATATTCTTTAATTTTAGTATTCTTTTGTTTTAACAAATATTTCGTGTTAATATAATTATGAGTTCATATCTAAAATTTCAATTATTTCAATTATTCTAAACTATGAAAATTTTTGTTCAAAATTGAAGTATGCTGTATGTAAATAAAACTGCATTATTTGTAAATTCATGGTTGAATACTAATTTAGCCTAATTCTTGTATGAAAGCTTTTTAGATAAGGTTCTATGGTACTAAAGTAATATTATGTAATTTTGTTATTCATAAAATTTTAGAGTATACAAAAATAGTTATTGATTTAATAAATAAATAATTGTGTAAATAAATAAGAAATTAAATCCTCATAATATGAAAAAATATACAATTTTATTTAAAATGAAATTAATGAAATATTTCTTATTTTTTTGCAGGTCGTAGAGCTAATAAACAGATTTAACGACAGCCTTGGCTCTTATGCATTTTCAAGATGGATAGAACATCTGATTGTAGAGTACCAGACATCAAAGACATTGCTAGCAGTGTCTATTGGCATTCTGTTATCAATTCTGGTCATATCAATTTATGTTCTTCGAAAATGGAAGACCAAGGAGCTCTTGCCACAGGTCAGAGAGTTTGTAGGTGTAGGCACGGGCAGGCCAAGGTTCAGAAAACGAGACAAAGTCTTGTTTTATGGCAGGAAAATGCTGAGGAAAGTGAAGTCAATAGGTGGCCAAGGCACAGGACAAGGAAAAAAGAGAAGAGCTGTTATGAGATTCGCTAGGAGACTTTTACAGTTAAAAAAAGAAAATGCTCCGCAGCAACTGAAAGTATTAGAACCACCTGCGGAATATCTAGAAGAAGATGTTGGCCCTGGTGACAGAGTTCCACCAGATGCTCTTTACATTTTGCAAAGTATAAGAGTATTTGGTCACTTTGATAAACCAGTCTTTCTTAAATTGTGTAAACATACGGAAATCATGAATTTGCCAGCAGGGACTCCTTTGTTCAAAATTGGAGATCCCGATGAAAATGTGTTTATTGTTCAACAAGGTTTAGTTAATGTTTATATAACGGGTTCTGATGGATCTCAGATCTCTCTTAAGCTAGTGAAAACTGGAGAATCCGTTACTAGTCTTCTAAGTTTTACCGATGTATTAACTGGTCACATAAGCACATACAAGACTGTAGCTGCACGAGCTGTGGAAGATTCTGTCGTTGTAAAATTGCCAATGAGCGCCTTCCAAGAAGTAAGTATAGTTTTATAGAATAAAACTTTTTTAATAAGTTTATTCAATAAATTGAAAGGTTCTTAAAGTAGGGGAAAAATTTCATTTAATTATTTAACTTTATATGTTAAAGCATTTGATGCTCATGGTCA
Source organism: Gastracanthus pulcherrimus (assembly GCA_949152435.1). Taxonomy (NCBI): domain Eukaryota; kingdom Metazoa; phylum Arthropoda; class Insecta; order Hymenoptera; family Pteromalidae; genus Gastracanthus; species Gastracanthus pulcherrimus. Next base: position 151,634,549 of record OX424574.1, on the reverse strand, counting down.
ATTTTGAATAACTGTTTCATACATGTAGTATTGAGAAAACCCTCTAAAAACTAGTAATGTAAAGAAAAATAAAAGAAATTAACTCAGTGAATTATGTTTTGAAGTAGTTACCAAAACATACAATTTAAATTAACAAAATATATAACTTACCGATGGCTCATATCAGTTGAATATTGAGCATAAAATAGTACACGTACAACAAAATGTTATAAAAAGTGAAATATTTTTAGGTTTTTCAAGATCATCCTGATGCATTCGTTCGAGTTATTCAGGTCATTATGGTTCGATTGCAACGTGTAACATTTACAGCATTACATCAATATTTAGGACTTTCCGCCGAATTAGTTAATCAAGGATCGCACAAGAAAAAGCATAGCTCAGTTTCAGGTTCACCTGTTAGATCAAGAACGCGTGAAAACTTTAACATACCAGCTTCGGAAAATATTAGTTTGTATCCAGGAGCTTCCGACTTACAACAACTTGATGTTCCTGCAAGAGAATCTAATACTAGTGCATCTCAACCAGTTCCAATAATGTCAAGCCGCAGGTAAATATGACTTACAACTTGTGTATATTTCTGTATAAATTAGTTTAACTTTTGGAAAACCATAGGTTTTTGCTAGTATTTCTTAATGCTTTAATTTTGCTCAATAACTGCAAACAAAATTGATTCTAAATTTTCCAAATGTTATTTAAAAGACAGGACTAGAATCACATCCCAAAAAATTTTTCAACATTTTTTTGTGTTTTATTTATATTATACAGTAGACCCTTGGTATATGCTGCTATGGTAAAGTACAGTAGGAAAAAAAGAATCTTGAAAACAGCTATACATATAGATCGCGCTCCACACAGCAATTCCGTCGAAAATTGATTTTTCGAGATAAGTTCGAGAACTATACAAGAGCCTGATCACGATGTTTATATCAACGAATCTCTGATTAAAGAACTCTAAATTTGTCTCCATCACTTGAAGCTTTGTCTATGAAGGCAGCCGAGGCTTAAAGTGGAGTCCGACGAATTTGGATAGTTAATCGCGATTTTTGTATCGACGAATCTCTAATCAACTGTTACTCAATTTCGTCTCTTCAAGTCTGGGCTATAGGGGTCATAGTGTCTAATTAACGTATTTGTAAAAGAAATTGCATTTGAAAAATCGTTTTATTGGAGTCACTAAAGAATAAAGTTTCTTATAACAAATTAAGCATAAAATGTAATTATTCGCCAACAATTTGCTAATAATGAAGAAAAAGGTACATTTTTCTGAAAAATTAATCTCTCTTAGATTCCGTTAGAACTTTGCAAAGCTTAAATCTAAAAAATATTGCTTACGATTCGGTTGAAAACGTAGACTCTACGCTAATCCGTCCCCAAATTGCAATATATGTTCAAACTCCCCGAGAAAGCTGCTTATTTCCACCTAAAAACGCGAGCATTCCCCCAAAGCCTCCCCTTCCAACCGATCGAACTAAACCAAAAACCCCGAACCTCCCTCCACCCCTTCTTCCGCACAGATCGAAGAGCAACCTGGAGTGGAAGACCCCGAGCTCTGGCTCGCAGCTGAGCAGCCAGCCGACGCCGGACATGCTGGCGGAGAGCGAGGCGACCCATCACTGGCCCCCGAACTCGTCGGCCACCTCGTCCCATCCGAGCGAGTCCGCGGACGGAGCGAGCGCCGGCGCGCCCGTTGGCTCGGGCCTGCACTCGGGCAGCACGAGTCGCAAGCACTCGAAGAACGAGGGCGCGCAGCAGCATCAGCCGCCCCTGGACGAGGCGCAGGTCGTGCAGATGGCGACCGAGGCCTTCGTCAAGGAGCTCGGCCTCGAGGACGACGCACTGCTCAAGGAGGGCAAGATACAGATCAGGGAGGTGCCGGCCGGCACCTATCTGATGAAGGAGGAATCTCACAAGGTGCGTGCACGCCTGGCTCACTTTTCTCCTTGATTTTGGCTTCTTTAAGTTTGCTGCTTGAAGGGGTTGCTCGGTGAATGGGAAAGTTTCAGAAAGGATGATGTTTCTTTTGATTTGAATTTGGATAGAGGTTTTTAAATGTTAACGATGCATGGGAAATTAATTACTGAAATAAAACTGATCGAAAAATAAGGAAAGATAAAGAAGCTGACTTATTTAGTCATATTAAAGTTAAAGAAAAAGTTCGGCTTATTTATTTTTATTAAATGTACATTGCTTCGGTATTAAGAATAACAAATATTAAGAATAACAAGACTTTTTTTTAAACATTAAAGTATTAAAATCTTAAATATATTTGTTGTGAGATTCAGAAAAATGCGTATTATCGTTTTTTAACAAACCACCTTAGACGTATTATGATATATTGAATGAAATTACGAGAAAATAAGACTATTTTTACTAAAACTGGTTTTTCAAGTGTATCGAAATAGAAAATCTGCAATTTGAAAAAATAATGAAAAAACATTTAGAATTTTAAACGAAAACCGGTTTCAAAGTTGCGATAATTGTTTTTTAATTTATCACATAACTAGAAAATTATTAAATTTACATATAAAAGCTTCTGTGATTGTATAACTATAATCTACTGATTGTCTGACATTCTTAGAAAACTAATGGATCATATTTAACACTCAATACAATAATTGCTGTGATAATTTTCAGGATGTAGCTCTAGTTTTCGTTGTGTCGGGATCGTTGATAATTAGTCAGCGAGTCTCCGAGGGACGGGACGCAGGCGAAGATGTACATATGTTTAGCGCTCATCAAGGAGAAATTGTAGGCGGATTAGCTGTATTAACAGGCGAGCCATCGTTTTATACAATCAGAGCGAAGCACTCGAGTCGCATAGCTCTACTTAGTAAATCCACGTTTTTCTCGATAATGCGAGAGAAACCTACTGTTGTATTACACGTTGCAAAGACTGTTGTCAAACGATTGAGTCCATTCGTCAGACAGGTAAGGCATCATTTGTCTCAACGCATCGTATCATTTGCGTTCTATTTTTAAAAAATGCACGTGGATAACAATCGGTAATTGCAGGTTGACTTTGCCCTCGACTGGTTGTTCTTGGAGAGCGGAAGAGCCGTTTACCGCCAAGGCGACGAATCCGATTCCACGTTCATCGTCCTTAGCGGACGTCTGCGATCGGTCATCACGTACGAAAACGGAAAGAAGGAATTAGTCGCCGAGTACGGCAAAGGAGATCTAGTTGGTATCGTGGAGATGGTCACGCAGACTACAAGATCGACCACCGTCATGGCGGTCCGTGACTCAGAACTGGCCAAGCTTCCCGAGGGTCTCTTCAACGTCATCAAACTTAGATATCCAATTGTCGTCACAAGACTGATTAATTTACTTGGTCATCGCTTGCTTGGCACGTGGAAGCAAGCGCCCCCTAAAAATGGCTCACGCGATGCGAGGTGCGTACATTCAAATACACGAAGTGCAATTTAATCAGGCTGATTTATTCTTTGTCTAACGAAATTATGTTTTGTATTTTGTAATCGTAGACAAGCTGTGGACGCACGACCATCGCAGGTTAATTTTTCAACGGTGGCCATCGTTCCAGTATCGGATGACGTCCCATTAACGGCATTTACTTATGAACTGTACCACTCTCTGTGTGCTATTGGTCCCTGCTTACGTCTAACTTCTGACGTTATAAGAAAAGTGAGTATAATTTTTTTAATTAATCAATGAATTCAGAAAGTTAAATCACTACATTTAAAAGTTGATTAAAAAGGAAAGTACCGTAAACTGAGGTGACTTTGAGCGAAAAAATAAGTTCTCTAAATCGTAAAAAGTATGTATTTCAAAACAATCAGAGACAATTTAAATTATAGGTTAGATACAAAATTAACTAAAGAAAATTGTGGACCTCAAAAAATTTCCTCTGCTACTAGCGCGTATGTAAGGTTCCTGTGCTGTAATTTTTTGGTCTTTGTATTTTAATTTTTGATTGATTACTTCCTTTGCCGGCAAAGCGCTACCAAGGTTTTTGATTATTACGCCAACATATTTTGCATGAAATAAGTAGAATGCACATTTAAAGATGCAAGAAAATTAAAATTTATACGAAATATACAGAAATACTCTTGCAATGTCATACCGAGGGTTTGAACACACAGCTAGATTCTGCAGTTCATAAAATTAAACTTCTAGTCGTTCTTTTAGAAATTAATTATAAATCAGCCGGTTCACGGTACACAAATTAAAAAAAAAGCTCTTATTCCTGTAAAAAAATCATCTTAAAAACTATCTTTATCTTCTCGAAAAACAATCAGACCCTGGGCGGCTCGATCATGGAGCCGATGAACGAGTACCGGCTGACTTCGTGGCTCGCCCAGCAGGAGGACCAGCACCGGATCTCCCTCTACCAGTGCGACTCGAGCTACACCCTGTGGACGCAGCGCTGCGTGCGCCAGGCCGACTGCATACTGATTGTCGGCCTGGGCGACAGGCCGCCCTCGCTCGGGCGCACCGAGCGCGAGGTCGAGCGCCTGGCGATGCGCACGCAGAAGGAGCTCGTGCTCCTGCACAAGGAGCAGGGCGGCCAGCGGCCCACCAACACCGTGCAGTGGCTCAACATGCGCTCCTGGGTCTCCAGCCACCATCACATACAGTGCCCCAAGCGCATGTTCACCAGAAAGTCGCAGTACAGAATCGTGAGTCGGATGATTTTTGTTGTTGTTGTTGTTGTCTTTTACGTTGAGTTCATTTTGGTGTTTTGGAAGGTGGTATAGGTAGAAGGTAAATTTGAAAAGTCAGTTTGGATGGAGAATGTTTTGATGTTGTTTTGAGTTATGCTGAAGTTTGTTCGTATTCCGAATCGTTGTTGAGAGAATATGAATTTATAAATGAAACCTCACGGGTTATAAATGCAAATTCAAGACGATTGAATATAGATTAATTTATCTTATCCCCTATACAATTATTCAAGCAATTGATAACATGTAAATGGGAATGTTGATAAATTTTTTTCTTTTATGTTGATGTATATTCGGTTACTGCATAAGAATTAAACATCCATTAAAGAAATAAATATAATGTATTCAGATGACCCCTTGAAGCACTTAAAATGCTTTTTATTGAAATTAAACTAGGATTTTTTTCGATAAACTGTTATTTATGGTAATAAAGTATAGTAGTAACTAAAATATGGAAACTAATTATAAGACACCACTCCCATGGAGTGGTTATGCTGCATATTATCAGTTTAAAAAATTATTTTATTATATTTAATTTACCATAAGTAGAACGTGTCCGGCATGTTAAAAAATATCATATAGAAATAGCTTTCGTATTCCGTTACAGTTGAGCGTTCTTACCGCAATTTCCTGTATCCATTGTATAATCAATTATTAATTATATAGCTTTTACAAGCAATCTCTTGAAAAAACTATATCAGCAAACTGTGAAACAGTTTAGCATATTGTAATTTAAAAACTTTCAAAATAGACTTTCAAAGTTCTTAAACAAATATTTTTATTTTACAAAAATAGATTTTTTGATTTGGAAATATTATATTACAATAACTTATATAAGTACTAACAATGAGGATCTATCAAACATTTTATATTTAGTTGATATCGATTCATTTGGAATCGAAAAAATTTTAACTTCGATTTATTTGAAATTGAACAAATTTTAAATTTGATTTACTTTGAATTAATTTTGAATTCGATTAATATTGAATTGTGGAAATTTTCTATCGGTAATTTTACTTCGGTAAAATAATAATCTTGGATTAGGATTCATTGTTGAGTCCAAAAAGTAGAATCGATTTATTTTTCGATTCAACTCACTATGCTATATAAATATGTTATGTTAATGTTTATGTTAAAAAAGTAAATACAACATTTTTCAATGAATTACAACAAATTTAAGAAATTAACTGGGTTAATTTTGCGGTCAATTCATGAATAGCGCTGATCAAGAGTATTATTATAGAATAGTATCCCGCTTGTAATACAATACAATTGGAGTTTAAAATGAACTAACTCCTCAGTAATTCCATCACGTTTCCAATAGCTATACCACATATTTCAAAATCTAGAGTCATTGATTTTAAGAAAGGGTACATTTTATGACCCAAAGAAATCTTCTTTTCACTCATGTAAAAGTTAAAAAAAATGTTTCTAATTAATTACAAAATATCTTCAATACTAAAGACTCATTGCATTTAATATAGCATACTATACAAACTCAAGTAGATAACCATACCTCATTCACTCCATAGTGTTACAACCCAGTGTAAAACTCAACAACAACCATTTCACAAATTCACCTCTCCTTCCCTATCCCACGCTAAACCAACCCTATAAATATCACCATCATCGCCCAAATCCCTCTCTCCTCCCCCTTACCCCCAATAAATCATAAATCTATACCAAGACAAACCTCAACTCAACTCAAAACGAAAAGCACCAACAAAGAAAACCCCGTGCTCGCGCACGCAACCTCTGTTCCCCCAGAACGAGCTGTACTCGAAGGTCCTGATGTCGGAGCCGAACGTGCACAGCGACTTCAGCCGGCTGGCGCGCTGGCTGACCGGCACGTCGGTCGGCCTGGTGCTGGGCGGCGGCGGGGCCCGGGGCGCCGCCCACGTGGGCATGCTCAAGGCCATCATGGAGGCGGGCATACCGATCGACATGGTGGGCGGCGTCAGCATCGGCGCCTTCATGGGGGCCCTCTGGTGCATGGAGAAGAACATCACCACGACCACGCAGAAGGCCAGAGAGTGGTCCAAGGTATGACGAGCGCGACGCGCGTGTTTACTCCTTTTGGATGAGTTACGGCTGGTTGTGTACTCGTAGAGAGGAACTATACGTGTGGGAGGTTCAGAGCTTTAGCGAGATAAGTACGTTGTAGAGATTTTTGAAACTTTTGGACATTGGTGACGTGAATAATTGAAATTTATGAAGAATTTTGTCATTGCGATTGATACTTGAGAATACTATTTATTAAATACGCATGCTTCAAATGCATAATTAATTATATGTTTTGAAAATAGTTTATACATTCTTGTGGACGATTACTATATTTTTAAAATGGACTTATTCCGGTATGGTTCTGAAAACTTTTTTCATATTAAAGTCAATTTGCATTATTGCTGAGTTGTGACTTTTTATGATGTTTTGATGATATTATGAGTTTTAGTGTGTACGAGTGATTATCTAGACTACTTCTGACCAATAATTATGCTGAAGAAGCTTTAGTGGGATCGAATTTTTAGAGCACTGATTTTTAATAATGTCGTTTCTTGGGATATCGAAGTTAATTTAACATTCAAATTTACCGCGTTATATTCCACCTACCGAGAAGGCGGAAAATGAATAATTGAATGCAAATAAATATACACAGGTCGATTCTATTTCAATATTTTGAAAATTCCATTTGACATTAATTTGTAGAAGCGATACATTTCTACTTGATACTTTGGATAATATTGAATTATTATATACGAAAGAATAATGATGTCTTAGTTTCACATAATTTGGTATATATATTTAATTACAACTAATTAATCATTGTCCGGTTTATCTTTGTAATAATTAAGACGGGAAAATAAAAATTTTAATTGACTTTGACACCCCCTCAAAAAAATTAATCGGAGAAGTTTTGTTTATTTTTTATAATTTAATAAACCAAAGATATTTAGAATTACAGATTGAATATTTTTTCTTTGTATTCAACAATTACGAATATGCGAAAATTTTTTAGTGCATGCAAATGTAGTAAATCAAAAAAAAATTAAATTGATTAGCAGTTCAGATAATCATTCGTGACGAGATATTTTTAATAAAAAATGGTTTATCAAATAGGAACTTATAGGTATTAAGATATATATTATAATGTAAGTATGATTGATGTGTTGTGGATTGAAATTATACATTGTTTATCGCAGAAAATGACACAGTGGTGGAGGCAAATTCTGGATCTTACGTATCCAATGACTTCGATGTTTTCCGGCAAAGATTTCAATAAAACAATCAATGGCACTTTTGGTGATGTGTATATCGAGGACTTGTGGCTTCCCTATTTTACGATAACCACTGACATTACCGCTTCTTGTATGCGCACGCACACACACGGTCTGTACGCAAGTCGTTTAATTGCCATTGCTTTGATTTACATACATATCAAAAAACACTTTACATGCAAAAAAAAGAGAAAAAAAAGAGGGGAAAAAAACAGATTTATACCACAAAGACACGGTAAACAATGATTTACCGGTTCTATGTGCATTCATCAAAAATTTAATACCCACGTTTTTTATACTATATACTTTCATTTATTCTTAGTTTCGCACTAATCCGTAGATGCAATTTTTTTTACAAATATATAGACTGCTTTAATATAGCGGGAGTGAGCTGTGTGAACAAAAAAAAAGTTATTGACGTACTCTCCGTTTTGTGTCTCTGGTTCAGTCTCACGAAGTGGGGAGGCAGAAAATAAATTTTTTTTACGGTCTTTTTTTCTTACACATGGCCAAATTTTTTGATATGACATTTTATAAGAACAACCTTCCTCCTCGCTTTTGAAGCGTCACGTGTCGAGAGTGCAGGTGCGAAATTCTAACTCTCTTTCTCTCTCAGTATCTCAAGCATCTCTCGAGACACGTGCCGCCGATTAGTGCGGCAGGAAGGGCATCGTGGGTTTAAAAGTCAAGTCGTCGTATTTTTTCCAAGCAGAGCAAGAAAATAAAGTGTACAAGTAGACAAGAGAGAAAGAAAAAGAAAAGTGACTAAGAAGCCAACAAGACAAAAAAAGTGTTGCCTAATGAAATGTCGACGTGTTTAGGATCGCTTTGGCGGTACATACGTGCGTCGATGTCGTTGTCCGGTTATATGCCTCCCATGTGCGACCCAACCGATGGCCACCTTCTCCTCGACGGCGGGTACGTCAATAACCTCCCAGGTAATTTGACTTGTACATCACACTGAGAGCTTGCCGCTTAATGCTTTTATTTATTTGTTATATTTTATTATGTATAGTGTATATCTGTTGTTTATGTTGTTGTTGTTGTCTGAGAATACGAGTTGCATTGCACTGAGAGACTAACTATTTATTCTGAATGTAAATTCCTTATTAATCCATAGTTTGTTAAATTGTAAGATTTCATTTACTGATTATTATTAGCATATATAATATATATATATTTTTTTTGTGATACAAAATAAATGAACAAATGAATAATGTACAAAACACATTGCCGCTTTAACTTAAAGGACTGTTCAGATGTAAATATGAAAAATAATTTGTTAATGTGTAAATGTATTTTTAAAATGTTGTATGAAATAAGCAAACAAATGAACAGTTCTCAAAAAACGTACTAATGGCTAGAAGTATATTTTTTATTAAAGTATTATTTCCGTTATTGATCTTTATTGCAATTCTGTTAATTGATTAAACAAACTTGATTATCGCGTAGTATAGAAACAGAAAGAAATGCTAAAGTACTGCTAGATATACGTATACTTCGTGCCTCCTAGTGAAAAAAAAACAATCCGCCAGGCTCGCTCCCGTTGATAAAAAGATGCACAGTTCACATTGTAAACAATTCAGTTTGCCTAAATTAGGCTTACTTTGGAAGTATATTCGAGCCAGCATGACCTTTGCCGGTGTCTTCCCACCGGTTTGTGATCCTATTGATGGGCATCTTTTGGTCGACGGGTGTTACGTAAATAATGTCCCAGGTATGCGCTTTTCGCGATTGTTTTTATTTTACATACTTCAATGGACTAAACTGAAATTTTCTCGCGATCTCAAGAATCTTTTATCAAGAGCTTTGTAGATGTGATACTTTTGAATGTTGAATATTTCGTTCAAACTATCATTTTAATCTTTTTAACGAATTTGTCTAACAAGGAGAGTCCACATCCTCTGGGTCACGGACTTTGATGAAACTTTACGACGTGTTTTATTGTACCTAAAAATGAAGCCTAGCACCCATAGTTTTTTCCAATGGACTTTTGTTCTCGAAATATAAGTCATTATATCCTAGATACGTATAATTATAGTACAAGAAAAGCACGGATTTTTCTCACTGTAACTCTGCATGTTTTTACAATAAAAAAATGGCCCTAAAACACAATAAAACTATGTGATGACCGGAAATGCATGAATATTGTATGGAACTTAATTGTTATAAATTCGGTGATTTTTTACACCTCTTTAGTCACCATTTTTAATTGTTAATATCTTTTATTCGAATTAATATTTCTATATGCAATAAAGCTTAGATTAAAGCTCTTTTCGCCCATTTTTATTGTGTTTTAGGGCTATTTTTTACTGTATAAACACGCAGAATTACGTTGAGAAGAAGACGTGCTTCCTTTTACTAAAATTATACGCATTTGGGGTATAATGACTTATATCTCGAGAAAAAGGGTCGTTGGAAAAAACTACGAGTGCTAGGCTTTATATTTAGATACAAAAAGAAACCTAACGTTTCATCAAATTTCGTGATATTTAACTTCAATAGCATTCATTACGTTTTTAAATATTTTGAAGCCGTTTGAAAATAATGCATTATTCGGTTTTATATATATAAATGTTTTATAAATGTTTAAATATATGCATCAATATGAATGTCAATATTTATAAAATATATTGTATTCCTTTTCTATATTTTTGTTTAAAAATTTGAAATTTGAAATAGCTTAACAGCTCGTTCTCAAAACGTTGTCTATACGAAAGTGACATACTCTTGAAAAAACTAACTTTGAAAACGTTGTAATAAATTATCAAAAAAATTTAACAAAATATAACATGAAATGGTGAACAGACATCTCTGGAAAAACTTTGAATCCACGCTAAGGGGAAACGACGCAGAAATTTTGTTTTGATTTTATCTTAATTCGCCTTGTTAAAAGCACAGTAGCGCCACACAAAAACATGTAATATAGATGTGGTGGCGAAAAACGGAACTGAGCTATCCAGGGAGAAATACATTGCTCTTATGGGAGGTCTTAACAAGGCGAATAGGTATATATGCACGCGCAAGAAAAAATAAGAACTTCATTTTTAAGATATATATTCTTTATCTTAAGCAATTCTGTATGTCATTTTATGAAACCCGTAGGTAAGTTATTTTTAATTTGTATTATGTCGTATAACTATAATCAATAATTTGAATGAATATAAATAAGAGTTTCTAATTTTCTGTGCTGTCTCCCCTCTAGTGAATATGTTTTTTAATGATGAGCCAAAAATATGTTGAATGACAAATTGTGACATTTTATGGGAATGTAACGTGAATTTCGGGGTCACAATTCTGGTGGGCTAAGGGTTAACAAAAGGTGGTGGGGTCACATACAGATCGCAAACAAAATGTCCTTAATTCAGAAAAGTTTTACTATGTCACAAGATAATACACTGATAATTATGGCTTATGTGGGTGACGGTATACACATATATGGAAATGGAAATTGTTACGGGTTGTGCAGTTTGTCAAATAATCTGTGTCATTTATCGACGGATGAAGATGAAGAAAAGAAATTACACGTTTTGAAAACGTGCTTGAAGTTAGTTATACATACAATCATCTCATTAAGAATATCAGTTCACAATTGTTTGTATTATTTTCAAATAATTCAAATTGATAAAAACCTAGAGCTGATTATTTTTTTCAAAAACGAATAGGTACAATTACATAAAATTATTTTTTGGATCGGTGAGCTTTCTTTATTAGAGTTGCTTCTTTTGTTGAAAATACAAGTGATGAAACAGTAATATTGAGTTTTTAATAAGTTTGCTAAATAATTATGCTTTAAGGAAAATTTTTGACTGATACTAGACAAAAGTCTTTTATAGTGGATCTACAAACTCTGTTTTCTTATCCGATTTATCAAGTAATATACATTCATTAAATTACATAATAATATGTTCATGAATGTTGTTCCCGGTATGTTTTTACAAATTATTTTGAATTAGGCCCATGTTATCGACATAATGTGTGAGTTGAAATGTATTTTACCCAAATTTCTTACTAATCGGATAGATTTATTTTAATTCAAGTAGATAGAGGCGGTACTAGATCAGACATATACCTAATTAGATACATTATAATCTTGTCTTTGCTATTTTAATATAAGATAATCAATTATGAGGTGTGTTAACGAGATCTGCTATTTATACTATATATGAGTGTTAATCTATTTTTATGAAAGACAAGGCAGTCCCACAATTTTGTAATATTTTGATTGTTTTTGAAAAGTGTTCGTATAGAATCAGATAATTTAATTCTGTAGTGTATTAATGATCAACTGACAATGTTTCCTTATAGAAATTAATAATAAACCCAGAAAAAACAAACAATAAATTTTGATACAACAAAAAATGTACAATCAAGTTCGACAACAGGAATGGCATTATCCAATTTCGTTTGAACGTTCCTCAATTCCTTCAGTATATTTTGTATAAAAACTCTTATTACATTCTTACATTACTTTATTCGTATAAACCTAATGACACATATTTGGTAGATCCACTATAACATCCACGTTCTATCCTCATTCAAAGAATCTCCCTCGCAACTCTTTGGCGTAGTCGATAATTCGCATCATCTCTCGATGTGCAACTGGTACGCATTATTCAAGTAGTATTAAAGCGTAGAAAATTTCAGCGTAGTCTATTAACCTCCATATCCCGTAATATCCTCCCTTCCCCAACCTCAAACGTACCCTTATCCCGCTAGCCAAAGCCTAGCGCGCAAGCATACACATCCCTTATATACCTACGTACCAACGTCCTCAAAATCAAATGCCAATCCTCAACGCAATCGCGTCTCACGCACGGCTCGTTCTTGTTCTCGTCGCCTCCTACCCCCTCGTCCCCACGAAGCTGACGAGATGCTGAGGCAAGGGGCCCGTCACATCCTCGCCATCGACGTTGGGTCGCAGGACGACACCGACCTCACCAACTACGGGGACTCGCTGTCCGGCTGGTGGCTCCTCTGGAAGCGCTGGAATCCCTTCGCCGAGCCCGTCAAGGTGCCCAATCTCCCGGACATACAGTCGCGGCTAGCCTACGTCAGCTGCGTCAGACAGCTGGAGGAGGTCAAGAACTCGGACTACTGCGAGTACATCAGGCCGCCCATCGACAGCTACAAGACCCTCCAGTTCGCCAACTTCGACGAGATCAAGGACGTCGGTTACAATCACGGTGAGACGATGAGCCATCTTTCACTTTCCGAAATGCAATTGATTCACTGCATTTTTTTTAAATGTAATTAAATTCTTTTTTTTTACCACGTGTTGGTATAGCAGAAATATTAATAATGAAATTGCTTATGGGAGAACGGGGTAATGGCGGTCATTGGCTAATTCCGGTCACCCTTATTTTCAATAATCTAAACATTTTTAGGTAATAATTCGAATAGTATATTAAACGCAACATAAAATGCAATTAATCTAATGTCCAAACAACCTTCTATTCAGTTTTATTAAGGAATTATACACAATCAAAGTGTAGGCCTACATTTCTTATAAGAAATCTGGTCTAGAAAATAAGCTTTTATGCATATTATTTGTTACTTTATGCAGTTATTTTTTGCTACTTTATTAATTTGAACAATCTAAGAATAAGAAGTAGTGAATAAAAAAGAGTATAAACCTATTGCTTTTTTGTCATTTCAATTTAAATTACTAAGCAGAATTGGGGTAATCCCGTTCACAATAGTATATTATGACACTGTTGTGGGAGATGGTTTTCTACCTTGCTCGAGGGTTTTCGCACGAGCAAGGTAGAAAAACACCTCCCACAACAGTCTCATACGATATTTTATAGCACAACAACCTCAAAATCGACAATAAAGTTGGCATTTTGAGGTTAGTGTGCTATAATATTATTTATATGACGCTTCCGAAAGTGAGGCTAAGAAAATGTTTCGCTGCGCTCTCAGGTAGGGTAACTTTGCTTAACCCTTTCAGGGGCACATTTTTCTACTGTACATACATTTAAAGTCATTAGTGGTATAAGGGTTTTCGGGGTCGCTGAATACGAATCTGACGTCAGAATTACAACATTCAAGATGGCGGATTCAATATCGTGACTATATTTGGTCATATTTGTAATTTTCAAAAATTTTATCAAAAAAACTAGCGTGCGAAAAAATTTGAAAAAAATATATATTATAGAGCTGGACACGGACTATAGATAAAAAAAATTTCAGAGCTCTAGAGTTTTTTGTTCAAGAATAAACGATTTTTTACGAAGAAAAACGAGTTTTTTGTGATTCAATTGTTTATAACTATTTATAAATAAATAAATTTGCATACTTTTCTATACACTACTTATAACTTATCATCTCAAGAGTCCAAAAAGGACTCACACGCATAGGAGCACTGAAAAATACGTCCGAAATACAGAAAAAACTGAAAGCAAAAAGGTGGTACGTATACGTACCACTGCCCCTGAAAGGGTTAAGTGGTTTTGATTGAACAGTAGTTATGTTATTACATATTTCTCTGTGTAAGTACGAATAATAATGCAATGGATCATATGAAAGTTTATATAATTTATTTAAAGAAATTTTTCACCTATAAAAGTAACTTTCTAATAGTGATCGGAATTGTACCAAGGCTGACCGGTATTACTCTTTGATGTGGAGTAAATCCAGTCAAAATGCTTTTTTTTATTTCGACTTATAGCTTCGATATTTTAAATCTTTATATTAAACCAATAAGAAATATTTAAAGTCAATGGTTTGAACTAACATAATAATTATTTAAAGTTAAAAAAAAATAATTTGAAAGTAGAAATAATAAGCACGTTTGCTTAGGTGACCGGCAATACCCCATCCTCCCCTAAGTTATTGAAAGTGTTAAACGAAAATGTTGTTTTACGGATTAGCTTGATTTACAGATTTTTCTGGTACAAAACGTCATAGTAGAAGGAAGTAATTAGAAGGTTCCTAAATATTCTTTTTGTTAGTATTACTTATAAAAACTTGTTGCTCAAAATGAGACGCGGTAAGAATGCGATCGAAGTATCGCATATACTTTTCTAAATATTCCTCCAACAAAGCATATAGTTTTCTATTGTTAAAATAATTAATTGATTGATCGTCATGAGCTAAATTCTCATCTTATAGACAATAGAATGATTCAATTTTTTCTTACAAATTTTTTCTCAAAATATATAGTTATTTATGGTTGCCTTTCTTTTATACACACATCGCACCCCATGTTAATCTGTTTTTAGAATCTCATAATAGCCCGTATAAAATGATTAAACTTCTAAATAAAATGTCTTCAAAATATATTCGATATCGAATATTGAAAAAATTCAGGCAACTTTTGATAAGTACTTTAAACAATTATACTTCTTAATTTCATTACATATTTTTTTTCTTTTTAATTAAACTTCTAAACAAGATCTGTTTGATTGGTACATAATCCTTGTCTGTTTGTTTGTTTGTTTGTTTGTTTGTTTGTTTGTTTGTTAGCTGTTGTTAAAAAGTTTTTATAATACTCGGATTACGATAAAAAAAAGTATTGCATTTGACTCACTTTTATGGAAAATACAAGCTCAAAAAGATGACGTACCCTTTCGACCCTCCGTCGTGTAATATCGTCGCTCAAAATTCGTGGGTAACTGGGGGTTAAAGAAAATCTAGTAAATTAGTCTAGATTTAAAAATGATTGGGTATTATCGGAAAAGATTAATTAGTTTGAAATCTTATGTAGACTCCTCTAGTAAATTTCTCAATTACCGGACAATCTCGGAACTCATTATGTTATTTAATTATTTATCGTTTCTTTTTATTATTAACTTTATAATGAATTATTTTCAATCTAAATGCATAGTTTACAATTTACTTATTTATCTATATCAAAATTTACACAGTCCGTTATATAGGACACCTTAGAGTTATTTTTTATTTATAGTATTTATGTATAAATAGAATGAATCAAATTATAAGTAAAACCTTGAAAATCGCAATCTCACGATGACGTCAAATGTGTATGATACACGATTCGCGTAATATCTAAAAGAAGATTCGACTCTTCGTGTTGCATGCATTGCTCAATAGATAAAGTGTAGGAAAGGTCCGGGCAAAACGGACACCTTAAGGAAAACGAATAAAAAATAGACTCAACATCGAAAAATATAATCAATTAAATTTTTTTTCTAAAGTAAACATCAAAACAAATAAGTACATACAACTAAATCGATGAATTATTGCTTAAAAGTATAATAAAATTTTTTTTTAAAAATGTTGAAATTTTGAGGTTTTCAAAAATTGCTGGGCAAAACGGGCACCCTTAGGAAAAATCAATAAAAATTGGCTAAATAAACAACTTTAATTAACAATAAACAATAACACAAATTTTTTAATTTTGAAAATTTTCAAAATCCAATGGTAAAACATAAATTTTACAAATAAACATTAATCATCGCATTCATCGCAAGAATAACTGCCATGTCGTTTGCCACTTTTTACACTCGTTGACAGGGTGACCGTTTTGCCCGGACCGTCTTGCCCGGAATGGATAAAATGACTTCTCTTTGATAAAACTAGTGAAAAAAGAATTGATATCGATTCTAAAAGGTTTTTTTGTTAAAACATCTATAAATACAATAGCCTGATACTATTTTTCAATTAATTTAATCATCCGTGTAAAAAATAAGTTCACTTTCTTTCCTTGATAACATCGTAAGCTCACAGACTAAAATCAATGTTTTGATATCTAAGCGATGTTATTGCCGCGAGCAGCGCGCACGTACTGAAACTTGGGTTCTAATGACACACATAATATACTTGATTTATTTGGGAATTTTTGTAACAGCGATATCAGAAATAATAGGCGATGTCCGTTTTGCCCGGTATGGCCGTTTTGCTCGGGTCTCCCCTATATATTTTACTTATCACACCTCGATGCGTATAATATGCATGATGCTTGGTAACAAACAAATTTGAAACTGAAATCACTCATATCTTCCATATTTGACCATCGCCCGTAACGCAGCAAAACAAACGATTACCAATCAATATCGATTTCCGCAAAGAAACGCTTTGCTACGTACGACTCTAGACCATTTATTATTCGCCGACTGCACCTGGCAGCGTTACGCACGAACATTACACGGCGATTAAGACTCACAAATGGGACATCTTAACGCATTGCGCAGGGAAATCCTACTTCGAGGGACAATCAACGGCAGGAATCCTGCCGCGCTTCAACGCCGACCGGGAGACCGCCAAGGCGCTGCGCGCCAAGCACCAGCAGGCCGCGAGCCAGCAGACCGCCTCCTCGTACACCTTCACCGACCTCGCGCAAATGGTCTGCAAGGTGTCGCGCGGCAATCGCTACGCCGACCTCGACTCGGACTCGGACGGCATGGAGGAGTACGAGGCGGACCTGGAGGAGGACGCCCAGGAAGTCGGCTACGCTTCGGAGCCCACCGCTGGCATCATGGATCAGGTATTGCGTTGTATATAGTCATTCCGCGCTGTTTCTCTCGGCCGGTGTTCAAGAGCGTGCACGATTGACAGCAATTTTTTTTCTTTGGATTTTTACCGTAACTCGCTAGTAACGCCCGCTGATGCGTGCTCTGAGATTCGCGCGTGTTTTGAGCTACAGACGAATGTCGTTTGATCGTTGTAATGATTTGTAAAGCGTTGAGCGATTTTGTTTGGATTGTCGGTAAACCAATGATACTGTTGGCTATGAGAAGTATATAATTATTTGCTGTGAAATTCAAAATAACCATGTTAGATGGACAAAACAATTAGTATGGAGATACTGATTTTTTCTCGAAAACTTAAAATTAAATTCTTTTTTGTAATTCTATCGAGATTGGTTGTTATTTGAAGACACATAAAGCAACAAATTACCATATTAATTATTAAAATTCAATTGAATTGCGAGAAGATTAACTTAAAGTCGACATTAAATTGTATTGTTAAAAATTATTTTCAGAGCTTTCGAGGTAAATTGTAGAAACATTTTTAAGTTAACAAGCCATTTCCTATTCAGTTTTTCGATGAAAAAAAGAACCTGGCCGTTAACAAGTCATTTTATATTCAGGTTTTCAATGAGAAAAAGAACCTGGCCGTTAGATGGTTAATTTGGCTATAACTTGTAAATAGTAATGTTATGCACAAGCCCTGAAATTTCCCGAGGGTGCAGTCGTTTTGTGCTACAAAGTTTACATAAAAAAAAACGTTTTGACTTGCAGAGTCCAGATGACAATCGATTGAGGAGAAGAGCTGGAGTTTCATTAAGTCTCTCCGATACTGAGGCAGACACTGAACTAGAATATCGCAGAAGTGGCAGGAATACTCCACACCAAAAGTTTTTCAAGTACGGAAGTTCCACTCTTGAAATGTGACGTTTAAATATTAGAATTTTTTTAAATATAAGAATAAAAGAAGTTATCTTTATTATTTAAAATGATATCATGATGTTTTTATTTAATCTCTATCTGCAACCTTTTTAAATTTAATTAATAGAAGACAATACATGTTTTTAATAAAAAATCCAATTTTTTTTTATACCAATTCTTAATAATGAAAGAGGTTCCAAAAGAAAATTTGACTTCTTTAAGCTGTTTTAATTATTTTTAATATTTTCGTTTTTACCTAAAATTCAATGTTGTTCAAAATTTCTGTGACAAAACCCTATGTTAGTAGTGGAAAAAAAATTTATCCCATAAATCAAAAAAGAAATCATAAATAATTACGAATTTACTTTTATTTCATTATTACTACTATTTTACATTAAAGTCATTTTTCTCAATTCGTTATTTTCATAACTTCCAGTTGCGTTTTGCGCACCAGATTTTATTTTAATGTTTTAAATATATGGTAATGTACTTTTAAAATAGATTTTTTATAAATCTATGTCGAGACCTATTGATAAAAGTTTAAATACAAATTTTGGCTCGGCAATAATTATAATAAAATTCATGATTTTTGTGGAAATAAAAAATTAAAAACTGAATTTAGCTATAGAATTTTCTTAGAAAAAAAATATATTTTGCAACATAGATTTCTAAGTTTTACTTGAAAGAATACATACATAGTATATTCAAGCTGATCAAAACTCATTGATGCCTGTTGCGCAAAACGATAATCAAAATAATCTCCTTTTTTGAAGGGTTTCTGGCTGTTTTGATATTTTAATGGCGGTTATTGGGATTTTAACTAGTATAAATATTTGAACTAGATAAATAATCTACAATTTAGCATTGGTCAAATTATATCTGGATATATTGTCTAATGCTAAATTGTGGACAATTAAAATGTGGACGATTCTTATGTGCATAAACCGCAACATGTTGCAAATATGTTCTTTTTACGTATAATTATATCCAAAAGAAAAAAAAATATATTTGTCAATGCTTAGCAGAATTTGTTTTTTTCTGTAGCTTCTTCCCTTAAGGTGATGTATCTCTGGAAGTTGTTCTTTTTAATTGAAATAACAACTTTCCATAAAGATATTTACTCAAAATTGAAAATGAAATGAGAAAATCCTCGTATTTGTCGGTGACATGTAGCATTAGCATTACCGTAATGGACATTCGACGTGGAATGTAGATCGATTCCGTTTGAATTTTTGTGAACTACTACAATTTCATTGGATTCTATTGCACTGTAAAAAAATGATTGTGGAATTTTACTACTCGTTTCGTAATTTTACGACTGTGAGTGACGTAAAAACACCATTAGAATTGTGTTATTACCATAATTGGTAAATTTACCACTTTGGAAATGGGTCGCTTTGTTACCTACTTTGGACCATTTAATTAAAAAATCTAATCTAGCAGGATGAAGTCAAATATGCAAAATTTAAAGTGGTTATTACATGACAGTGTCCTATTGACTGAAAAATATTTCGCCCGGAGTCCAGATGGAACGTCCCGTCGCATGTGGACGCATCATGAGCGTACAGTGTCTCGCGGCCGCCCGGTTCAGTAGCACCGTCATGACGTTATCGGACTGGTAACCGGTGAAGGTCGGGACGCTGGGCTTGAACATAGCTTGCGGTTGTTGTCTCCCATCAAATACGTGTGATAGAGGCCGAGGTTAGTGATGCCCGTGCCCACGCTCGCGCTCACGACTTTGTTCATTGTGTCGCCGCCTAGGCCAACCTACCGAAGAAATGCAAGGATCGTTATATACTACTGGTGTTTTGCTTTTTACTCAGAAAATATGTAGGACTGCGATAGCACGGACTGTGTTGAGTTAACCCTTTAGGACTAAGTTTTGCAATAATTTGCTTGAACAAATCCCGGATAGGCATTTTTTCGCCGTCTGCCGTTAGGTTGCTGACAACAGTCAGATGTTCAGAAGTCTGATAGCAATCTAGGAGGATGCGTCAGATCTACTTTATCCGTCGATAAATGCATTCTAAAATTTCTTTTTACTAAAAAGAAAACGCATCAGAATCAAATTTCCTTTTCAGGGTAGCTTTATTTATGTAGAATACATAGCGGAATAAACAAATTAATTTGGAAATCTAACCGCGGTCTTGTAATCAATGACCCCCAAATTGAGATCGCAAGTAATATAGCTAGCGCTGAAACAGTTGAAAAACGGAGAACATAAAATAAGATTTTGTATTTTATTAACTATATATATTAAAATAATGAAGACAATTAAGGTGGGACAAAATAGTCACTTTATTGTTTATTCGATGCTGGTTCATTTTAATCTTATTTTCACTTTATTATCATTAACTTTATACATCTGCGTATTAATAAAAAAATTTTGGACTTTCAACAAAGCCGGTTTTTATTGAACAAGCCAAGTGTCAGTTTTGCCCCCTGTCTATCTTACCCCTCTCTCCCTTATAGATTATAGACGCTTATAGAAGCACGGTTCAAACCATGGTGGAAAAGAAAAGAGAGGTGTGCTCGCTAGGAGCCTTACGAGAGTCCGCCATTTATAGCTCATTTATTTATAATAAGCGATAAGAGGGCCTGCGGCGGCTCAGTCGGTAGAGTGTCGGATTCCCACGCCGGTGACCCGGGTTCGAATCCTAGTCTCTGCCGATTGATACAAGCACCACTGTAAAAATGACATGTGCTTTGTTTACAAACACACCGCAGACCCCCGTCGTCGATTAGCACCACATGGAAGCACAAACATGACGACGTTAAAAAAAAAAATAAAAAAAAATAAGCGATAAGGCTGGTTCTCTACAACAGGATGTTTACTCGCGTTTGAGGATGTTCGAGCGTGTTTATGCCAGATGGAATATCTAGTAATTTTCTAAAATACAAACTATAGAAAGAAAAAAAGATCCAAAAAGTAGCAAATTCATCGTTCTGTTTTGGTTCTTTTTTCATTCTATAGTTAGTATTTTAGAAAATTACTAGATATTCCATGTGGCACAAACACGCTCGAACATTCTCAAACACAAATAAACATCGTGTTGTAGAATCAGTCTAAATGGTGGCGAAAGTTCGGAAGGCTCTTTGGTAGCACATACCTCTCTCTTTTCCACCATGGTTCAGTCAGAATCGTCCTCATACTTGCAATATGTGTGAGAGCTGCTTACGGGGGAGGGAAAATCAGCAAGTGAAATAGCATGCTTTTCTCGTTGGAACATATCCTAACGCAATCTCGCGCCCGGATATGAACTAAGAGTCCTTATGTACAGAACCGAGCTTCTATAACCCAGTAAACACAAAGACATCTTTACGAGATCTTTAAGATATCTTCATACATATAAAAGATATCTTTAAGATATGCTTTAAAGAGGCATTAAAGATTCTTTAAAGATGAGCAATTAATATACTGAACTATGACAAAACGTACGGTTCTATGCATAAAATTGATTAAAAAAAGAATTCTTTAAGAACGATTTAAAAATTAAATTCGTGACTTATAAAAGTAATCTCAAAGAATTCTTTTCAAACGCTTTTCTGAAAAAAGAGTTCATAAAGAATTCTTTAAGTATTAACAAAAATTTATTTTTGCTTTTTGGGCTATGTCACCAAATCACTTCAAAATTGAATACTTTATTATTTTACTCCAAAAATTAAGCGGACACGTATTTTTTATTTTTGCCATTGCGCCAAAATTGCAGTTTTTATGCACATTTTAAAAATGACCTCCAAAATCCATGTTCTTGAAATGCAAAAAATATGTTTTTTCAAATGCTGCCATTTCGCCATTTTCAAGATTTTGGAATAGTTTTAAGTTTATTCGAAGCACTTATGGATGCTTTTTCATTGTTCGCTAAAACCGTTCAAAATGTTAAAGAACTTGGATGACATTGCATTTTTTTACATACAAAAAAATGCGCTTTTGTCAATAAGGCCACTTTTATTGGCTGAATTTTTTTTTGTAGATAGCTGACCTTAAGACTTTTCTTCTGTTACATACGTGATTTGCTTTTTGTTTCACAAGCGAAAAAAATTAAATAAAAGAATCGATCTAATATTTTTGAAACAGAATTGTGAGATAAGCGATAAACTATGCTTTATAGCACAGCTGTACATAGGCGTCTGACTTAAAGATAAGTCATTTCCTACGTGGAATCCGAATTTGACTTCAATATTCGTGCATTTATATGTGATCCCTATTTAAAAAATCGTATGATTAATCGCCTAATAATTTGTATAACGAATAATACGATGATCATAATAATATGTCCATGTTAAATTATATGTTGAATATTATTAAAAATCAGATTACAGATTATATGATTATACCTAAAACGTTTGAAAAAATCGTAGTATAATTCCGTAAATGTTTTAACATGATATTCAGCATATGATTTAGCATATGATATGGCATCTGAATTATTATATAATTTATCATATGTTACGTCAAATGATTTGTCATGTAATTAAACATAATATTATTTTTAGTAGGCATAACAAAATTTCAAGAATACTTCGTATGTCTTCGTATAGTACTACTATGACAAAGCTGTAGAAAATTGGATGACTCTTTATTGTCGTAAAATAATATCTGTTTTACGTGATACAACCGCCCTAATATCTAATTAAAATCATTATATACGGGAAAATATCTTTCAAAGACGGTTAAACGATAATTTTATAGGGAAGAGGAGTACTATAAGACATAAGAAGTATTCTAGAAATTTTGGTATGCCTACTAAAAATAATAATATGATTGATCACATGACAAATCATATGACAAATCATATAATAATTTTATAATAAGTCATATGCCGTATCATATGCTAAATCACATGCTAAACCTCATGCTAAATCATGTACGGAATCATATTACGATTTTTTCGAACGTCTTAGATATAATCTGTAATATGATTTTTTGTGTTATTCAACATATAATTTAACAAGGACTCGTTATATGACTCATCACATTATTCGTCATATAAATTGTCAGCCGGTTAATCATATAATTTATTCAACAGATATCACTTTCATAAATGCAGGAATTTAGCCACAAACTCCAATGTTTACACTTTTAACCTCATTTATCTAAAAAATTTACCGTGATGGGTAAATTCTACTATCAGATTCGGATTCCGCACACAAAATTACGTAAGAAATTACTTTTTTAAGCCACACGCCTATGTAGGGTTATGCTATATAGTTTGAAGCTTATCTATATAAAGTAGTATAGGAAATTAAAACTTAAAATGCATTTTATTCAATGTACATTTTTTCATGTTCATGATACTCCATGCGCATTAGATTAAATTTTTTTCATGACATAGTTCAGTAATAGATATTACTATCATGTTTTGAAAACTTATTTATATAGTTTACTTTTTTAATAAAATTTATATTTGCAAGTCCAAAACAGTACATTTTTACTTTTTTTTAATGTATTTTGTTTTACTTGATAAACATATATGTACCTAGATAATTTCACATAATATCCCATTTATATTGTTTCATTCGTCTCACTATTAATTATTACTTTAAATTCTTACTTGAACCATTCAAATTTTTTATGTAAAATCTTTATTAAACGGATGATTCTTAAAAATTTTTTGAAAAATAATAAGTTTTAAATAAAAGTTTTTATTTCTGAAAGTCTTGAAGATATTGTGGAAAGAATTTATCATATTCTGGCATGAATGTAATATAAAATGTTTCAATTGTGGTAGATATATTAATGTATTAAATTATGCAAATGCTGTACGAAAATTGTAGTCAATTATCTTATATATTTCAAACTATTCCATACATAGTACAAAGTCGATGATAGAAATCCACAAGATTATAGAAAATTGATGTCTAGAAAGAACGTATTTAGATCGATTTAATTTCTTATGAAAACTGGAAGTCTGCATTATCTTCATCGCGTATGTACATTTTATGCAAGATAATCAATCGCTTAGAAGATTATCCTGATGATGTAGTTCTTATAACGAAACGATTTTTGCACAGAAAAGAAATAAATAACCGTTAATTTTTAGAGCTTGTGTGACAAAATGAAAAATGGTCTTTTCATTCAGACCATTGTTAATTTTTAGTTTTTCGCTACGGCACTTCAATCAATATTCTGTGTGATATATTTTTGCACAATATGAATAATCAGAGTAGTAGATGTGGAATGAATTATTATTTTATATACAGCAAAATTTACTTAAATGCTTTAGGATTATGGCCTTATCAATCATGGATTTCGATGATATTTCTTCGATATTTTTGGGCAATACAGCATATCAGTATTATGGTACCTGAGGTAACTGAATATTTGAAGCATATAAATTCATTTTTAAAATGAATTTTTTTTAATTCTTTAAAAATTCAGGTCTATAAAGCAATTCATTATTTACGTACATCATATTATTCTTTGTAAAACCATATTATGGTTTCGAGTCACCGTGAATACACATGAATCTAAAAGTACATGTTTGAGCATGCATGTACATCTATTACATTGTGTTGTATGTCTAAGAGTTGTACTGAATTATATTTCCCCTATCTTTTTTCTTACAGTATAGTAATAACGTCGATTCAATTTTCCCCTCTCCTATTCTTTCCTCGAATAGCATAATAATAGTACTATCACGAACTCTTTTTCTTGATATTCGGTACGACCGCAGTTGCTAAAGCGTCCTCTTCTACATTAGTATCTGAAATATTCTATAATGTCAAATTTGTTTAATAAAATTTTATAATTTATAGTTGAAATTGCATCTATCGATCTTTCTGAATCAGGTTTGGATGATACAAAAGAATAATTAAAAATATTCCTTTTCCTATTTTCAATATTAAAAAGTATATCGCATTTATAATTTTAACTCGCCATAACTGTTTCAATTTTTAATTTGTATCTGGGTAATTTTCAGTAAACTGTCAAATTTCATGTACGATGTATTTATCAGTATTAAATAACCTGCATATATAAATCTCGAAATTAAATATGTTTAATATTTTACGTATCTACTATTTTAAATGCTAAGTTGAGGTCAAGAAAGTTTATATTCTTTAGTACATTAATCAAATGAGACTAAAATGTCACTTCCGTGGCATGTCCTTTTTGTACAATTCGTAATAAAGTGTCAGTTATATATATTGCCCTCAACTTAAATATATATATATATATATATATATATATATATATATATATATATATATATACATATACATATAATTATATCATTTTAATTAATATAATTTCAAACGAAGGTTATATAACTACAATATAAAAATTGAACGACATTCTATACATCGAAATATAAATTTTATTCACATTAGTATTTTGTCCCTCGATTTTGCAAAAATTCAAATTATTTCGAAATTTAACGAATAAATTTTAAACTTTGATATAATACAGAGCCACCTAGCGTCGTTATTTCAAATTAGGGGCATCAAATAGAAAATCAAAACAGTTCCAGACGTAAACAGTTATACTTTTTTTGGGATTGAAACCATTTTTTATGAGAATATGGTAGGTACACATTTTTCAGTCACTTCCATGGTATTCTAATCACGATTAGTTCAAAGCTCTATATTTAAAACGTATTTTTTATAGTAGTTCCTTCTATATTTAAAGTAAGTATGAGTGGAAAATTTATAGCGTATAATTAGGTTGTTAAATAAGAACAGTTTAAATATAAAATGTCACCTCCGTGGCAATGTCACCTGCATGGTAAAACTAAATTTTTCATCTTAAATCACATAAGGATTTAATTTCAAAGCAAATAGTTTTCCTATCGTAAGTACGTACTTTAAGAATGTTCTTTGCAGTATAATACCATAATACACACTTTTAACTAAAGTTAAAATTTGAGAAAATTTTTTACCCCAAATTTGACAGTTCACTGAAAATCGTCCATTTATGAATCTTTCACGCAATAATCTTTAGTATGTTCTTTGAATGATATAATATGCAAAAAGTTCATAAAATTCTTTGGAATTAAACGACAAATTCTTAAATACATTGTGTCAACATCGAGATTTTATTTTTTCGGTCGTTAAAGTTGCTTTACAACTTATCGAATTATTATTTTTTATCTATACTACAATATCTTTATTATGAGTTATACAATTTCTTTTTAGAAAATTTCATACCTATTCCCAGTCATTATAGTTAAAAAGAATTATTGGCAATTTTTGTAGAAGTGTGACGTATGACAACGTCCAAGCAACCGTTGTGGTCGTAAACACGATCACGCCGTGCGCGCAGTCACACTTGGGGATGCCGGATACCGACATTGCAGTTTTTCGTTTTATTTAATGAATAAATGAGATTTTCAAATTTCGTGAACGTACGCACAATCCATTTATCACTAAGAATGTGCGTACGTTCGTAAAATTTTATTAAAGTAAAAATTAACAGCGTAAAATGAAAAATTAATAATGCCGGTAACATATAGGACTCCGATCTCCCCTTAATTTCGAGCAATATTAAAAATTGATTACTAGATCTAGATGGATAATACTTATATGCTGAAATTGCATTGGGTGACATTCTGTGTTCGGAAGCCTTAATTGAAATATAATTATCCAAATAATCCAAACCTGACTCAGAGAGATCAATACATGCATTTTTAATTATAAATTTTCGAGATCTATTAAGTACATATATCTTTTGATAATATTAATAAAAATTTATTTGATAATAGTATTTAATATAAGAACGGCATTTTTTAATTTAATAAATATATACTTTATTCAAGTAAATGATTTTATCATTACTAATAAAGATTTTAATCATAAACTATGAAAAAAACGTAAAAAAGAATGAAAAAAGGTGAAAATACACATACTTTTGGAGCATCTGTTACAAATAAATATGCACATTTTTTCATACTTTTTCACTTTTTTCATACTTTTTCATAGAGTTTCACACTTCTAAAGGACACGTAATCTAATAAAACTTGCACACGAAACTGTGAAAAACTGTGCAAAACAATGAGAAATTGTTACAAAATTAATGAAATATTCTATATTTTTTATAATCCTGTTCCAAGTGTAATGTAAGCCCAATTTCACAGTTTTTCACGTAATTCTCATAGTTTTACACACTTTTTCACACATTTATCACCGTTCTTCACATATTGAAATTTCCGCTAGGAAAGTTAAACTAAAAAATGCGGAATACTTTTTTGATGTTAATAAATGCGTTTTTATATTTACCATTAAAAAATTAAAATATTTAAATATTATTTTTAGCACAAAAATATCCCCAATATCTCCTCGTATATCTATTATAAAAACTTAATTTCTAGCAATGTTTAAAATTGGCTAGTCGGACAATATCTATCCACCGAAATCTCGATAAGTATTCCGACTACCTTTTCCGTTCGGGATTCTCAATTACATACACTCCTTGTATTTTCATGATTAGGAGTTAGAGTTAAATCTACAAAGTTATTGTAGTTTGATGAAATATGTAATTGTAAATTAATTTAAATTAATTCATTTTAATTAATTTACTCATAATTTGTTTCTAAGTTCGTTTTATACATGCAAAAGCGTGTTAATATTTACGATTTTACGCCGGTGTGATATGTTCATTATGCTGCACAAAGGCTTTAATATTTACCTACTAATATTGTACTTGATTTATCAAATCACTATTTACAATTTTTTGTATAATTAACAATATTTCATTTTATAATCGAAAATTTTATTTTAGGCAATTAAAATGTTTGAAAATAGAGGCAATATTAATCTCATCATTGAAAGCATGGCTCCTTTTACTTACAATACAGGCATAGCCATCAAATTTATCAATGGAATTGTTAATCAACACAAAGTACGTAAATGAATAATAAAATTTTGCAAAATATTATTTCATAAAGCGCTTTTATTAGAGTTTTTAAAATAATGCAATGAAGAATAGGGAAGAATACAAAATTTTAGATTGGCTTTCGTGTATATGGTCAAGAATCTAAGACGACGTGTATTTCGCTTTGAATTAAAAAAAAACTTGTTTTACAAAAGATATAAGTTATTAAGGAGGTTCAGGGTTATCAGTAGGTGCTGTGAGGAAGAGAGGTCTCCCCTCTTTCCCCGCGTGCCGCCCCGCTCCCCGCGCACCACCTCGCACAGCCAACAAGCTTGAGTTTTTGTTTACGTTTTCATTCAATATTCAGAATTAAATGCGGTGACTCGCGTTCAAATTTTGCACACAGCTTCGTAATAAGTTACTTGATAACGCACATAGTTTTTTATTTCATTGTCTGTTTTTTACACACATCGTATCGTAAGTACGTCAATCTGATTTAATAGCCGAGTTTCATAAGATCCCACGTATAACGAGAAAACTTCTAAGTCGAATATATTAGATATAATATCAGTAATAAATATTAAAAAAAATCAGGGAACTTCTTGATTTTCTAAACAATGATATGTGTGCGTTTCATTACGTTCTCTAATTTTTTGTAAAATCCCCGAACCTCCTTAAAAGTTGTTTGATTGATATCACATAGTTAATCATAATATTGTTTTGAGAAATTTTTGTCTACACGTTTTACAATTTTTAAAAATCTATGTCAATTCATTGGCACTTAGCTTACTCAAATTTATTTACTTATTTCTATATGAAATTATTTGATCTATTATAAAAAAGTATCATTTTTCGATTTTTTTCTTAAGGAGGTTCAGGGATAACAAAACGACCAATTTATTTTCATTTTTCTTTCTATTCTGTTAAGACTTCGTAGTGTCAATCATTATATATCTTACACTAATATACCTCAAGTACATAACAAATTTTTTTAATCAACAATTGTGAGGTTGCAAACACAATTATTGTCAATGGAAGAAAGATCATTAAAAGTGCAGAAACTGTTTTGTTTTCAATCCAATTTTAATGATTGGGTCTTATTTTGTTCTTTAAATGTTGTTAGATAGATCGACAGAAAGAAAATTTCAAAATAATTTATAGGTGCTATGGAAAAGCTTATTGTTTAACTAGATTACGTGTTTAGTTATAAACAATAAGCTTTTCCGTGCACACATGAATTATTTTAAAAATTTTTTTCAGTCGAACTGTCAAACAACATTTAAAGAACAAAATAAGACCCGATCATTACATATGAATGGAAAACAAAAAAGATTCTGCATTTTTAATGATTTTCTTTCAATTGATAATAATCGTGTTTGCAACATCACAATTGTTAATTAAAAAAGTTTGTTATGTACATGAGGTATACTAGTATAAAATATATAATGATTGACACTAGCCAGTTTTAACAGAATAGAAAGAAAAATGCAAATAATTTAGTCGTTTTGTAACCCCTGAACCACCTCTTTGAGGAAGCAAATATCGCATAAAATTTTAAAAGTTCACCAAGAAACAATACCACGATTTACAAGAATACAATACACTGTCAAGTGAATATGGACATTCTTCCCTATTGCTATCGATAATCAATGCTGTGTGTTCAAACAATATACGATTCAAGTAGTTTTCGAGGTCGTTGATTTCGAATCCGGCATCAGATTTGCAAAAAACCAATTGTTTAAATTATTTGTTTAAACACATTTTTGCAAATTAACGTTATTTCTAAAAACTAACTACAGAATTGTGTTTTACGGGAACGATTACTAAAGAAATGTGTATATATATATATATATATATATACATAATTAAAAAAATGTTTCGTTTTTGCATAAATAATTAATAATTTGTTTATTTTTTACAACTCTGTCTTTTAACAGGCAGAAGAATTTGTTTGCCAGATTCGGAATCAGCGACCTCAAAAATCAGTTTATATCTACCCGCGTAAAAAAACTTAAGATCATAAAGTGATCACAAAATGACATGTCTCAAAATTGGCACTTTTTGAGACAATTTAAGACGCGAAATATTTGGAAAAGCTTAAGCGATTTTAAGATCATTTTGAGAGCATGTGATTTGACGTTTTTGAGCAGATTTAAGATTTAATTTTTATTAATTTTAAGACGTATTTGAGACTTTTTAAGATGTTTGTAAATTTCAATGAGCGTTTTTAAGATCATTTTAAGATCATTTTGAGAGCATGTGATTTGACGTTTTTAAGCAGATTTAAGATTTAATTTTTTTATTTTTCAGACGGATTTGAGATTTTTTAAGATCTTTCTAAATTTCAATGAGCGTTTATAAGACGATTTTAAGATAGAATTTAAGACGACTTAGAGACGTAGATAACAGAATATTTGCGACTTTTTTAAGGCGCTTTACGAAAGAATTATAATTTTACTTTTTTATTAACAAATAATATTGTAGAAACCAGAATTCCTGATTAACATTTTTTATTTTTTATGAACATTGGTTACTTAATAAAAGTAGATACATTTTTTTAATACTTTACTTAAAAATAAGGTATAAGAAATGAATTAAATTATAAATGCTTTTTGTCATTACTATATTACAATAATGTTACATGCATGCAAGTAGATTACACTTATATACACATTTTCAATAAAGAATGAAGATTTCATTTCAGTATGTTGAAGTTTACGCTGCTTGAAGTCGTCGCATTGGCCAAGATTATCGGCAGGATGAAATCGTGGCGCTTTGGACATTGGGTAGCATCATGATTTTCCATTACCGCACCAGTGATGACCGGTAAACTGGCGCGCACTGCAACACCATATAATAAATATGAGATATTAGATTAATTATCGAATTTGTAAATTAACTAATTTTGGAAATTTGATAGCTCTATTTATTTATTACTATTTTTACTACAGACATATACTATTATCTCTAAAAAAATGATTTAAAAAATGCTATGGGTAATTACAAGGGTATTTTTATAACATACCTATAAAGTAAAGTATAAAATGAACTGGTAGTGGAAATGCAAGGCTGCCTCTGCCGCCCCTTATTCTCCTGCAGTATTGTCTCTGAAACGTGTGACCGAAGATACAGCGATACAGGTTTTGCGCAGGTTAACCTAAAACAATATGTTGAAAACCCACAAAGAAATACATTCATGTATACAAAAATGAAATTACATTTTTATCAAATATAATAATTACTTTAAATTATCAAGATAAATTGTTCATTTTAATTTAAGGAGTTAAAATGAAGGTTATATTACAAATTTGGCTATGTTAACATTTGCTATTAATTTGTCTCTGTTCTTATTTGATTAAGTATTTTTAATCTAAAATAAATTCAAGCGTACTACTACTTATCTATTGTGATGTTGAGTTCATGTAATAATGTTGTTGAAAATCGTCAGTTTCTTCAAAATGTCGAAGATTTGCGGTAAATCGATGTTTATTTGTATTTTATTACTGCTACTGGACTGAATATTGCATCACAATGAAGTTGCTTTTTTTCAAGAAATAATAAACAACAAGCTTTCAAACCTAAATTCAAATTGCGTATTAGTTTTAAACATTGAAATTTCGACATTGTAAACGAACATTTTTTACAAGATTTTCATCATAGATTGACGATATTCAACAACATTATTACACTAACCGAGCATCACATTAGATAAGTAGAAAATTTTTTGAATTTTTTTAGAGATAATAGTATATGTCTGTAGTAAAAATAGTAATAAATAAATAGAGCTATCAAATTTCCAAAATTAGTTAATTTACAAATTCGATAATTAATCTAATATCTCATATTTATTATATGGTGCTGCAGTGCGCGCCAGTTTACCGGTCATCACTGGTGCGGTAATGGAAAATCATGATGCTACCCAATGTCCAAAGCGCCACGATTTCATCCTGCCGATAATCTTGGCCAATGCGACGACTTCAAGCAGCGTAAACTTCAACATACTGAAATGAAATCTTCATTCTTTATTGAAAATGTGTATATAAGTGTAATCTACTTGCATGCATGTAACATTATTGTAATATAGTAATGACAAAAAGCATTTATAATTTAATTCATTTCTTATACCTTATTTTTAAGTAAAGTATTAAAAAATGTATCTACTTTTATTAAGTAACCAATGTTCATAAAAAATAAAAAATGTTAATCAGGAATTCTGGTTTCTACAATATTATTTGTTAATAAAAAAGTAAAATTATAATTCTTTCGTAAAGCGCCTTAAAAAAGTCGCAAATATTCTGTTATCTACGTCTCTAAGTCGTCTTAAATTCTATCTTAAAATCGTCTTATAAACGCTCATTGAAATTTAGAAAGATCTTAAAAAATCTCAAATCCGTCTGCAAAATAAAAAAATTAAATCTTAAACCTGCTTAAAAACGTCAAATCACATGCTCTCGAAATGATCTTAAAATGATCTTAAAAACGCTCATTGAAATTTACAAACATCTTAAAAAGTCTCAAATCCGTCTTAAAATTAATAAAAATTAAATCTTAAATCTGCTCAAAAACGTCAAATCACATGCTCTCAAAATGATCTTAAAATCGCTTAAGCTTTTCCAAATATTTCGCGTCTTAAATTGTCTCAAAAAGTGCCAATTTTGAGACATGTGATTTTGTGATCACTTTATGATCTTAAGTTTTTTTACGCGGGTATGGTGAACCGGAAACATATCTTAAGTCCATTTTTCGCGTTTTCAAGATGTTAACGATTTAACGTTTGCACTAATATGCCAGATCGAAACATAATAAATATGCAGCCGAATTATATTGGTTAAAGAAAGTGTCAAATATTACTCTAATCATAGTAATTACACATAAGAAATACTTTTTATTTTTCGAGTAACTTTACAAAAGAGTTTCGTTAGTAGAAATATACTGCATCATCATATCTGGTAATAACAGTATAAAAAACCATTTTTAACTCTCTTTCTTTCCCCATCCCCCTGTTCCCTTAATTGCCACTAGAAAATATGTGGGCAACTATCGTATAGCGAGTTGCAGTGAGCATAATTTGAATACCTTGTGCTGGGTGGCGTGTATAAATGGCGTTAGGTTATTAGATATCGTTCATTAATTTATTCTCTTATGCTATTTCTGTATTAAAAAATCAGTAAAAACTTATGTAAAATAAAAGTAGCTGATCGATGATTGCGATATATAAGTAACTAATATAAACAGTAGAAACATTATGAAAAGCAAATGCTATGTAAGTATGTACCGTAAAAGTAAAGTGCAGGATTAACATAAATAAAGTAAAATCAACTATAAATACTCTAATCCATGTAAAGATGAATTTAAGTCATATATTTAGCAAAGATTTTATTTAATCGACTTAAATCATTATGCATAGTGCAGTTTTGGACTACCTGTATATACTTTGGAAAATTTTGTTATTTTTACGAGGAAAAGGAGTATTTATAACGATGAAATCTATCGTAAATTAACCCAAAATTTCAAAGAAATGGACTTAAGTCGGTTTTTCGAGAATCAACAGAATTATTATTTTAAAACCGTATATGGTTTTGTGTGTGTACACTATAGTTTATATAATATAATTTATTTACGTACTAAAATCAAATAGAATTACTGATACACTTAAGAATGGACTTAAATCGTATGTCGGGCAAAGATTTTATTAATAGTCTTAAATCGCTATGTACTGTGCCATTTTCGGCTATGATAGCTATATGCTTCGGCACTTCTTACCACTTTCACGTGCAAGGGTTCTCTTAAGGGTTTCTACTTATAATGATGAAATCTAGTGTAAACCAAAAATTGAAAAAAGTGGATTTAAGGGGAGGTCGTAGCCAACGCTGATTGGTAGAGAGTCAACCTAACCTCCAAAATTTATACCATAAAAATAAAAATTTGTGGGAATTTATAGTGCAAATACGCGGTTGCCCCCTATTTTGCCATAATGATAAATGTTAATAAAAATTAAAATCTATATATTTTGGCAAAATTTGATAGAATAACGAAAAATACGGCACGAAGTAAGGGCTAGAAAACAGTATGATGACCGTAATTTTTACCGTTTTTCATTGGTCAATTATAATAATATTTCATGATAAAAAACTTTTTAAGCTATTTATAACCAAAAAAGCTGTCGTCCTCCATTCTTTACATGATAATAAATCATTATCATCTTCGACTTTAGTGTTAACACGTAAATTTTAAACGTATAACGAAAACTACAACGCGAGATGAAGGTCTCAATGGTAACGTTCGCTCCGGTCTCCCCTTAAAAAACAGAGTTGTAAGAAATAAACAAATTATTAATTATTGTTTATGCAAAAAACAAATATTTTTTTTAATCATGTATACATTTCTTTAGTAATTTTTCCCATAGACGACAATTCTTTAGTTAGTTCTTAGAAATAACGTTATTTTGTAATAATTTGTGTATGCAAATTGTTTAAACAATTGGTTTTGCCAATCTGATGCCGGATTCAGAATCAGCGACCTCCAAAACCACTTGAATCGTATACGCTGTTTGAACATACAGGAACGTACATCCTTCGGCCTGTTAAAGGGTTAAGGTGGACTTATAGTAAAATTTTGTCAATTTTTCGTTTTTTTTTAAATTTTGTAATTTTATTATTTTTTGAACACTTTTACACCGATGAGGAGTATATTTTTAAGTAAAATAAAAGTAAAATATGATTTCAATGATAATTGTAAAGTATGAATAAAAATTATTGTTGAGAAATAGTTTTTTTCCTTACAAAAGCTTGTCTTAAAACTACATTTTGCATTACTCTAGAAGTCTTCTGCGCATTAGGATTTAATGCATCGGGCTGAAATTTTCAGGATACTTTCTTAAACATAATAACAACATAGTAACAATCTCTGATTTTTAAATTATTTTTTTAAAAGAACGTAGCATATGTATGTATAATAAGAAATAGTGTTTTTTTGTTAATTAAATTATTTATTACAGTCCTGTATTTTTAAAACCAGTATTCGAGTATACAAAAAATATTCTAAGATTGTTACAGTGTTCACTTTGCTTTAAAGAAAACATACATATCTTTTTGTTGGCCTGCTTTGAAATCTAGTACGCAGAAGACTTGAACGAATAAGTGCAATTTTCTTAAAAAATCATGCATTATCTGTAGTATTGCTTAAAATATTCCTTAAAAATAGCTCAAAAAATTCTCAAAATTTTATTTTTTTATGACAAATATGTGTCAAAGTTTGGGGAAGAAAGACGGAATATTAAAAAAGTTTTCAATTTGGTTTTAACCCCACCTTAACCCATTTCTTCCCAAGCGGACATTTTATAGTCGATTGGTTTTTTACCTAAAAAATTATCGAAAATAAAAATAATAATAATCAATAGCACTTTTCTGAAGTAAAATTGTCCGCTCTTTCCGATTCTGAAGTCAGAATTTTAAAATTTCCGTTGGAAAATTTTCCGACAATTTTTTAGACAAAAAACCAATTGACTATAAAATGGCCGCTTGGGAAGAAATGGGTTAAGTAGGCTTTTTGATGACAACGGCGCTAAAATTTGCCAATGGTGGCAATATTTGGAACTGCATAAATGCAATTTGTATATTAATATATATAATATATAATGATTTAGATAAAATCGGTATTAACGAAAGTAAATGATGATTGGAATAAGTTGTCGGATGAAAAAGAAATTAAAATATTATGTCAATATGGTAATTCAGGAAAAAATTTTAATATAATATATATCTGTAAGTATACATATCAATTTCCATCTAAAAGTTATAATAATTTCATAGTTCTCTTTACACCCAATATGACAGGTATTTTACAGGTATAGTGAACTTCGTTTTACTATCTTATATGTTTATTCCGCTGCAGCCAATTATGCTAGACTTTATAAACCCACTTAACGAATCAAGACCTAAAGCACCACTATATATGGTGGAACTTTATATTGATCAAAAAAAGTACTTCTATACCGTTTTGACACACGCTTATATAACATCACTTGCCGGTATAATGCCACTCTTTGCATGTGACACTTTCTTGTTGAATTGTACTCATCATGCTTGTGGAATGCTCAAGATTCTTGGGTCAGTATTTCTTTTCACGAAATCATATACAGTCGAATCCTGGCTATTTTTATTCCAATCCTCGTTATTTTGATTCATTGTTACTAGCCAAGCTTTATTGTTACGTTTACATTTGGCTTTGCTTTAACATATATTTAAAGAAGCGTTTTATCAGTTTCGATTTGTAAAAACTGAAACTAGCCTTACCGTTCATACATTTATGCTTCTTTCAGACTTCGAATTAAAAATATTTTAAAACAAAACGCATTAAAAAAAAATTCGAGTGATGAATATGAGCAAGCAATTAACTGCATTATTCAACATCAAAGTATCATTCAGTTAAGTAAATAGTGTATCTAAAAAATAAGATATAAACATTTTACTGAACGAATAATTTATTTTTGCTTCCAATTTTCTGCTTCGTATAATTTAGTTATATCACTTTTTAGATATTGTGATGAAGTTAATAAAATATATAGCACATCCTTTTTCTTCGTACTAACAATTTGTGTTATAATGATGAGCGTCACAGGCGTTGTGGTAATATAACATATTAGTTAACATTTATTAATTTATAAATAGGGAAGAGACATGGTATCGCAAATACACTGAAATTCCTTTTTATACTACAGAGTAGTGTTAACATATACCCAATATGCCTTTTTCATGAAGATTGAACATTTATACAATTTATAAATATTAATTGAAAGTTTATAACTTTCAACAGCGTTTAAACTGCTGACTCCTTGTGATTGGTACATAAATTCCAGATGGCTGCCGCAGCATGCATCCTTTTTCGTTGGTATATTGAAATTTCTTTGTTATAGTTTTAATTATTGAGCATTTAGATCATAAACATAGAAAAATCATCTTAACATTTTTTTATTGATTGGTCTTTTCATATTTCGCAACACTTTGTAATTGGGTTGCATTATCTTTAATGATATATATATTGTTTATCGTGGTGCGCGGCAATGTTTGTATTTTTTAAAAATTCCTGTGTACCAAATATTGACTTAAAGAATTTATTTCGTTCAGTTTTATCTACAAATTTACTTAAAGTTTAGTAAC
Organism: Gastracanthus pulcherrimus; assembly: GCA_949152435.1. Classification (NCBI taxonomy): domain Eukaryota; kingdom Metazoa; phylum Arthropoda; class Insecta; order Hymenoptera; family Pteromalidae; genus Gastracanthus; species Gastracanthus pulcherrimus. The sequence continues at coordinate 151,597,271 of OX424574.1, read as the reverse complement.
AAAAATAATTTAAAAATCATGTCTCTTCCCAATTGTTAATAAAGCTATATAAAACTTAAATTTTCATATATGATAGAACAACCGGAATATAGAATTAGCATAATAATTTAATTTGCTTCGTGATGTCTTTAGCTTGATTAATCATTTGTTTTTATTTTTAAAGTTTATTTATAACATTACTATATAGTAGAAAATATAGTTAGTAAAATTGACGTCTAGATTGTGTGACAAAATTTTCATTGTTTTTGTATAAAAAATGGATCGCAATAATAGTCACAAGGAGAGTCCGCAACCTGCGGGAAACCGTTATCGATGAGGCTTTAGGAAATAGTTTCTGGTACCTAAAACTGATGCCTATCACCGTATAGTTTCATCTCATAGGCCCTTAGGGTCAAGATATGACCTTTTGTACGCAAAATACGCGTTATTTCAGTAATAAATGGTTCCTATACTTCGAATCAAAACTCTGCAAATTCTTTGGCTAAAGAAATGATGTAATAACATAAAAAAGATGACTAAAAGAGCGTTAATTTAAGCTTTGTTTCATATAAGAATTTTATTCTATTGCAAAGTTATAAACAATCAAATATGATACGAAAAATGCATGAAAATTTCAGGATTTTCAGCTCTTGAAATTGAGTAGTTTTCTATGCATTTTTCGTCATCATTTTTGATGGTTCATAACTTTGCAACAGAACAATATTTTTATATGAAACAAAGCTTAAGGAGGGTATTTCAATAGATATAGGACATAATACAAAAAATGATGTGAGAGTTTATAATTTGTGAAATGTACTTAATAATAGTCCATAACTACATGAAAAAAAATTGTTCCAAAAAGCCGTGACGTCACAAGTGTAAATATTGTCAATTTAAAAAATATTTAGCAAAACCCCATTTTTTTTATTTTGTGATCAATCTTCATATATTGGGGGTTATTCTTTTCTTTAAACATTTATATACAAAGTTAACGAAAGAAATTTATAAAATAATATATCTGTAATAAGAGTAAGCTAATTATTTATAAGTAATCGCGTAAAATTTTATAAGCAATTTGCTTTCTTTTATCACAGATATATTATTTTATAAATTTCTTTCGTTAATTTTGTAAATAAATGTTTAAAGAAAAGAATCACCCCCGAAACATTAAAATTGATTAAAGAATAAAAAAGATAAATGGGGTTTGTCTAAATATTTTTGAAATTGACAATATTGTCACTTGTCACGTCACGATTTTTTGGAACAATTTTTTTTTCATGCAGTAGTGGACTATTGGGTTGTTTCATGATTTTGTTTTATATCATATTCTGATAGATTATAGCATTCAACCTTTGTAAACTTTTCAAATTTTTGCAATACAACCAAAATTAAAGAAGATACAGCGCTTCGAGAATCCTTGTGACGTCATGGTTCACACGCGGCGTCTTTGAAATCGCATGAATCGTGACGCCATAAAGAAACTGTCGATAGCTATCACTCTTGTAAATCTCATTCATTTTGCAAAATTCAAACAGATTGATGAATTGGCTTAAATTCTCTATCGAAATCATCGATACCGCCGAAGAAAAAAATATGAAACAACCCAATTATTAAATACATTTCATTAGTTTTATCATAAGATCCTTATAAACTCTCATATAATTTTTTGTTTTACACCAAATTCTAGCGAAAGACCCTCCTTAAATTAAAGCTCTTTTGGTCAATTTTTTTATCTTATTATATCATTTCTCTAGCAAAAAAAACTTGCAGAGTTATTATTCGAAGTATAGGTATCATTTCTTACTGAAATAACCCGTATTTTAAATACAAAAGGTCATATCTTGACCCCAAGGGCATATGAGATGAAACTACGAACGATAAGCATAATTTTTAAGTACCAGAAACCACTTTTCAAAGCCTCATCGAAAACCGTTTCCCGCAGGTCGTAGACTCTCCTTGTCTTAATAAATATTGATCTAAATTTAAGTTAATTTATTAATAATCATAATCATAATGATAATATTATGTAACATTGATCATAGGCGGTTATTAAAATAGGTGATGACTTAAATGATTCTATAAGATTTGCAATGTTTAGTATAGCTCAAATATTTCACATGTTTTGCTATAATTTTATGGGCCAAATTTTATTAAACTACGGAGAAAAATTAACAGATTACGTGTAAGTATAAACATATCTTTTAACCTAGGTCTTATGAATTATATTCGAGATGATATTAAGTTGTCTAAAAACTAAATATAATTTGTAGGTACAACTTTGAATGGTATAGAGCATCTTGTAAAACCAAGTTCATTATCAAATTTATGATGATGAGAAGTTTAAAACCCAGTAAACTAAATGCTATAATTATCCCATTAACTTTACAGAATTTTACATCTGTAAAAATTTAATATTTATACGTTTTTATTATTTTCAAATGATTCCATATCAAAGCTTCCAAACTTATTATTATTATTATTTATTCCAAACGTATTATTCAATTATTTTTTAATTATCAATGATGTGCATTTTTAATGTAAATTAAAAAGTGAATTCTTACCGAGATATGTTGTATAGTAGGGTCGTACTTTATTCGAAAATAGAGAAATAATTTTTGTGTAACATACACTATAGATGCTTTGATGTGTAATTATTTTTAATTCAAAATCACATAATGATTATTTTTTTTTGTTTTAGTTAATGAAAACTACGATGTCTTATTTCACTGTAATAAAATCTACAAGATGATTTAAATATAAATTCAAGTTTGATTTTATTGTCGTACCAGCTAAACATGGAATATATTGTTAATATTTGTATCCTCTATTTTTACAGGTAACAAGTGAAAACAGTACAATATAAACATTGCATTTATAGATGCATAATTTTGTTAATGTAGGTTAATTCTCCTTGTTCAGTCTGCTTCTCCGAACTTAGCATTAGCCACAGTATTTATTATAAATATATTGATATTATATTCTCTACATAATTGAAAAAAAATAAAGCTTGTTTTTGCTTATTTACACGAAGTAAGTTATTCCTTAAAAGACAACACTAAATTTAATATACTAGAAACAGTTATGCGCGTTGCCGCGCGCTCGTATATTTATTATATATTTTTACGTTATATTTTTTTATTTAATTGTAGTGAATAGTATACTTAAAATTCGTTTTTACCTATAATTTAATTTTAGAGTCGTATATGGGCAAATCCGCCGAACTTTTAACCTTTAGTGTCTGAACCGTAAAACTGTTGATCAGATTAATATTATTTACTAATATATCCCAAGTAATCTTTTTTTTTATTTCTACACATCATTAGCAATATGTTAGCACAGCGTAGTCCTCATAATTGGACTTTATCTAATAATCCAAGTCGAACGAAGATGAAACAATGCCTAAATGGTTATGTCCAAAGACAATGTTTTTATTCTTAATAAGAAAACAGGAACGCCGTTTAACTTAGCATTCTGATTCCAATAGCTTAATGTGATGCTAAACCCCCTGTCACCGTAAAATACGGGGAACCACTTATTTCATTCGATTTTCAATTTTGAGAAAATATCTCTCCGGAAAGTTGTTCTTTTTGATTAGGACAATAACGACAGACGTTTCATAAAGATAATTGCTAAAAATTTAAAATTAAATGAGAAAAGTGGTTCCTTGTATTTGTCGATGACAGGTGGCTTTAACATCACCTTAACCCTTTAACGTGAACAATGGTCGAAACCGTATAGTTGTGACCTGCGTTGGTGTTAGTAAATCATGGTTTCTACTTCATTTTCTTAAACGCAGAATTAAAATATTAATAATTTTTCTTTTCATGTATACTCAGTAACGTATGATCAATTATTTAAGTGCTTTTTCAGCTTAGAAAGTAAAAAATTAGACGGACAATCGTACAAAATAGATTTTATAACGTTACTACTATTAAATCACAATTCACGTTAATAGGTTAAGTAAATTAAACCTACACTACAGATCTGAGTAGATCTTCGTTTGTGTGCCTCATTCTAAAAAAAAGTTTGGCACTTTAAATATGCGTCCCGGAATTCTAAAAATCTTCGAATTAAAGCAAAGTTATTAATTTAGCAGTTACGCCGTGTTGTAAATCATCGATTTATAATTCAATATTTATTGTTGACTAAAAAACAAAGAAAATGGTCAGTATCGCATTTATGTGCCCCTTGATATACTAAAATTTGAACGTGTAAAAATGAGGCACGTGCGTCAAATCTTTTCATAAATGGCTTTAAAAGTGTGCCCACGAATTTTCAATTATGTGCTTTCGATTTTAAATTTAATTTTTATACGCAGAAAGTTAAAAATTCGGCGGATTGACCCATATGTTTTATAGAATAATTTTCGATATATTTCTTTAGCCAATGCTATAAATTGATTGATTTTATATGAATATTATTTAAGATTTTCTTTTAATTGAAAAGAAAAAAATTAAACATTTCGTACGTTGGTAATATTTATACTAAAATCGATTTGTTTATTATTTATTTTTTAGCATTTCTTGTTCTAGCATTTTTTCAAAATAAAACGGTAAAAAGAGATAGTTTTAAAAATTTGAATATCAAAAATGTGAACAAAATTTTCAATTTTCTGTCCGCTATATCGGACACAATACTTTGAATTTTGAAAATCTGACTTTAGTTTCATAATCAGCGTTCACAATATTCATAATAACGTATTTTATTTATTTGTGAACGGATTACAATGTATTTTGTTTTAAGAACGTCGATTTTTTCTATCCCTCGTCTCCAATGTTACATCAGAGTAATATTTAAAATTAATTAAAGATCTGTAACACGGGAAACAAATAAATAAAATTAAATATAATTAAAAAGTGAATATTAAAAATATTCTAAAAATATTGCCGAATAAAATTTTTGAAAATTAAAGTATTTCCGATATACGTTTTAATCAATTCTGTATTCTTAAATATTAGTTAGGTGCTATCAGAACGGATATCCAAAAATTGACATTCCGGAAGGCGCCCTGAACCTCATTTCGGAGTGACCAGTAAGGTGGTATATACACTTTACTCGAATACCATGATGTACACGAATCCACGAAAAGCATCGGAGCGCAGAATCTAGACTTGATTTTTCGTAGTGCGTAGCATCTGGATCTCTTCTTCGAAAGCACCAGGTGACCTGGGCACTGTACTCAAGTACAATGTCCACGTAGACATCAAAAACCTCGTGATATTCAACAAGTCAAGTTTCACGGAGGAGATTAAATAATTTCACTAAAGATTATTTTCACTTTTAATAATGTTTCTCTTATTAACTTTTAAATCATAATTATCCTCTGACATGCTCGCATAAAAAATCAAAATGAGAATAATTCGGTGCGATGTGTGCATCTCGAGCTTTGGTTCGCAACTGAACTCGCTCTTTTGAAGTAGCTTCGTTCTCGAACTTTCTTATTCTTTTATAATTACATTTATTTCAATCATTCTTAATAATTTGATTACATTTTATAAATTCCTTTGAACATATTGATTTTTACTTTTGCAAAAAATGTTCACTGCTTCCGTCTGTTACACCTCGGAGCGCACAATCTAGATTGGATTCTTTGTACATCCGTAACACCTGGACCTCTTCTCCGAGAGCCCTGGGTGGCATATGTCTACGTAGACATCAAAAGCCTCGAAACGCACAAGTTAGACTTGATTTTCCTCGGTGCACATGACTTGTTCTCGGTATGTGTCACCGGGACCTCATCTCCGAAAGCTCTGGGTGACCTAGGCACTGTATTTGAGTACAGCATTCATGCAGACATGAAAATCCTCGAAGCGCACCATCTAGACTTGTTTTTTGGTAGTATATAACACCTGGACCTCTTCTCCGAGAGCCCTGGGTGGTGTATACACCTTACACGAAGAGAATGTCTACGTAGACATCAAAAACCTCGAAGCGCACAAGCTAGACTTGATTTTCATCCGTACGCGACATCTTGATATCATCTCCAAGAGACCCGTCTGACCTAGGCATTGTACTCAAGTACAATATGCACGAGGTCATTAAAAGCCGCAGAGGACAGCACCCAGACCTAATTTTCCTTCATGAGCAAAACTCTATCTGTCAGATTATAAAATTTGAAAATTAAAGTTTTAAATACACGCGCGCTTTCAATCAAACAACTATTATTATAAGTTAAGATCTAAAATGAATCTAAAATGATATGTTTAAATAGGTATACGAATTCGCGCGCGATTTCTTAGATAGGATTAGGATATAAAACATATAAACATAAAAGTGAACTGCACTAGTTTTATTCCAAAAAATTAAGATTTTTCTATCACATTTCTGTAATACTTACCTTTTGAGTAACAGTTTGTGACCTGTTGAATGTTAAAATTCAATGATTCAAGAAAGTTATAGCCAGTCAAATAAAACAATTAGCATGGGATAACATGCAAAATCAATACTTCAAATATGTTTTTCTCGAAACTCAATATTCTATTTTTAAAAAGTTCCTTAAGCATTTCATTTTGATGAATTTTTTTTAAATTTTCATGAAATGTTACTTCAAGTATTACGAAAAGCACTTGGGATTTTGATTTAAGGTACATCGATGTTAAATATTATAAAAATTAAATATTCTATTTATCAATTATTACTGTTGAAATATGCAATTTTTTTCATATTTTTAGTATTCAAAAAGTGTTTTAATTTTTTCAGACCTAAAATTGAGTAGATATAACTTAAAAAATCACATGCTTTGTTCAGTTTGAGTTATTAAGTATATCTGAATTCTTGGAATAGGTTCGGTCAGGGGGATTTGTGCAAACACCTATTTTAAAACCCCTTATTTTTATCTTAAAGATATGCATATAAGTTCAAAATTGGGATATAACTAAAAAACTAGAAACTTTAGAAACTACGGGAATAAAATTAAAACATGTTTAATGTAATCGTCCCAATTTATAACTCACTAAATATAAAATATAATAAAATCTTATAACGATAACATTTTTAGAATCGTGCTCCGACATTCATAATGGCAGAAGATCTCAATGCAAAACACACGCCTTGGAGCAACAAAACAATCGATACACTTGGTTCAAAACTATGCAATTTATTACTGTCAAAAACAAAGCCTAAGTGTAGAAAGAGCATTAGTATTAAATGTGTGGAAGTCGGGGATGAAGGGGTTTCCTCCTAATAAGCATTGAATGCTCTTATATACGATGGATCTACATTTAGATGTATCTGATGTACTTGAAAGCATGTGGATATGCTCAGGTGCTCCAGATGCACTTGTATGCACCAGTATTCATTTGGATGCACCAGATGCATATTTGCATGCACCGGATGAATGTGAATGTATCTGTTGCATTTGGACGCATCGAATAAATTAAGATGCACTGGGTGCATTTAGATGCACTTATATGAACTGGATGAACATTAATGCACTGGATGTGCTTGAATGCCTTGGATACACTTTAATGAACCGGATACACTTGTATCAATTTATATGTAAATGATGTGAAACATCAAAGCAACGACAAGGACAAAAAGAATATAGAAGTTCGTTATTGCAATAATTACTCGAGTATTATTGTATCGATTGTTACAAAACTTAATCTATGCACTCTTGGGATCAAGTAAAACGCATATGTAAAATTGCATGATGATCGGCTGAAAAACATAGGAGGAGTATAAAATAGTAAATATCTGAAAGTCGGGGATAAAAGTGCTTCGCCCAAATAGAAATTGTGCACGTTTAATAGTTTCAGAAGCTGTAAAAATATAATTTATTTACAACTCTTAAATAGTTTTAAAAAATAATTAAAAAGTCACTGCCAATTCATTGGCACTTAGTTTCCTCAAACTTTATAAATTGTTCCAATATGAAATTATTTATTTTATTTAATAATGTGGCGAAAAATAAAAATTACACGTTTATTATTTTTAATATGGAGAGATATGACATATTTAAATTATATAATTTAAACTTATGCAAAAGTATAGCATAGATTATGAAACAATATTGTTGATTAAAATATTTGTTAATGTATATAACGCATACAATTTTCACAAATATATTTAAGATAAGATGATAATATATAACTAAAAAACTCACTTTAACTGTGAAACCAAATTTTAACTCAATTAAATTGTATTCCTTATAAATTGTATTAGAAAAGAAAACATAAAAAGTATACCGATTAACTAAAAAGTACACTGCACAACACAGTCCAGTCTAATCCAGTACAGAACAGTACAGTACAGTCTTCTCTAGTTTGGAACTATTTAACCTTTTTTTTAATTCTTTGCGCACACCTATTAGTTAATATTTTTCACTGTGTGTAAACTCAATTTACGGTCTGAAATATATAAAATAAATAAAATATTTAAATTGCATAAAGACTTACAACGTTTTTGCATATCAATTTATATTTTTTTCAATTGATAATAATATATTCTGCGACACTATAATTATTGTTGTTCAAAATTTTATTTATAAATATAATAAATGTATAAAAAAATTTCTTAACTTTGTCATTTTGTCCAAATTTATGAACAACGGATTTATTAATTAATTACGAAAGTCCCATAAAAATAAAAAAAACGGTATAAAACAGACATGAATCGATGAATTAATTAATTTTTCTTTTTTCAAATCTTTATCAAAAAATAAAAAAAGAGCTTTGAATGGCCAAAAGATACCGCATAATACCTACTTAAGAAAAAGCTATTAAAAATGAAGAAAAATGAATATCATAAAAATGAAAAAACGTTATAAATATAGCAGAATGCTTTCTCAGAGAGAGGTCTTGATTAGTCGACTTATAGAATATCATAATGTAAATTCGTATTTAATAAATTAATGTTAATATGAATTTATGATTTCAAGGTTCAGAATATCCTTAAAAGAATTAGTTCCAATAAAACTTTACGTATATTTTATATATTTTAGTGCTAAAAAATTAATTTCAATTTACTAAAATATCTATTTTAGAAAATACGGATACATTTTTAAAATTCGCGTTTTAAAAATTTATGTCTCACTTTTGTATATCTTCAATATAAACTGCTTACAATTTCTTAAAAATAACTTAAGAATTGTTCTAGAAGACATAAATCGAAAGGAAATCACGCGTAGTTTAAGAATATCTATCACAAAGTAGCTATTTTATCAAATTAAAAATGATTTTTTTCGGCATTTTGTATTGAAGATATGTAAAAAGTAAATAGATATCAAAATTCACGTTTATTTCTTAAAAATAGCTTAAGAATAGTTGTAAAAGACATAAATGGAAAGAAAATCACACGCACTTTAAGAATTTCTATCTATCTTTTACATATCTTTAATACAAACTGCCGAAAAACATCATTTTTAATTTGATAAACTAGCTACTATTTAAAAAATCATTCAATTCACGTTTATTATTTTAAAATAACTTAAGAATAGGTTTAAAAGATATAAATCGCATTTAACATTTCGAAATAAAGTGAATATTTTATCAAAAAACGTCCTAAATATTATCCATTTAGCTCCAAATTCCTACTAGATCTAAATTTAACCGTACCTAATATGTCAGCAAAATATCAGCTCGTAACATGCTTCCTTGTAATAATTATAGTGGACACCAATTTTGCTTTTTTGATTTCATACATACATAGACTCGACGGTAAGATATTCTTGGTCTAGCTGACGGTATCTGACGTTACATTTACATATACCTTATAGTGTAGGTACCGTCGAATACCGAGTCAAGTGACGCCAAATATATCAAGAATATCTTACCGGCGAGAGTGCATATATACACACACGTATTTACATACATACATTTTTTTAAATATATTTTTCGGATTCAGGAACCTCAAAAACATGGAGATTCATCGTTACAAAGCTTTCACTCTGAAAAAGCATAACGAATTGATGAATCTTAAAAATTCATCTAGATTTTAAATCTTTGTCGAAAAACGTAAAAGAATGAGCTTTGATTGATCAAACATTACTGCGTAATATGCAAGAAATCAACGCAAATTATTTTTTTTTGATAAATAGACATCATTAAAAAAAATCTTTTCGAAAACCAAAACGATTTAATGTATCTTGAAAATTCTTTTTGAATTAAAATCTTCATCAAAAGACGAAGAAAATAAGCGTTCATTGGTAAAAGAAATTACTGTATAATACACAAGAAATAAGCAATCAAAACTTTTGTGAAAAAAAAAATATTACCCCGAATATCTCGAAAATCAATACTCCTCATGATCTATGCAAATAAATTAGACAAGAGATATTAAATAGCTACCTTTTTGGAATTTTTTAGAAGAAATAAATAATGCTGTTTTACTCAAGTTATTGTTTGCCATTGAAAATTGATTTATTTATAAAATGATTTTTTTTACAAGTATTGAGAAATAAAATGACTCAAAAATTTTACAGAATAATTATCTCCATTGTCCTAATCGCCTCAATTTTTGTCAAAAATTTTGCATCATATATTTCAAAGAAATCACTGTTCAAACAAAAAATGACGTTTTCACGTATAACAAAAGAAAGGAAACACCTTATCCAAAATTTCGGGTAGTAAAAGATAGGTAATTTTATGTTCTTTCACATGCATATTCACTGGATCGATGATACTATTTCTAACGTACCAAGAAACCTGAAAAACTAAAACTCAAAAGTCGAATAATAGCTAAAAAAACGAATCCGAAAAACTAAAAAAATTATTATTTGGCCCTCTTCAAGTAAAAAAACAAAATGAACCCTGAAATATCAAATTCTACCGTGGATTACTCGAGATATCGATGCCTACGTGCACACACCCATGCACACGTACATACACATACACACACATATCCATACGGACATTTTCTAAAAATAGTGTTTATTTCGATTCCTTATGTCTTAAAAGATATTTTAACACGTTTTAAGTAAAATTTTGGATTTAATAATACTATAGGGTCAGTTGAAAAAGTGTTGATATATTTGTCATTTTCTAATTTCTTCACTTTTACAATAAAACCATTGCAACCACTTTTTTAGTACAATTTTTAGGTAATAATATTTCAAAATCCATCTTTTGTTTATTTAGAAAAGAAGAAATTGTCGTTACTGTCTTACTTCGACCATGATACTTAAAATTCCAATATCGATATGAAAAGTATTTTTTTATTTCTTTTTAGAGTCTTGAATATTGTGTAGAAAAAAATGATCATATTCTGAGATAAATGTAGTATAAAATGTTTCAATTGAAATAATAAGTGCATCAAATTATGCAAATGTCATACGAAAATTGCAGTGAATTATCTTATATATTTCAAATTGTTACGTACAATGTACAAAGACGATGACAGAAATTTGCAAGATTATAGAAAATTGATGTGTAGAGAGAACGTATTCAGATCGATTTTATTTCTCGTAAAAACGTAAAGTCTCCATTATCTACATCGCGAATGTAAATTTTATGTAGGAAAATCAATCGCTTAGAAAAATATCCTCAATGATGTATAGTCTCCACGAGTGAACGATTTTTGCACAGAAAAGAAAGAAGCAATCGTTGATTTTTAAACAGTATGACAAAATAAAAATGGTCTTTTCTTTCAAAATAGTTATTTTTTAATTGTTCGACACGCCAAAATAATTGCTATACCGTGTGATATACATTTGCACAATATTATGGATAATCAGAGTAGTAGACGTGATATGAATTATTACTTTAAATACAGCAAAATTTACTTAACCGCTTTAGGATTATGGCCTTATCAATCGTGGATTACGATGATATCCTTTCGATATTTTTGGGCAATTCAGCATATTAGTATCCTGCTACCTGAGGTAATTATGAATATTTAAAATATATACATATAAATCAAGTTTGAAATCAACATTAGAAAATAAAGACTGAGTTACAACGAAATTTTTTGATCTTTAATCTAAATTTTCAACTTTGTAAAATAATTTACTGTTTACGTAAATTATTTTTTTCTTTGTTCAATCATATTGTTGCACTAAAAAATATAGCATTATATTTTCTATACATATTCATATATAGTCCCCCTATCTCCTTTTCTTACTGTATAGTAATAACATCCTTTCAATTATTTTCTCTTTTCCATTCTTCCCTTAGTTGCATACCATGATAATACTTTTAAAATTTGTGGAGTGAATATCTCACTCAAAATGTAATAAACGACTGTGTATTTAATGATTTTAGAGCGGAATTTCACTCCAAAATCATAAAAACACATTCACTTATTGCATTTGGAGTGAGATTTTCATTTCAAAAATTTTAGAGAGTACTATAAGGAACATTTTCTTTCTTGCTATTAGCGCCCTTGTCTAGAACAGTACCTAAAACATTATAAAATGTAAAATATCTACAAAAAATTTTTATATTATATTTATAATTATAATATTTATCAGTTATAATAGGGAAGAGTCGTACACAACATTTCTGTATGAACACTTCTCAGTTCTTGGCTATTATCGATCGGCGACGACGCCTCACCCAGTGAATTTGGTTGTGGTTTTATGATAATATATAATCTGCTGTCGACATTTCAAATGTACGGCTGCCAGAGTTATCACGCTAATAACTAATTAGCCAATTTTCAGCAAGTTAAAAGTTTTTTTTCGGAAATAAAAATCTTTACTTTTGTATTTAATAGATAAATAATTTTACCGATTAAATTTGAATTCCACCCAATGTTTTCTTCAGAGAAAAATAATAAGCCATTCAAAGAATAAATCTTTTTGTGACAAATCAATGTTCGTGACTCTAATAAAAAATATAGTTATAAAGGATATTCTTATATGGGTGATTATCACAATACTGTTTTATTTACGGACCTATAGGGGAAACTGGAGTAAAGTGAACACACGGGTAAAGTGAATCATGTTTATTATTTCTTCAATAAATTATTATTTATGCCTAATTTTAATTTTAGTGAAAGATAATTATGTAATGATGCTAATAAAAAAGTTTCACTACATAATAATTAATATTCTACGAAAGAAAAATAATTGTATTTTTCGATCTTAAAATAAATTTGGGTTGTCTAATTCATTATAAGGATTATAGATGTTTATAATCAGTTTTATTGCTAGATTTTTCTCTAATTATTTCAAATACGTTTTACTTACTATTACCAAGAATGCAAAGCTTTAAATGATGTTTTTCTATTTTTAAACAAGCATTTTTAAGAATCGACGTCACGGGGTAAAGTGAGTCGCGGTAAAGTGGTCCGGAGAAAAATGCGATTGCACTAATTTATACGCGGCCAGATAGAAAATTTAACAAAATATAGATCGAGGTGAGTGTTAGTATAGTATACAAAGCCTTTGTTGCAACGCATTTCGTATTTTTACCAAAATGGACCAATATAACCTCCATATTTAACTGTTCCGTATTTTACAGTATTTGAAAGATTTTAATATGTCATTTATGTTTTATTATTATCTAAATTAACGTTTTTATCTATTCCTATACAAAAACTAGTAAAATATTTTCAAAATATTTAATTCTATCCTCTAGTTCACTTTGCTCCGCACTGAAAGGCCTGGGTAAAGTGAACCGGTATTTTTCAAAAATAGCTAAATAATATTAAACTTAATAAATGACTTTTTTTTAGTTGCTAGTATGTTTATTAATGTAAGAAGTTTTTTGTGCAACCTACAAAGTAATGTTTTAAGTCTCAGAAATACATTATTTTCGACTTTTACAGTTCCTATGTTCACTTTACCCTGGTTTCCCCTATGTGTTCATTTGAGGGTACACATTATAGGTTTTGTATAGAGCGTATATAGGTTTCATACGTCAAATTCATCAGGTACAAAATAAATATTATGGACAGATATATATTGATATTTAATGCCACGGAGCTGACATTTTGTGCATGGGACACTTTTAATTCATTTTGTGATCGGATTGGATACAAAGTGTTCGTATTAACACATATTTTGAAAAGCATAATTTTTAAATTACTTAAATCTTAAATATTGATATAGATAGGTATATCTCAAATTCACTGTAATTTAAAAAGAAAATATGCCACGGCAAAAAATAATTTGGGCATAGTTGACCTATTTATTGCATGAAGGGTGCTGATTTTTATAACTAATGTCATTGAATACAATGTATATGTATTATATTTGCTTCTTAACAGCATTTATATTATGTGACGACATCAAAACTAACAGTTTCGTGATAATCACCCATATACTATTAAAGGTGGTACAGTATAAATATTGAACACCCATAGCTATGTTTGGCTATCACTTTTGATTCGAATAACGAAAATTGAGTTTCTAAAAGATGATTTTCTTTAAGGGCCCTCTTTAAAGAAATAATTGGCTGAGTTCAAATATAATTAGCAACATTATTTATCTTTGAAAATGCGAAAGGGCGCGGAATTGTTTCAGATTCCAAACTCTCTAAATTTGAAATGGTGAAAAATACGTCACTGCCCCTGAATAAGTGAATTTGATATACTTTTCACTGATTGACATTTAAAGAGAAAATAACTGTTGACTCACTGAAAATTGTCTAATTTCAAATTTTCAAGGTCTCTAGAAAGCATCCCCGATAATTTTTTTAGCTGCTTGCTGAGGTGTTTAAATGAAGATAGGACACTTTACGTGAAACGCGTCATATATATAATTCTTACAGTTTAATGATTTAATGTTTAATTCTTATAGTATAATATATTTGCGAATTAAAGAATAGTTTCTGTTTGTTTTACAAATAAAAAAACGCCACCTATTCATTGGCACTTAGCTTCCTCAAACTAAATTAATTGTTCTAATATAAAATTTTGTATTCCAATAAATTAATTTTAAATTGCTATATCTTCTTTAATTAGAATCTCAAAAAATGTGTTCTGATTTATCATTGATTACAAATCCAACCTCGGATTCGTAATCAGCTACCCCCAAAACTCCCTGGTAATAATTTTTAGCCAATTTGTTCAAATTTTTATCAATCCAATCCATTTCTTGAATCCGCCATTTTGAATTTTGCAAATCCGACCTCGAATTCGTAATCAGCAACCTCGAAAACTGTTATATCATTCCCTGCAAATATAGTTACCTTCGAAGAAAAATGCGTACATGTTGAAAGGGTTAAAATTATTTTTATTCTCAATGTTTCATAAAAATATAAAATTAAAAGGAAAGGTATATAAACTTAAATAAATTGATAGATTTTTATTATTATTGGAGTTATACTAAATTATTTTAAATATATTCTATAATTGATTAGAAATTTAGATTATATAAGAATAACCAACCTATTTCCATGCTGTTATTAACAATAACGAAATAAAACATTATTTATAAAATAAAATAATTTTGGTATAAGAAATTATTTATAAAAAAGGTATTTTCGCATAAAATAATATTATAAAGAAAGCCAAATTCATTCAGTTTACTAACTGTCGTAACTGTGACTTTATTGTACATATTTTGAAAACCCTATTATTACTGAAAAATGTCTATCTGATCACGCTTAAAATATTATAAACTTAAAAATAAAAGAATAGGTTAGTATTTCATCGATGTCCATGGGGAAAGTATGTACGCTAAAGTAGAGTAAGATTTCACTTTACTTAAAAGTGAAAGATTTCCCCTCTGTGTTTAGAGTTAAAAATCCATTCTAATTAGAGTGATTTATTTCACTCATATTCTTCGAGTGGCATTTCACTCCGAAATTTCACTCCAACGAGTTTAGCGTGTAATTAAATCGTTCATAGGAGCCGATCGGATTTCGATTCGAACGGATTTGAGATGTACATTCATGCCCGAATACCGCCCCGCAACCCGATTTTATCGTTATTTTGGTCAAACCTATCGTTCCTTCCTGCCCACCGTGTTTTCAATCAATATTTAAAATTATAAATGGAAAAAATATAAAAAAAATAAATATCACCGTTTATAAGTAATGTTATACTCTTTTAAATGTAAAATAAAGCGATCATAGAGCTCCCATTAGCTCAGTGTGTAGGGGAAAACTGGATAATGCCGGTCACTGGCTAATTCCGGTCACCTTTATTTTCAATAATCTAAACATTTTTAGGTAATAATTCGATTTTTAGGTATTAAACGTAACATAAAATGCAATTATCTAATGTCCAAACAACCTTCTATTTGACTTTATTAAGGAATTATACACAATCAAAGTGTAAGCCTACATTTCTTATAAGAATAAATATAAAATAAGCTTTTATGCATATTACTTGTTACTTTATGCAGTTATTTTTTGCAACTTTATTAATTTGAACAATCTACTCCCGGTCATAATGTTATTTATATGATGCTCCCGAAAATGAGACTAAGAAAACGTTGCGCTGCGCTCTCAGGTACATGGAGAGACAAACTCAGCTATATCTGCCGGAGACTCTGGCACTTATAGCCTTAATGACTTAAGCAGTAGAATGACATGATCGCCAAGCAGTATCGGCTGTAGAACAAAGCAGTTATAGCTTGGCGATTCAGAAACGGGTTACTGTTAATATACTAATTTTTGCAAATTTCTCATAGACTATTACAGTGAAAATCAATTATTTACTTCGAAAATACATTTTTCAAACATATTAACCATTAATCTTTGCAAAATATAAGTTAATAGGTATGAAATTCAAATATTCGTAAAACTAACCTCAAATATTTGTCATTGCGGCTAGTCGACTTTGGGAACCGAACCAAGCTAAAACTGCTTTGTTTTACAGCAGCGCTAGCAGTGTGACCCTACCGCTGATTTGACGTAACTACTACAAAGCTAATACAGCGGTGTTTTTCTCTCCGTGTAGGATAATTTAGATTAAGTGTTCTTAATTGAACAGTAGTTATGTTATTACATATTTCACTGTAGTAGATGAGGTATGCGGGTTCTGGCTCACATCAGGTTCCTACCTTACCGGCCACGGGTTCGTGACCGGGCTCACCCAAGGATTTACCTTACCGACTGCGTAACATAAGTACCGACCTAGGCACGTAACCCATAACTCTACCTTACCGACCGAGTGGTGAGAAATTTGAATTTTGAAATTCAAAATTCGAATTCGTGGCGGTAGATAGCGCTGCAATATGGCGGGAAATTCAAATTATCATTTGCATTGGTAACCCAACAGTCTATCTCAAAAGTCAACTGAGAATTCTACCTTACCGACCGAGTAGCGAGAAATTCAAATGTTAAATATTAATATCTCTGATTACCGAAGCTAGAGGACGGTTCAAGATTGCGGCAAATTCAAATATCGACTACGTTGGTATTCCTGTACTGAATACCAGAGGGTGCTGCAGTGAGAAATTCAAATTTTGAAATTTAATTTATGATATATTATAATTTATTATAATTTTGATTATCGACTGGAAGTTGGTAACCCTGAGTTAATAACCTACCACCGGAGATCATGCGGTGGGAAAATCAAAATTTAAATATTACATTCTAATTACGAGGGTAGTTCAATAAGTCTTTAGAATAAAGTATAAAAACAATTTTTTTTGGGTAAATTTTTTTTTATTTTTCAACATAATCTCCTTGGAGCTCTATACACTTGGTCAATCGCTTTTTAAGTTTTTTTAATCCTTCAGAAAAGTGCGTTTTCGGAAGTTCCTCAAAATAAGCACTTACAGAGGCAATGACGTCTTCGTTGTCCGTAAATCTCTGTCCACCGAGCCATTTTTTCAAGTTTGGAAATAAGAAAAGTCACTGGGGGCTAAATCTGGTGAATACGGTGGGTGTTCGACCAATTCGAATTTTAGTTCTTCAATTTTAGCCATTGAAACGAAGCATGTGTGAACTCGGGCGTTGTCGTGATGAAAGAGAATTTTTTTCTCGCCAAATGTGGTCGTTTTTTTTTAATTTCTTCTTTCAGCTGCTCTAATAATGATGCATAATACTCACCAGTAATTGTTTTACCCTTTTCCAAGTAGTCAATAAGTATAATTCCACGTGCATCCCAAAAAACTGTAGCCATAACCTTACCAGCTGACTTTACGGTCTTTGCCTTCTTTGGAGCTGGTTCGCCTGTGGAAATCCACTGTTTGGATTGTTCCTTTGTCTCAGGAGTGTAGTGGTGTATCCATGTTTCATCCACAGTCACAAATCGACGAAAAAATTCCTCAGGATTCCGACTTATGCGCGCCAAAAGAGCCTCAGAGGCGACCACTCTATTGCGTTTATTCTCAGCTGAGAGCAAACGCGGCACCCATCTTGCCGATAGCTTTTTCATGCCTAATTTTTCATGTAGAATTGAAACAACTGCACCTATAGATATCCTTGTGGCCTCAGCTAACTCACGCACTTTTAATCTTCTATCCTTCAACACCATATCGTGGATTTTATTGATGATTTCGGGAGTAGTTGCTTCTACGGGCCTTCCTGAACGTGGTTCGTCACTTATTGATGTACGACCACGCTTAAATTCATTTACCCAGTTATAAACCGTTGCTAAGGCAGGGGCAGATGTGCCATGAACTGAGTCCAATTCATTTTTTATCTCATATGGAGTTAAACCCTTTAAATGAAAATGTTTAATTACCGCTCTGAACTCGTTTTTTTCCATTTTTCTTAACAAGCAATTTTTTGTTTTCAATTGGTTATAAAAACACGTAAACTCAGAAGATGTGGACTGTGACTGCACCATATATCTAGTCGGGAGTGGTGCTGACTGAAAACAGATGATTTGGAGCGATTCGCGCGCCATCTGTTGGTCATTCTAAAGACTTATTGAACTACCCTCGTACCAATACAAAAAGTAATGGCGGGAAATTTTAATTATCCAACTGATATATAACCGAAAAACGAATTCCTAAACTAAAAAAAAATTTTTCTTCTGCTTATATGTAGAGGGAGCCAAAGTAGTGCCCCATACAAGGGGGTCAAAATTTTGTCCATTTTACCTGAAACCCTTTCTGAACTTACGTCATGCCCTAGGTAGCATCGACAGCTTTGCTAAATTATTATTGTTAAATTTTAACGAAATTTTGTTAGGTTTAAATCTTGATTTTTTTATTATTGATAATTATTACCTTGATATTTATTTAATTGTTCTATGCCAAGAAGGCGTTATGCCAAGAAGGCAGTCAACCGTTGGATCGACTAATCGTTGTGCGCAATACGTTGGTTTGCGTCTTAGTTGTTAGTAGTTAAAGTCACGTTATGACGGAGAATTCTTAATTTTGGTGATGAGTTAGTAGGTTGATAGTACGATAAGCGAACGGATAAACCTGTGGAAATATCGTGGGAGAGATCTGCACGTTAGGCGTTAGGGTTTAGGGTTTGTGGGTTTAGGGTCAATGAGATCAGGTTTATTGTTTAGGGTGTAGGGTTTATAGATTTAAAGGTCAGGGATTATAGCTTTAGAATTTATGAGTTTGGGGTTTATGTGGTTCAGGTAGTTTGGTTCAAGGGTTTATAGTTTAGAGTTGAAGGTTTATAGGGTTACGGTTTAGATTGTGGGTTTCAGGCTTACTGGTTTAAAGGTTACGTGTTTATAGTTTATGTTTTATGGTTTAGCGTTATAGACATAAGAGTTTATGGTTTTTGTTTAATTAGGGATCAGGGTTTATAGGATAAGAGCTCGAGGTTCATGAGTACAGGACTCAGGGTTTACTGTTTATGGAGTTAGGGTTCGGGGCTTAGGGATTAGGGTTTACGGAATTAACGTTAATGAGATAGGGGTTTACGGTTAATGGGATTAGGGTGAATAAGTTTAGGGTTTAGGTTTTAGGTTTCGGTTTTTAGGGTTTATGGGTTAACAAGAAGAAGGTTTATAGCTTAGGGTTCAGGGTTTATGGCTTATATGCATAGGAAAGATGATATGAGGGTTTATGAGTTTTTGATTTAGTGGTTTAAGGGTTACCAGTTTATTTTTTATGTTTTATGGGTTAGCGTTATGGAGATCAGAGTTTATGGTATTTTTTAATTAGGGATTAGGGTTTATAGGATCAGAGCTCAGGGTTTATCGTTTATGGATTTAAGTTTTATGGGTTCACTGGCTCAGGGTTGGGTTGGGTTGAGTTCAGGGTTTATAGATTTAGGGTTAATGAGATCAGGATTATTGGTTTATTGTATTAGGTTGGGGTTTTATAGTTTATGGTTAAGTTTTATGGGTTGATAAGATTAGGATTTATGGGTTTAAAATAAATAGATTTATAGATTAGGGTTCCGGGATTATGGTTTTTGGTATAATGAGATTATGGTTTATGGGTATTACGTTTAGTGGTATAAGGGTTACGGGTTTATAGTATAGGGTTTATGGGTTCAGGGCTCCGGGTTTATGGTTTTAAGGTGTATGGGTTCTGGGTTCAGGGTTCAGGTTTAAGGAATTATAAATTTAGAGTTATGAAATTAGGGTTTAGAGATTATTGTATGGATATATGAGACTTGGATTTATTGGTTTCAGGTTTATTGGCTTAAGAGTTTTCAGTTAATAGGTTAAAGGGTGTCTAATTTATTAGTTTAAAGGTTTCAGGTTTTTTGTTTTAAGGGTTATGAATTTGTAGTTTATCTTTTATAGGTTTACGGTTGGTTTACACGGTGGTCCTCGGCAAAATTCAACCGAAACGTGTTTACACTTTGGATTTTCCTTTTGCATATGATTTGAGGCCCTTTCAGAACCACATTTCAATAGAAACTAAAATCGAGGAATGAGCACTTTTTTTCATTCAATTTTGAAAATTTTTTATGGGTAGTCAATGGCGAAAATTTTTTTTCATGGGTAATCTAGAAAATTTATTTTTATTATAGTGTTTAACAATTGAATTATACATTAATTACATATGTACAGTACACTTTCTCGCAAATATATACAGAAATAATCACAATTTATGCTGCAATGAAAGCATAATAAGATTAATAAGTATAAGAACATTTCAAATGTGTTGTGAATTATATTCGCAGACTGCTCTTAATAATTTATTTGCATAATCTGGATGTTTTTTGATACTTTATACTTAGCCCATGTTTTGGATAAATCATAATGCACTGCTTCCATAGCTTGCTCACTATAAAAGCCGAGACCGAGATTATGTTCAACAAAAAATTCTTTTACATGAAAAAAAACTGCGTGGACTTTCGGTGTTACAGATATACCTAAAGATAGATACGCATCTTTGAACGCATCTATATATTCAACAAATTTCGGATTTAAAAAAACAGTAAAGCAAGAGTCAACAACGGTTTTGAACTTTTCAAATATATCCACATATTTCAAACAACCCAGGTTACGGTTGGATCGCAAGAAATCGATATTATTTAACAATATCTTACAACTGTTTCCTTTAAAAGAAGGACTTCCGTGAGTCATTTCACGCTGAACACTGCAGTGCTCTGTCCAATCATTGGCTTGCTTTTCAAATTCTTCAAACATATGTGAATACAATGTATTGACAACCCCTAGTAACAAATGGAGTTCTGGCGGAGGAATTACATCTAAAATTAATCTATCCTTATTTGTTTCGATAATGGGTGGGTGTATACAATTTTTGAAGTTTTTAGCATTATGTCTCTGTTTACCTGCATCACACCATTTAATGTAATATTTGAGCGCGTTACCTACAGTACGGTATTCGACAATGACGTGGAGACTGTTTTTGTTTGCATAGCACCAACAACATGGATACATACTCGAGTGAGACATTATACCGACAATAATATTCGCGAGTTTTAAATCTGTAGCAACGGTTCCTTCAAAATCATTAATCCCTATTTCCGATCATAGTTGTGTGACATTTTCATAATTTTCTTAAATGCATGGAGCTATACCTATAATAAACAATTTTTTTACACTAGAATTTTCTAATTTTTTTGCTGCTACACCATCACTGTACAATTGTCGAGTGCGTTTTTTTGCATTCTCTTGTGGTAAACTATTAAGCGTCGATTGTATACTCAAGCAAACTTTTAAAAAACCGCCTCCACCATCAATACCAAATTTTAAATGCTTTGCCTCAATACCACGTGACTGCGTTACAAATTCAATCAGTTCTTTTAAATTAGTACAATACTCAAGCATGGAGCTCCGAGTTATTAGAAACATCAACCCCTTTTACATGAGTAAAATCAAAAGTTTTACGATCGAATAGGTGATCCAAAATGTGATTATTATCTAATAATTTTCTCTTTAGATCAGATTCAATAATTTTAGAATTTTTCGCTGCCACGCGAATAGCTGTTGCAATGGCACTAGTAACTTTGTAACTTAAATTAAATGTATTTCTAATATTTTGAAAGTCTTGTACAGTAAATAAAGTTTCTTTTGTTTTTTTTACTTTTCCTATTGTCATTTGAAGATGCTGCCCCCCTTGCTGTTGCGATAATTTCACTGACTTTGACTCACCTTTCTCCTTAAGAACCTTTTTTAACAAATTGGAAGCTATCTGTTCTTTAGATTTCAAATCTAGTGAAGTAATACAGCTTAAAATTTTGCGTACTACAGTAGCTTTTCTATAAATATGACTTTTACCTGCATGTATTTTAGAAAAACATTTTGAGCAGCATTTCATAACTGGGGGTTTTCTTTTTTTTCTTCATTCAGTTGAGACTTACGTTGAGTTCCAAAAACATTATTGGGAATAACTTTGTCCTTGCCATTCTTTCTTGCTCGTTCACAAAAAAAAACAATTACACTTTGCACTTGCATTTGATCTTGTATCTTTCTTCAACCTATATTGCGAAAAATCTATTGGCGAGATCTTTTTTTCGTCGAGATTTGTACGGTATAAATTGGACTTGCAACATGCACACACTACTTTTGGAAGGCACTCATTTTTTTCGTCATAACTTTTAAACAGTTTACATATTTTATCTCTCAAAGCTTATGTTATGTCAATAATCCGTTTACTTTTATCCCAACAAAGTAAGCAAATAACAGAGCAATTTTCCTCATGAGTACGCGCGTGATTTTTTATAATAATCGGCGGCATGGTGTTAAATAGACTGCTGCAAAAGGACTGACAGAATTATTGTACACTAACATCGTTGGAATGTTTAGATATACAAACACATGCTCGACAACACACTCACGAATATACGCGACACATATATACGCTTTGTTTACAAATGGTTTTGATCTTGACTGAAGGTATATTGCTATACACATTTTCATCCCTACAAGGTACTTATAGAATGTATTAATGCCCAGTAGTATTCAGTTTCAATTAATTTTTAAAATACTTTGAAAGTATATGATTTATATTAACTTTTACCACGATAATATTTGCAACGGAAAAAAAACATTATTTTAAATTTATATTTATAATGTAACATACACTTCTGTACATATTTGCGAGAAAGTGTACTGTAAATATTTAATTAATGTATAATTCAATTGTTAAACACTATAATAAAAATAAATTTTCTAGATTACCCATGAAAAAAAACTTTCGTCATTGACTACCTATAAAAAATTTTCAAAATTGAATTAAAAGAAGTGCTCATTCCTCGATTTTAGTTTCTATTGAAATGTGGCCCTGAAAGGGCCTCAAATCATATGCAAAAGGAAAATCCAAAGTGCAAACACGTTTCGGTTGAATTTTGCCGAGGACCACCGTGGTTATGATTTTATAGATTTATGGTTTAGGGTTCAGGATTTATAGAATTATGGGTTTACGGTTGGTTTAGGGCTCAGGGTTTATGGGGTGGGTTTGGGTATTATGAGATTATGGTCTATGGATATAAGGTTTATTGGTTTAAGTGTTACGGGATACTATAGTTTTCGGTTTATGGGTTTAGGGTTATTGAGATCAGGGTATATGGATTTTGAGTTAATGGGTTTATAATTTAGGATTATGGGTTTATAGTTTAGGGTTAAGTGTTTATGAATTTCGGCTTTATGAATACATGGTTTATGGATTTATGAATTTAAGGTTGATGGAAACAGGGTTTATGGGTTTAGGACTCAGAGTTTAGGGTTTATGGATTTAGGAACAATGTGATGGAGGTTTAGGATTGATGGGATTATGGTTAATGAGCTTAGGGTTTAGGTTTTAGGGTTCAGGGTTTAGGGTTTATGGATTAATGAGATTAGACTGTAAGGTTTATTGGTTCAAGGGTTGAGTTTCGGGATTATAGTTTAGGGTTTAGGGTTTCTGAGATCAGGGTTTATGGTTTAGAGTTGAGAATTTATATGTTTACGTTTTAGTGTTTATGACATGGGTTCATGGGTATGGGGTTGGGTTTATTGGTTTAAAAGTTACGAGTTTTTAGTTTACGGTTGATGGGGATTAGATTCAATGAGATCAGGGTTTATGGGTTGAAGGTGAATAGAATTATGGTTCACGGTTTAGGGTTTATGAGTCTACGGTAAATGGATTTACATAATATATATGCCTCGCATGTATGTATCCTTTTCGACAAAGAACATTCAAGAAAAAGACCCTTTCTCATCCCTGAAGAAATAATGAAAAATTGAGCATTTTGAGCGTCTTCGGGCAACGAAAGGAGAAATGATAGCAGTTGGAATGATTACACTCTTGCATGCTCCGATCCTGTGCTGACGCTAATAATTCAGGCAATGCTAAGAGCTCTCTTGTTGGCTGAGCCAATTGGTAATATTCCTTGTGAATATTTTCAGCATGCCCCAAGAATTTGAATAGATCTATTATGTCATTTTCTGACAAGTGGTTCGTTGCCCCCCATGTTGCTACTTGCTTGCATAACTTTGTTCCTCGCAGTGATGAAGGCACTTTTGCACCACAAGATTTACTGTACTGGGCCATACATTTGTATGCTTCATAGTAGGTAATTCGATTTTTATTTAAATTTTCTTTTGCAAACATAAATTCATTCTTCTCAGAAATATTAAGATTATGCCTAATAGAGACAATAAGTTTCATACTTTCGATTAATGATTCATGAACTATGAGGCCTACGTTGCGTATGCCTCGTTTGCTCCGAATGCTTAACCGAACATATGATCGAGCAACAGCTTGGGCGTCCGGCTTAACTTAGCGTACATTTCATTGGTTTCATTTTCTGCTATACGAGTGATCCATTTCTCGTTGATATCCTCAATTTCAAGTCGAGAAACTTCACCCTGTCTTTTTCTATTGAACGTTTGTAACAGTATTAATGTTGTTTTACAAAGAATAGCATAAGTATTTATGGAATACAATTCATTTAAAGCTGTAAAATTTTGATGTATATATAAATAATTTAATGATATCACAAATATTTACATTTAAATAATAGAAGTTAATATAAATTTTAGCTACATAAATACTCAATGAAATATATTAACTAGACAAGTTTAATAATAATATAATATTTAGTTAGGACAGAATAAACATGTTTATATAAATTTCATGCAGACCGTTATTTATTTGACAACGATATTTACAATAATTAAATTTTTTCGTATACTTGCAATCCGGATTATCGCATATTACATCATCTTACGCATCGAACAGTGGTCCATTTTAATAATCACGACCGATTGATACACAATATTGATTTTGTTTCATACGACAAACAATTAATTACAGAAATGTACCATTTGTTTCATCATGTAAATCTGCGAGAGTAAAGATTTAAGCGCACGGACATGATAATATTTGATAATTCTAAGATGCATTTAAAGAATGGACTACGGACAGAATAGTTATATTATATTCACGACTTATCTTAAATGTCGGAGATCGGCGAACGTTGGCTCTGCTCACTCGGGACCGCTCCGCTCTTCGCTGCCCAGGTGCTCGAGTTCCTGGATATCTTCTAATAATTATGATCTCCTGTCAATGTTTCACCCTATAGGTGGTAACTCGGAACACGTTGAATTGTTGGCTGTAGTGATACGGCTGGAGCAGTGTCCTCAGAGTAGTTACGTCGACGGCGGATCCCGAGCAAGAGAGACCGAGCCAGCGTGGTCGCGAATATTTATATTCACGCGACTATTATTCGCAATGTTATTTGGGCACAACAGCGACGCCCAAACAGGATAATGTATCGACTATCGTTATATTATCATCGTTGATAACTCGCATGTTACACAGAATTAAAAGCTTTTGCTTGGAAATCTTCTACATAATCAATTAGTTTTGCTATATCTTCAACTGAAGGAACGATTTGTATTTTTTTTTCTATCCTTTTCAAGTTTACTTTCTTTAACTTGTCTATTCAATGTTTTGATATAGCGATTTAATAATCGAAGATATAGTTCTGCACCTACTTTTTCATTCATTTTGTTTTCCACAATACATAAGTCTTGGTAGAACTCTGCAAAACTTTTTAACAAAGTTCCTATTTCTGTAGCTAAAGTTGGGTTATTAATTTTTCCGGTAGTGCCATCATATTTTGCAAGTATTTTTATAGCTTGTTTAGTCAATTCAATTTTCGTATTCACTAAAAAGTAACGTAACGGGGGCTTTGGTTCAACTTCTTCTAAGGTAAGTAATGTTAAATAGAATCTAGCTAATAGTCTCAAATTCCTACGGATTTGGTCGTGATTCTGGATATTAGTGTAATTTTCTGTTAAATCGTTTCTATACACTATTATTAACTCATCATGTTTCATTAATTTTACTTCTTCATCGTCTCTCATGATGGGAATAATTGTTCTACGTAGAATGGTATTTGCTTCTTCATGAATATCCGGATTTACCATCCGAATCTGCTGTATAGCGCCCCTCATCCCTGCGCATTTTTTCTTACTACATAGACTTCTGTGATGCCTAAAATTATTTTTAATTACAAACAGTAAACAATTGTCACAGGGAGTGTATTTTTCTGCTAATTTTAGGGCATCAGATGCTTCAGGGTCAGTTTTCGCAGATATTGGAATGGAGTTCTTATTAGGCCGCCTCGCTACAAGTAGTTGCTTACTAAAGCTCTGAATTAATATCTTTTTCTATGTTTGACAGGGTTTTAATTTTGCATACGATGTCTTCTTTTTTATGTACTGCTTTTATATGCCTAGGCATTCTTCCAAATTTGATTTTAGCGCAAGAAGGGCATCAATGTGGTTTTTCACCCGTTGCAGTTAAATATCGATCTTCTAGTGAAGGTACTTTATGGCCCTGAACGTTTGCCATGATTTTAGTTATCATCTTCTTGATAATATCTTCAACTTCTTCTAAATGTTCATTAAGATCATCGACGTTTTCTACGATTTCTACAAATAAAAATACCTTATTGACAGTTATTCGGAAAATAAAATATTGTATTATAAAATATTAAACCTTAGCTGCCACACTGGGGTCGTTCGTGGCAAGGCTTCAAATGTAGAACAAGTCATTTTTCGAAGTTTTTTGCAAATTATATTTTTTTTAACATATTAAATTGAAAATTTTTTGCAAGCCACATATACTATCTTATAAAGCAATAGTTAAAGACCAAATATAATTTTTTTCATTGCAAAAAACAAATTAGTCTACTCAAAATAGATGAATATGTGGCTGGGGTCAAAAACGTCTATGTGTAGCAGCTACGGCTGGCGCCAAAAGTGTGTCAGCTAAGGGTTAAAAGAAAATTTGACATCCTATGAAACGATTACATAACAAAAACTTTATTCTAAAAATATGGTATTAGATATTCTTTAATCGGAGAGGAATCTAAATTAGATACAAAACTGAATTTAAAATTCCAAAAAATTTTATTTTTAATCTTACATAGCTTAAATAAGAATGATAGTGACTAGAAATATAAGTATTTAAATTTGTATTGTCCTTCCGTAACTAAAAATATTTCAAACTATAACGTCTTATTGTCATAAAAAAATGAAAACATAAGAAAATATATCAGGCGTTTATCTAAACTAAATATATAAAATAAAATGAGCTATATATTCAGAGAACATAATAACGTATGAAAAAGTCCCGATAACCATTAATACATATTTAGCTTGTCTCTATAAATTCATATTTATGTGAATTAATGAATAGATAATTTAATCGACATGGGCACATAATAGTTCAAAACAAACCTCGAACTCGGTCTTCAATAGATATTTCTTCAGTTTCTTCAACTTGATTAGCATCAGCTAATTGCATATCCTCATGAGATTCGGTTTTATCGGCGTACTTTTGATCACAGTCGTTATTATAATTATAATCGTGCATTTCTTTGAATGCAGTTCCTTCCTGGTCATTCTCAGAGCTTAATCCGCTTTTATCAGCATCTGAATGACCGTTACTGTACGTTGAATCGCAGCCATTATCGTAGTTATTATTGTTTGTTTCTTTCAATGCAGCCCCTTCCTGCTCAATGCTTAAGTCAATTTCATCAGCATCAGAATTTTCGTTACTGTACGTTGGATCATAGTCGTTATAGTAATTATCGTAATTTCCATCGTGTGTTTCTTGCAATGCAGCCTCTTCGTACTCATTCTCAATGCTCAATTTGCTTTGGACAGTATGAGTATCCAATGTTTCAAAATCATTATTTATAACTGATTCAATTTCGCTTGATTCATGTGAAATATATCCTTCAAAAACAACTTCCATCTGCATGATGTTTTGATTAGAGCTGGAGGTTGTAGTATTAGGACGGCTGTTTAAACCATTTGTATTTTTAATAATATTGACACCTAAAATTATAAAAACAAATTTATAGATTAACTATTTTATATATATCTCCCTATATTATATAGTTGTACATCACTTGACGATCAAACCTCCTCTCGTCCCCTCCTCAACCCCTCAAAATAACGTAAAAACCTATTTCTAAACGCTATATTTTTATATATGTTTGTCCCCTCACCCACCTCGGTTGCCCCTCAATAACCCTCTTAGCCCCCTCGCCCCCTCAGTGATCCTCAATTTTATTTAGCCTTCCTGAGCATCATGTAATAGAACTAACTATTCTGTATTATAACGTAGCTAAACTGAATGTTATTCAAAATTGAGTAACAGTGGAATAAATTTAATTCGTCAAAAAGGTATTCTATTATAATATTAATAATAATTTCTTGTTCCACACTAGCCAAGAGGTAAATAGATAGGTGCGATTCTTTGTGATAACCCTGTTCTTTCATTCAGTTTATAAAATTTTCAAATAGAATTTTAACTATATATAAAAAAAAGTAAGTCAAGAATAATAATAATGGTTTGTTCTTACACTAATGACCTATTACTTATACACTATATATATATATATGTGACGTTCCACGTCAACCGGAACACCGCCCTGCCCAAAATTCCTTTCGACCTAAACATTTTTAAAAATATGAAAAATTTAGCATTTTTATGTACTTTCGATTAGCGCGTGGCTATTTTTCGTTTTCAGATGGAGCTGCACGTTCCCTAACCATAAATAAATACTAGTTTACGCAATGATCAAGCTGTTAGAAATCACAGGAGTTCCAAAAAATTCCATGCAACGACTATTTTTATGTATTTTGAGCTGCTGAACACGAATTCGACCCTCTTTTTTACCGATACCTCAAGCATTCGTCTCTAACCTCAAAAAACACCCCAAAATTGCTGTTTCACGCGGTTGAGAGGTAGGTCCTGTGATTTACATGAGGAAAATTATTGACAGAGATTTTTTTATGAATTTTGAGCCGCTAAACACGAACACGAATCTAATTTTATTTGGTTTCTATTAGTTGAGTATATATAATTAAGGGAACCAAGCTCTTTTAAAACCTAAAAAATTCGATAGTATTGCCTTTAATTTATGCTTGCTAAAAACTTTTTTGGTCCTTGTCTACCATATCTGTTAAGCGTATACTGATTCATGGATTTGCGCACTGACCACAGGATTCCAAAGAAATAAATGGATTAAGGGGAGGTCGGAGCGAACTTTACAATTGTGACCTCCACCTTGCACCGTATTTTTCATTATACGTCTAAAATTCACATAGTAACATCAAAATCGAGGTTGATAATAGTTTGTTATTATGTAAAGAACACCGGACAACAGCAATTTTGTTTATCAGTAGCCTCAAAAGTTTTTTATTATGAAATATTGTTACAATTGACGAATGGAAAACGGTAAAAGTGATGGTCATCTTACCGTTTCTTAGCCTTACTGATAGCTTCACCTCGCGCCGTATCTATCATTATTTTACGAAATTGTACGCAATTACGTAAGCTTGAAGCTTTATAAACATTTATTATTATGACAAGAACACCGTACAACCGCATTTTTGTGCCATAAATGACCACAAATTTTTATTTTAATGATATTAATTTTTGAGGTTAGGTAAAATCTGCACCAATCAGATTAGCTCCGACCTCCTCTTAAGGCTAATAGAAGCCCAGATTATTACGAACTTTACATTCCAAGTTATTTGAAGTTATGATTCTTTTTTAATTTTTTTGTATTGTTTATCTCTCGAGAACGGCGCGATAATTTTTTGCTAACTAGGGCTCATTTCTTTTCGTTTTTTAATGAAGATTCTGAATTGCAAAGAAATTTTGAGATTCATAGATCCGTTTTTGTTTTACAATGATTTATTTATTTTACGATATTTTACGATATTCTGAAATCGATAAGGTAAATTATTTTAATTCTTTGTATTTAATGGTCATGTGTCCTCTCTGTTTTGGGTCTCACATATATCACAATGCATATGTGATTTTGTATTTTACCTTTATATTTTATATACTTGTTTGTTCTGTTGTGCGATGTCGGTCGAGAGAAATTCATCACCTGCTCACCAGCGTCCAGTCACTTTTGAGAAGGCTATAGGACGCATACGTCCTGCATTAAAGCACAATGCGCAGTCGGAGATCTATTTCCGACGAAAAACTCGAAGAAAGAGTTCTCGAGAATTTTCGCCGGGAATCGAACCTCGACTGCTTGACCGTCTTGGAAGGTAATAGTATATTACACACCAAGGGAAAAATGGCTACCTCATATGGTAATTTACACGTGCTATGGACTAGCCAATACTTTTCCTCCCTAGATGCGTAATATACTATTACAGGGAATGATATAACGGTTTCCGAGGTCGCTGATTATGAATCCGAGGTCGGATTTGCAAAATTCAAAATGGCCGATTCAAGATCGTGGATTGAATTAATAAAAGATTGAACAAATTGGCTAAAAATTATTACTAGGGGTTTTGGGGGTAGCTGATTAAATTTAGTTTGAGGAAGCTAAAAGTGCCAATGAATTGGCAGCGGTCTTTTTTTACCAGTATAAAGCTTCGTCTATGAGGAAGCAAAAATATCGTTGTTTAGCAAATTTTTAATATTCATGAATTAACTTACGTCCGTATAGTGTTAATATAAAGCCTATATGATAACGTTCCTTAAACTGCAAAATAATTTCAATATTGTACATATTGGTCATGTCATAGAAAAAACCGTTTAATTGTTAATTAGTGCAAGCAATAATAATACGTTGTAGGTATTAAATTACCAAATAAATTTTAACAATAGTGAGTGCAACAATTTTTATCGTAAATAATATTAAAAAAGTTTTAACGTGCTATCAAAATCGAGTTAGGCTCTTATTGGGCCACTGTTAGGCCACCATTGATTAATAAACAATATTTAAATTTTATAATCGAAAATTTTGTTTTAGGCAATTAAAATGTTTGAAAATAGAGAAAATATTAGTCTCGTCATTGAAAGCACGCCTCCTTTTACTTATAATGTAATTATTGCCGTAAAATTTACCAATGCAATTATTAATCAACACAAAGTACGTACATGAATAATATAATTTTCGAAAATATTATTTTGTAAAGCATATTTACTGTATATATCAGAGTATCGAATAAATATGATGTTATTTGGAACAACTTTTTAAAATAATTAAACAGTTTATCCACTTTATATATTAATTTATATAGAAACGATAACTGAACATTCTTGCTAATGTATAATGATTTAGATAAAATCGGTGTTGAAGAAAGTGAAAAATAATTTGAGTACGCTGTCGGATGAAAAAGAAATTAAAATATTAAGTCAATATGGTGATTCAGGAAAATTTCTGAATATAATATATATCTGTGAGTATACATATAAATTTCAATCTAAAATTTATAATAATTTCATAGTTCTCTTTACACCCAATATGATAGGTATTTTACAGGTATAGTGTACTTCGTTTTACTATCTTATATGTTTATTCCGCTGCAGCCAATTATTTTAGACTTTATAAACCCTCTTAACGAATCGAGGCCTAAGGCGCCACTATACTTGGTGGAACTTTATATCGATCAAGAAAAATACTTCTATATCGTTTTGACACATGCTTACGTAACATCACTTGCCGGTATAATGCCACTCTTTGCATGTGATACTTTCTTGTTGAATTGCGCTTATCATGCTTGTGGAATGCTCAAGATTCTTGGGTCAGTTTTTCTTTTCATGAATAATCTACAGCCGTATTCTGTCTTCTTTTACTCCAATCCTTGTTACCTTTGATTCATTATTTCTACCAAATTTTATTTTTACTTTTAACTTTGGATTTGCTTTGACGTGGATTTTAAAGAGCGGTTTACTGGTTTCGATTTGTAAAAGACTGAAAGTTGCCTTACCTGTCATAAATTTATTCTTCTTTCAGACTTAGAATTAAAAATATTTTAAAACAGGACGCATTAAAAACAAATTCGAGAGATGAATACGAACAAGCAATTAATTGCGTCATTCAACATCAAAATATTATTCAGTTAAGTAAATAGTACCTACATATAAAAAAAATAAGAAATCAAAATACCTATTCTACTCAACGAATTATTTATTTTTTGCTTCCAATTTTGTGTTTTGTATAATTTAACTTTTATTTTACTTTTTAGATATTGTGATGAAATTAATAAAATATATAGTACGTCCTTTTTCTTTGTTCTAACAATTGGTATTATAACGATGAGTGTCACCGGAGTTGTGGTAATCATATATTAAATTTACAAATTATTAATTAAGCTATATGAAACTTAAATTTTCATAAAGTATAAAACAACCGGGGTAAAGAGTTACTGAAATAATTTAGTTTACTTAGTGATGTCTTTGACCTGGTTATAGTTATAAATCATTTGTTTGCGTTTGGAAATTATATTTCACAACATTACTATTTAGTAGAAAAACGTAGTTTCAGTGATATTGACACTAGCTTGCATCAATATCTAGATTGTGAGAATTTTTTATTCGGAAGAGAACATATGCAAATTACATATTAGGGCTTTTCCATTACTCCGCCCCCCCCCCTCATACCTTCATACAAAGAAACGTAAATTTTTAGAGACCCCCACCTTACTTAAGATTTTCTTATTCGAAAAAGAGTAACAACATATCCTATCAAAATAATTTAACGTGCGATTATTTTCTTGGTAAAAAATGATATCATTACCTATCATAACTCTGCAACTTTAAACGCAGAAA
The DNA here is from genome assembly GCA_949152435.1 of Gastracanthus pulcherrimus. Taxonomy (NCBI): domain Eukaryota; kingdom Metazoa; phylum Arthropoda; class Insecta; order Hymenoptera; family Pteromalidae; genus Gastracanthus; species Gastracanthus pulcherrimus. Next base: position 151,564,036 of record OX424574.1, on the reverse strand, counting down.
AATTATCCCTCACGAAAGTGAAAAAAAATAGATACAGTTTTAGTTTGACCTACTGACTGTCACATTTTTTCTAGTCAAGGAAAATCATTTTTTTTTTCAATGTAAATGTCTTTTTTATATCAAACATATTAATAAAAAACGCAAATTTAAGCGTTGCAAAAATTTTGCATATTTTATTTCTTTTCGGCCACAAGAAATCGGTTGTCATGTTATTTCTGGTGGAAAAATGTTTCTTGTATTGTTGGGGTGATACTCAATTTTTTTCAGAATTTTTCCTTTTGTAATAAAAAGTTATTGCAATATTTCTTGAAAAGTAGTTTGGGCAGTATATTGACCAAATGCAGTCAGGGGCTAAAAAATGTATACAATAATTTGTTTACACATTATAATATGAGAAACAAAACTTTTTCATGAAAATTTCGATATTGCAAAATTAGATATTGCACAAAACTAGAGAATGCGAGAGAATGTTGACAAAAGATCGGAATCATTTTTATTTTTCATATTGGGTTTCAATAATTAGAACATAACGGGGTGTCATAATTTATTAAAAATATCTGAAGATTCTATGCAGTGTAATAAAATCCTGATTTTCCGTATCCCTGCAATGCATTCTACCATCAACCTAGAGCTTTCAAGGCTGTCCACCTGATGGGAATTTTACATTACATTTAGCGCTAGTGTTATCCTTGCCAAGGCAAATATAGAGGGTGTTCATAATCGGGATATATACAAGGTGTTTATAATAGAGACATACACAGAGTGTCTATAATTACGGAACGTGCTGAGGAGGAGCTACAATAAGGAGGGGCTACTTTGAGGGATTGACTGATTTCTGAAACGGCGGTGGCGTCGGCGAAATTTTATCAATAATATAAAGAGATAATCATTAGAATAATATTAATAATAATAATAGTAATAATAGTAATAATAATAGTAATACTAATATAATCATAATCATAATAATTTTTTTTTCTTTTTCGTGGGTATATAGGAAATAACACCTAAGGCACACCCGACTGAGTCCGCACAGCCGGATAGTATGGGGCTGGTTGGGGATGCATCCGCCGTGTGTATAATATAGGACGAAAAATAAAATAAACAAAAACGCGAAAAAAACTACACAGACGTTGCATCGGAAACCGACCCACTAAAACCTACCACCCTTTCCTTTTCTGGCAGAACCCACCCTGGTACCGTTTATCACATTACCTCAGGGTGGTGTCATTCTAGTATCGTCTCGACAACCGTTACTGCCTTGACCTGAAACAAATTTAAAAATTCATAATTTTAAATCCCCCGAGGGGACGTCAGATATAACCCGTCTCATGTATACGCGTATTTGAACCGGCGCATTCATCTCCGTACGGAAATGAGAAGTATCCCTGTCCCTCCCCGCGACATTCATAAAATGAGAGAAAATGAGCGTCTCTCGGTTAAGAAAGGGTCCCATTTTCTCCCTCCTCGTCCATTTCCACGGAGTCGTCCGACGTCCCTGGATTCTTTTGTCGTAGGACCGTCTCGGCGAATTTTGCCGTGGCGGCTCACTTATTCTCGGCGGGCAGCACTTCGCCCACGATGTTCTCAGGCGTGAATTGTCCGACGGAGCCGAGAAGAGCTGTTTTTTCTTCGTTCCACTTTTCGCAGACGAAAAACGTGTGAAACGCATCGTCGCAATCAGCGGAACAGAAGATGCAACTCGGGCTCTGAACCTTCCCTATACGACTGACGTAGGAGCAGAAGTACCCATGATCACTCAAGAATTGGGTCAAGCAGTAATTTACCTCCCCATGATCTCTGTTAATCCAAGGGGCCAGCTGGTCTATGAGCCTTGCTGACCATTTACCCTTGGTCATGGTTGTCCAGGACCGTTACCACGTTCCCATTGTGCGTTTCCGTCCTTCTCTATGGACTGTTGTTCTGTCCTCTCCTGTTTTCTTCCGTTCGTAGATTCGTCGCGTATAGGTCGATCGGGATGATTCCCGCAATAACGAGCACTGCGGATCTCGAGACCGCGTGATAGGCGCTGGTAACCCTGAGAGCTCCTCTACGCTGAACGAAAGTAAGTCGAATCCGGTATGAGTCCTTCTCCATTACATCGGCCCATATTTCAGAACTGTACAATAAGATGTATGTAATGACTTACAAGAGAAGTCGAAGCTTGATCTCCTTCGGTCCACTAGTGGTCGCCATGAGACGACACAACTGTACCGTCTTTTTCGCCGCTTTATCCGCTGCATACACTAGGTGACGAAAGAAAGTAAGCTTAGTGTCTAGTTTCAGTCCCAGATACATAGCCTCCCTCCATGTCGAAACCTCCGCATCTCCCACATACGAGGTCTGTCCCAAAAGTATCCGAGCTACCTCGATTTTTCGGCGCTTGATTTATTCTTCGTCATCCGGGGGGTGGCATCCTTCAAAGTAGTCCCCATTTGATTGAACAAGACGCTCATATCGATGTTTCCACTTATTAAAGCACTCTTGAAAGTCAGACTTCGGAATCGCCTTAAGTGCATTCGTCGCATTAGTTTCAACAGTCTGTTTATTGTCGAATCGATGTCCTTTAAGCTATATCAGGACTGTATGGAGGCTGGCGGAGCTGAGCAACACTGTGTTTTAATAAATACTGCTGCACAAGGTTTGATGCGTGCGCTGGAGCATTGTCGTGATGAAGAAGCCAGTCACCGGTTTCCCAAATTCTCGATTAAAATTCGCCAAACAGTACTTTTTGGTATTCCAAGTTCATCTTCCAGTTCTCTCACAGTCAAACGACGATCTTGTTCAATTGCGACACGCACACGCTCGACATTATCCGACGATGTTCCTGTCGAAGGTCGACCAGAACGAGGATTACTATCAACAGATGTGCGGCCACTTTTGAACCGCCTATACCACTCTTTTATTTGTGTTTTGCCTATACACTCATCTTTAAAGGCCTTTTGCAACATTTCAATAGTTTCCGCACAACTTTTACCGAGATTAAAGCAAAATTTTATGCAAATTCGCTGTTCGGTTCGTTCTGCCATTTTTAGCAATAAGCAAATTGCGACGAACGCAAAAAAGTCGTTGTAAACAAATACACGCTGCGCGGGAACTAAGACGTTTCATCGGTATCTCAGGCTACTGACGAGAAGGTTAGAAGTTGCTAGTGACGTTCGTACCCTCCAGAAGTCGCCTGAGTCTCTCCGCGCGAAGATATGAACGTAGGTCGGATACTTTTGGGACAGACCTCGTACATAGGGAAGATGGTCTCAATCCGTTTGCCAGTGAAGGGTACGATCTGTCTTAGCGGCTGCCAAGTCGAGACCGTGTTCCCCCATCCAGCGCGAGATCCTGCGCATCGCCTGGTTCAGCAGATATTGTGCTTTTTCAAAGTCCCGCGCAATTATGACTAAAACGACATCATCAGAGTAGACTATCATGTACACCCCTTCCGGTAGCCCGAGTCGTAACAGGGCATCGTACAGGATATTCCAAAATTCAGGGCCAAAGATTGACCTCTGTGCAACGCCGGCGCTAAGATATTTCTCGCGTTCTTCTATTTCGTAGTGGAGGATACGGTCCTTTAGGTAGTCCCGTATCACCCGCATAATAATAATAATAATAATAATAATAATAATAATAATAATAATAATAATAATAATAATAATAATAATAATAATGATGATAATGATAATAATAATAACAGTAATAACAATAATAATAATAGTAATAGTAATAATAATAATAATAATAATAATAATATTTATTATTTATCACAGACGGTTATTAAAATAGGTGACGACTTCAACGATTGTATAAGATTTGCCATGTTTACTATAGCTCAAATAATGCACATGTTTTGCTATTATTTTATGGGCCAAAATCTATTAAACTACGGAGAAAAATTAAAAGATTACGAGTAAGTATACATATTTTATAACACGAGTCTTATTATAAATTATATCCGAGGTATCAGGTTGTCTAAGAACTATATATAATGTACAGGTACAACTTTAAATGGTACAGAGCATCTTCTAAAACCAAGTTCATTATTAAGTTTATGATGATGAGAAGCTTAAAACCCAGTAAATTAAATGCTATAATTTTCCCATTAACGTTACAGAATTTTACATCTGTAAAAATTTAATATTTATACGTGTTTATTATTTTTAATTAATTTCATATCAAAGCTTTAAAACTTATTATTATTTATTCAAAACTTACTTACTACTTGGATTCTTAATTTTAACAAGATGTGTTCACATATAGCAGTTATACTTTACTCGAAAATAAAGAACTAAATTTTATTATAACATTTATATCTACTGATTATAGATGCTTTGATGTGTAATTATTTTTATTTCAATATAACATAATGATTACTTAATTTTTTATATTATTTATTTTTCTAGGTAATGAAAACTGCAATGTCTTATTTCACTGTAATAAAATCTGCAAGATAATTTGAATATAAATTCAAGTTCGATTTTATTGTCATAATTACGGCAAGCCCACGTTTACGTTAATTACGTTAATTACGTATACTATTATTTAAATAACAGCTAAATATGGAATATATAGAATATATTGTTAATATTTGTATCCTGTATTTTTACATGTAACTATATTGAAGACAATACAATAACGACATAAAAGTATATAATTTATAAAGTATTTCTATATAGCACTTTTTGCCTCCTTCTAAAGAAAGATTTGTAATAGTAAAAATAAGGTGTTCTTAAAAACATGTTAGAAATATGTTTTGGACCATTTGGAATCAAAAAACACTATTTTTAGAAATTGTCCGTACGGATGTGCATGTGTGTGTATGGATGTGTACACCATATCTCGAGTAATCCACGGTAAAAATTAATAGTTTAGGGCTCATTTTTTGTTTTTCTTAACGAAAGGCCGCACAAAAATAATTTTTATTTTCCGATGCGTTTTTGTTTTATAACGATTTTTTTATTTTAATATTTTGAAATCGATAATACAATCTATGATCAATAGCTTATAATTTTTTGTAATTTATCTTTTGAGAACAATCGATGATAAAGAAAACCATCTTTTTGAGCTATTAGTCAGAAAGAAATATAGCAATTTAAAATAATATATTAGAGTAAAGAAATTTATATTGCAACAATATTATTTAGTTTGAGGAAGCTAAGTGCCAATGATTTGGAAGCGGTTTTTTAAATTAACTAAATCTCTCCTTGTTTTTCCCAATTTAGAATTATAGTCACAGTATTTTAATTTCATGGTATTATACTCTCAAAATAAATAAATGAAGAAGAATTATTTATTCTATGAAAAAAGTGTGGCGCCTTCGGTCAGCCAGCAGACGGGATCGCAGCCTGCTGCACCGTTAGGCCATCAACGTCGATCGCATATCCCGTGTCCAGCATTTCTGCTCTCTTCCCAGCTATTCGCCTATCCTTCTATATTCGCATATTGGAGTGCAGTAACCGCGTTAGTAACTCGGACAGTGGTGTCGTCTATACAGCCTTACTGATGAGTCCAGTACACGAACCCGGGGCGAAACGTATAGAGAGAAACCATCAAGCTTCTTTTTGAGCTCTATAAAAGTGTCATGCAGGAGTAAGCAGACAAGTTAGCTGATTCTATTTTCAATAGTAGTTTGAATTATATTTTTATCGTACGCATTGTATTCATAATATCATTTTAGAGTAAGTTTTACCACTTTAAACCAATGATCAAACAAATTTTATTTCACCCGATTACAATATCTAGCAAAGCCGGATTTAGGATTGTAGAGGTTTCTAGTTCAAAATTTACTCTGGTTAAAAAATTCGGACAGATTCCAATAGACTCGAATTGGGAAGTAGCATAAAAAAATTCCAAACCATTAGGTCCCTTTGAAAGAATATCAAAAAATATTCGTCACGTATTTTTTATTTTTTGAATTAGGCAATTATTAACCAAGATACAGAGGGTTGAAAAGCTGTGTAACGTCATGATCTGGGCATAATCCTGACTCACACAGTGTTTCAACTCTCTGTATCTTGGTTAATAATCGCCTAATTCAAAAAATAAATAATACCTAATGGTTTGAAATTTTTTTTCCATACAACTTCCCTTGGCATTTGGTCGCCAGAGATTTTGTCGCCAATTTACCTCAGTTCGGTCCAATTCTTTCCGAATTCAATTGAAACATAAAATACACCTTTTTCCAATTCTTTTCATTTCTATCTGAATTTATCCAACTGTATATGCTTTTATACGGATTTGTCCGAAATTAGATATCAAACTCTTTTTGATTCTTTATGTTTCTATAATGATTTGTCCAATTCCTCTAATTTCTATCAGAATTCATCCGAATCGATAAGCTTCTATCATGATTAATTATCGACAGATTTACTTGGACGGGTGACCACCAGGGACACTCAACAAAGTGAGCAGTAGGCTTGGAATGATTGGGTTCGGTATCTAAGTCTACGGAATATGATATAGACATCCAATTGGAACATCCCAAATACACCGACCATCCCGGAGCGGGTTTTCTCCTGATACAGATTTTCCCAGCTCCACATGCATAACCCTGGCCGAATGTGGGATAGGATTAGGTAGGGACAAGATAATGGTATGGTAAAAAAAGATATAAAGAAAAATAGGTATGTGACACTTACTAGTCCAAGAGGCTGCAGGTGAATAAACCACAATAAAGAATTATCGAAACATTTTCTCAGTAAAACAATAAGTTTTATCAAATCCGAATATTTCTATCATGGTTATGGCATAATTAATCGAACTATTCAACACAAAATGATATTTTTTGTCGGAAACAGAATGTACTTTTGAAAACTGTTACTGAGTATTATTTTCAACGTTAGCTATCTCAAATCTTTTCAATGATTTTCAATCATATGTTTACGAGACCAATACCATTAGGGTAGACCATTTAGGTAAACCAAAAAAGATATTTTCATGTATAACAAAGGAAGGGATGAAAAAGGGATTTATCCAAAATTTCGGTTCTGCAAAGATAAGTAATTTTATGCAGTTCTTTCAAGTGCATTGGCACTTTTTGGATGATATAATAAAAATATCGAATCCTATTAGTACGACATATCATTTTATATGTATTTTTTGAGACTGGACGCTTTGCTGTTAAAATTGGCCTACAACCCATATATATTTTGAGAAAGAAGCTGTTTAATCACTTAAAATGTAAAAATACGTATTTTAAGAGCTTAAATCGCTTTTTTCTCATAATTTATGGGTTGTGAACCAATTTAAACAACAAATTCGTATTCAGCACAAAAAATACGTAAGAAATGATGTGTCGCACTAATAGGACTTGATTTTCGTAAATACTGTTGTTGATTTACTATCTTTTTTTTAAACGTCCACATGTTCATGCAATTTTTTGAGGTTATTTCATTTGAATAGGACCTTGGGAATAGTTTTCCTATATTCTAGAAACAGTCAGCTTTATGCACAAAAAATAATTTTTATTTTATCTTGTTTCTATCTCGAGCTCTACGATTTTAACACAAAAAAACAATTTGTTCCCACTGTGCGCCGTTATACCAGCAATGCAAATCTATGAAATATCTTCTGTTATCTGTATAATATGTCTGAGAAATTTAATTTTTTCGATTATTTAAACTTTATTTTATTTTCTCAACGAATTTCGGACGAACATAGTTAACTTGATTAAAACTAAGTTACAGCAGCTTTAATTAATCATTTAACAAATGGCATTCAAAAGATAAATTTATTTCGTATATTGTTCGATTAATGGTATACCCTGTATATTGAAAAAGGCTCATAAATGTCTATGAAACAAGAATTTTTTCTGAGCGGTGAAATATTTATTTTGCATAAAGAAAATATATTTTACGAGCATTGACTTTTGAATTTCGAAGTAATATCACCTGCATGATTTGAAATGAAATCGGTTTATTAAGGGAAGGCAAAAATACAAAAGTATACACTTATTTTATGAAAATTGAATTATATTTAACGTTATAAATCGGTACAAAATTAGATACGTGTATTATTTAAAAATAATGATAAACAAATTTATCGTATTAATAGTAATCTATACTTAACTTAAGCGTGCATAATTATTAACAACATATTTATGAATTAATGATATCTCGAAGTGAAAAATGGCTAGTACCTAGCTATAGAAACAATGATCATTACAAAATTTCGGATGTATTAAATTCTTAGAATTGCGTTTCTTTACATAAAGAATCATTCGTATTTGCAAGAAATAATTTATCTAAAACAAATTCCTGAAAGATCTACATTTTTAAATATTCTATTGAACTGTTTTTTTAAACAATAGAAAAATTATACATAACTTCTTGCTACCGTCATTAAATGTAAGACAAAGTTACTAGTAACAGGATACTTTCCTTTATCGGAAAATCAACGCTTATCTTAAAATTTTAATTCATTAAGTATATATCATATAGTACATATCGTTAAGTGAATTGTAAGACCAGACACCTCCTATACTTATACACAGAACGTACGTGGATTTACCTCCCAGCCAACGATATGCAATTAATTTCTTTACAATTCCAAAAAATGGATAAAAAAACATTTACGCATCCTATAACAATCGCCCTGTTGTCTTACACAATGATGACGAAGCAATGTCGAACAACAGCCCTCGTCAGAACTTCGTGGACATGCTCAGATCCGGATCGACGATCGACAGCAGCGCTCCCACGAGGTGCAACGATCCCGTGACCAATACTTGCGGTTTGACGATTTCGCCGTTCGCCGATTTAGCCACGCTCTCCTTGCGGATCAGCGTGAGAGCCTCGTAGACACTGCCGGCTAATATTGAATTCTCGCCCCAGATCTCGGCGTGCTTGCGCACCCTCTCCAGCTGCTTGGCCACCGGCGTGTTGAAGTTCTCCTGGTCCACCATCGTGACCAGGCCGGCGACGGTCGGCACGAAGATGGCCTTGTCGAAGACGAGGTCCTTCAGGGGCGCCAGTAGACGAGACGAGTCGCGATCGCCCGTGGCGTTGAAGATCAGATATCTGCGCCTCTCCTTTCTGCGCAGTGATCGCGGAATCGTTACTTTCAATGTGGACAATCTGAGCGAGTATTGCTTTTGTTTGTAGCAAGAGTGCTGATAAAGGAACTGGACTTCGTAGGAAAGTCGTGAACTGTGTTAATCTTGGTATGGGGCATCGATATGATTAATCATATGATTCGTAATATGCCATGGTCGGAAAAATTCTTATAATTATGTAATAAATTACGATTTGTCATAAAATTACTATAATAAAATAAAAAAAATTATCGAAAAATCGATAGTTTACGTAAATATGGGTGTTGACAATTTGATTGATAACAGCTAAATGAGGTATGAATATCCGATATTTAGGTATCTATGTATTTTTATTTATTTTTGCATTTATTTATTTATTTATTTAATTAGTAATAAACAGGATGCCTCGCTTTACTTAAGAAAATAACGCTAACGACTTTGTACAATATCGACGGCTGAGCGGAAGAACCTATCAACTCGGAAAAATATGTTAACTCAGATACCGCGAGAAGAGAGGTTACTTTAATCAATTATTTTTCGCTTTTGAATATGTATTGGCAACTTTGAAAAAATAAGCGAACGTATATTTCCGCAAAAGATGCATTTTCCTATTTTTTAGAATTGCTAGTTCACCATTAAAAGGGTGAAATGATTGGCTAAAGTAGCCGTTCTTCATGCGATATCTAAGTCAATATGATTTTGGTCTTTTGAAGCGAACTCCGAGTTTACAGGTTCCTCGAGCGTTCTTTAAATTAATAGGTATTTCCGCTCAGTCGTCGATATAGTATTAGTGTATAACCTGATAAACATAAGATATAATAGTTTATTAAGATAAAATTGGTATATATAAGTAAAAAGTTTGTCTCTAGCAATAAGTTTAAATCTATAAGAAATTGACAAGCAAAGAAATATAACTAAATGCTATTTTCATCTGCAAGATTAGACAAACTATATCGATACGTGATCAGTGATACAAATCATTTAGCTGATCTCAGTTGAAAAAAATATTAAATCTCTGTTATACGTATTATTGCTCATAAAAATTAGCTAGAGATGTCTCTCCACGTAGTGGAAATTGAATTTTACTAACAGGTTATGATTTCTTTGCAACTATTGGCAATATGACTCCGGCAATCAACATGGCAGCTCATTGTAGGAAAATACAGAGAGGCTTATTATCAGTTTTAAAGTAATATTTTAAAAATGAACAAAAGTTTCATACAAATTTTAATTTTTAAAATTGATTTTTTCTAAAATTGATAAAAAGTGATTTTTTCTTTTATAAGCAATTTATTTAATTAAATATTAGACTTTTTAAGTATAATGAAATATAATTTATCAAAATATTTAAAGAAACATGGTCAAAGTTTTGAAATACATACATTTTATGCATTTTTCTACGATTTTTCCTACACTGAACCGCCATTGTCATATTACCAATAGACTTTAATAGTCACACTTTAACTTTCAAAGTGGAATAAAATTAATGCTATCAAAACCAGATTAATTTTTAAAGTTAAATTCTCCATATGCAATGCATCATAACTATAGGTAACCAGGTCTAATAGGTATGCACAGTTATTAAATTATCGGTTAAATCGATAAACAATAAACAATAAATAAAAAATACAATATGTTCATTTATCAGATAGTTCTTTCGATAACGCGTTACGTAATTAATCATATGAAAAACCATAATCCTATCTTCAATCACACGACTAATGCTACGTCATCGTACGATTAACCAATACCCCAATAAACCACGCGACCAATCATACACTAATAGGGAACTTGCATTTTTGGAATTTTATTTTTAATTGATAGTTTATCATAATAAACTAAATTTTACTTGATAGTTTTATTAAATTTAACGTAATTATTTTATTATCAATCTTTTTGTTTGCCTCGAAATCAGATCCTCGTTTAAATCGATATCACGTGACAATATGACGTCGTCGCTTCTGAACATAAAGTGGTTAAATTTGCAAAACATTGTGACGGTCATTTGTCTATTGGGACAATAGAATACCAATGTGTGACAAACACTTATAGCTTCGAATAAACCAACAATTTCCAATCATGTTTACATTTCTTAAGTAGTCCTAACCTCAAAGTCTACACGTGTTGCAGCTTTTGGAAAACATAATGAGTTAATGACGCATGCTTTAACAGCACTTTGAAATCCACTTTAAGATCACCTGATGCATATTTTATATACTCTTTCACATTGTCATATAATTATTATACACACCTGGTTTTTCATTAAAAAAACGTAAACATGATTGGAATATGTTGGTGTATTCAAAGGTATAAGTGGTTGTCACACAGTGGTATTCTATTGTCCCAATAGACAAATGACCGCCACGATGTTTTGCAAATAACACTACTTTATATTCAGAAGCGATGACGTCATATTGCCACATGATATTCATTTAAACGAGGATCAAATTTCAAATAAAAATCAATATTTAATAATGAAATTAATAATACACATTTTATGAAACTTTTAAGTGATTTTGTATTCTTTTTAACCACATTATCGATTAAAAATATTAGAATATTTTTACCCGCCGAGTGCAAGTCCCCTGTTCACACGATCTGTCCCGGCATCTCCCTCGACCCCCCTCCACTCTTAAAGCCCATACGTCATCCAGCGCTCACCTCGCAGTCCCGACGATGGCCCGGAACCACGCGATGCAGCAGCTCATGCTCTCGTCCGTGTGGGCGCCGTCAATGTAGAAGTCGATGGTGCGCCCGGGCAGTATCTGCGTGCGGCCCGGCCAGGTGCAGACCTCGAGGGCCCTCGCCACCTTGGCGAAGCAGAGGCTCGTCTTCTTGCAGGGGGCCGCGCTTCTCGGCTCCTCGGGGGGGATTATGTACAAGGACTTGCCGCCCTCGGCCGACTCGAGCTTGTTCTCCGTGCTCCCGAGGGCGCTCGGGCGCCTGGCGCCGCCGCCGGTGCCCTGACGCCTGCTCAGCCAGCTCGAGGCCAGCTGGATGGCCAGGGAGGCGTTGTCCTTCTGCACGCTGCTGCGAATGCCTGGGGAGGATTTCTCGGATTTAGGCACGCCCGCTAGAGGAGCGGAGCGGTGCCTCGGTATATTAGTCGGTGTCGTTTATAGTGAGCAGTTTAGTGACCCATTTTTTTGCGTTTGCTTTTGCTTTTTTTTTGGTTGTTTGTTTGAGGCCCGTGTGGATGCTTTGGCATGCCTTGCTGAGGCCCTTTGGTGTATTTCACATTCTTGGTTGTTGGTTTTCCTGCGATGGGGGTTGATGATGCGGGGAGGAAGCATGAATTTCCAGTGCAATGGTACGAGGTGATTATGGATTCAATTTTCATTATACCTTTAGTTTAACTTTAAGTTTAGGAAAGCTTTAAAACTTGAAGTCAAATGAGAAAATGATTTAATTGGTGATTCTTTATGAAAGTGCGGATTCCTGTCTTTGTTCAATAACTGGATTTATAATACAGACTTTAATGGTCAGAATAAGTTTATTTCATTATAAATAGTTTCTTTTTCTTCGTATGCAATAGTATAAAAGCGCCCATAAGCTCATACTGCGAGTTAAGTACTTGTTTCTAATTTAATTTCAATTAATTGTAAACTCGGTTGATATCACATAAATTATACAACAAAATAAATTGTACGCTGGTCCTGTAGAAAAAATAAGATAAATCACGCAGATTTTGGCAAAATTCGCCAACGTTTGATAAAGATGGTATACAAATTTGAACAAAGCTGATAAAATACTAAATTTCGCAAAACCTAATTGCAAAATTAAAATGTAAATGTTTGTGCAAAATTTAAGTTTGGTATATAGCTTGGCCAAGATTAGCAAAGTTTGATCAAAATTAAGTAAAATTTATCGAAGTTACGACAAATTTTGTAACAGTTAAAGAAAAAATATGCAATTCTATAATCAATTGAAAGGTAACCAAATCGACTAGCAAAAATTTGTCAAAGTTAGACAATGTAATTTTCTTAAACAAATTATTTCCACCAGGGTTTCTAAATAAAGTTAGGTGCTAGTAACAATTTCACAACTACCACGGAATTTACAAAAAAAAGTGTTTCGCATATTGAAAGAATCACCCAAACGTGCAGGTCAAATCAAAATCTGACACAAGACAGCGCGTCTAAAATGTATAATACACTGAGAGAACGGATTCTTTGCGGCAAAAAAATTTCTTAATTGTTAAGTTTTGTGGATTTGAATACGGTCAAATGAATATTTCTTAACAGTTAAACGCATCGTCTTAATAGTTAAGAACTGAGTACTTGAGTAGCGTCAACGGCTGACCGCCTGACTTTAAGGTTAACTGAATTTTTCATATTTCTAAGATGTTTATATGACCGTTACATGTTAGTATAAGTTTTCACCTGCCACGATTATGTCTACTTATAGAATCTTTTTACATTCTAATGCTTGAAAAGCATCATTATATGCTAGAATATCTTCAAATAACCTTTCATACTCGGCTTGTTTATCTTACTCGTGCAGACTTTTCTCAAGTTCGAGTTCTTAACAATTAAGAATTCAACATTTATGGCAAGTACGTGAGAATTGTATTCCGTCCCTGATAAGACAAAACGTTATTAAGACGTCATTAAGACGTCTTAAAAAAGACGACATAACGTCTTTTTTCAATGTCCAAAAGGACGTTATAAAAACGTTTTTTAAACGTCATTTTGGCCGCGGAACTTTTCCAAAAAATCTTTTATAGAAGCATTTAAAGACGTTCTTTAAACGTTTTTTTAACGTTATGTCGTCTTTTTTAAGACGTCTTAATGACGTTTTAATAACGTATTGTCTTATCAGGGGTAAGTGCACGATTCATTTGCCACAAGGAATCCTTTCTCTCAGTGTACCTTACGAAAACGTAATTTTCATTCGTCTAATGATTGACGATCCACCCTGAAATCGTGCAGTTGAAAAATGATCAATCGATCCACACGCAATATGTTCGCGTCATTCATACGTCCGAATCCTAGCTCGACTATAAAAGCCACCAATTAAGCGTGTAAAAATATCAAGCAATTCCATTATATACGAAAGCACAATAAACAAAAGAAATCACTGTACATATACCTAAAGTTGGCACGGACTTTCTCCAGGGATAGGAGTCGATGCCGGGCACGAGGCTGAGGGTGCAGTTCTTCTCGGCGGCCCGGCTCTGCAGGATGGACATCGCGTCGTTGGGCTGGTGGACGGTGAAGGCCGGGGCGCCGGGCTTGAAAATGCCCGACTTCTGGTAGGCTATGGCCTCGAGGGTGTTGCCCAGCAGGGTCGTGTGGTCGAGGCCGAGGCTCGTTATGCCCGTGCACACGCTCGCGTTCACGATGTTCGTGCAGTCGTTCTCACCGCCTATGCCCACCTGACCCAGTGGAGTATTATCATAAGCGAGATTCGTGTATTCTGTGGGGGGGGGGGGAGGAGAGTTGGGCTGTATGGCTGGCGACAAGCACGAGGACGCTGGTGTGTAGCACCGGAGAAACCTATGCCACGCTTGCAGAATAGCCCTGCCTGTCTCTGCAAATAGAAGGGCTAAAGCAGGCAGCTGAAATTTCGATGCTATCATCGATTAAAATACTGCTGCGCCTTGTTTTTAATCGTGATCAGCCACGATAATTACGTATGCTATATTTAGTTTTAGTTTTACGGGTGAAAACTTCTTTCCGTGTATAGGGTCTCCGACTTTGTGCCCGCCGACTATGTGCCCACTAAAGCCAATGAGAGTACAGAGAATCTATTCAACATGTTTACATTTTATATAGAGTTATTTGGCGTATTCGAATTGCGAAAGCGATTAATCGCACGTGGATTGTTACATTATATTTATAACCTTTATTGAATATTTGCTGACAAGGTTAACCTGAGAAGCCGCTGGTATTGGATGTATTTAATATGAATTGAAAATAAAATAATTTTGCCACGTGCATCAATCCAAAAAATCGCTCTTATTGGTGGGCACAGACCTTACGTCATTGCTTCTGATTAGTCTGCCAGATATCAACCTGTGCTCTGATTGGTTGGCACATTGTCGGAGGGCACAATATCCAGGACCCGGGCCGTAGAGTCTCATGTTGAATGGCAACGCTTAACGTTCGTAACCATTGGGAATTCGAAAGATGTGAAATCTCGGCTCATTGCGCTTCAAAGCGACCGAGAAAGCACATCCTTATTGCTGAGTTTTTCATCAGTTTCTGGCTAGAACTTGTTAATTATCTACCACGGCTATGTTACATGAGAGCCTGACTAGACGTTCTGTTACTACTTGCACATTTTTCTCATTCTTTTTGGCTTTTTTCGTTGGTTAACCCTTTAACGTGAACAACGCCCGAAACCGTATAGTTGTGACTTGCGTTGGTAGTAGTAAATCATGGTTTCTACTTCATTTCTTAAATGCTGAATTAAAATATTAATAATTTTACTTTTCATGTATACTCAGTAACGTATGATCAATTATTTAAGTGCTTCTTCAGCTTAGAAAGAAAAAAAAAGATTAATGTACGATTCATGTTAAAGGGTTAATGTCAATAAACTACTACAATATACTAGTTTTCTTAAGTCGCAAAAAATCCTGTTCTAATAGACCTGCATTGTGAATTTTCACGGTATAATTAATCTTTAGAAACACGTAATCATTGCGTCAATCGTATATTTAAAAACATTTTCACAGAGATTAGCATTAATTATATACCCACTAAACTGAATATGTACACAAACAAGTCTCAACGAATTAACATAGAACTTATTTCTTTGATAAATAAATATAAATATACATCTCCTTTCTCAGTAATACATTATTTTGCCTACACATAATATACCAGCTCCCCGCAGACATAGCTCGAAAAATCGCTGATAAGCGTCCCCCGCCTGCGCGCACCCAAAAATACATCCAGCCGATAAGCTGACGCGTACCTCGAGAACAACGACGTCGACGTTGGCCTTGAGAAAGACGTGGAACATCAATATCGTGAGGAACTTGAAGTACTGTGGCATGTCGTCGTCGCTCTCCTTGCGCTGGCTGAGGACGTTGTAGACGTGCCAGAAGTGCCGGGTGAACTCCATCTCGTTGATGGACCGGCCGTCGATGCGAAAGCGCTCGCGCACCGAGATGAGATGGGGCGAGCTGAAGAAGCCCGTGCGAAAGCCATGCTCGCGGAGTATGGCCTCGACGAAGGCGCAGGTCGAGCCCTTGCCCTTGGTGCCAGCCACGTGGATCACCGACAGGCCGTCCAGCTGCTCCAGCGTCAGGCCCGAGCTGCGCAAGAGAGAACGACATTTGAGGTAGCACGGTCCCTTTGTTGCGAATGCCGTTAGTGCGAAATTGCCAGGTCGTTCGGAGGGAACCTCTATAGATTTTCTTCAAGTGGTATTTATAGACGGATTGATATTTTTGCTTAAAACTTTGCACAGTGATGCATAAACGCGGATATAAGGTCAATGATATCCGGCTTTTACATCATTTTATCTACGTATTTAGTTGCAACCAATTGTATATCGTTAGTAAAAATTGACTTTGACAGCCCATTATGATATAAGGCCGATGTAACCCTTATCTCTGGTCGGATGGTCGAGAAGGAAAATAATTTTTCAAAATTACTTTTTTAAGCAGCGATTCTTAGATCCGCTGTTAGGGACTCTGTTAAAAAGTGTTAATTTTCCGAATTGTTCGGTAGCGGAAAGCGACTTATGACCAGCAAAATAGTATTGATTAAAAATGGTGAAAAGGGCTTTTCCATGTAAACATAAAAACAGCAATAGCAAGAAAAAAATAATAGAAAAAAAAATAAACATAATAAAAAAAAAATTATAATATAAAGTAAAACAGTTATTATGATAAGCAAGCAAGAATATTAATATATTTGTACATTAGTATTCTTAAAACACGTTTCAATCAATTTTTAAAATTTAAGACTGGACATAAATTAATACGCCACAGAATCTACAAACAATGTTACTTTGCTAAATTATTATGGAATATACCCTAAGAATGTACCCTAAATTTTTTAGAGACCTAGAATTTTTAGGCTTAAAGATAATATAGCTAATTTTGTATCAATGGCTTTTTTTGTTGATAATTCAACGACGGTGCTCAAATGTGAGTCACTCAACTTTAACAGTGCGTGAAAGCGACCTTATAATCAATTTCGTTACTCAGTGGTTCCAGAATAAAAATTATATTAATTTATATACTTTCTAACCATTTTTACGATGATTCGATGTTTTAGTTAAAAATGGACACATTTTCAAAATTTGACGAATTATTGATTTTTTTCATAGAAATAATGAGGAATTTCCGTAGTTCCCTTTTTTATTTACATATACAGGCATTACTGCCCTTTACCAGGTAGCCAGTTGCAGGACCGATCTCCACCATCCAAGAATCCGGAGACATTTTCACTCAATATCTCCGAAAAAATCAGAGATTTTATTTTTTTTATCTTTTATACAATAATTTGTTTATTCATATTTTAAAAATATCAGTTATTCCAGTATTGCTGGTTTCTTTAGGGGTATATTTAGTAAGAAAACCACTACTGGTTAGCGATCTTACGTATCCAGCTCAAAAAATGCTGCCGATCCACATTTGAACATTGACCCAAACTCGATCACCATCTCGATACCTTAATCTTAATAATTAATTAGTTAATTTTATAATTGTTTCGTTATAATTTCATGTTTACTGTACACAATTTGGTAGATGAAAGAGAATTACTTGACTAGAACCTGTTGTTATGAAGTTTGTTTATTTTCTATTAAATAGATCAATTAATTTATGTAGTTGATATTAATTTATGTTGTTGTTTTATATGTACAATTAAAGTCTTTTTAGTTTTTGATGAACAGGCTAAGAGATGTGAAAGTGAACTAATAATATTTACCTTACCGGCATCACATTTATAATATTTTCTCTGCAATAAATAAATATTTCTAAAAAACGCCTTACTATCCCCTCCGAATTCTTACCAGGAACCTTCAGTTACATTTTTAAAAATTTTCATTATTAACTTCCGGAGAAAAATGCGTTCAAAAATTTAACTATAGTTGTACATTTTCAAACGCATTTTTCTCCTGGAGTTAATAATTAAAGTTTTTGAAAAATTAACTGAAAATTCCTGGTAAGAATACGGAGTGGATAGTATGGCGTTTTTTTAGAAATATTTATTTATTGCAGAGAAAATAAATATAAATGTGATGCCGGTAGGGTAGGGATTATTAGTTCACTTTCATATCTCCTTAAATAACAATTAACACTAACTAATTCACAATTAAATGTGTTATAAAAATTATAATGTATAATATACATGTAAATTGTTTTATACTGCTCATATAAAACTTCAATAATATTTTCATGAAATAAATATATTTTCTATACACCTTATCACATATGTATTTAAATTATTGTCATAGCAAAATGATAACAATATATAATCTGTCAATCATATTATCTTACATATTTATAGTGAGTCACATTTATTATCATTTATGATATAATATATATTAAAGTATATTTTGTTTTTATTTTTAAAAAATGATTATAAAATGCAAAACATTTACTTGTATACCTATATAAAACAATAATTAATTATAAACGTATGTAAAAAATGTATTTATTATGATGCACATCGAAAAGAAAAAATCTTATAGCATTAATATTTTTCTTAAACGAAAACATGATTATTGACTACCAGGAAATTCTTTGGAATAATGTTCTTAACTTTTGCCTTAATATACTCCCCGATTAACATATTCATGCAGGGGCCTGCGGCGGCTCAGTCGGTAGAGTGTCGGATTCCCACGCCGGTGACCCGGGTTCGAATCCTAGTCTCTGCCGATTGATACAAGCACCTCTGTAAAAATTACATGTGCTTTGTTTACAAACACACCGCAGACCCCCGTCGTCGATTAGCACCACATGGAAGCACAAACATGGCGACGTTAAAAAAAAAAAAAAAAAAAAAACATATTCATGCATTAATTATTGCACTTACCGGATCAAGTACTTCTTTGTTTCTTGCAGAGTGGTTTTATTCGCGCCATTAAGTCGCTTGGCAATACTTATGTAAGCCGCATTACTCTGCAAACTGTTTAAGGTCCTCACAGCTTCCTATAGTAAAAAAAGCACTTGTATTAAATCAAGGATATCATGTCAGAATTTTTCTTCGAATAATCAATTTTCAATTTGGAATTGCAGAAAAAATGATAGCTTCCCTGGTGGAAAATTAATCTAGAACTATGTAGATCTATCTAGTTTGCTATGGGAATAATCGAGGGCCTCGATAAAACTAGATAATTTTATACCACGGTTGTTTCACGAGGATTATGTAGATGTGAAACAGTTGGATCTATACAAAAAAGATGTATATATATAGATGTATGCAATAAAGAATATTGAAAGCAAGAGTTTCAAAACTTTTAAAATCTTTTTAAAAATTTCAGTTTGTTTAAAATTAATAAAACATTAGAAAAACATGTTATATTTATTACCATAACTTTCTTAATCAAATAAAAACTAATATAAAAATAAGTTTGATTTAGAACATCGGATTAAGGTTTTTTTTTAATAGAAAAGAATGTTTGGTTGTTATCGCATAAAGTATATGATGTACTCATAAAGCCTATTTACGGGAAAAATTTATGATCTTAAAACGTTTCCTTTCAGTTGTTTTGTGTAAGTACACAGAGATAATTTTTTGATAAAAATTACCGTGAAAATCATTGTAAACGTGGGATATTCTGTCTTCAGGGGGGAAATTACCCTACTGAACGGTAAAAATGAACGTTATTCATTATAAATTTTACCATTCAGCACGGTAAATTTTATCGTTCAGTAGGGTATTTTTTCCCATGAAGTTAGAATATCCCACGTTTACAATGATTTTTACGGTAATTTTTATCAGAAAATTCTCTCTGTGTACCTGTTTTAACTTAATTTAATTAAGGGTAGTATATTAAAATGATCAAATAGATATTTCTAATATCTTATAAATGTATCTTAAAAAATGGTAGTTATTGAAATAAGTATAATTTCTTTGAAAGAAAGTGTTATGTTAAGCATAATTTTTTCAATAATCTTTTAATTATCTTATATATGATTAATTAAGAGAATTATTATTAAGCAGATTTCAGTGACAAAAATTTTTCACACACATTCTTTTACTTTTTTTGTGTAATATGATAAATGTATTTGGATTTTATTGTTAATTGTCCAAATTTAAAATTTGTTGTATTTTTTTAAAAAATAAATTTAAAAAACCCTATAATTTGTTAATAAAAGTGTTGCCGAAACGAGTATACGATCTTCTTTAAGGTACTAATATAAGTATATTAAGATTAATTATTTTATTGAAAATCTAAAGGTTTGTGTTTATTTTAACATAGAAGCAATATAAGTAAGTGATAAATATTTGAGCAAGACAAAACCAGTAATTGCAGATTCTGGTGTATATCATATCTCTTAAGTAATCTATGTGGCAAATATCAATCAATTTTTAAAGACAACTTCCTTATTAACCAACATATTTTGTTCATAAATTTGGAAATGAATATTTACATCATTAAACCTTTTATCATTAATTTTTGAAGTCATATGGAAACGCTTTGAACAAATCATGTTTTGTCTTTGAAGAAACACCTTTCACCACTGCACTGGAAATTTTAAATGTTTCACTTTTCTTATGCAACAAGTAGTAAGCACACTACGTCATTAATAGTACACAAAATTAATTCACAACACACTCTATTACTTCACTTTTCTATGCAATCTTTAGCCAGGCAAAAAACTTCCTGTGTCTAAAAAATGTTGAAAACTGAAGTTCAATCAGTATCGCTCGGCTAAACTGCGGCGGATACATCTGGCCGACTGACAGTCTAAGAATCCAGCACTATCAACTTTAGATTCGTCGGTTCAAGAGGTCATCCTCCGCCGGCACATTGAAAAACCAGCTTACCTACGCCGGAAATCCACGGGGGACATCCCCCCTCCCCCGTTATTAGACGCGGGGCGAGAATCAAAAGTCGGCTGCGAAAAAGCCGCGTACAATGTGCAAGACTCACCTCGTAGCTGGCCGAGGAGACCACGCGTCCGCTCGCTGCACCCTGAATCATCTTCCTAGCCAGAGTAAACATGAAAATCGCATTTATTATGCAAGTGAGCCGCAATCGTGTGTGCGAGAGAGAGGGAGATAGAGAGAGTGGGAGAGAGATCGAGCAGAATCTCCACGCGGAGCCGTAGCCGATAAAACCGGTTGGCGAGCTTGTGCGAACGCAGCAAGAGCACACTCTGCAAAAGAGGGGAAAAGCCCGCATAAAAGCGGTGTGTGAGCCGATAACTTTATTTACATTTGCCGCGCAGATTATGTACGATTTGCGGCCGATTTGTCTGTCACGGATGTATTACGTTCGAGTTGTAATATGCGCGCGTGCGAGCACGCGAGCTTGTGCAGGCCACTGAATGCGCCGCGTCTTATTCTCATTGTGGAATGGAGTTGTGAAGGCTGGCCCTACGGTTTGTACATCAGATAAGAAGAATAGTGAATATCCAGTTTTTTTTACTGTTATCTGTCAATGCTTTGCGTTCGAAATTTTACTTTACATGCTTTCAAGGTGCCTTATAGATTTGGAAATGCTCGTGTTTTATCTTGACACATCATTTTTTCTGTGCCTTTTTTATGGATACTCGAAGTTTTCTTTAATATGCGTGACTCTTCGGGAAAGATTGCCTCCAGAATATTGGAATGTCAAACTGTAGCTTCTAAGTTGAGAAGTTCTTTTGATAGTTGTTCTAGCGCGGGAAACCTAATTACGAGTCTACTTTCTAAAAATGCATCTAATTATGCGTCAAAACTGAAGTTGTTTACATGAACCAAAACAAAACTATTTCATTTCGTATTTTTAATATTTTACTAACAAATTGTGAATAATCAATAATACAGTTACAATGAGAAAATTCAGCTAATTATAAAAATATAATAGTTAAATTTGATATCTATTTATTTTAAATACTTTGTTTCTCTTAAAGTTTATAACTATTCATTATTTGTAGGTAAAGAGTCAACCTGGATAAGCATGTCAAAAGTGCCCCCAGCTATTTGAACATGCATTTTTACCACCTTGAAAATATATATTTCGAGGTGGTAAAGACTTTAAAAGGTCTTATATCGTGATGATACTTATTGTGACCCAGCCGCGTTTAAATACTTGGGGGCACTTTTGACACATGCTTATTTGGCTAGAGCCTTTGAAATAAAAAACTTAATATGGCTATAATATTGCGCTTGATTATTTTTCTCGAAATAAGGGCTTTCTATTTGATTTATGAGTATTTACGCGTACGCATTGCTTACCACGAAAAGTATTTAACACTGTTTTCCGGTTGAAAATAAATACGGATTTTTTGAAATTTTAACCAGACAATGCTTATACAAATTTGAAATTCTTTTATTATCTGGATTCAGAAAACATTTTTGAAAAGTATCCTTTCTATTCTATACACTTTTCAAAAATTTATTGTTATGCATAAATTATGATTTTTAATTAAAATTGACATAAAAGTTATGAAGTCTACAGTACGTACAATCAGCCAAATTTAGTTTTATTAAAACATATCCAAACATTTTTCGTAACTATAGAACTACCAGCTTTAAAAATGTACATAAAAGTGAAAGTAACAACAAAAAACTTCAAACAGCGAGTCTACACTGTATTTAACTTTCACTTCATTCTAGACCACATTTCAAGTATAGCAAAAGTTTTGTCTCATCAAAAATTATATAAAAATTGTATCTAAAAAATTAAATTCAACAATTCATTTATAAATTAATTTTTTTAATACCAAGTGCAAGTACTTATTTTTTCTTTCGAGTATCTTCAACATGATTATACAAGTTAAACGCAACGAATGTAAATCTATTTTAGAGTATGGATTTCGTATAGACAATGTGCAGTGACTTGAAACGCCAGATAATAAAAAAATTCTCACATTCCAAAAGACTATTTTTACTTTTGATAAATGCATGCATTTTTAAGGGGAGAGACTTATGCAAACCGCTAAAGGATGAAGCATTATTCGGAGAATTTTTGTGAAGAAATTAATTCATAATACGTTTTAAAACTTGAAGTATATTTTCAATTACATTTCAACATTCCTTGACGTCTAGAATAGACGTTCAGTCTAGAGCAATTTGGTTATGTCCTCGTACAAACAAAAATTTTCTTTTTCATGAATGTTTGTTCTCAAGTTATTCTTCATTTTAGACTTTATTAATCAGTTATAGATATATCCATAGCATAATTTTATGAAATGCGGACATTTTACAACAAAAGACTATTCTTTCATATGTTGAAATACATATATAAATATATATATGTGATAGTCGCACAGTATGAACAGGCGTATAATATGAACAATTATGCGTTTCTGGCTCCCGATGGTATATGACAACCTTTTATTAGTATTTCAAATTTACTGTTTTAGAAGTTATCGTACAAATTATAAGCAAAATTTGATTTTTCGTGCGTCAGACCTCAGACCTTATATTTCGAAACTGACTACTTTCTCCCAATAACTTTTTATTACCTAGATGAAAATTTTAATTTTAAAAAGGGAATTGATCCTTGAATACTACTCTACAAAGCAAACAATTTGCTGGGATCAAATCCGAGCTTCAAAATAAATTATAAACATAAATATAAAAGTAACGATTTTGGAAATTCTAAAAAGAGTCGTCCAGAATTACCATTTATCATTATTAGTTGATATTAAGGTCTGAATGATTTGTAATGATACTCACAACATTTTCAATCATTATAATATAATACTTATTAATATATAGCTTTATAGACATTAATAAATTGCTTTAAAAACTGCAATACTGCATATTTATTAAAATATAGTATACAACAATCGTAATCGTCTTACAAGGAAAGTGTTAGACCTGCGGATAACGTTTATTTATGAAACTTTGGGAAATGTTTTCTGATACCTTAAAATGAAGCCCAGTACCCATAGTTTTTTCGAATAGGCCTCTGTATATTAGATAATGCATATTTTGTTAACCTTATCAGTATATCTATTATATATAAGATTTTTAACATTGGACAATGCTAACTTTAGCTGTATCTTGGGTTTTAGGACCTATGAGATCAATCTATGGGTGCTGGGTTTCATTTTCAGGTACCAAAAAACGATTCCCAAAGTTTTATCAAAAACCGTGACCGGGAGGTCTGACACTCTCCTTGTTAGTCATACTGTACGACACGTAAATTTGAGCATTTTAGTTTATATTACGCATAGAATAAAACTAATCGACTGATAAAAATTGTTAGGAAGACACAAACTTACTTAGGGATAAAGAAATCAGCCTCATAAAACAACTTTGGACGCGCTGATAATAAACAAATTACTTGTTTGCGCGATAAATTTAACAGTCGTATTTTAAAATATACTGCCCGCTTAGAACCCAAACATACATCGAATCTACGTAGTAAAGGCACCGTCAAACCGCGACAGTAGCCCAGAACTAAAAAATGGTCATACTGTAAGCTTATTCATACTGTACGACACTCCCTATAAAAATACATTTATAAAGTATCGTGAATGAAGGATAAGAGTACTGTGCGTTTAAAAATTAAAAAGAAAGTTTATGCGAAATTTTCAGTTAAAAAATTTAAATACCAACATCATCTAAAATGAATTAGTTTGTAAAATTAGTGAAGCGTCCAATATTACACTAAAATTTGTGTCAATTCATTTCACAAACTATTGAAACCACAAATATTTATTTGAAAACTATACGTATTAAAATATATAAAAACGTACACCATTCGTACACAAAAGATAAAAATATAGGAACTCCTCTTCTCCTCAAATACAAGATGACTCACAATATTCAGCGTCAGGTCTTCGCACTCACGGGCACTAGCACTCTGCTGTACATAGATATTCCGTTCAAAATTGAATCACCCAAGAGACACCGATTCGCACCTGCGGCTCCAAAACTGGATTGCCAACCACGTAATATAAAACAGACTCTTCGTTACAACTTATACGAACGTACAACGTGCGGATAGCAACAGCTATACGCGCGCACGTGCGCGTGAATGTACAAGCCTACGCGTGTAAAAAGGCGGGCTTCCGAGCGGGGCACGAACTACTTATAGTACAATGTTGTGCGCTCCGATTGTATATGTATATAGCCGACAGTAACACGGTCTTACAGCAATCTCGCTCTCTCTTTCTCTTTCTCCCGACAACGTGTACAAAGTATACGTTTAGAGTGGGTATGAATTTTTGTACGGTGTCTCTATAACCTTATTCCGCAGCTGTACACAAACTAATATTTTACGTATGCTGCACAGTGTGCTGGCCAATGAGCGTTGAGATTCGTAATAGCACAGTGATTCGTAATAGCAGCACACGGATGATGCGAGTTTATACATGGCTGAAATAACGTGCAGAATAAGGTTGGAGAGGACACCCTAATGGATTTCGGAAGTCGCGCAATAGCGACAGTGATAGCGTGGGTAAGCGAGGGTGATGGTGATTGCTGGATTGCTGTGTTATCTTCATCTCTTATCTTGGTATTATAAATGCAGTGTGTAGCTATGGGATGTTTTATATTTTGTTTGATATTCGTGACTTTGATAGTTGAGAAGTTTTTAAATGCCAATTTTAAAGGGAATCGAAAATGATTAATTCTGTGTGACTTTTAAAGAAAATTTTATCAATGACATGTATTTAACGAAATTAGAACTATTTTAATGTACAGGTATTTTAAATGTCAAACTTGTTTACTTTTGAATATACAAATTTTGCACAAAAAATGCAATGATGTATTAATTGATATATTAAACATTGAATTATAATAAGTATAGCCTTCAATCATGAAATACTAATAGGCATACGTGGTTTAATTGGACGGACTGACGAATAATGATGAGTAATGTCCAATTACGTATTTCGGAGCTAGCACTCGAATTTCTCTGCACTAATTGAAAACGTTTAAGATGGTTGAGATGTAGCTGCAGACAGAAAAAGCGATAGCAGATAACGTTATTAGAACAAGAATAAAGTAAGAAAAATTGAAGTAAATGAATCGCGATATGTATTGACTTCATTGTTAGTGTATCGACTTCTTCATCGTTTTCAGTATATATAGTACGTGCATTGTGCATTATACGTATGCTCTGATTTGTAGAATCAAGCGTGTAAATATGTACATAAAAGCATAGGCAGAAAATACAATTGAGAAACCAATTAATATACCAAAGCTAAAAATTATATAAAATTTTAAATAAATTTAATTTAGTTAGATTCGGTATATAGACTGGCGCTATTTCGAGCACTAATATATATTTTAATAACTAATAATAATATATTAAATAAATGAAGTAAAGAAAAATAGTTACAACCGTATACTTATATTTCATTTTTATATACTAATTACAAAAGAGTACTAATTTCTACAAAACAATAAAAACTGGAAGTTTAAAAAAATAATGTGTACGAATTAGCCCCAGTTTCCTCTACTATTGATTCTATATTATCTCTTTAATTCCTCACTCTCTTATCATACAGACCTAATAAGGAATCATAAAATATCGAATTTGGCGGGCTTAATGAAAGCTTTTCCCACCAGTCGGTAACGCAGCGAGTTTACTCGTAATCTTTCTCCCCACTACAAAGTTTACGCGATCAGCTGATCGTTTACAACGCAAGCGCGCAACAGAGAGCAATAGTTTCGCTCCAAAAGTTCCCCTCGCTAAGCACAGCTTAGCAGTGTGCGTGTGCTTTTTTTAAAACCTCGCTATTATCAAGTATAAATCTAATTCAAACTGACAAAACGATTTCGTAGAATTCCATCCTCGTCATCTCTCGAAATACGTGTATAATATTCCTCTTTATCGCAATTCAACTGCAAACTTCCGCTTGCAAGCAATATACTTAAAGATGATGCGCGATGAGGCAACTAAAAATACACCGCGAGCCCAAAAGAAAGCACAGCCAAACATAAGTAAAGCGTCCTACTTTTAGACCCTCCTCCAAATTTGTTCAGCAAAAGAAAAAAAAAGACAAAAAAGAATCAACGAACCAAACGTGCCCATTCATTCCACCTGGACGTACACGTGCAGCGGCAGGTATCCGGTGGCAATTCGCGCATCTAAAAGCCGATAGCGAGCAAAACAACCGGCAAGAAGCCATATTAGTACCAGCAGAAAGAAAGACGGAGAATAAAAAAAACCACGTGGCTCGTCCGATGCTCGCCGCAAAGTAAACAAGAAGCCACGCGCGTTAACATTCACAAACCTCCAATACAATCTACACACACGCACACATATACAAATCGCACATGCTTTGACGTTACATACGCACATCGCGAGTCCACACGCTTGATAACAGCGTCGGCGCGTCATTCTCCTCCTCGGCTCGCGCCCGCCGCGATCGTGCAGTTGCAACCGCCGCTGCAGCCCCGCACACGTTCACTTACACCACATCTTATCACTACCTACGTATACATACATACATACATACATATCTATATACCGCAGTCCCGCTATACATTCATCTCGCGCGCGGACGCGAAAAGAAAATCGATCGACAGCTGCACCTCGGCCACCACCAGCGAGATATATATTTACTGTCCAAGATATAGCAGAGCGGAAATATAGCGGTGTATATAGATAGTTGCGTGTGCGCCGCGCAGCCCTGACCTCGACACTGCTGCTGTTACTCCTGCTCCGCCGCGGCGTCGCCCGCAGCAGTGCAGCTGCGGCCACTGCACGGGGAAGACTCTTGCCACCGGGCGGGACTATGGCGGACGTGAGCGTGAACATGGGCACCACGCGCAAGATGTCCTTCGGCTTCAACGGCAAGCTCAACGGCGTCGACGACAGCAAGACGCCCTTCCTCATAGGCGTCTCCGGCGGCACGGCCAGCGGCAAGGTGAGTCGACACTGCCGACAGCCGAGATCAGCTTTCTCCTACGGTGCGCGCGAGATACTTTCTGGATTGATGCTCGCGGTGCACTTGCCTTGCTGCGCTCTGCTATGCTCTGCTTCGTTTTTTGCTCTTTCATGTGCAAATTGCCAGGCGAGCTGTAGAGCTGTCTTGTGGCTCTTGGAAATTTGTAACCGTATAGCGAGGACGGGAGAGGGAGCGGAGCTTTTTCGAAAGCCGTTCTCTTTGTTTTTTTCTCGTCGTTTTGACTCTTGGCATGATTTTGCAGGCCGATTGTGTAGTGTCGGTTTTTTTTAGGGTTCAAGGTTTCTGTTCTGATGGCCGGTTCGTTTATTGTTGCCTCGCGCCGATGGTCGAGCGTTTTTGTTGCGCGTCTATTCCTGCAGTTGCAGTTTGGCAATATGATAATGTCGCGTTTTCGCGGCTGCATTGTTTTTTTGTTTTTTTTTTGTTTTTTTTTGCGATAATTGATGCGTTTATCTATAGCTGATTTTGCGATCGTGCAAGTTGTGTTGCTCGTTCAACCTTGCAACGTGTTAATTATACAGACGATTTTTGAAAGATTTACAGTGTTCAAGTAATAAGCATGTCATTTAATGACTCCAATAATGAATTTTAGTCTGAACTACTGTTAGCAAAATTTAACAATTTATTTTTAACACATTTCATTTTAAAAATTTAACAAAATTAAAAATTTAACATTCAAAAAATCATAAGAAATTTATTTAAAATATTTAGACTTTCAATACACATTTTAAATCAATCAATAATTATTGCTCAAATTCTAAAATATTCATTTGTAAAAATAATTTTGAGGTGGTAATTGGATGTGTTATAGTATTCAATTCATAATAATAATAATAATAATAATGTATCATTTTTTATATTTCAACATGTTACATGATCATGCTTAAGTTTTCTTTTAAACTTTTAGTTTAGTTACGTTTAGTTTAAAACTGTTATCTCTATATTTAAATAAAATATTCAATAAATTAAGCAATATCATTAAGCATAGATGAACATGATAGCATACTTAAAGTGAGAACGCTAGACACATACAAAGATGATAATTTATAATTATTTATAAAAATTCTTTTATTATTTACATATTTTATAGATTACAAAAGTTATATTCTAATAATGGATTTTATTTGTTAGTCAACAGTATGCAAAAGGATAATGGAGAAACTAGGGCAAGTAGATAAAGACCACACTGAAAGGCAGGTGGTATGTATATCACAGGACAGCTTTTATAGAGACCTGACAGTAGCAGAAAAGCTCAAAGCTGAAAAGGGACAGTATAATTTCGATCATCCTGATGCATTCAACAATGACTTGATACTGCAGACACTCAGAGACATACTCGCTGGAAAGAAGTGTGAAATCCCTGCTTATGATTACAGAACAAATAGTTTGTAAGTATCTAGTACTTTTGAGGATATATTTTTGGATATCAATAGTTGTGTAATAATTTAGACAGTTCTATTAATTTAATAAGAGTTTATTCACGCGGTTTGGTAAAAAGAAAATAACAAGTATAAAAAAAAAAACAACTAATAGCAATGGCACCGAGGTCTCAAGTAGTGCTTCCGTCTAAGGTAACCATGACCGTAGCCATGACCGTAGCTATGACCATAACCACCAGCCTGAAACAATAAAAAAACAAAATTCATGATTTAAATACTTAGTCCTCGCATGATTTTACAATAATTTATTAATTATATTTTAGAATTTAGAAATTCACTATTCATATAAATAAAAAATTTTATTATTTGTAACATACATACAAGTTTCACTTTTTTATAAATAATGTTTAAACTTATGTTCAAGTTTTCAATCATCTGTCACATGAAATAAGAAGAAATGTTTATAATGGACTGACTTCATTCTTTATGAAAATAGAAATAAAAGAACAATTTGCTTTCTTGAATAGAGAGAAGCCACATATTTTTATATTCTCAAACTAAAACTAAATCTATTAAATTTATAGTCATAATTACAACAAATACATATGCAGGTACTTACATATGGAGATAATCCATAAGGACTGCACATTGGTGGTGGTGGTCCGTAAAGACCTCCCTCTAATCCATAGCCGGCTCCCAGTCCATAGCCGCCTCCGTGTCCGTAGCCACCTCCGTGTCCGTAGCCACCTCCAAGTCCGTAGCCACCTCCAAGTCCGTAACCACCTCCAAGTCCGTAACCGCCTCCGTGTCCGTAGCCGCCTCCGTGTCCGTAACCGCCTCCTAGTCCATAGCCGCCTCCGTGTCCGTAGCCGCCTCCAAGTCCGTAACCACCTCCAAGTCCGTAACCGCCACCAAGTCCGCCGTAACCACCTCCCAATCCCAAGCCATAGGGCTGAACGGGTGCGGAGTATATCGGTGGAGGTGAAGCGTAGATCGGAGGTGGCGCTCCGTACAGTCCAGCCGGTGGTCCAACGCTGATCGCCGGTGGCACGATGTTGATCGCCGGTGGGGCTATCGACAGGCCACCACCTCCGTAGAGTCCTCCTCCCAATCCGAGTCCGAGTCCGTGTCCGTATCCCGGACCCGGAAGGCAGCCGCAGCCGGCTACGCCGCACTTCTTGCAGGCCTCCGTGACCTCGAGGACGGCCAGGACGACCAGTGCCACCAGGGCAAGACTCCGCAACGTTCTGCCGTTCATGTTCCTGCTGCTGATACTGGCTGAATGCGATTCACTCGTGGCGAAGCGATGGCCAGATGTGATGCCCTGCCGTTGCCGAGGCGAATTTTTATACCCCGGGTCCATGCACGGAGAGGAAGGCTGTTTTCCCCGTGTATCGAAACATTTTGCGCTGTTTGCGCGAGGCGCGGAAGGAAGGAGGAAGTTGTCGAAGACAAGCGCGCGCGCTTCGGAATTTCGCAAACTCGTGTATGCACACGAGCGCGCTCGGAGATTCGCTGGGGTTTCGTCATCGATGCATTGATTCCTTTTTGTGTATGCCACAATGCGCGTGGAACATTATCAACATCCTCGTGCGCGTGTTTATTGTCCGCGGTTTATGACGGAATGACATTTTCCTGTGCTTTTTGGGTAGGATTTGTAAAAAAAAAACGCGTGAATTGTTCTGTTTGTTGCAGAATCAAGGACCAGATCACCACGATCTATCCAGCCGACGTCGTACTGTTCGAAGGGATATTGGTGTTTTATTTTCCGAAAATAAGGGATCTCTTTCACATGAAGCTATTTGTTGATACCGACTCGGATACAAGGTTGGCTAGAAGAGGTGTGAATATTATAAATTTCATTTTACTATTAAATAATAGCACAGGCTAGTTAAAAAATAACAGAGTATCCGAGCTGAAAAGAATGATGTATATATTTTGTTTGTAATTGTAACAGCAATTTTCAAATAAATAACAAAGAAGAATGCAAATTTTTAAACAAATTTTTCGGATTTTGAAACTATAAATGTTAAAAAAATGGTTTTTTATCTAGCTACGTATTTTATCATTATGTTTATGTTAATTTTTGTACTTTAATCTAGTGCCAAGGGATATCAATGAAAGAGGACGAGATCTGGATTATGTACTAAACCAATACATGAATTATGTGAAGCCAGCATTTGAAGAGTTTTGTCTACCTACCAAAAAATTTGCTGATGTGATTATTCCACGAGGAGCAGATAACACGGGTATAGTATTTTATCTGTTACTTTTTGCTTACTGCCTAGAATATTTAAAAAAAAATATCATACTATATATTAAAATGGGCAAAACGCAACATTAATACAAACTTTTGGTTAATTTTTTATTAATATTGGTATAAAATTATAATATCTGCATGATAAATTTGCTTAATATTGGTAATTTTTTAAATCATTCATATTAAATTATAATTTTAACAATTTAATACACTAATATAGAATATATCATATAGTCATATCTATGCTTTAGCTGGACTTACTCATTACAAAATTTTTATTCTCAAAATTGTCTTTTTCTTAATAACCAAAATTTATTTTCTAGTTAAAATATGAAATTGTTAAAGGTTAAATGCATTTTTATTAAAGAAATTTCTTGTGGCTGCTGCCCGGCATTTGTGGACATAAGTATTATAGGGATGAGTTTAATTTGGGTGTGATTAAAATCCTAGAAATATCATAACTCATACTGGGCAAAATGCCAACAAAATTTGAAGTTCAGTTGCTTTTTAAATAATATAAATTGATTTCTTTAATTTTAATTTTGACTAGTATTACCAAGACTCAATTTTTTAAGAATTGATTTGCATTTTTAAATCAGTTGTAAACACGATTCTTATAATATAAAGTATGTAATGTGAATAGTTAAACATAAAATTATTAAAGAGTTAAAGAAAAATTAGTAGCTTACTAAGAATTTTTTTATAAGTCATCTTTCTCAGAAAGAAAATGTTGAATTATTTAATATTGCATCGACATTGTGAAAGAATTACGAAATTTCCATTAGTTTGAGTTATTTCAAGACAATATTTTTTTTTTTAACCTTTTTTTATTATTTGTTACATAAAAATATGAAAGTATTATGTAAATAAATTATCATTAGTATGAATGTATTATGTGTTTTTATCAATATGCAATATTGACTCAAATAAAAATTCTATGATTCAATGGAATCAATTATGAATATATATTTCTATTCAAATTTTATTGATTATAAAATAAATTTTTTTAAACTGCAAGTTTTCGCGTTGTAATAGTAATTGCAATAGTTACGACATTTCGGGGATTTAAATCACGCTTTTCAAATTATTACTGAAAAGGTAAAACATCTCTTCTTCTGAAAGAACTCAAGGAGAGAAACGAACATACATGGTTTTGGTTGTTGTATGTTTACAGTGGCGATAGATCTTATAGTGCACCACATCTGGGACATTTTGCATTCTAAAAACGGCGATTCCGCATCCGGGCAGCATCCATACATCGAGCGTAGGCGAACATCAACGTCGTCAGACGCCTTCAGCAGATGATTGACTTATAATTGAATCATGTGGCTCATTTATAGAAAAAAATACCCTTCCACTTTTTTTTATCACTTTGTTTACAGCACATTCTACATGTATGCAATTCGATACAGGATTGTCACTTGGGATAAAAAGTGCATGCACATAAGTACTAAACATCGCGACGAAAGTCTATTGAAAAAGTACAATAAGGACACAAATAATAGACATAGCAGTTTTTTTTTTTAAAGCAATCACTTAATTGTGTATAATTTTATGGTACGCAATAATTTTATTTAATAGAGCTTTATGTAAATTCTTATTTCTTAATCATGTTCCTTTTGAACTTTTATGTGACAATGTGTTTTTGACTAACATACCTATTTAGTTTTTCTTTTTACACAAGCAAATATATAATTTTGTTACATGTAAGTCTTTTTAAAACTGCCGAACTTTTATGAAATGCGTAAAACGATTGTAAAACATTTTATTGAATTAATTTATAAAATTCAAAGAAACATAATTACCTAAACACAATTTTATACAATTAAATTTTATATTATGAGCATAATGTATACTATAATAATCAATGTATCTGTTCCAAGATTAGCTTATACAATGCTACATGGTTTTTCTATTTATATTTGTAAATACCTACTTTGCACAATGTTTTCTTATGTAAGGTTTTAATATTTTTTATCTAAATTGTTTGTACTAGCGCATAATATTTGCATTTATAGATTTTTCACATGTATAATTTGAAAAACCAGCTAAGAATTTATATTTTATGAATTATTTAATGATAAGTCAGAAGCAAGAAAATGCTTTATCACTGCAACTACGTACTTGCGTGCCTATTTGTTAACAAAAGAAAGAGAAAATTATTTGATAATAGTTAAATTGATAAGTAGGTGCAATCAATATAATTGCATGTTATGAAAAAAATTTAATTTGTACCTAAAATTTATAAAATATACTTTTTTATTCACCAGTATGTAATTAAATGATTTTTCTCCTCTTTTTCCATTCTGTTTCAGTGGCCATTGACTTAATTGTTCAACATATAAGAGATTTTCTAAGCAACCGGTGTAGGGTTATAGTGGAACCAGAAAGTCCTATTAGCCGTTCTGATGAAATACTCAAGAGACCTCATTAATATTTCATAGGGATTCTATAAATTCAATACTTAAATGATACATAGAAGCTCACATTGATCTATGAACATAGTTTGATTTGAGTTCTATGCATAAAGAATTGAGCTTCAAAGAATATTTTTAGAAGCAAAGTATATATAATTATATTTTAGATAATATATAGCACCTACTATTTTAAATTGAAGAAAAGGTGTTGAAACTATCAAAGATACAAAAGTAAGATTGGATGAGCTTAAAACCAAAGAGTGGTTTGTAAAACCTAGAAATTTATTTTCCTGACGAAAGTTTAAAAAAAAACTGTAGATTGTTAAATGGTTTATTTACTTAATGTTACCAATGTTATAAATTTTAACTACTAAATGAAATAACAAAAACTAAGTTCTACAAGAATATGTGATCTAGCCGAGTGATAACTAACATAACGACATCATAAACAAAGAAAAGCATTTAACAAGAATTATTTCTAACTATTAGAATAAGTGTAAAAACGTTATATTTTTCTTATATTGATCAATTGAGTACTGATTTTTGAAATGTTATATTTGCAAAACATTGACAATTAAAGAAACATTACAAAATATATATTATGCTTACACACAATCTTAAATTTAATATACAATATCTAGTTGTTGCTTATTGATAGTAGAGTTCTAAATTCATGCCATCATGAATCTCATCTACAATTTTGAATTAAGGAAATTAATTTCTTATTATAGTAAGGTAGTATAAATGTGATATATTAGTTTGTAAAGTGATAAAAAGATCAAAAACTTTTAAAAAGGATACAATCTGCTAATTTTATGTGATCCTTGAAAATTGTGTACCATTTCTTCAGTACTATTTTCTCCCAATGGGTTCCAGTTTGAGCTGCTATCAACTTTTTAAGATCTCCAACTGTGTCATCTGGATTACATTTTACTCTGACTTTTTTTCCAAGCCTGTCATTGCATGTGATTTCTATCATTTTCTGTTTTTTTTTTAATTATCCAGAAATAAAACTGCAATAAATCAAAATGAATTATTAATACAAATATTATATCAAACAAAATAAACGTACGGTCTATTTTAATTTACGAGAGTAGATAAAAAATGTAATAAATTTACTTTTACATGAAACAAATGTAAAATAGTGTTATAATATTTTACTAAAACTTAATTTTTGTAAACTTTTAAATAAATGATAATGTACTACCAAGTATTAGTCATTAATTATTTTTACCATAACTAAAGTGATAATTTTATTACAAGAAAAATATATTTGTTATTGCTCATTTATAGGTTAAGCATTAAGAATATACATAACCTCGAAAAAAAGTACATTTCATTTATCTACGAAATTATGTTACACACTTTCAATTATTTAACATGTTTTCATTGACAAAACGGTTTTTCATACAAAAAAGCAATTTAAATTGTGAGAAATCTAAAATTTTACAGCTGAGATTATTAGACTATAAACATACAAGGAATAGAGAATGTAAACAATACGTTGAAAACATTTACCTTGAAAGAATAAATAAGTAATAAATTTTATTCTAATGAATTAGATAATAGAAAATTGCTTAAAAATTTGAAGTATTTTTATTAATAAATTATTACTGCAAAATAACGAACGTTTCTACTAATACCGCGACGTCCGCGACGGTGATATTTGATGATACTCGCCGCGCAACACTCGCCATTAGATGGCGCTTTTTGACTTCGAATTGCGAAAAGCGCGAAACATTTTAAAACAATATAGTAAACACCTTATACTTCACAATCTTAAATCTTCTACCCAATAGTTTTATATTTTTATTCCTCGGATGTGTGCAAAATGTTTAAAAAGATGCGTGTACTACCATAGCTTTGTAAATATTATTAAGATAGCATTTAAAAAAAACAGTAATCGAACACTAGGTTTGTTTGCATTGAAATCAGGTGATTCTTCTATCCCTTTTCATACCCAGAAAAACCATAGCTAATGCCATCACTTTTTCTACGATGAACAAACCTTTCTAGGCCCTATATCCCCGGGCGGCTGCATGGCTGACAGACGGCTGTACTTCGATATGCAATAATTTACTAATCCATAAAGCATTATATCATGTAAGTAACATTTATTTATTTGTAAAGTATGATTTTTACAACTGAACAAGTGTAACAATTGTTTATAAATTTGATGATCTTTGTGAAGTGTATTACGTGCAGATACATAAAACGTTTGCCGCGCAGACTCAACAAAGAAATATTGTGCCGGTTGTGTTGTACTCAAATAAAAGAAGCACGCCGCACGTAAAAAAATACATATGACAAAACGTTTATTAATAAACAATTGAAAATTATTTACAGTGAGATAGAAGTAGAAAAGATAATATATCCTTTTGTCTGATTTTTAGTCGATTTCGCGTATTCAAGTGTTTTACCTTCACCGAATCTGTGTATACATACATGCTAAGATTCGTCAGTCCAAGAGCTGCCCTACTTTTGCACAATAGTTTGAATCGAGCCCTACAAGGGACAAAGGCAGTTTCGAAGAACCGGCAGTTACAGACAGTTACAGCGCACTTTTTTTCTCGGAACTTCGGGGACACTGCTAACATGCCGCCAAAACGAGGTCGTCCACCTAAGGTTATTGATATTTTTCACTTGTTCTCTTACTCCAAGAGTGTGCATTAATAATTGGTGCATGCGTTCTTTTAATTATTAAAATAATTAATTTGATTGCGCTATATACAAATGCAATTAAACTGTTCTGTTGCAAAGCTTTGTCTAAAGTTATTAAATTATAATTTTCTTTTTTGTAAAAATATTTATAAATGTATAAATACATGTTTTTAATATTTTTATTTTTTTTATTTATACAAATTATATATTAAAAAATTTAAGTAAATTAAGTTAGTAAAAGGTTTATTATTTTTCTCTAAAAAGAAATTTTCAATTTTTATTTATGAAACTAAACAAAAGAATTCATTTTAATTTAAAATAAGAAATTAAAATTTTAGAGAATATAATTTATGAAAAATTAATAATTTACATATTTTTCCTTTATGTTACTGAAAACATTTTTATTAGCTGGTTAAGAGATTGGCATTATATACATATTAAATTTTCGTCATTTACAAAAGGTTAGTTAACAAAATTTTTTTTAGGCAAAAAAAGGTGCACCTAAGGCTGCAGAGGAAAAAAAGGAGACACCAAGGAAGACTAAGCGTGCGGAAGTTGAAAGTGATGATGATGAAAATGAAAAAGATGAGCCTGCTCCGAAAAGAGCAAAGT
The DNA here is from genome assembly GCA_949152435.1 of Gastracanthus pulcherrimus. NCBI lineage: Eukaryota > Metazoa > Arthropoda > Insecta > Hymenoptera > Pteromalidae > Gastracanthus > Gastracanthus pulcherrimus. Next base: position 151,526,691 of record OX424574.1, on the reverse strand, counting down.
CTGAACCAAAAGCATTGATGAATAAAACTGAATCTAATCTCAATGAAATCAATTTTGATTGTGAAAAACTGAATGCTGATGGAGAGAAGCATAACATTAAAATTTGTACATGGAATGTTTCAGGAATAAGAGCAGTGCTAAAGGTTGCAATCATATATTTATTTTATAATATTTTATTTTAATATGATGGTCTGATAAACATTTTGGAAAAATTTTTATTATCTCTAGAAAAGTGGTATGGAATATTTAAAACGAGAGGATGCAGATATTATTGCTCTACAAGAAACCAAATGTGAAACTAAGAAAATTCCTGATGAAGTTAAATTAAAAGGATACACTCGTTACTTTCTTGACAGTAAATTTTAAAATTAATAATAATTCAATATCTTAAATAAGCAGTTTAAAATAATGTAATTTTATAATTAGGTAAAAAACCTGGATATTGTGGAATGGCTTTGTTTTCTAAGAAGGAACCAGTAGATATTTCATATGGTCTAAAAGAAACAGAATTTGATGACGAAGGAAGATTAATAACTGCTGAATATGAAAATTTTTACTTGGTCAATGTCTGTAAGTAACATTTTTAACAAAGAAAAATTGTCATCCATCAGTTTCAATTTTTTTTTTTTTTTTTTTTTATTTAAAAATGTACATTAAACAAGAGATTTCTGCAGCTTCCAGGAATAACCACTTAAGTCCATTTTTTAAAATGTCGTGCTAATGAAGCAAGGCAAGTAATAGATGAAGTTTTGCAACTTTTGACTTTTTATATGAAAGTGTACCATGCATAGATACCAAAATCACTAGAAACTCAATTTTCAAAAAAAGTGGACTTAACTGGTTATTTTGGAAAGCCAGAGATTTAGATTTGAATAAATTGCCAGTTATTTAACTTGTTTATGTTTTATTTGTAAGTAAAATAAAATACTTTTTTGCATTCAAAATATGAAGTTAAAAGAAATTTTTTTTTTTTAGATGTACCAAATGCTGGAAAAAAATTGGTAACTCTACCTAAACGTTTAAAATGGAATGAAGCATTTAAAAACCACATTCAAGAGTTGGACAAAAAAAAACCTGTAATTATTTGCGGTGATATGAATGTGGCACATCAAGAAATTGGTATAGATATATTCATTTTTCTACATTATTAGTATTAGCAGCCTACAATTTATGATTAATAAAATTTACTAAGATTATGATAATAACATTTATAGATTTAACAAACCCAAAAACTAATACTAAAAATGCTGGCTTTACTAAAGAGGAACGAGATGGAATGACTGATTTCTTAAAATCAGGCTTTATTGATACTTTTAGGCTTCTCTATCCCGAGAGAACTGGAGCTTATACATTCTGGTCGTATTTCAATAATGCTAGAAGCAGGAATATTGGCTGGTGAGAATATTTACTTCTGATTATTCTTAAACAAATTATGATACTCAATGAGTATTAAATAATTATTATATACTTTTAGGAGATTGGATTATTTCATTTTATCAGAGAAAATTAAAAATAAAGTGTGTGACGTGGTGAATAAGGATCAAGTCTTTGGAAGTGATCACTGCCCTGTTGTATTCTATGGAAATGTATGAGCAAATCAATTTTTCTGTAGAATTTATGTAAAAACAAAAAGTCTTTTTTTTGTAAAAAAAAAACATTTCTATTTATGAAACCTTCTTAATAAATTTTATACATAAAATAGTTAAATACGTGTAATACATTGTGTTGCAATTGTTTTGTATACACTACTTGATCAATAATATAACATTTACAACATTAATCAATATATTTTACACATTAAATATACTTATAAATTTACATAATTAGTCTTCTCCTGCAGGAATAGCATCTTCCAACCTCTTAATAAATTTGACTCTCAGTTCAGTCACATTATCATTTTTTAACTGATCTTGTACAAACCAAGCTGCAATTTCCATTTGCACCATCTCGCATGCACCTCGCAATACTCCAGGTAATATATTACAGTACTTTAAGCTCAGGCAATGATCTGGTAACTCAACGAATTCAGTAAGAGGATTCGTTTCAAAACATAAAGAAAATTCATCACCTGTGACGCTCCAGTTAGTGATTGTGGGTGTAATACCCAAAAATATTTTGAATCCGGTCTGAATTTTGTCTGCAGTATCTTTAAAATCGTAGCATCTACCTGAACCTGTGCGAGCCAAAAAATCTTCTATTAACCGGATACCCATATTGTACCCCATCCTTTCTAACTGCTTATTGACATCATCTACATTTTCAAAGTCTTTTAGCAATTGAGCTACCAAAGCTCCGTATGTTAGTGTAAATAATTCTGAATTCTGAAATATTAATTAACCATTCATGTTTAGGTAAATAGTATAAAATTTATTTTATTTTTCTAGTTAAACATAAAAATTATAAATAACCTACTACTTTCTTGGCATCTAATCTTGTTCCCGTTCTTGACATTGTTGTAATATTTCTTCTTTATTAGACAAATTTCTAAATTATATTATGATACGGAATGTATTACAGTTAGAAAGAAGTAATTACAATCTATAGTTTACAAGTGCTGTCAACTGCTAAAACATAACCAAATCGAAAGCTAACGCGCAGTAGCCTTTGCGCAGTGGCATCATTGTGGGTGGAAATTTCCCCCACTTTTACCTTCCCTTTATCGTAGGTCAGGTTAGACTCAGTAAATTTCGGACGACACAGGTGGTATGATCCGTATGATGAAAATTTTGTTGTGAAAACAATTTAGACAACAATTTATTTTTTAAATAAGAGTAATGTTTGGAAGTAAAAAAAACTCATTGCCACCGAGACCAAAACCTCCGGAAGTTGAAGAGATTTTGGAAGATTTAAATAATTCTGCAAACAAGGATGATGTGGCATTTAAACTTTTAGCTCGAGGTGATCATTAATGTTTTCTAAAAGATATTTATAATTATGTATTGAAGTATAAAAAAATAACTACTTAAATAGTGATAAAATTCACAGAAAATTTGTTTATACTTTCATTAAAATCAGTTGAACTTGTAAGAGGTTATGCAATAGGTAACAACATATTTATTTTTCGTGAATTTTATTTGCTATAGGTATTTGTGATAACTATTAATAAACAATTTCCAAGTTTAATTGAACAATTTAATATTTTTTAAATCTAGAGTCAGCATATAACGATAGTTCTGTATCAGCAGAATTGAATGATTTAAACAATGTTTATGAAAAAGTTAAAACTTACCTTGATGTTAATAAGAAGTTAAAAGTATTGAAAGATTGTATAAATGAAAACGAAGAACAATTACAGTCTAGTGTGAAAAATATGATTGAATTAACAGAAGACATCAAAGAACAAGCTCAGGCAGCTTTAATCCAATAAGACTATTTTTTATTTTATTATGCACAAAATTAATTTTTTATGTGAATCATGTGTTTATTTTAAACAATTTCTGTGTGTAAATATTTATTAGAAAACAGAAAAGAAAAGTATGTATACTTAAGTAATATATTTAGAATATTTTAATTTATAATTTTCTAAATAAATAATAGTAAAAGAAACATTAATAAACTTATTTTATTTTTCATTCTGAACATATACACTTTTCTGATAATTTATATATTTAAAAAATAATTACTGCAAAATAAAATTCAACGATGTAAATCATGTGGCAGCGTATCAAATCGCATTACTGGATCAGAAAGGTAAGCACACCATGTGAAGCCTGGAGGATAGCCTGTAATAGTAGTATTTTATTAAAATATTAAACCCAGCTAAGAAATCCTTATGCAACATATATTGAATACAAAATTAATAAAACAATTTTTTTCAATTTGTAATAAACAAATATTTCTATTTGTATCTATTATTTTTTTCAAAACTTTAAGAGAAACATCATGCAACTTAGAGTAACTTTAGGTTCATTGAAATACTCACACGTATTTAAAAACCAATTAATTTTTATGCATTCAAAGTGTGTAGGTTGAAGAGAAATGTAAGTCGTGCCACCGTCTATGTCCAGCTGCGTGCAATCAATTGTTAGTTTAGTAATAGACAGCAACAGAATTAGCATTGGTTTGATTTGAAGCAGATTTGTTGCATACTAAGTATTTTACATTCTCAGGAAAAGCTTATTATTTAAATTACCAATTTATTTTAATAAAGAAAAATTAAAAAAAAATTGAATGTTTGCATAGATTATTAACTTACATGTATTTTTGAAGTACTACAGATAATCATTAGTTCCACTGAAATTTTTAACAAATAGAGGACGTGAAGGATACTGGATTATTGACATGTGTACAGGAGTACCGATTCAATGATTTGAATCGAATAAAACAAACGCGATTAATAATTTATTGGTGACTTAGATATGCATATATTTATAAAAATATATAGCCAAATATAATGATCATGAAGATAATTTTAACAGCATAAAGATAATCTTAAGAAAACAATAACAAATATATGTTTATTCTAGAAAATTGTTGATATATCGTTTGCATCTGTAGGTGCAATCATTTTACAAGTAATTAATGTATATTTCTTCAGCTGCCCTTTCATTTTAATGACTTATTTTTCTATTTTCTACAAAAATTTTAATTTATACTTTTTAAAGTATACAATTATACATGGTATAATATAAGTACAAATATTAGTCTGTAACATACCTACATGTCTTTTGGTACAAACTGTAGAAAAACTATAAACCTTTAAAGGACGGATTTCACAGATACAATACATTATTTATGTACCAAAGTAAAAGCATTTTTAGAGAAATGTAAATTGCAATTGAATTTTGTTAAATAAATCAAAATTATTATAATTCATGTTAAATCAATTTATATAAGTAGTTGAAAATAGAATCGTTTATGAAAATTAAGTACATTTTTTATGAATCCTTATCTAAATAAACAGATACATAAATTACTAATTCAATTGCAATTTACAATTTTTATTAGCTGTAAAAATTGTACAGGCAAGGAATAAGTCAATAGATAAATCTGCGGCTTCCCAGTATAACAAAATAAGTTTTAAGTTTCTATTTTCCATTTAAACTAATGTGAAAAGATGTATAAATAGTAGATATAGTCACTTTTTTCACACTTTACTCATTTTTATATGAAAATATACCATGTAAGTATACCAAATTCGCCCAAAACTTAATTTTCAAAAAAATTGACATTCAATTATGCCAGGAAGCCACAAAAAAAGTAACATTAACATTAATACTACGTATAAATGTTGTAGGCGTGTTAAACATAAAACAATATCAGAATTATTATATCAACAAAGCTCTTTTAATTAAAAGATGAATTAATAACTAAACACTCATAATCTTTTTCATTATTAAAAAAAATAATATGTAATAGACATCATAATAAGGATTGCTTGTATTTTAAATTTACATGGATCATAAAACGTTTTTATCTTATATATAATATCCTATATTTTCTTTTTTATATTTTCAGAAAATAAAATATAGGTAACAAAGTTACTTGTATTTTACTAATATAAGTATTTTCATCTTATTTTTTCTCACAAGTTGCTTAAGTATGTAATTTTTTAAATCAAAACTGATAGTAATCTATAATTATTTTAACTATAAGAATCATATAATATTGTAAGTAAAATAATACTCATAGTAAAAAAATAAAAAAATTATGTGGTATATATAATTTATTTTAATTAAACTATTAATATTTCATTTTGTGAAAAAGTGTTGATTCTGAGTCACCTTTTCTTTTATTAAATAATTTCAATTCTAAAGCACAATAATAAAAATATACAATAATCATAATAATCATCGTAAATATTTATAAGCAACTATTACCTAATAAAGAATAACACAAGGTGAATAAAGTCAGTATGGCTTGCTTCTCTGGGTTTTGCTAGTACCCTAGATTCGAACATTACTTGTAAGAAAGAAGCGAAAAAGAAAAATTCCAGCTCAATTATTTATTTAAGAGAAGATGAAGTTTATTGAAAGTAGGATTATAAGCTATCTTTTCGTTAAATTGAACATATTTAATAAATATAAGATTTATCAATTATAAATAAAGTTAAAGTTTTATAATCAAACATTGAAATTAACCCTTTAATGTGCCAGAAGCTTCAGGAGCCTACGAATTGGGTTGTTTCATATTTTTTTTCTTCTGCGGTATTGATGATTTCGATAGAGAACTTTAGCCGATTCGCCAATCTGTTTGAAGTTTGCAAAATAAACGAGATTTACAAGAGTTATAGCTATCGAAAGTTTCTTTATGACGTCACGATTCATGCGATTTTAAAGACGCCGCGTATGAACTATGACGTCACTAGGATTTTCGAAGCGCTGTATCTTCTTTAATTTTGGTTGTATTTTAAAAATTCGAAAAGTTTACAAAAGAAGTATGCTATAATCTATCAGAATATTATATGAAAAAGAAATCATGAAACGATCCAAATAGGCCGTGGGCAGTGTTAATGTACGTATGTAATGTTTGAGTACATGGTGTTCGTATGTATCACGAGACGCGCTTATCGATGGCTACACGCAGAGTTGTGCGTTTCTGTGAGTCGAGTGACCGCGATTCATTTCTGATTCATCTGAATCGAAATTTTAAATTCGATTTATTTGAGTTCGATGCATTTTCTCGATTCATTTGAATCGGAATTATGAATCGAAAATTTGAATCGCGATTCATATTTTCGATTTACTTGAATCGAGATTTTGAATCGGATTAATTTTCTCAATTCATATCAAGGGCCTATTTTACTCGATCAGGCTATCATAGTATTTAAGCCCCCCTAAACATTTAGGAGAGCCTAAACTATTTTACACAAATCAGGCTGTGATAGTGTTTAGACCTCCCCCCTAGTTCGAATCCAGAAAATTGAATCCAATTCAAAATCTCGATTTATTGAAATCGGGAAAAGTTGAGTATCGATTCACACAAGAATCGGGATTCAAATCTCGATTCAATTTTATTTATGGTCAATGTGATATTTTCTGTGCATTTTTAATAAAAACAATTCATTTAGAATCAAAATTCTGTCAATTTTAGAAGCGAATCGAGATACCTGTAACTTATTTTTTCTGCTACGTTAGTCAGGCAACTGGCTGACAAAAGAAAGAGCTAAAATTTTCAGTTACAGTTTTCATTGATAATATTTGTAAGTTTCTAAACTTTGAAGTGCCGGTAATTTTTGTGCAAATAATTCAAATTTCGTTAGCTCTTTCTTCAACTCATTTCCGTGTCAGTCTGTTCCACGCCAACATATCAGAAAAATATATGTGAGATGCTGGCACGGCTGCTACATATCTCAGCCAATAAGTGCATCGCGCGATCCAAATGAACACTGCACGCTTGGGGGCAGTCATGTCAGGCGAATTAATTTTTTTACAACCTTTTTAAAATTTTGTTCACATTTTGATAATTATATTACGTATCGCTGGTCAAAATTTCAGAAAGCCTGGCGTAATGGTAAGCTAGATATTAAAACCTCAATTTGTATAGTGATACAATTACATTCAAAAGTTTATATTATGCTTCGTGTTTAGCATTTTTATAAGATTTTCACATTATTTATGAATTTTCTATGCTACAATATAATATAATTTACAATTTTAAGAACTTATAACCCTATTATATGGTAATTTAGAATAAAATTAACTTTTGATTACGATTGTAACACGACTACCCCCTTAAGTGTCACATAGCTATTTGATACTCTCCTCACCGGCCTCTTATACATACGTAGATTCTGTCCTCTGACCTTCTGGCACACAAAAGAGTTAACGACCGCATATCTAAGGTATCGTAAAAAATCTGTAGTTGATAAAGTAGCTTACCTACTGGTTTAGATTGATAATTCGTGACAAGGTTAGGCCATTGGCACCGGTAGGAGAGAAAGAAAAATTGTTTCCACCAAAGCAGCAATATGAAATCGAAGTCTTTTGAAAGAATAATAAAAATAGCCCTGATGGAGCTGAATAAAACACATATTGCGCGCTTAAAAAGAAATAATTCTGATCAGTTCTTTTTTGTAAAAATAACTATACCTAATCAATTCAAAAGAAAATTTTAATTTCTTTTCATTAAAAATCGACTTTAAAAGAATACTGTCATTTTTTTAAACTATATCCAGAAAAAATATCTTAAGCAATTTTTGGTTCACCAAAACGAAAGTAGGTATTGACTTCTTAATTTTATACTATTTTTAGATAAATTATGTAAAAAATATTATTTTCAAAGTGGTACAGAAGTACAAAGTGGCCATGTTGTCAATATCCACCTTTTATCGACGTTCCTTACGAAGACTTATAGCATAATTCACAAAAATTATCATTTCTCAGAGGATCTAAGAAACTGTTAGTATTTATTAGAAAAACTAAAAAGTGCTAGATTTTTATTAAGAAACCTCTCTAAAGAAGTAGATGCTTTTGAGAAATCTGAAATGTACTAGTCTTCGTGAGGGTCATCGATATACTGCTGTATTATTAAAATTTATTTTATTAATGTTTCAATTGATTATCAGTCTCCCGAATAGACACATTGTTTGACTTTAATGATGAGATTATTCACAGTAGTAATAAATTAAAGCGTTTCTTCAACACTTACTATAAAATAAAGACTAAAAATTATAAAGCCATTAGCTTATAAAATCGTTATTTTACATACTACTTAATGTCATAATTATATTCAAGAGTGCATACAATTAAATTTAGTTCAAACTTCAAAGCATGTGCAAAAATAATCTTTACCAAGATATTTTTAAAATTTACTGTAATAATTTTAATAATTTGCATGAAATAATCTTAATTTTTTTGAGTCTTTCAAATCTGAATATTTTACTCATTAGCGAGAGCCAACAATAATTTCACATAAATTATTGAAGGGACAAGTCAAAATATTTTGATTATAATTATGGTATACCGATTCTTAAACAGTTATCTGTACATATACATTGAGAAAGCAAAAGAAAATTATATAAATATTAATAATATTCCATATAACAGGATGTTATATTACACTAGTTTTGATTTTAATTACTTTTATAATAAAACAAAAATATTATTTGATTTCATCTCCACCAAAATCTACCCTGAATAACCATTATTTGTTTTTCCTTACAATCTATAGTTAGTTTGTGCTGAAGCTTTAAATAAAAATGAAAAAATAAAGCATTTTTATTAAATTTTTAATTGTTACCTAAATACCAGAAAAAGTTTAGAATGTGAAAGTATATATATTTGTTAATATTAAGAGAAATTAAGAAAGAAAGAAATATTTCGGAAAATTATTAGATAACATTTTAATTTATAGTTTTTAGTTGTTCACGTTAATTCCCAAAAGGCCAGTTGTGAATAGAAATATAGGCACACTTTGAACACACTCGCCATATATTACGAGATCCTTAATTTTTTGAAGTAAAGAAAGATACAAAAACAAAAATCATTTTCGTAGTGCTTGATTGAATCAATAATGGCGAAGGTATCCCTGAAATCAGTTTTACCTATTAAAATACAAAAATTTTTAGCTGCAGAACTTTGATTGCGTAAAGTTTAAGTCGTTGTTAATTTAACTTAATTAGACATCAGTACTTGTATAAAAAATCTCAGTAAAAACGAGCATTGTTGCATACAATTATTTAACTTATTTGAAGGCAGCTATGGGTGAAAGGAAAACTTTATGACGATATTAATGCTTAGTTTACTACGCTATCGTCGAAAATAAAGGAATGCGCGATAAATCACATACATTCATAAAAATTACAAAATTCTTCACTGGCGTTAATGCGCATGAAAAGGCTTTCAACAAATGATAAGAGCGCGTATAATTACAATTTTGATGGGTATTTCGCGATATACTAATGAGCGTTAAATGATTGTAAACAGAGTTGAGCACTGATTTATCGTTTGGAATTATAATCTTCCATCGACATCGTTAATATATATATACGTATATAAACACTACTTATCTAGTGGACGTAATGTACGTAATAATAAAATACTATACGGAATTAAAAAGAAAATTTTGTGCGTACAGCGCAAATGAATAATATTTGCAGAAATGACATTATCATGAGTAATAAATAGAATATTGAAATAATCTATATGCGTATCTTAGAATACTAATCAAAAGATTAAAGCACTAATTGTATATTATATACACAGTGCAAACTAGAAAGTTCAGATCTTAATTATTCAAATTTAATTTTGTTCATTTGTCAATTATAGAGGAATGAATGCACTTTTCGGAAATTAAAGCATCCGCACGAGTCATTAGAAAAAATTACCGGTTTATTCTTATTTACAAAATATATTGGTTCACGTTCGTAAAATACAATATTATCAAAACTTACACAATGTATATTATTCATGCGCAGCTGAATTCTACGAATTCAGCTAAATAGATTTGTTGTACAAAGTACCGTGCCTGCATGCGAGTGCATATAATTTCCTTCTTTTCAAAAGTGAATTCACCTTGCCCAAGCAAAGCGAAATGTCGTTCGCTGAACACCGTTAAATCAGTAGATAGCTAAGACACCGTATAATAATGATCTCTTGAAATAAAAAAAGAAAAGTAAAAACTCGTCCAAAATACAAATTGATGCCCAGCTCTACACAACTCCACAAGTCCAGGGTAAGTAAGTGAAAAGCAGCAGGTACACACATACACATACGTTCCCTACGTACATCGTATAATACACAATTGTATACGAAGTCGGAGAGATCTAAGTACCTATAGGTCGGCCTTGTGCTCACTGCAAATGAAAGTTTGGCATTTTGAAAAAGCTACACAAAGTTGACTTGCCTTTGGGCTTGTACTTGAGGTGTTCCTCAATGAATTGACAGGGGCAGCGAGCGGAGACGCAGTGTCGGGGCGGCTGGGCCGACAGGCCCAGGGAGTTGCGCCTGCTCGCGGCGGAGGCGCCCGCGGCGCCCCGGCGCTCCTGCGAGTCGACCGCCAGCTCGAGCCTGCGCCGCACGTAGTGATGCGACCAGCGCGAGGCGTACCTCAGCAGCAGCAGCTCGGCCCGCTCCTGCCAACACATCACACAGATAAAACCACACATCACGCCCGGCTTCAACCGCATAATACGTCGCTCCCTTTCTCTCTCTTTCTCTCTCTTTCTCTCTCGGCTGGCTTTATTTTTTATTTTATTTTCTTTATTTACATTTACCATGTATTTGGCTTTTGTTTAAGGAATCACAGCTGTGAAGATTTTTGCATCCTTGCGAACGGAAGGGGAAGAGCTCATGTGGCTTACTTTGTCCAAGAGTTGACTCGACATTGATTTTGCAGTTTTAACAGATCTGTGACAATTATATTAAGTCTTGAAAGCACCATTTTTCTTGGAAACAATTGACTTGTAGAAGAGAGATTGTGTCGATTGTCAGAACCGCCATATCTCAGAATCTCTCGTAAGTGACATGTGCCCTTTTTCCTCATTGCCATCGGGTTTCAGATCTTCGAACCTCGGCAAACAACTTTAGCGAAGAAGCATTCGATAATATTAATACTGTTTTAGATTTAATATTCTTATCTCGAAGATCTGAAACTGTTAGAGACGGTAAAAAATTGTAAGTTAGGAACCATAGAGGGGAATAACTTTACTACCCAGGTTTGCTTCATTATAGCAACAATTAAGTTCTAAAACAAGTACTGAATGTTTAGTTTTGAGCTATGGTACATATTAACATAACCATAACATTTCAAAGGTGTACTTTTCAGCAAAGTATGACAAATAGGGTGGTCAAAGTCACCCCCATGAACGGGGGGCTACCTTGGGCCACTTTTTAAATTTGTACATTATATATTGCAGCTTCGGAACGCATATTTTCCACGGTATTGATTATACGATGTATAATATACATACTCAATTTTTTTTTGTTTGGCTTAAAGTTACCCCGCCCTACAGTATGATAAATCATCGAGTCCTTTTGCTGGATGATGCTGGAAGTGTAGTAAAGATGAGCTGATGTCGTGTGCCATGAAAATTAGGTGATAAAGGTTGATGTACTACGTGCATAATAGAGCATTCGAGTTATATTAAAGAACAATGAAAGCTTATTAATATGTACAATGTTTATACGTTGGAAAATAAAGAGTTTTGTAACAATTGAAATCCTTTAGAATTTTTTACACACGTGCATTCAATTGTTACTTCGTCTTTCTTTCGTGCAAAGTCATTTCGATTAAAACATTTATTATTGAAGAATAACGAGTTCTTTATATCATATTAATGCACGAAGTGCGCGAGTGTTATTAATTTAAAAAAAAAATAGATAGGAATATCTAAAAAATATGTTGTAAAGTTGCATCCGATAACATTCGACCTATAAAATGCACTTTGGTAAACAAAAAATACCGGTAAAGTTCTGTATTTTCCAATTCGATATCTATTATTCAAGCACACCTAGCCATGTATCGATATGACCTCATATTACTTTATGCAATATCACCTTAATTTGTATACATAACATAAAACAGTTAAAAAGAAATTTAGTACTAAAAATAGTTCTTCGATAGAATAATGTACATCACAAATGCGCTATTATTTACGCTGTCAAGGGCAGAGGAACTATAGTTGAATAATAAAGAATTGTTGCAATATTGTAGAGAAATAAAAACTCTTTATTTTCTTCTAGCCTATTAATAGATTTAAAATCTACAGGAATTTTTCTCGACTTTCCTCGCTGACTTTGTCATAGGAGAAAGTCTCGCGCATAGGTATGCACTTGATACAGTTCGACATACCGTTAAGCTTTTACTAAATAGTTTCTTGTTAACGTCATTTAGAATTATTCCTATACTCCATAACAATATATTTAAAGTCCCTCAACAAGAGACTCATATCGCACGTAATCCGTAACAAGTATTATAATGCACTTCGCACATTTCATTTTGATTGAAGAAATACTACGCAGTAATGGACGGAATGTTACAGTTCTCACTTATAAAGAGTCATTTGTTTTAAAAATTCAAAAATCCATATTCATGGATAATCTTAAAAATTATCATATTTTACGCAAAAATAGATTTATTCATTTTCTTATAATGTAAATAGTAAGTACATTCATTTCAATTATTATGCTTAATCGCATCTCTGCTCGTCTCTAGGTATTAATTATTGCTTTAATTTAAAATTTATCTAAAAATTTGTTACACAATAAATGTCAAATTTATGTTTTTAAAAATTCGTGGTCTCATCTATATAGATTGTAAATATTCAATTACAAGAATAGAATTCTCTGTTTTTAACAGTATAATAGTACTTTCTTTAAGTATAATACTTATATAAATACGTAGCGCAGTTTATTTTGCATAAACAGAACAACAATAATAATAATATTAATAAAAATAAATTTGAATATTTAATCCTTAAGTACTTCTATTATTAAAAAATGCATAATTTATCAAAATAAGTTTTGATTAAAAGCGTAATAACTACTCTAAAAAAACCCACACCGCAAATTCTATATATAAATTATCACTCACTGAAAGTAAATATTTGCGCAAGTGCTTTGTGGAAAATGTCGAATAACGTCATAAAAAATTCGCGGAATCTTATGCAATTTTCTAAAAAGAGAAATCTATCTAAGTAATCTTCTAAATTGAAAAACTTTCTTCAGTAGTTGTGATGCAACTACTGGAATGATCGTTTGATATGCTTCCGTGGCATCAAACTACACCTAAAGATCAAAATTTTCATCGGACCAGACCCGTAACGAAACAACAATTGAATAAGTCCCTACAATGCTACCTGTATTTATGACTTGTTTCAGATAGCTTATAGCAGATAACACCGGCGTATAAATTCTCCACAAGGTTACTCACATATTACTTACGGTACAAAGAAACTCATTGAAAAAAAGTGAAGAAATGTAAGAAGTACAAGAATTACAATGCGAAACACACGCACGTATATATCACTTTACCGAGCAATAGTATATATATTGAATTAATTTTAATGTGCGGGTGTAGCTGAGCTCTAGCAAACTATTAGAAAAAAAGAACTATGTACATAAGTACATATTTATATCTTTCATACATGGACAGAAAGCATGTCAATTCCAGCTTTTATCTCGCGCTTTCTCCATCATTAAATCAAACATGTTTTCCCAATTGCTCTCGTATTATTCAACGAAGACAGACGCTTGCGAAAATAAAACCGTTCCCTCTTGTAACAATATTATATACAACACATTGTATATTTTATAAATTCAATTGTGAAAATATAACTCTTGCATTGCTTTTTAAAAAGATCAATCTCCACGCGTAATATACACGATTACATCAATAATCGTAAAATCTCTAATTTTTAACGAGGCTCCTCGCTTGTTTTTATCATTATCAAATATTAATATCTCCGGTCCCTGATAAATCAAATCGTAAATCTGCTAAAAGGCGCACAATCAAAAGAACTACGCAAATCTCGCCAAGCGCCGGTATTCGTTATATGTTATTTTATCTCTCTCTCTCTCTCTCTCTCTTTAATGTAACGAGGCCGATCGCATACTATGCATGCGTTCTCCCTCGTGTAAGGATATAATTATTATCTCTCTGTCTCTCAAATGCCCCGGTCGCGCAGGAAGCTACTCCAACGGGGACAGAAGTCGCGTCCTTGCACGTGGGTCTTATTACGCAACCACTCCTCGATATACTGGCAGGGGCAGAGGCCGGAGGACAAGTGCCGGGGCGAAGAAGGATTTCCACCTTCCTCGTCGACCGTCCAGTCCAGGCGCCGGCGCAGGTAGTCCTTAGCCCAGCGCTGTGCGTAGCGGCAGAACACCTGCTCGCTTTTGCTCTGAATTCGAGCCCAACGGCACACAAGGCACATAATACACACGTTTTTATATATAATGCACATTATCAGATTAGGTATATATACACTATTTGCCAGAGGGATTATGTAGGAGCCTATGTATGAACGCTTTTCGTTTGTGTGTGTGCGGGATCGTGATGGGCGGATGCCTGCAAGCGGGAGACTTTAAAAATAAGATCTTTGTGTATGGTTATGCCGAAAAAGTAACGAGAATTGGTCAGAATTTTAATGAGCTTAGGAGTTACTTCGATTATTTGCTTTGTATACGAGCAAATCTTCAAAACTTTTAACTTTTGTGTGACTGGGGAATATATTCGTATTCATATATTTCGTATCAATCGTTAAATGTAGTTTTTCCGGTTCTATGTTTATCAAGAAACCATTCCGAAGAAAATTGCTGCGAGAAAAAAAACTGTTTACGTTAATCAAATTATGAAGTGTTACTTTATAGATACAGTCGTAGTATATAGTCAATGCTTAGACAGGACACTGTGCCTACTAACGCAATAAAGTGAGCCACCATAAAAACAATTTTTCAGCCCTTTAAAACTATGACGACACAATATTTTTTACTTGTAAAAAAAATTTTTTTAATAATTTTTTTTTCTTTTGTTATAATAAATATTTTAATGCGGCAAAACAATACATTTTTCGCGACAATTTTATTATTCCTTAGTGTTAATAATAAAAAATATGTAAAAAAGGGTCAGTGACTATTATGAAAAAATCCATTTCTGTTTAGCCAAAATGGAAAATTTTAAAGATTTGCTTGCATATATATAATAAATCAATTACATACCAAGAATTGCTTTACTACCGTTTTTAAAAGTATTTGTTTTGTCTCTTATCTTATCATTTATATTTCCTTATCCTATTGTATCACATACTAAAAGATGTTTCATTAATCAAAACATTATGTTTTTAAAATTATTTTTTTCCTAAAAATTGAAAATTAAATTAACCATACACAATAAATTCTTGTTTTTAAAGTGTGTAATGTATGCGACGTTCCCGGGTTAAAGTAAATATTCCAGTAAATAAAGATATAAAATAACTATTATTTTCTCTCAATAAGAGTTTTTTAATTTAATCTAAAATTTAAAAATCATGGACCAATAATTAAAATAATTCATAAACGCGTGTCTATACGTGTTTTAAATTTATGCTGACAATTTCAGGATGCAAAGTCTACTTGAATTAATTTGCAAAATCGAAAAAAATATTAACATAAATTCCACACATTAAAAAAATTCAATTAAAATTTGATTTCCAAAACTTTATATTACAATTATCCACTAAAAGTGTTTACTTCATTAGTTAAAAAATAATGATCCTGTTTCTCAATCGATATTTATTTACTGGACGAAAATGGAAAAATGACATAGTCTGGCGCTTACGATTAGTACGGGACAAAAGCGATTAAAATAATGCAGCGAAGCTTTATGTAATTCACAAACCTGTTTACGCGATACCCGCGTAGTGGTCGTGCCTTGAATGACGATGTCACTGTCGTCGATGTCCATGCGCTGCTGCAGCTCTCGCTGACGCCGCGATCGCGAATTCTCGTCGTTACTGATTACTCTGCCTTCCCGCTCTTCCCGCTCAATTACCTCTTGTAATTTTTTCTGCAACAATGCACGATTGGACGTGAAATTTTTTCAAAAATCAGAAAAAAAAGATGTTTTACTTCGGTTTACAATTGTTTGTTTCGGCATTCAAATTACGTAATTGCATACTTTCTATGTTTGCCAATTTTTTGTATAGATCGATGATTCATTTTTTGGAAAATTTTTAAAAATATTATTTACAGAGCTTATCATCGAGAATTGTCGTTCGTGTTATAACAATTATATAGTTGTAAATTATCACTGACTCATGTCATAAAGAACGCGCCAAAAACAGTAGCTTGAGAAATGACGTGCATGATGACATCATATTGAACTATAAAAATGTTCTGATAAGATCTGAACTCATTTCCAAGGAGCAATTCATAGATAGATTTAAAAATTCTACAATATGGCTACTATATTCATAATTGTATTTATATATCTACTTACAATGCAATCAGTAGTGTCAAAATATATAAAGCATAAATTAACTTTGTGACATGATATCTTTCCTCTATCGTCAAGGCCCAACAAGATCTTGTGTCGAAGTAGATGCTTATTAACTTGAGCCATACACTTCTCAAGGTTGTGATTTAGTTTGATTTTGATGAACATGCATAAAAATATGGCAGCAGCATTTAGGACCAGCCACATCACACCAAGACCAAATAATGTAAGTCCCGTTACTCCCGAGAACAGTAATCCTAATAAGACCACAAATGCAGTGAATATCCAAACTACAAGGATCCTCTTGTAACAAATATTGTACATGTTAAATCGAACGTCGTTTACAAGGAGCTCCATTATGTGCACATAATCTTCAACTGTTAGCTGCAAAATGAACGGACAAATATACATAAATGTTTACTTATTTATTTTTCATAAAACTAAGTCGATAACTGAGATATTAAATACAAAGTACTAACCGTTAGACCTTGTGCCATTAATTCTTCAGGTACTAGTTCTGGACGAAACCTAGCTGGAGTTATCCAAGGCCACTTTGTGTTAACCGGTAAAAGAGTAACAATTGTATCACCATTGGCAAAGCCTTGCCTAATATTACCGATAGGAGTACTTATGACATTTCTGCCATTGGAGGCATCTCTCAAATCTATAGTTTTCAAGGAGGCACTTTTTGGATTAAAAACACCCGCCGCAGATGGCTGCAGGTTAGGTTCTGGGCCATCATTTGTCACCGAACGATTGAGCCCAGAGCGATCTAAATTAATTTGAACGGAATTAGTTGCTATTACAGCTCCACTGTAATTATCATTCTTCTTGTGCTCACTCTCTTCTGGGTCCAAGGATTTGCTAATCTTACTGACATTCACTGTCACAGAATCTGGTTTAATAAGTGCTGGAATGCTTGGTTCTGGCTTTTCCACGTGTTCAGCTTTCTTTGGAGTAGAAGAAGCAGTAGGACCTGCTTCCTCCTCGAATTTCACCCATTCTTTTGTTTGTACACCCGGTGGAATGGCAGCTGCATTGTCAGTGGTATCTTCTGGTGTTGGCAAGCTCATGATTTACACCTCTGAAATAATAAATCACCACATTCTAAGTTATTCGTTTCAGAATCATAAACCAAATTACGTTAATACACATTGTCAACTAAATTATACTGTAACGATCTTTCAAAACCAAGAAATCAAAAGAATGTTTAAACCCTGAGTAAATTTAATTCAACCCTCAGAGATAGAAAAACCACGAATCAATAAAAACCGGGTGCAATTCGAGTCTGCCCATCAGTCCACATAACAAAAGTAAACAGACTAAAATTAGACTCCGGCTAACATTGGGAGGCACACTTATCCATCGGTATAAAAAAAAGATCAATCAATCACAGTTCCAGCGGAGGCATGCCTTCTCAAAAGGGCACAGCCCGTTCTCTTGGATAGTGCACCGCATACTAGGAGCTTCGAGCCAGCTGTCTCGATTAAGCTTGCAGTCCAACAAACCGGAGAGCTAATGGACAGGCGTACAGCACGCATACACACGAGCTGAATGCACAGCACATATACACACACAATATAGAATCGCGCGACTACGCGCGCTAAGAGTCAATAACCACGTACTCGCTGATTGAATCTCTCGTCGCGGAGGCAGTATAATAAGTAAGTAAGTATGCAGGCACGCGAAGTAGTGCAAAGGAGAAAGACGCATACCGAAAAATCGGCGCGCCTACGTGTAAGATTACACGCATATGTATATAAACGCGTGTAAAAGGCCGGCGCTTCACTCTCTCTCTCTTTCTCTCATCGACGCACTTTTTATTCTTTTCCTCTCACCTCTCCGCGATCAACAACCTCGCAGGTGTGTTAAGTAAGTATGCGCGTGTGTGTGTGTGTGTGTGTGTGTGTGTGTGTGCACACCCAATATCATATCCTACCTGTGCATCACCTGCATTCGTGCATACTATCGAATACCTCTATATCGCAATAACGACACTGCGTTATCGCGAGGGAGTCGCGGAGCGCCTTCGAAAAGAAAAACAAACACAAGGATGTGCACGCACGGTGCACAGCGCGATCACGAGACACGAGTGCGCGCCGAGCCGAGCACACATAAAATCATTAATATACCTACAAACACAAGTTATATTTTCCCGAAACGTAAGCAGCCGCGCTACCAAGGTGTGTGCGTGTGTGTGTGCTATATAGATACAATAGACGGAGACATAGCCACACTCATGCGCGCACAGTGCACACGTCGAATACCGAGCACTCGACACACCGAGCAAGTAGCAGCAGGAGCAGGTGAAACGTAGGTATGTACGAATGAAGAAGGCAAAAAAGTTAGAGGCGTGTGTATAGGCTCACCTGGATTGACTCGTCGTGGTCGGGAGGCCGTCTCTCATGACAGCGTGCTCTGCACCGGGGTCGCCTTTGGAGTCCTCCTCGTCGTCGTCGTCGGGGCGCAGCAGCGGCGACTCGTGCAGTTGGCGGTGCACATATGAGAGCTGGAACGCGAGTTGTAAGCGCGCGCGAGAGAGAGAGAGAGAGAGAGGAGCAGGGAGGAGCCCGCGAGCGGCTCACCTGCGAAGAGTAGGAGGAAGAGAGAGAGGAGAGAGAGAGAGATATATGTAGGTGTACGAGCGGCGGGCGGCGCTTCTTCGGGCTCCTTTTTCCATTTTGGAGCATACTTATTATATATATAGGTACGTTGTTCCATTTCGGAATGATGGATTGACCGAGTGTATATAGAGTGTGGGTTTGTTTTCCTGAGGATTGGTTCTCTACTTGGCTGATTGTTGACAGTTTGCTTTTGCTCTTTTTTGTTTTGTTAAGGTAGGGGTGTGCGAGTGTGGAGATATTGGGGGGTATTTGGGCGGTTTTGTAAATGTAAGTCATCGCGTGTTCAATGTGAATTCCATGTTTGTTTTTATTTGGATAGCGACATATGGAATTCAATAGTAGGTGGGGCCGTCGGCCGTATACATTATAATGTATTACGTTATGTTACTATGTAAAGTTTCAATTGACCCATAATATAAGTAAATCGGTATATATAGAATAAGAATAATTTGTAGCATATAATGAGAGTGCAGTAAAATTATATATATTTATCTGAAGAATAGCAATTGTTTATCTATAAAAAGTCCTACATCCCTGACAGAAAGATCATTAATGAAATACAACGAAAATATGTGAAAAAGGCCTTTATTGGACCTTTCATATAGATTAATTATCAGTTTTTTATTATTATTTTTCAAAAATTACAATACAAATTATATTGAAACCATTTTGCGATAAGTAGAAAATATATTTTAACTGCAAATACTAAAATATATTCGATAAAATAATGAGAAATAATGAAACATTATAATAGTATATAAATGAACTGTCTAAATTGAGGCCTTTCTTATATTTTTATTTGTACTTTTTCATTAATAAAATATATCTTTCTGGCAGTACTTTATACGGCCCGCACAACTTATCCCTAGTACAACCGTCCCTATACAACCTATTAGAACTTAAATTATATTGTAAAATTATACCTCTTGAGTTTTCCTTTGTATTTTTTTGAGCAGCAAATTATCTACAATTGAATCGAGGTAAAACAAACGGGGGAAAATGTAAAAAAGTCACAAAATAACGACTGATAAATTCTGTGGGTTCCCGAAAAAACGACTTAATTCCATTTTTTTGAAAATTGAGTTTCGAACAATTTTGGTATCCTTACATATAGTATATTTTTATATAAAAATGCAAAAAATCAACAAAGTGTAAAAATAAGTGACCGTATCTATTATTTATAAGTTTTGTATAACATTAGTTTAAATGGAAATTAGAAACTTTAAACCTTAATATCTCAAAAACATGAAAAGTGGACTTAAGTCGTTTTTCCGGGAACCCACAGAATTAAACATCATAAAGTGAGTAAGAATAGAGATTCTTTTATTTCTAAATGCTAAAGTACATATTCTTAATAAAAATACTATTTTCTTACCTTAAATACTTTTTAACTATTATTTATTGGCCACTTACATCATTAGAACTACAAAAACTATTAGTGGGCGGTACTAGGCAAATCTTTTTATAAATCGTAAAAACCCAAATTTTAAACTTGGATTTATAATTAATTCAGATTATTATTTTTGAAAAGAAATTTTTATTCTTTAATAAAGTCTATTCAACAAACAAGTTCCAATTTTTATTTTTACATTTCACAGTGTAGGCCAAAAGTTATAGCCAAAATAGCTATGAAGGGGGGTGGCGGTACTAATAGGTAACTGCAGCCATATTGGGATTGGTGGTCGTGACGTCATTGCCCTACTCCTTGTCTGATGATGCAAGGCACAGTAGAAGACCTAGACTAACTAGGTCACCTAGTTGGTCTTCTACTGTACCCTGCATATGATTGACTGTTAGGCTCAAGATGGAGACAAGGAGTAGGGCAATGACGTCACGACTACCAATCTTAAATTCTCGCAGTTTTATAGCAACTGCCAAATACACAATTCTTTAGACTGCAGGCATGAGACAAATTAGGACAACCTAGGAGTAATTTAAGAACAATGGAAACATTTGGGAAAATTTCAGTGAAATTTGACGAAGATATTTACGAAATATTTTAAAAGTTACGCAAATCACCCAAAGTTTCAATTAACGCAAAAGTCGCAGCATGCTCTTTTATAGATAGAATATATTATTTAATCAAATTATGTCCAGTAATATATGGGAGACCGAGGCGAAATTGAACACTTCTTCCATCTTGAATTTTAATTTTTACAATATAAAAAATTATTTTTCGAGACATGGTGAATTGTCATGAGTAAGATCTCAAGTATATATGCTTGATTTTTTTAAAACCATGACTTTTTTATTTATTTCCGTGGGAATCGAATACGAATTTCTAAGAGAAACCAATTTTGCGTTTGTAAATGGCAATTTTCATGATAAATTGTATTTTTGTTAAATATTGGTGAACTTTATATGATCTAATTACTTTAAATAGCATGAGCAGTATTGAAATACGTACAGGTAGTATGTACTGGTTGAATGCATTTGAATTTTTTTGAAATACTGCAATTTCATTGGATTTCATTAGGTCAAATGCACGTTTTCGCTTATCTCATTGAAGCATTTTAAAAAATTTCAAAAGCTTTCGAAATTTTCCACTTTGAGATATATAGGTCTATTTCTATATCTATTATATTTAACTTTAATACAATTTCAAAAATTCGTTGGGATACTCAAAAAACCAACAATTATGTAATAAAAATAACGTAGCGGTATCTAACCTTTCATAACATTTTTTGAAGATTTTTTATACTTATATCCTTACTTTGTCAAAGCTACAAACTCCAGTTCTGTGTTAAACTTAAAAATATCGGCAGTGATCTATTTGACCCTGCGTTCAGTTTCCCCCGGTCTCCCCCAACTAGAAATAAATATATATAAAATTGCAATTATAGAAAAGATGATTGATTCCAGTCATTTATTAACTCATCAAAACTTTACAGCAACAATAATTTTTAATATGCTAGCATCGTTAATAAAAATAGTAAATTTAAAACGTCTTCACACACCTTAATGACGTTCACCGACTAACCGATTTATTATATACTTGCTTTAAATTTTGATAGAATGTTTTTAATAGTATTATTTATGCACCCGCAAAACTATAAGAATCGTGCCCGTACCAAAATGGAAATATTCAATGTCAAAGTTGCGAGTCTTAACACGTAAGGTATAGGTTAAGCATGTGTCAAAGAGACATTTTAATTTGTAATCGCAGAAATGAATTATATATTTTCCTGAAAAACTAATATGTTGTAAAGAATTACTATCTATATTACGTAAAACAAAAAATCTATATTTATCGGTCCCCTTTCGAAGATATGGCTAAGTAAACATAATGCCTGCATTATTACTACATCTATATTGTGGTACAGTCTGTAGAAAAGTTTATACCGCACTTTAGTTTTCTGTCATATTTCAAAACTTTTGGGTTGCTTTTAATATTTTAACATTTTAATTTATGAATTGAAGACATTAAGTTATAAGTAATGTGGATTAATGATGATTTGAAATATAAATTAACTTTTTAACCTTATTATCACAGGTGAACTATCTTAAGGGGGCAGGAAAAAGAGACTGTTTTTTTACGAGTCCAGAAAACTTTTTATGTTTACATACAATTATACTGAAAATTTGTATGCTATCAAAACACAATAATATAATATCTTAAATTTTACCGTTGTAAAACCTAAAAATCTTGATTCTACACGTTACAATAAATCAATATTTTCAATACAATTTTTATTAAAAGAACTTTGTTCATTCACACAATTCTAGGTGACATGATCAACGAGAATTCTTTTTCGACGATTATTCGACTCTTTTGGACATGTGTTACAAAAATAGCGGAGCACTTTTATTTATTGTTCATTTTTGGAGATCTAAGCGATTTTTTGAAAAAAAAATTTTAATATTTTTTAAAAAATTGATTGGATCTACGAAAAAGAGTAATAAAAAATTTAACAAAAAAGTGCACCGCTCATTTTGTAATACATTTCAAAAGGAGTCGAATAACCGTGGAAAAAAATTTTTCGTTTATTATGTCACCTAGAATCGTGTGAGGAACAAAGTTCTTTAATAAATATGGTATTGAAAATAGTGATTTATTGTGACGTGTAGGATCAAGATTTTGAGGTTTTATAACGGAAAAATTAAAAATATTATTAAGTATTGATAGCATACAAATTTTCAAAATGTTTGCTTTTTTTTCACGAGCCGAGATAACTTTATGTTTAAAAAAACATAAAGTTTTCTCGGCTCGTGAAAGAAAATCTTTGCTTGGGTTTAATCCAGGCCTGTTCCCTTAATGCTGATAAATAAAAAATACGAGTAGGATTGGCTTATTGAAGCGAGCTTACATACAAGGTATTTTACATATTGCTCAGTAAGTAAAAACTTTAGATGTAAGCATCAAGTTTAGTTTTGCAATATGATCAAACGTTTATTGTTAAATGTTGAGTGATCAACTTATTGTCTTTCAAAGTTTATGACTATCATAAACTATTTTTTAGGGGTTTGGATCGAGGTATAACGTTAAAGGTAAATATAGCAGAACAATAGTAGCTTCCAATAATTAAAATTACCGATCATCAGTCACAAACAACTGCTGTTACTTCAGCCGTAAAATCAGTTTTAGTACAGATTGTTTTCCATAATTAGCATAATTTATGTGCCAAAATAAATTACGTAAAATTGAATACATATTAAGTTAGGTATGGTTATAATTATCTTTATATTTACCAAAGAAGATATTCTTAAAAAAACGCTGATTGCAAATTTTTAACGAAAAATTCGAAAACTACATTCTTGGTTGTGTATTCATTTCCGTAATGGAGTCAAATTGAGTATCACGTGTATGTTAAATGTAATAACGTCAATATTCGTAAAAATTGGTTTTCCGTTAAATACATTTTTTTGTATCACTTACAAAAGGTATTTTATATCAAATCAAAAATATTTGAGGACTTCAAAAAGAAAAGTTTAGATGCACAATTATTTTATAATAGCTATATTTTAAAAAAGTCCACCACTCTCGATAATAGGTATACAAGGCCGGTTTTGGGACCCCCCACCACTCGACCTTTCGACTCACCTGTGCAGGTGAGAAGCTCTGTGATTGGTCGAGGCGGACAGGTGAGAATAAGTCCCGCTCCCACTGTCTCGCCTGTGCGCGATCAAGTTCTAGAATATTCTCGAACAGTCCAATATTCGAAGGAATATCAAACTGTAAGACGCATATGCAAACGTGTGCGTGTGTGCGTGCCTGGAACTCTCTAGAAGCTTTTCATCGTCGACGAGGACCGACCTTCGATGGATCTGAGGATGAGCCCTGCCTCCCGAGAGCATTTGCGATAAGTATACGAATGCTATTGTGTTTCAGCAGGCTGACACTTAGTGTGTATATCTATATATGCACGACTCAAGCTTTGACTGGTAAACAACGTCTTGTAGGAGCTGAACAAGACTTTTTATAACGAGTACAGTCATTAGCCCATTTCTTTATTTACAAGTGTAGGAACAATTAATTAATTAATCATAAAAAACATTGTATAATTATTTTGTAGATGTTTCCAGATATTTTTTACATTCTACTGAGAATCATAAAAGCATCATTATAGAAAGTTTTCGGTAAAAGAATGAGAGATGTATGAAAATTGTTGAAAAATCAATGTACGTACTACACTTTTTATAGAGACGCCTAAATTTTGGAAAATTGTTAAACTAAAGACTGCTTTATTTTTTAGTGGTCATTTCTAAGAAAAGCAATAAAGATAATATAAACATGATGAAAAATACATAAGAAAGCATTCAGAATTGTATAGAACATTCTGGGTGCAGGTGGATGTTGCTCCTGCAGATCCGCACGTAAACACCCCGTAAACACCCCATCATCCCTAGAATTTCATGCAAACGAATGATATCACATATGTATGATTATACTGTTGAATATTCGAAGAAGTATCACAGTAGAACAATTCATACACAACATATTTTTTTCATCGTATTTTCTACGAAGAAAGACACTTTCAAATAATGTAAAAGATCATAGTTGTTGATTTAAACATTTATTAACGTATTATCACTGTTGGTGTTGTTTTTCATTCCATAATCCGACTTCAAAGAATGATCAGTATGTCTGCATACGAGTGTACATTTCTTGTGAATAATATGCTACAAGCCTACGGGCTTTTAGTACAAAAAAATCGAGTTAATCCTAATGAAATAACCCAGTGGATTAAAATTGGTAACCGAAATTTAAGAAATTTGAAATTACTTTTACATCAAAATGCTAAGAGTGTTCCTGAAAAACAAAAATTTATATCAACAATTGGACTACTCAAGAAATAATAATGATCGAATCAGATCTGGTGTGATAACCAACTTAAAGAATTTAGATATTAAGACATTCATGAGAGATGCGCAATTTGTATTTCAAATCCGAATCAAGAATGCTCTAAAGAAGTATGATATTTTCAAAGTTTATACAGTGTTGGCTGCCCAATACGGTATATCGAAAGCTGATGAAGAAACTTTAGAAATGAAATATTTCAACACAAAAGCAGACTTCATTTTACAAACAACTAACTTACAGCAGTGGTTTAAAACAAATGTACAGCAACCCTGGTAACACTGTCTGACGCACTCGCGATTGCGCCGAAAGTGCACGGTCTGCTTCACACTCTGACTAGGTTTCTGCTGCACGACGATTGCGGCAGACGAGTGCGGCAGGATTGCAGCAGAAATGCAGCCGACAAATGCGACTATGGAAATAACGCACTCGCGAGTGCAGCAGAATTGCACCCGCATTGCGTACGACGATTGCGGCAGACGAGTGCGGCAGGATTGCAGAAGACGTGCAGCTGACAAGTGTGATTAAAGGGGATGATGTAACGCATTTGCGAGTGCATTAAGATATACGTCAAAAACGATCACACACCTCGTAGCGAAAAACCTCAGATCACCGAGAATGGTAACAAAAAAAAAGAGCTCCAAAGACTTTTATCTCCCACACGACTTGTGCGCGGTCTCTTATAGTATTTACCACGCCAAACTAGTCGAGTGAGCCCAAATTGATGCGCTCGCCGCCTGGCGGCGGCGACTTATGTCCTATATGCTTTGCTTCCAGTCTGTGGACTGCACGCCTGCTGCAATCTTGCCGCACTCGTCTGTCGCAATCGTCGTACGGAATTCGGGTGTAATTCTGCTGCACTTGGGAGTGCATTATTTCATCCTCCTTAGTAGCACTTGTCGGCTGCACGTCTGCTGCAATCCTGCCGCACTCGTCTGCTGCAATCGTCGTCCACAATTAGGGTGCAATTCTGCTGCACTCACGAGTGCATTATTTCACCCCTCTTAGTCGCACTTGTCGGCTGCACGTCTGCTGCAATCCTGCCGCACTCGTCTGCCGCAATCGTCGTACGCAATTCGGGTACAATTCTGCTGCACTCGCGAGTGCATTATTTCATTCCCCTTAGTCGCACTTGTCTGTCGCAATCGTCATGCAGCAGAAACCAAGTCAAATTGTGAAGCAGACCGCACGTCGGCTGCTGTAATTTTTGTGATTGCACGCACGATTGCAGCAGAATTGCGGCGAAATTGCGATGCTTTTGTTACCAGGGAACCTATTCATGCGTGACATGGAGGTGTTCGCGGAGAGAAATCGCGGTTGGAGTTTGAGATTGATTCTCTGCTTGAGTGTACATATAAACCGTTTTAATTCAATGAGAGGCAATTCATATATATATAAATCTACCTGACTGTATAATGAGAAAAAAAGCCTGTAAATGTACAAAATTTTGATGATGAATGTTTCAAGTGGGCAGTTTTGTCAGCGCTGTATCCAGTTCAAAATCATATTGATAAAGTGTTTAAAGCTGATAGAGTGTCATCATGTAAGGCACATGAAAATAAATCGAAATTCAACGGTATAGAATTTCCAGTAATGCCCACACAAATTCCAAAATTTGAAAAACTTAATAAGATTTCAATTAATGTTTACATTTTGAAAAAAGGAGGAGGTACATTTAGAGTGGTGCCAAGTCACTTGACACCTCACGAAAGGAAGCATCGTCATGTTAATCTTCTTCTTATACAAAGTAATTATACGAATGAGGAGGATGAGGAGGAGGGTGTGGAAAAGGATTATGACTCTCTACCTATTTATCATTATGTTTGGATTAAGGACTTATCTCGCTTAGTATCAAGTCAACTTTCAAAAAAGAAACATAAAAAAATATATTTGTAATCGATGCTTTAGGAGACTTTGAGTGTCTCCTAAAAGGCATTGATTATGGTAACGCGTACCAAGAACATGACGCATTTAGCGTGGGTTATTATTTGAAATGTAGTTATGACGACACTCTCTCATATTATCGGAGCTACAGGGGACCCCAACCAGCTAAATGGTTTGTCGAAGAGCTGAGAGATCTAGCGGAAAATGTCGAAACTGTTTTCTGGTATCCTATACCCATGAACACTATGACTGGGGAGCAAGAATTGGCTTTCGAAAATGCAACAATCTGTGACATATGCGGGCAATCACTAGGTGCACGAAGAGTTCGAGATCATTGCCATCTCACTGGAAGGTGAGGTTAAAATTAAATGAGATATACATCAGACGTACTATATAATATAAACAATATGATTATATTACTAAAAGAAAATATAACATTACATTTTAGATATCGAGGAGCTGCCCATGAAAAATGTAATTTAAATTATCAAGATTCACGCACCATTCCAGTCATCTTCCATAATCTCACTGGATACGATTCACACTTTCTCATGAAGGATATCGCCAATGGTTTCCCCGAGCGAGTAAACTTTTTATCATTGAACAAGGGACGTTTTATCTCATTCACAAAACATATTGAAGATAGTGATATCAGCTTTAGATTTATCGATTCATATCGAGTTATGGCATTATCCTTAGATAAATTATCATCCTACCTTGAGGAACTTAATATTTTGAAAAATTAATTTTCTCAAGATGCACAATATTCACCTATGACGGAAGAAAAATTTCAGCTATTACGAAGAAAGGGTGTCTTTTCATTTGATTATTTAGATTCAGAGGAAAAACTTTTCGATCTAGAGCTGCCGTCAAAGCGTGAATTTCATAGTACGCTCAACGATACTGATATATGAGATGAAGATTATGAGCATGCACAGAATGTTTGGCAAGTTTTTGGTATGAAAAATTTAGGTCAATATTCAAATCTTTACCTAAAAACAGATGTTCTGCACTTGGCTGAAGTTTTTTAAAATTTTCGCAACAATTGTCTCAATACTTATGGTTTGAATCTAGCGCATTACAACACGACTCCAGGCCTCACTTGGAATGCAATGCTCAAATATACTAAAATTCAACTTGAATTGCTCACTGACATTGATATTGTATTGTTTATTGAGCGCGGTATAAGAGGAGGAGTTAGTCAATGCTGCAACCGCTATGTCCGAGCTAACAAATGAATACATGGGTGTTGACTATGATACAAATTTAGAAACAAAATACCTCATGTATTTCGATGCCAACAACCTCTATGGTTGAGCATTAATGCAACCGCTGCCCTACGGTGGCTTTGAATAGGTGGATAATGTTAAAAACGTAGAGTTTAACATATCAGATCATTATCCAATAGGTTACATCCTTGAAGTTGATTTGGAGTATCCACAACATCTTCAAGCAAGAAAAATTGCTTACCACTGTTGAAAATAAGACTCGATACGTTCTCCACTACCGGATTAAAGCTTGCAGAAATTCATAGAGTTTTAAGATTTAAACAGAGACAATGGCTCAAAGAATACAGTGACCTGAATAGTACGATGAGACAATCAGCTAAAAACGATTTTGAAAAAAATCTCTATGAGCTGATGAACAATGCAGTATTTGGCAAAACAATGGAAAATGTGAGAAAACGTGTTGACGTAAAGCTAGTGACAAAGTGGCAAGGTCGATATGTTGCTGAAGCCCTCATTGCTAAACCTGAATTTCATAGTCGCACTATTATCAATGAAAATCTCGTACTTGTTGAATTGCAGAAGACTGAAGTACTTATGAATAAACCAATCTACATAGGACTTTGCATTTTATACATATCAAAAGCTCTATTGTATGACTTTCATTATGATTATATGTTACAAGAATTTGGAGATCTATGCAAACTGCTATACACTGATACAGATATTTTGATATACGAAATACACAAGAAAAATATATACGAAGTCATGAAACGTGATATTCATATTTTTGACACTTACAGTTATCCTACAGACAATGTTTTTGGAATACCTTGCATGAATAACAAGATTGTTGAATTAATGAAGGATGAGTGTAACGGCGAAATTATGACTGAATTTGTTGGTCTTTGAAGCAAAATGTACAGTGTGCGTATAAATGGCCAAGATCGTGTGAAAAGAGTTAAAGGTGTGAAGACCAATGTAGTTGAGAATACAATAACTTTTGATGATTACGTTGAGTGTTTAAGACATTCTTCAATACAATATAGACAGCAAAACAGACACGCTACCTTGGGGTCACTATAAAATAATGAAAATAGATGAAGTATAAAAGGGAAATAAACTGTATTATGCTTAAATATATGGTAAATATGATATAGGTTATTATTAATAAGCAAATCCTTTATATAATTTTATACATTTATTTATTTACTCCAACCTTTACAAATCAGATTTACTTATCCAAGTATTGTGAGAACTATCAAATCTTATCCATTTTACATAAATTTAATTTCCACGTTTCTTCAACACTTTCTCCACCAGGTAGACGTCAGGATATTTGGCTTTTAGAAGTTCCTGCTCGTAGAAACCACCAGCGATGGGTTGATCTCGATAGTCTTTAAACTTGTAGGTGACTGGTTTCGTAACCATTACTTGACTAATTGTAAAAATCTCTGTTGACAAATTGGGGTATAACCCTTCTCAAATACTTGTTTCATCTTGCTCACTCGGACTTTATCTCCAATCTTAAATTTTGGCTTCCTCGAAGCTTTATTTATGTCAGAGAATTGTGTCAATATTGTAGCTTCATTTATAGGCGAAACATCTTTACGCTTCATACCAATGGTGTGGTGCTTGCTGTTATTGTATGCAGTCATCAAATCAGGTAAAATATCCAGCTACTTGTATTTTCCACGCAAACTGAATTGCATCCACATCTTATTCTTGAGCGTCCGATTGAAACGCTCACAAATAGACGCTTTGAGATTGCTGAACGTTGAGTATAGATTGATTCCATACTGTTTCATGAGACTTTGAAAAGAGGAATTGTAGAACTCTTTGCCTCGATCTGTATGCAGTTTTTTTTGTTCGCGTCCTTGCTGCAAGATCGATTTCATGGCTGCTATAACCTCGTCACCAGTCTTACGCTTTAATGGAACAGCCCAAGCATACTTGGAGAATACATCGATAATTGTGAGCAGATACTTGTAGCCTTTGTTCTGTTTAACATAAGGTTGCATCTCCACTAGATCAGCCTGCCAGGTCTCATCCAAGCCTCGTACAATAAATTTTCTGCGGAGATAGTTACGTCTAGCGAATTTATGAAGCTCCTCCACTAATCTCTCATGCATCATCATTTTTTGAGTCTTTATCTACCGTAATATTCGATTGAGAATTTTGAAATAACATATCATACAGTGTTTCAATAGCTTTATCAATTTTTTCCATTTTCTTTGTGTAATTATCGTTGAGACCACTTAGCTCTGATTGAGCATCATCAAGGTCAGTACTCAAACGAGCTGTCACACCATACAGACTGCGAATTTCTGACTGAACCAAGCCTTGTAGAGTGCTTAAATTGATGGCGTCACTTGACTGCTGAGCAGTGGCAACGTTGCACAATCTCTTGTTTTCTACGTCGTACTAACTGTTGGTAATGAGTTTATAACCAACACCAGGTGGACCACGGTTAGCTTCAGTTCCACCTAGTTGTCGACCGAACACGTCAACACTCATCTTGCTCTGACTCTTATACTGCTTGCGCTCCTGAGTATATAATGTTGGCTTCATGAAGTTCCTCAATGATTGAGTGAATCTCATTCGTATGGCTCTGATTACCAGCCGCTCTCTCAGCAAGTAATAAACGTGGGCGGTCGACTAGCGCATTAGGATCTTCACAATACACATAGTCCATTAGCATATCTTTTCTAGCAATCTTGTATCGTGGTAAAAATCCCGCTCCACTAATTGATGCTCTCTTACGACCTGGAGACTTATGGTAAAACGGAGCGATAAAAATTTTACATTTTGTGCTCCTTAATCGATGGATAGGCTGATCTTCACTGTACTGTTTTCTAAATGCATTTGTCACTTCAACAATCTTTCGATAATTTTGTAGGTCACTTGGGCTAATTAAATTTGAATCAGGCTCCTTTCTAAACAGTAATTCTAGCAAGCCAATAGCTTTTGGATACGTAAGGTTGAGAATGTTTACATCATCATTTGTGAATTCTATTGGTGAATCACCGATCATGAGAGTATCACCTGCCTACGAACTCCATATACATTATTCAAATAACTATTGCGATTTTGATTGAGCATTATAAAGTACTTGCTGATCTTTGAATCGGATTTCTTAGTCTTATCTGAGCTTGCAGATTTTGCACTTTGGAATAAAGCATTTAAAGTTTGATCGCGCAGAGTAGCATCAGTATCGTCAGAATCACCTTCATCAGATACCTCAACCTTTTCGACTATTTCACTCTTAGGATCATTCTTGATGATATCTTGCTTCTTCTGTAATTTCGAGACATTCAAAAGTTTTTCAAGTGGATTGACAACGGGTTTGAAAGTTTCACCTATTGCCTTCTCAAAACTAACTTTACCCTGCTTTAACAGTCTATGTTTACGTGTAATCGATTCTCTGGATTTTGTAATTTGACGAAGAATATCTTTCTCCCGTCGAAAGTCTGCCATGTTGACTGCTCAATGATTTACAATGCACTACTCAATTCATGTCGTGTGCGCAATATTTATAGCAAAACAGTCAAAGCCCTCTCGGTATCTGCCAGTATTAAGCTCTCGCTCTTTATCTATCACGAGAAATCCATACTTGTCATCTCTCCAGCACATAGATCATAAACTTTTAAATTGTGTACAAGACATATCAGAGTTTACATGATCCTCATATATGTGTTTAAGATTCACATCGTCTTGTCGAAATATAGCCAGCGAATTAAAATTATCACGCACTAAATGCTTTGGGATATGGGCGTACGACTGACAAAGATAGAAATAGTCTCCTTTTTTGTGTCTACCTATGCAAAAAAGGCTCTTATATTGTCCTGCTTCTCACAGGCTACATCATCAAAGATCATGATAGAATTTGGAAGCGCATCCTCGTGCGCCACAACTGTATCATGCTCACTGAATGGAAAGTACTCAACACCATTTACTGACTCCAGAAGCTTCTCGAGAAACCTATACTTTGGCTGATTGAACGATTTCGAGTAGATATACACATTTTCAAACTTTAGACCATTGGGATGTGTTATGAGAGTGGGTAGCGTATTGGTCTTGCCGCAATTTGATAGACCGCAAAATACTGCGCGTATATTGTCGAGCAGTAGTTTACCGTGACGTTTCGGCACTTTCTGTTGCTCTACTGAAGTATCAAAATTTGACACTTGGCAGCTTGACCTTTTGCACTAGAAAATCCATATCCATATGCTTTGCTGTTTCGAATACGACTGACCATAAGGCTATAAATACCGCGCTTATAAGCTAGTATTAGTCAGAAGTTGTCCTTGGAAGCGTCAACATCATGATTGTACATAAGCAGCGTCGTCAGCGACGTAAGGGTGGCGGTTTGATGAATACTCTCATCAATAAGCTTCCCGTTGAACTGCATTTGCCGGGATATCAATACTGTGGGCCCGGTACTAAACTGGCAAAACGTCTGGCTAGAGGCGATCCTGTATCAAATACTATGAAGCTGAAATCTAAGTTTGGTATGGGTCTTAAAAAGAAGAAAGGGAAGCCATCTATTACCCTGGCTAGTGTTGTCAAGGCTGCCTCAAAATCCACTATTCCGAGCAAAGACTCACGTGCAGTTATTCGCTCTTTTCTGAAAAGTGCTCGCGAAGCTGTAGAGAAGGCTGGTGGCAAGAAAAATGTGCGCGTTTCACGTATATTACCTGTACCATCAAAAGTCGGAGGATTCTTACCTTTTCTCATTCCTATATTCGCCGACTTAAGTGCAACAGGAGCACTGGCAGGTGGCACTGCTGGTATTGCAAAGGCTGTGAACGATGCTAGCGCTGCCAAACGTCAACTTGAAGAAAGTCAAAGGCATAATAAGACCATGGAGGACGTTGCACTCGGTAAAGATTTATATCTAAAACCGCATAACAAACGTTATGGTATTGATCTAAAACCTTCCCTTGGTCGAGGTTTAAGAAAAAAAAAAACTTCGCACTAAGACTGCCTCGACGAGCACTTACTGACGCTGATTTGCTTAAATATGCTCACATCTGGAAAGTTCCAAATTTTCGCGGTGTTTTTATGCGAAACGCATTACCCGAGAGTGGACCATGTTATCGAGAAACAGCCATTGTCAATCTTGATGATGAAAATGGACCTGGCACGCATTGGGTAGCCTATAAAAAACGAGGTAACGATGTTGTGTATTTCGACAGCTTTGGAGATCTACAGCCACCCTTGAATCTCATGGAATACCTCAATGTGAACTGTGTCAAGTATAATCACGAGCATTACCAAGACTACAATACATACGACTGTGGCCATCTTTGTCTGAAATTCTTGTGCAGGCAGCTTAAGCGTAAAGGTATATAAGTGCTGGTAGTGGGCTAGTTAGAGTCAGTATTGCTGGTACGAGGGTAGTTCAATAAGTCTTTAGAATGACCAACAGATGGCGCGCGAATCGCTCCAAATCATCTGTTTTCAGTCAGCACCACTCCCGACTAGATATATGGTGCAGTCACAGTCCACATCTTCTGAGTTTACGTGTTTTTATAACCAATTGAAAAAAAAAAAATTGCTTGTTAAGAAAAATGGAAAAAAACGAGTTCAGAGCGGTAATTAAACATTTTCATTTAAAGGGTTTAACTCCATATGAGATAAAAAATGAATTGGACTCAGTTCATGGCACATCTGCCCCTGCCTTAGCAACGGTTTATAACTGGGTAAATGAATTTAAGCGTGGTCGTACATCAATAAGTGATGAACCACGTTCAGGAAGGCCCGTAGAAGCAACTACTCCCGAAATCATCAATAAAATCCACGATATGGCGTTGAAGGATAGAAGATTAAAAGTGCGTGAGTTAGCTGAGGCCACAAGGATATCTATAGGTGCAGTTGTTTCAATTCTACATGAAAAATTAGGCATGAAAAAGCTATCGGTAAGATGG
Source organism: Gastracanthus pulcherrimus (assembly GCA_949152435.1). Taxonomy (NCBI): domain Eukaryota; kingdom Metazoa; phylum Arthropoda; class Insecta; order Hymenoptera; family Pteromalidae; genus Gastracanthus; species Gastracanthus pulcherrimus. The sequence goes on along the minus strand of OX424574.1, from coordinate 151,491,875 downwards.
GTGCCGCGTTTGCTCTCAGCTGAGAATAAACGCAATAGAGTGGTCGCCTCTGAGGCTCTTTTGGCGCGCATAAGTCGGAATCCTGAGGAATTTTTTCGTCGATTTGTGACTGTGGATGAAACATGGATACACCACTACACTCCTGAGACAAAGGAACAATCCAAACAGTGGATTTCCACAGGCGAACCAGCTCCAAAGAAGGCAAAGACCGTAAAGTCAGCTGGTAAGGTTATGGCTACAGTTTTTTGGGATGCACGTGGAATTATACTTATTGACTACTTGGAAAAGGGTAAAACAATTACTGGTGAGTATTATGCATCATTATTAGAGCAGCTGAAAGAAGAAATTAAAAAAAAAACGACCACATTTGGCGAGAAAAAAAATTCTCTTTCATCACGACAACGCCCGAGTTCACACATGCTTCGTTTCAATGGCTAAAATTGAAGAACTAAAATTCGAATTGGTCGAACATCCACCGTATTCACCAGATTTAGCCCCCAGTGACTTTTTCTTATTTCCAAACTTGAAAAAATGGATCGGTGGACAGAGATTTACGGACAACGAAGACGTCATTGCCTCTGTAAGTGCTTATTTTGAGGAACTTCCGAAAACGCACTTTTCTGAAGGATTAAAAAAACTTAAAAAGCGATTGACCAAGTATATAGAGCTCCAAGGAGATTATGTTGAAAAATAAAAAAAAATTTACCCAAAAAAAATTGTTTTTATACTTTATTCTAAAGACTTATTGAACTACCCTCGTACAATCATGGGAGATTCATTGACATTGAAATTGGAACGTCATCTGTACTGGAAGCTCAATTTTTTTCACCAATTGTACTTGCTCCCAGCAAACATTATGTTCTCGGACTAGTAGAACTTTTAAACCTTCAACTCAATACCCAATATGGATACGGGTAATAACAAGTTTTATGTCAGTGAAGAAGTGCTAACTTTACCAACAAGTAGTTACGAGATTGAAGACATTGAGAGCTGTCTGCAAGAAGTTCTTGCACCAAAAGGTATATCAATCAAGCTTTAGCCTAATAACAGCACTCTTCGTTGCGCTATCAAGTGCAGTCACATAACTGATTTTCAACCATAAGACTCTATTGTTAAACTACTGGGTTTCAATGAACGCCTTCTCCCGGCAAATATGACTCAAGACTCTGATTTACCTGTAGCCATTCAAGGTCAACGCCTTAAGAGTCGAGTGTAACATCACATCGGGCCCATACATAAACGGACAGAAGGTGCACACCATACACAAGTTTTTCCCAACTGTGCCGCCAGGATATAAAATTATTGAAATTCCATCGCAAGTAATTTACCTTCCAATCGCTGTGAAGACCATTGACAATATACAGCTGCGTATAGTCAATCGAGGCGGAGATTTAGTTAATTTTCGTGGAGAAATCATAACGATCAGACTACACATCAAAGGAGTATCATAAGCACGGGTATTGTGTACAATACTTAAGTGGGCAGAGGCTATATTAGTAGCTTATCATGCCATCAAGCAGTCAGTCGTCAGCGAGTGCTCAAAGCGCTAACACGTCAAAACAGTCAGTTTCTGAGAAGCCTAGGTCTAAGAGTCGTCGCCGCAGTACCTGGAAAAAAATAACCTGTATAATTTTTTGCTACTTTCAATGAAATGGAGGAGCTGCTAAACATACAATCACCTGTTACATTTGACGAATCTGTTGCGCATTATGAGATTCATGCGCATCAGCCCTATACCTTATCGAACTTCAATAACAGCGATGAGATTCGTATAGCCATACAACATCAAGATCTGTGTCTTTTACCTTCACGCAGTTCGTTGCATGTATGTGAACATCTGATGAAAACAAATGGCACTGCTGTTACAAATACGAATTTAGTCAACAACGCCATCTATCACCTGTTTGAAGAAATTCGGTAGGAGATAAACGCTATAGAAATTGATCAATGCAAGAATGTGGGCTTGACGAGTCTCATGAAAGGTTGGGTATCCACCAGTCCCAGTTAGAGCTTACTCTTTGAAAATGCTGGGTGGTTCGATGTTGAGGAGTCACGGCAATTGATAAATGATGCTGGCTACTTTGATGTATCGGTGCCATTGAGTATGATTTTAGGCTTTGCTGAGGACTATCGCAAAATTGTAGTCAACGCGAAGCACGAGCTCATTCTCACGAGATCAAGGAACGATTTGAATTCTGTGAAACAGACGCAGATTCGGGTGAACGAACAACCAGGCTACGAGACTTTTAAGATTGAACTCACCAAAGTTGAGTGGTTAATGCATTATGTGATGTTATCAGACAAGCATGAAATTCGACTTCTTAGGTACATTGAGAAGGATATACCTATTGCTATGAGCTTTCATAGCTGGGAATTGTACGAGTATCCGTTATTGCCCACCACACTGAATCAAGTTTGGACTGTCAAGACAGCTAATCAGTTGGAGAAACCTCCCTTCATTATTCTGGGCTGTCAGACCAATCGCAAAGGGCTAAGAGCGGCAATTGCTAGCAACTTTGACCACTGCAACATTAGCAATGTAAAATTTTTTCTCAATTCACAGTACTATTCCTATGGAAACCTCAACCTCGATATCAATAGTAATCAGTATGTCATGTTATATGACATGTATACCAACTTTCAAAATGCTTACTATGGCAAAGAGACAGAGCCTATGCTGAAAGAGTGATTATGTGGCATACGCTCCCCTCATCGTCATCGATTCCTCTAAGCAAAACGAGGCATTGAAACAGGCTCCAGTCGACGTTCGGCTCGAATTTGAGGATAGAGATAATTTTCCAACAGGAACATCAGCCTACTGCTTGATCCTACACGATCGTATTGTCGAATATAATCCAATAAGTGGGGATGTAAAAACGCTTGTCTGAGTGATGGGAATTTGAGTATAAAATAGATGGCAGCGCAGAGCAGTCAGTTAGTCACAATGGAGTACGTGGTGGATGTTCAAGGCTTCAAGCAGCCTGTGAATGATTGTGTTGTGAAGGAACTCGCCATAGTTCCGCTCAACTCGAATCTCAAGCCATTGGTCTTTTTGTTTAAGCCACCCACATCATGGTGTAGACTTTCAGTTAAATATAGGAGTGAAAATCTATGGTTGGAAGGCAACTATCACGGCTTATCATGGAGTTTCGGGGAGCTGTCTTATGAGGAGCTTGAAAACGTGCTTCACAGTACCTTGCATGATGCAAGTATAATATATGTGAAAGGTCTGGAGAAGAAGTGTTGGCTCGAAAAATTCAACTTCCAAGTTTGTGATATGGGAGATATGCGCTGCCCTTCACCTGCAAAGACTTAAAACTGAAATATTGGAAAGTTATGTCCTCACCATAGATTCGCCTACAAGGTCAATAACGCACATAGGAATGTGTTACTGTTGAAAAAATTTTATCATGACAATACACCATCGCTAGATCGATCACTCAAGATATTCTTTCGCACGGAACATATATCATTCATGAGCTTCACAGACATTGCTCAACTGCCCAAGAGTTTTCTCACGACCTTTGGGGCAACCAGTATTGAGCAGGCATGGGATAAGCTGCCTGAACATTTGAAACATGATGCAGAAATCTTAGGATGTCTGCGATGTCGGGAGCATCATTCTATTGAGAACGGAGTACCACCTTTAAGAAGACACTGGTTAAAAAACTTATAAGACCGGATTGTAAATTAAATCTATATAATCTTATCTTCAAACCTATTTCAATTTTAAAAAGTCAATCCTGTCTTGTCCGGAATTTGAACCCGGTTTTATCAGGTCTTATCCGATATAATATGTTTTTTTTTTAACCATACTAAATGCTGAGACTTAAAATATTTATAAATTGTTTTATTAATTATAATTATTGTTCACCTTGTGAAATCGCCACTTTCTTTTACATTATATTATTAAATAAGACAGTATAATATTTTAAATCAAATTGTATGAAACTATCTCAGTATGGAAAACAGATAGGGTGAATGTCCGTACTACTGACACCCCACCCAACTACTGACACCCAAATCTATTTTAGTATAAATAAAATATAAACTCTATCAAATAATATCTGAAAAATATATATAAGCATTCCGTAACTGTTATTAGTATAATGAATAAACAAACGTGACATCTTTTAATTTCAGAAACTTTTAAAAAATAATAATAAAATTCGAGGCTACGAGAACGTTTAAAATTATGCCTGTGTTCAAAGTGAACATGAAAATATTGCGAAATAGAGAAGACTATTATTTATATATTAGAGCGATATATGCAGTAAAAAATAGTTTAATAGGTAATATTTATATACCAGATATATCTACTAGATAAAAAAGAAAACTTGTCAAAGGCATTGTATTTAATTATTGGATGGCAGCGTTAGGTACAAGCGTTTCAACCATTTTCATATTATTGACATGTCAGTACTTAGTTCGGTAAGAAAACGGCGCATTTGCCGATCTACTGTGTTTGGATTCTTTGTTGCAGATACGTCTGAATGAATACCCCAATTAAAAACACTTAAAATGAATGTTTCAAAATTTTTAAATCACATTTGTATATTCATGAATAAACGCAAAAAATTCAATTGATTTCATGGCGTATTCGTTAAGAAAATATTTCTAAAAAATCCGTTCATTTTCTGGCATTGACTCCGAGTTCAGTTTTATCCCGGTCTCCTCTTTATATAATGACCATATATGCCCTGCGAAATAAATGTAAGTTCGTAGTTATAAAATAGTTATAAAATAGTAGGTATAAAATAATTTTTTGTAAAGAATATAAATGTTCTTCAAGTTTAGTTCAATATTAAGATAAGTTTGAACCACATTAAATTTATTTATATATTAGCAGAAATATTTAACATTTACTTAGCACTAGTATTATAGACAAAAAACATTTTATTTTAAAATTTAGTCCAGAATAACGCAAAACATCAGTCGCTTTGATTCATTTCGTGAACATAGAAGATAATGATAATGTATTACATACATATATTATACATAAGTCCATGCCAAAAATTGGCGAGTTCAATGCTGGGTATGATCTCTGGTTTGATGAAGAAAATAAAATTGGTCTTGACTATCTTACATTCACTGTTACAATGTATGTACAAGATATATATCTCTGGATTGTTCAAATTTAACGTTCTGTACAATACATGTTTCATAATTTGACACTTAAATACTAGAATATGTAAATTTTTGTAAATTTATGAGTGGAATAAAAGAATAATGACATTTTATGTTTTCTTATCTCGTATTCTTATTGAAATTATAGTACCATTTTGAAAATAAATTTATATTTGTTTATGAAATTAAGGGTTAATAAAAGAAGATGTAAGTTTATTTTTAATATTTTATTCTTAATTTCAATAATTGTTCATTTTATAATTATTTAAAAAATAGTATTGGCTTTTTGCAATGAAATTTTTTAAATTCATTACAGAAGTAAAAGTATTTCTATATTAAGAGCATACATTTTCTGATTTTATACATGCAATGAATCAATTAAAATCCTTGTTTGTCAAATAAAATAAAGAATTAAGTAATATTTAAAATAAAAACTAAACAGAAGTATCATAACTAAAAACTTAAACTAAGATTATTAAAGCACTTATAAGAAATTCGTTGAAATGTATGTAACATGTAAATTATTTATTTAACAAAAAGAAATTCCTATGGAATAGTTACCAATAAATACAAATTACAAAAAAATAAATCTCATCACTGTAAGCATCCGAAATCTCAGACGTAAAGCAAAAATAATTTTTAATATTTTTCATAACAAATAATTACGAATACTGCACAGCATATATTCAATAAAAATTTATTTGATCATAAATCCATTATCTCTCTTCCAATAATTATCTGTGTTCTTGGTAACAATTTTAATCATGTTTTTTTTCGTTCACAAATTCGTTTTCGAAAGCTATTTTATGAAACCTTTTTGCAAAAGTTCCTTGTAATTGCAGGACCCCTCATACGTATTTAACAAATAATAATATATGCACAATATTGACCATCAGGCGCATTTATGTTAATGGAATGGAACTTTTGAATAAGGACTTATTATCGCAAAGAAATACTTTCCTATAACGGCAAAACACCGTCAATGGCTTAACACCATTTTTTTTTTTACATGTTTCCTTATGTCAGTTCAATGGTCTTCAATGTGTATATTTATATAATATATATTAAAAAAGTTGTTTATTCTACAGCAAAAATATGCCAAATGTTAATTTCTTTTTAATAGTATGTTAAGACTTTATGTATAATAAATCATAACAAAGATCTGCTCTCATAATATCTTCATGTTAACATTTTTATTATTTCATTAAGAATTTCTGAAAGCAGTGAATTATTATCACTTTTACCCTCAATTACCAGTGTATTTGTCAACGACTGTAAAAGAAATGAATAAAATGAGTATATAATAAAATTATCATGTTTAATGATTATATAATATTATACCAAATATACCATAAAAATTTGTATTTACTTTTTTAGAAAGCAAATTAATAAAAAATAGTAAATCCCATTATGAAAGTCAAAATTCTTTCAAGATAATGAAATTAATTACTTGAAAAATAATCCTTAAATGTGAAAAATAGTAATATTTTAAAACCTACAACAGCAGCGGTTCCACGTTTAGTTTTTAATAATACATTTTCGCTATTTTTTCAGATTTTTTTGAATGATCATATTAACTCCTGAAATGATGTCACTCCTTCACTCTTTTTACCTTTTTAGAAAACACATAAAGTGACGACTCTTGTCGAATCCACAAGTTGTTTTTTCTTATATCAAAGTATTTTTTCAATATGACGGCTTAGACAAAAAAGTCAAATAAAATTTCACATTTTGGTTTCTCCATAAAGACAAAGCTTTGTAATAGTAAAAAAAGTTTTCAAAAAAACATGTTAGATGCATGTTTTGGGAGATTTGTAATAAAAATACACTATTTAAAAAAAATGGATATGTGTATGTGTGTTTGTGTATACGCAGTTTCTCATAATATACGAGACAATCATTTATTCTATATGAACCATTTTCTTTTTTTTTGCGTTGTGGGAAAAATAAATTTTTTTATCGATTGTATAGGATTCGTTTTTGATTTTAGTGGTTTTTCGATTTTTTGGTTTTAGTGTTTCGGGAGTTTTGGTAAGTTAGAAATAATATCATTGTTTCAATGCAAATGCATTTGAAAGAGCATAAAATAAAAATTATCTATCTTTTCCGACCCGAAGTTATGGATAACCTTATTTCCTTCACTCGTTATACAGGATATCATACTTTTTTTAAACATTCGTATCTCAAAAACATATGATGGAAAGTCATTGAAAAAATGTGAGGTAATTAGTAATATCGAGAAGAATGTTCAGTTATATTTTTGAGTCATTTTATTTTTCTATACTCGAGAAAAAAATCATTTTGTAAAAAGATCGATTTTCTATGGCCCACGATAATTGGAGTAAAACCGCACGAATACCGCTGAAAATTTACAGAAATGTGGGTTTTTAGTATCTCTTTGCTGAGTTATTTATGCTTGATGTAGGACCACATAAATATTAAATATCTGCCGGATGGTACGCTACGTTTATGAGTACCTGTTCCTACTGCAATCAATTATACTTTTACTTACAGCCTTTTTTGTTCAGCTGCCCGTGTGTGTCGTATCGCGTCAACAAGCTGGACGAAAATCGCTGTATATAACAAATTATTTTGAATTAGTCTATGCCTCTGTGATTGTTAGCCACAAGATAAAGTTAACGGTCCGGATCGGATAACTCGCCGAGCGCTCGAAAGCAGTGGAACTGACGAGCAAAGAAAACAACTTTTTTAACAGAAAAATGTTTGTGTAGATGAGCTCTATATCTACGAGAATGTATTTTCTATTTTTCATTTGGAAGGATTTTTATGCAATATCCGATATGGGCCCTTAATTAGGATCCAACGTAACTTTACTCATGGCATTTTAATCGTGCGTCAGCGTCGTATCACATCGCGCTCTAGTTTTCCAATATATTTAGACCTTTGAAGATAATTCAATGACTTTGAGTAGCACAATAAACTTGGATAGTCCGAAGATCACTGTTGATCCGTCTCCACTCAAACCTGATTCGCGAAAACGTCGAATGACTAAAATGAATAATTTTGAGCAAGAGTGATATTTGACACGATTATCCAAGAATAGTTTCGCTTTAACCCCAATAACCAAGTGTACACCAATTTGCCAGCAACTTGCTGCATATGATTTGTCATGGATTTGCGCAAATTCCTGTGCTACTGACCCTAAAAGAATCATGCTCAGCACGATTCTCTTTTTCGAAGAAAAGCTCTTATTTTTAAACTTCAAAGAAAAAATCCTTTAACCCTGTAACGTCCAGACATAGAATAAATAATAAAACGAGTTTCTTCGTTGAGTAAAACTTCTAAGAAATATTTAGAAATGTGTTTCGGTCATTTTTTAATTTTTTTCTTCAATTATTTTAGTTTTCTCGGCTTCTACGCGGTCAAAATAGCTTAGGTCCCCCTTACGAGATCGGAAATGGTTCACTTCGACCTGATGGACGTATTTATTTTACAGAATTTAGAGTTTATCCCATGAAAATTTAAGAAAAACAAAAAAATTTAATGTTGGTTGTGAGCAATGCTGAGCATTAGAGGGCTGATGAGCGGATCTTATAATAAGTTTTTTAAACACTCTGAACAACTGTAAAAAAATCTGTTTATCCGGTAAAATTTATTAAAAAATTACTAAAAATAAAGATTTTCAACAATTTAAAGGTGACCCATCAATCGAAAAAATCCGAAAAAAATAAGATTAGAAAGATTTCTTGAGACAAAAGCCGTTCAAGAAACGGGATTCGAATCCCCGTCACTCCGAATTTATCAGGGACGCGTTAAGAAAATACCTTGTCGGATTTTTTTCGGTAGCGGAGATCCGGCTTGTAACTTGGTGTCTGTATAAAGGCAGTACTTAATGCCCATATATACAATGAAAAGAAAAAATTACTTATAGAAAATGGGGATTCGGCTTCTTTCATGTTTGAACATAAGTATTACGACTTTTCACATCCCTGGTAGAAAATATTATCTACATTTGTGTATCGAAGCCTGTATAACTAGAGCGTCTTTGATTAATCTAAATGATTTTTTACCAGGGGATTTAGGACTATCTTAAACTTATTATACATAGGCCGACTATTACACCGTAAAAAATTATTTTTGATATTGATTTGAAACTTCAACATTTTTTATACATACGTTATTGTGTATGAATATTGTATCAATGGTCATTTTGAAATTTTCACGATCTTTTTTATTTAAATGTAAATTAAAAACATATTGTTAAAAGTTTTTATGTCTTTCCAACGTCAGTCCGTTTTATAATTAATTGGATAGGATATTTAATATTTTTCATTGTATACTTATCCAGCAAAGTAAATAGTTATTTTTATAATCAGATATCCGTTATAGTTTTGTAAATAATTTACACTTACGTTTTGTTTAATTAAAAGGCAGACGTGGTGTCCTTTAAGAGATTGTCCATACAATGAAGCAGAGTCATCTATGTGCTCAACTAGTGTAAGGTTGCAACAACTGCAAATATTTTTTAACACACCATCAAAATCTTTACATGCAGTAACTTCGTTTCTTAACTTGTGTAAAAGTTGACCACTTTTCAATAATTCCGTGAGAATGTCGTTATGTGAAATTCTACCAACAATGAAACTACTACATGGTAAACGTAACGTAAAATCGAGTTTCTCCTGAATTGTGTCGTTTGAGCCTTGCACCATATATGTTAAAGTACCACGAAGTTTCTGAGCAAACGTTACATCAGATACTAAAACTGAAACATGTGCTTCACTGGAACTTAAAGGAAGCAACTGGAAATTCATTTTAATTCCATATTCATCTTTTGGCTGAAAAAATAAATTTACTATTTGAATTATTTTGAAAAAAGTAATCAATTTAATCAGATTCAGCATATCAAGCAAAGTGAAGTTAAAAGAACGAAGACATACACATTTAAAAGATATATTGGAACACTTATTTATAATATAAAGCTAAATCTGTAAATTAAGAATATAGCATACCCTTCGATCTAGTTTTAAAGCTGAGGTATCCATAACATTAAACACCAATTCTTTTATTACACTTTCTGATTTGTTTATAAACGAAATAATTAAAATAATTTTACTCGTGTCGTGCTCTAACTGTTTGATTTCATAAAGCACTTTAACAGTCTTATCTTGAGCTAACTCTTTACAAGAAGCTGGTGGTTGGCTGCAGACATTGGTCTCAGTAGTATCAAAATTAAGATCTCTACTTGGCAAAATTTCTTTAGAAGGCGTAGAAATTCCGGCAGTTTCTTCGTAATCTCGATTCTCCTTGTTTTTCTTGCTCTTGCTTTTTTTCGTTTTCTTTCCTATTTTCTCGTAACTCGCGTTGTCCGGCTCTTTATCTTTACTTACATTTTTTACTTTCTTACGTTTAGTTTTTTTACTTTCAATGCTTTTCTCCACCGCGACTGGTTCCTCCGTCCTTTGCTCCTCTTCCGACTCAAGGACTTTTAACAAATCAACGTCTTGACTACTTTTCGATTCGCTTTTCCCTTTGCGCTCTTTAGAACTATGTTTCTTTTTTTGTTTTTTGTGACTCTGCATTGTCGAAAAATTGATAGTAGACGTTTTTAATTATACATATGCAGCAAAATATTTTTCCTGCAAAGTTTCAATGTAACTTACCTTTTCTGGTTTATTGACAGTCTTATCAGAAATGATTTGAGTATCCGGTAATCGATGATGTACTACGGGTAAGCGCTCGTCCTCTCGTAAAGGCATGTCAAGATCAATGTTTAGGGCTCGATGAGGATCATTGACATCTTTCGCGTCATCATTATCGCTGTCACTCAATGCGGCTCCAGGTGGCAACTCCCCAATACCTTTATTTACAAGTTGAATAGGATAGGACTCGACATCGTCATCAGAACTGCTGGATTTTTTATCTATAAAAATATATTATAAGATCATAATTTGATCCTAGATACATAAAAGAGAACAGTTTTGCCCTACCTGTGCCGAAAGTATGCTTTTTTGTGCATATAAGCGGGCGGAAAAGTAACTAACTTTCCGGCGGCTTTATATATGCACGAAAAATCATCCTTTCAGTCCAGGTAGGACAAAAAGTATCGTGTGTACCACGGGCGGAAGGCGATTAACTCTCTTGCTGGTTGCAGCCCTTGCCTCAGCAGCCTTCGACATCCACCGGCTCGCTCGGGCTGCTCGGGTTGCCTCGGTTAGGCCTGCAACGCCCTCGCGGTAATGGCCTACTTTCCGCCCTTGATACACAATATACTATTTTGAACCTAAAAAATATATATTTACTTTTTCGAGATTTCTTTTTCTTGCCCGTTTTCTTATGACGTTTGCGACTCGATTCATCACTTCGATTCATATCGTAATATTTACTAATAGGATCTGAAACTTTTAACGATATCGGAATATCTAATTCAGTAATAGGAATGCTTTCATAATCGTCATCATTGTTTCCAGGTTTATCGTAAAATGAGATTTTCTTATTAGGGGCCGCGGAATTTTTCAAATAGTGCGGGTTATTTTGTTGCTCTAACTTTCTTGCTTCGCGCCTGATCTCCAATTCCTCCGCACTTGGTTCGTATGACTGACGCTTATAATTATCGCTTGCTTTTTCTGTCTTAACAAATATATCATTCATATCCATATCTTCAGAATCTGAACTTTCAGAAGGAGGATCATTGATCCATGAATCAAGATCCAAATCTTCTGGTATTGGCACCTGTAAATATTTAACTATAGTTATTTTATTCACGAAATCAAATCTAATTTCAATTACTCATAATTTTACAGATGTAGAAATCATTTAATTAGTGTTTCAATCAAATAAATGATGCATTTAAATTACAAACATAATGTAATGCAGATAACAACCTTTCTTTGAGCTTTGGGAGCAACTGGATTTAATTCACCAACAAAAGCCTCAGATATTTCCCTAGCTAAACTTGGATTCTCTATCAAAACTTCGAGTAAAGCTACAGCAGAACTTGATCTCTCTTGAACTTCCAAATCACTACTACAAACAAATGTTGCTAGTTTTTCTTTTAAATCAGCAATCTAAAAATTGTAGAACAGTATGTGTTAATAGTTAATTTATATGTATATGTAATACATACAAAAACACATAGTTCAAAATGAAAAGTACCTGCTGCATTACATCCTCTTCAGTCTCATCATTTTTGCTTAGAATAGCAGCAATTAATTTTAAAATATTATGGACGTAAACTGCTTGTATATGACCAGGCAAACTTGATGCTTGAGGCTTGAGCATGGATTGCAATGTTATCATTGGATCATCTAATTCACTACAGGTAAATATCAATTAATGAGCATATTTGAAATATAATAAAATATAATAAATATCATAGAGTTTTAATCATTATTTTATTTTTGAGAACTAATAATGCTTAGTAAGAAAAATATAGACAAATAAATCACAAACCTGGAGAATTCACCACATATCCATGCTGCTGCATACAGTACCTCAGACATAGTTGCTCTTGGTTGACCCCTTAGAAGACATGCATTTTCAAGTAATATTGCACATTGTTGTACAGCATATTTTCTTATAGCCTGTACACGAATTGCGACATCTAATAACTGTGTTGCTATCAATTGGCCATGTTTGGTTCCTTCCATTCGCGTTAATTCAACAAGAACTGATATGTACCTATTGTACAAAAATTGAGATTTTGATAAATTGTAATTCTTTTTACAAAGATAATCAAAGGTCGGTTATTCTTATAATTAAATTTAGAAACTCAAATCATAAAATCCTATTATTATTAAAAAGTTACTAAAAAATGAATATTTTTACTTATACAGATTTAATAAAACATTACTTAATAAAATAACTATATTTAATTAGAAATAGGTTAAAAGAAAATTTTTGTAAGATGTATATATCATAATCATTTAGAATAATCTAGTTTTTAGTGTAATGCTGGCAAACAGATGCATGTACTGCTAATAACCTTTGTTTTGCCTAAATGTGTGGATTAACTCACGTAGTTACACTACTGCCTAAGCAAATCGGCAATTAGAAGATTCCTAAACAACATAAATCCGAAAGTGAAATTCGTGAATACCTCATATACACAAAACTATGTGCAGTACTTGCTCCCTGTTTGTATAAAATCTGGGTCATATTCTAAAGCCGAAGCTTCAAATGGAGGAAAGGCGAAATTAGATAGTGGATCAGAGTTTCGTTAATAGAAAAATCGTGATTGTTCATAAAAATTCGTCTGTCTTGTTCTTTAAGTCTGGGCTGCAGGAAATAGTCAAAGCTTGAAGTCACGGAAAGACGAATTTGTATAATTTTTGTTGAGAGATTCTTGAATAAAAAAATTGTAATCAGTTATATGAATTCCTTTTTCCTCTATTTCAAGCTTGGGATTTGATAAAAGCCATGAGCAGTTTACTAGGCACTAGAGTAAATGCTTGAGGGAATCCAGGCAATTAGGTGTTTTTACCGATACATTTATCTATTTGTCAGCATTATGTTTAATGCTAGATTTTTCTAAATGCCAACAACATATACATATATGTCAACCTTTGAATAAAATGTACAATAATTTTAACAATTGTTTACCACTCAAAACAGGTAATAAACTGATAACTATTCTGTGAACATATTTGAATAATCTTTGACAGCAATTCATCCCTGTACGTTGTTCCCTCAGCTTTATCCATATGCACCATCAATTTCCTTACAATTTCTATTAAATTCTTCTTAGACACCATTCCATACAGTAAATCTAATGCTCGCAACCTTATACTTTCATCTTTGTCATCTAGACATTGCATTATGAGGTCTTTATGTGCCTGCACACTCTTTGGATGAGTTTTCAAAATTTTTGACATTGCCAATAATCCCAAGTATTTCAGGTTTTGATCCGAGTCCTCAATGAGTATCCTTAACTTTTGTACACATAATTGAATTGAGTCAGAATGATTTGGCATACCTGATGATATTGAAATTAAGACGGCTATCACTGTATTTATACATTCATATAGTAGAGACATCGCCGATGTGCTATATTGATGTAACATAAATAAATGCAATTATTTTTTAAGTATTTTAAAATGTTGGTTTTCTATTTATACTATTAAACCTAAAATTCTGGCTAATTCTGTAGCATAAACTATAAAGTATTTAAAAAAGATATATATTATTTTTTTATTTTTTGGTACTGTAAAATTTGTAGATTTTAATTTTAATATAAGTATTTTCAATTTGAGAAGTTTTTAAAAAGGAATATCTTTGAATGTCCAGAATTAAATTTTGAGTATAACAAATAAAAATATTTACATTATTTGAATTAATGAGAACAATTTTTTTTTAGGATTTGTTTAATAATAAAAAAATAATATAATCTACTAATTATAATATAAAAATTATCTAGCGTATAGAGCAAAAACATATTGAAACTATAGTAAACTTAGCTATCTATGATGATACTAGGAACAAAATTGTGCATGTATAAACAATTTAAACATAATATTATTTAACTATGTATATTTAAAATACCTGTGTATTAAATTTGTTAGCGGTTCTATCAATTTTTTGCCAAGCCTAGGTTCTAGAGGTGTCAATGCGCCAAACTGTAAATGTTAAAAATAGTCTCAGCTAGAACTAGCATTTAATGATACGTTTATATGCAATAATTATGTTTCGATTGGCATGGGCAACAAATAAATAGCATTTTCTATTAAAAAGCTATTATAAAATGGTTAACTAAAATAAATAACGGTACTACTATTATATATATACGTATTATATCAATCAACGCTAGAACCTTGATATCAGGTCAATTAGGGGCTGAGTCAATCGGCGGCCCATTTTTGGCTCGATCAGCGTTATCGTTGAGAACTAAGCACGCAAAAAGGAAAAAAAGACTTTACTCAGCTCATTCTCAAAATAATAATTAACAAAAAATTCACAAAGGAGGCCAATTTTTGATTTAATTAAATGCATCATAACATTAAAGAGATTAAATAAGCAAAATAAAAAAAGTATTTACATAGATTTAAAGAGAACATTAAAATTATATTGTAAAAATATTCAAAAAGAGGCCTATGGAGTACATTTAGAAAAATAAAAAAAGAGAATAATTTATTTTAAGATATGTTTTATAAGTAATATTAGAATAAATAAAAAATGTAATTACTTAAAAATATAATAATCTCACCAATTTGATGATTTTGATGAGCATCCAATTATTTGTGGATGTTGTCATTAATTTAAAAAACACTGGTGCTAAACTCAAGTAGTTTTTTGGATTTTTCCTAGCTAACTCACAAACTACATTAACTGCTGCTGATTGCACACCACTATCCGGATCTTCCAGCTTCTCCTTTAATCTAGGAAATGCTGGCCTTAGTGCCTCTGGGAATCTAAGGAACACTTTGTACATCATCAAGACTGCCTTTTTTCTCAAGTATGGCTTTGTAGAGGTCAACAAAGTCATTATATCATTAACCAAATCTCTAGCTAAATCTTGATTAACAAAACATGCTAAACCACTTAAAGCTAGTCCAGCATCATATTGATTAGAGCTGTTTAGATCTTTGCGTATCATATTGGTTGTTAACATCAGTAGCTGTAAAAAGCAGCTTGTTTTAATATGCAAATTAAAAACCAGTTACAAATGATTAAAATGACATATACTTCAGATTCCATATGAAAGCTTTGACTAGCAGCCAAGTAGCCAATCCTCTTAAATGTAAATTTTGAAGAAGACATGACTTCTATGATATTAAATCCAGCCCAGCTAATGTCATAGCCTAGCATTTGCAGCTGAAAATTATAGAGAAAGAGAAAATTGTACAAGCAATTTGATTATACATTTACTTCATGAATATCCATAAGAGTTTTATAATACATACATATGTAAGCTTTGCCACTGCATTTGCTTTTACTGCTGTGTTATCTTGTCTCAGTTCTTGCTTAATTTCTTCCATGCATTGTGCTATATATTTTGCCTAAAATTAAAACATAAGTAGGTGTAAGTAAAAAAATGTTAAACTAAATGAAAAACATACAGTTACAAATAATAGTAATGTACATAGATGTTATTTAATTATTACCAAAATTTACTTAAAATTTCATTCAGTAATTTCTGTGACCTTTTATTACAAAAAGTATTCCAAAATAAAATTAGTTTAAGAACTACTCCATTCTTAAATTCTATGATTTTACTTATGTATAATTAAATAAAATATGTGAAAAATATACAAGGAACAGAAGACAATTTTTAAAAATAAATTTAACAGCAGCTAACAAGTATATTTATAACTATTTAAAAGATTTTCACAACTTTTTTGAGTATCATTGTTTAAAATATGTTGTATGAAATACGCAACAATGAACCGACTGAGTCGTTGAGAAAAATTGAGGACATTCAAAAAATGAATCTCGACAAGCCGAACTTTCACAAATAACGAGATGGCATCTGCAAACTAATGTTTAAAACCTGTGAAAGTCAAGTTAAACTTTAACCTCCCAGAGAGCGATAAACTTTACCTCGTTCTCCTTGTTGTTCCTGATCCCCCGTACGAGATCCGTGAGATTTTTGTCGAACATCCGTTCGAAATTTCCCTTGACCTTTCGGAGAGCCATTTCGAATTTTTCCTTCGGCTTTCGCCGAAATATTTGCAAAAACAAATCCGACTGCGCTTAACGTCACCTAATTAGATTGCCATTGCTCCCAGTGTAAGTGTAGTGCTCCTGCACTGTATCTTGACGGGGTGGATTTTTCTCTAAGGCGCGTGCGTTTTACCATGCCACGACAAACGAGTCTGTTCACTTGCGACTTGCGCGAATTCTTTTCAAATCTTTATGTTATTATTTTTATTTTAATATTATTATATTATTCTGGATAGCCATTAAATTATGATACGCAGATCTATTGCGATTGCAAACTATATTGGAAAATTTTTCATTTATTAGAAAACTAGAAATGCATTAGAAAATATGAATAATAATGACAAGTTTAAAGAACTATAAGAAATGTTACAAAGTTAAATTTGGACTTTCACGTAGATTCTTCTAGCTTAAAGCATTCTTATAGATTATATCTATGATATTTCATATTTTTTCATCGTTCGACTAGCTTATGGCAAATTATGAAAAAGAATTTATTATAAAGTATAAAAAACTATTTTATAAAACTATGATAAACTATAAAAACAATGAAAATCTATAAAATGTCCAAATTGCCCAATCTGCAAGGCTGTTCTTCAAACCATTATTTTCTAGCATTCAATCAAAAACCTAAACTATCCATATTTTTTTTAATAAAAACCGACTCTCTCATTTTCGCAAAATTCCTCAGTCGGTAAGAACCGCGTGTTGAGTAGTAGTAGGGAGAACGGTATACAATATAACGGTATACTATAGCTCTCGGCATCGGCTTCTACACTGCTGTTTGTAGCGTCAGCTTTCAGCTCCACTTTTGATTTTGCCGAGTACACATCGAAATGTCAAGCTACCCGAAAGGTGATCGATCTAACAGACAGCGTGCTGCGGTACCGCGAAAGCGGGAATTTCACGGCAATCGTTTTACAAGTGTTTTATCGGACGACGGAGACTTACACACGAGCCGCAGTGAGCAGAAGTTAACGACAGCAAGCAGCGATGATGTCTGCTACCTGCTTACTATTATTGAATTTATATCTGTGTTTCTCGCCATTTCGGAAATCGCAATTTGCAGATCATGCAAGCAAAAATTAACGTTTGCAGAAAGCGGTCATCGAGGCCTAGGATTTAAAATTATTGTCCAGTGTATGTGTGGTCGACGCGAAATCCAGTCAGGACCATTGATAAATACCGGCTACGAAATCAACAGACGAATTGTTTCTGCGGCCTTATGGATATGTCTGCAGGGTTTGCAAAATCTACTTACCAACAAATCGTTGAGCATTTGCACGCAGCCTCGAAGACAATATTCAAGAGCACCTGCGAAAAAGCCGTCAAGGAAGAAAAAGAAAAAAACGTTGAACATGAAAGACCTGCGAATCATTTGAAGGTTTCGGGCGATGGATCGTGGAAAAAGCGCGCTTATACTTCCTTCTACGGTGTAACAACGCTCATCGGATACTACAGTGGCAAAGTAATCGATTTCATTGTAAAAAGTGGATATTGTCATTCGTGTGCCATAAGTAAAAATACATTTGGACGAAGACGCATTTGAGGAGTGGTATGAGAATCATAAAGACTCATGCTCCTCAAATCATGCAGGTTCGGCAGGGAAGATGGAGGTCGATTCCCTAATGGAGATGTTTTCGAGATCCGTCGAGAAATTCGAAGTTATGTACACTAATTATATCGGCGATGGCGACTCCAAAACTTTTACTGGAATCTTAAATAGCAATCCTTACGGGGACGAGTGCACAGTGACTTTTGCGGCCTTATGCGACCACACTCAGGCATTTTTAACGAGGGCTACTCTGCTGTACTTTCCACCATGCAGCTCCTCAATATCATCATCGGGCAGCAGTGCAAAAATTTTGCTGACGCCGTCGATGCTGAGCGCATAACGCGGGAGAACCGGCGCGCATCATTTTCTAGCAAGAAGGCTCGTACAGCCCGAAGATTGGAAACCCTCAGCGAAAACGACTTTTTTGAAGAAGAGGAAGGACTAATGTATGGCCCAGGGATAGCTGATTAACCTCTAATTACTGTAAGTACCCAAAAACTTATATTTTTTTGGACCGAAAACTTTAAAGCGCATTTTCTCGAGTTTTCATTTTTACGATTTTTAGAGAACGCTGTCGGTGATAGCAAAAAGAATATACGTCCGATCGAAAAAAATCAATGTGATCTAGCTTCAGTATTAAATTATCTTCTATTTGAACTAAAAAAGTTGGACAAAAGTATTAATTAAACTACTTTTTTGCAACTTAAAGTGAATTTTTTTTTTAAAAAAGTGATTTTTTTTTTCAAACTTTGAAAAAATTTGGAATTTGACAACTTCTTTGGTATATTTTGAGTTCATATAGAAAAGAAACTTATAAAAATTAAAAAAATTTTGTCTCGACTGTTTCAGACGCACCGCACGACCTCCATCACCGGCACCGATTAGAAAGTGCAGACTCCAGGCGCTCCGGCAAAATGGTCATAACTTGAAGAAATTTTAATATTTTTTAATAACAAAAATTGTTTTTTTAAAGCTAAAATATAGTACATTATGTTCTGAAAATTTCGTTTACCGCAATCATTTCCTTCCTTTAAAAAAAATCGCTGAAAAAACGCTTTTTTTCGGCTCTTAAAGCAGACTCCCCCCTTAATCCGACATAGCCGCAATTTTAAATTTAGCGAGCTTACGCACATGCGCGCGCTTGCGTCTCTCTCTCTCGGCAATTAGTTCGTCGTACATGGCGCTCGTCTCGCTCGCGTCTCGTCTCGGTCTCTCTCTCCCTCCAGCTTCAACCAAGCCGATATACATCCATCCTCGTCCAGCCGACCGTACTGTATACACATATATACGTCGCCGTCGCGCCGCCAGCTCTCCCCGCTCGCGCGCATTTTGCATTTTCGTCG